>RYFJ01000633.1:0-696627 GCA_003991445.1 Oryza meyeriana var. granulata | reverse complement strand
CCGTATAACGAGGTCACCCAACCGTTGAATGTGTGTACATGCAAGCGTATCGGTTTTTCTTTCTTCCGGTGCGGTTTGTCAACCAAACTGAGTGTATCCATTTCTAGAGTTTGCACGCACACGTTCTGTTGAGGAGTACGAACACGTGTGAGATCAGGCCTCGGTTGAGGATTTGTGTGTTTGGCAGTACCCCAGTCTGCTCAGATTGTCCGTTGCGGATCGTGCGTTGCCTGCAAGGTACCTTGTTTCTTCCCCTATTTCCGTCTGTCAATGGCTTCCTCTTTTCTAATCACGTGTCGGCCACCTCCTTGAGTGGGAGTTAGCCTTTAGACGCCATAAAGACTTCACGTGGTGGAGAAAAGCTCGCCGAAGTGTTGTCCGACTGAGAGTCGGAGTCGGAATAGTTGAGGGGGGTAATGACGACTCCGATCTTCCTAGATCTAATCTCGAGCAGCTCTGGCCCGTATCCGGAGTTTTTGAATCCAGGGGATCGGATTTGCCGCATCAGATGTTGAATGAAGATATCCCATGTGCGTCTGTTGAATCTGAAAAATGCGGAGATTGACGATCTCCTCCTCTCTTAGCCCGATCTTGGCCGGCTCAAAACCAAGTCTGAGTCGAACACCGGAAGAAAGAGTTGTCTCTAGACTCGGGTATGTTGGAGATTGCAGCGGCATGTCGACGAAGATCGCTGCAACGTTACGTAGGCCGACCGGCGTGGAGTCGGCTTGGTCCCTAGCCGATCGGATCGGATCCGAGTCAGACAGGGTGAGGTTGCCGAATTCGTCGGCGATGAAGTCGAGGTTCCCGAAAATGATTGTTTGCCCGGGGAAAAAGTTGATGCCGTCAACTCCTGTGATTGGATGCATCAAGCTTATTGAAGATGATCTCACCGATGCCTCTACCTGGCGCGCCAACTGTCGATGTTTTATATTGGGAATAATAATATGGGACTACTCGTGAGACCTAAACTTGATGGATTGCAAAGGAACACGAAACGATTTATCCTGATTCAGACTCTTGAGGTAAGATAATATCCTACTTGTAGCTGTTGTGTATTGTCTTTGAGGTTTCTCTGGTGTATGCCCTCAAGAGAGCATAATTACAAGGTTAGGCTTATCCTCTGTCTAAGTGGTCTTAATGTTTCTCATAAAGTACCCGGGACCCATAACCTTCACATCATGATTGAAAAATTCGAGATTAACAAAATTCATACTGAGCTAGTTGAAAAGACCATTACTAACTACTACTAATACTCAAGCAACAAAATCGGCTGCTGCTGCTGCTGCTCCACCGGCGGCAGCATGTGGCTCGCCGGTGCAGGAGGCAGCAGATGCCACTGCCGGTGCACCGGCAGCAGCATGTGTGGTGGCTCGCCGGTGCCGGAAGCAACATAAGTGCCTTCGTGTCGCTCTCCGGCTCCTCCTCCGGCAGGCCGAACTTGTTCTTCGCCTTCCACACGGCGTCGCGGTTTCTCCTCAGCTCCAGAGACCACTTCTTCTCCTTCCACCTCCTGCTCAGCTTCTTCTTGCGGGCCGACAGCCCCTCGACCTCGTCGCCGGCGATCTTGAACGTCTCGTCGAACAGCGGGTTGTGCTGGAGGTGGCTGTGGAAGCCATTCCCGAGGAACCGGGTGAGGAAGTTGAGCTGGAGCAGCTTCGTCCAGGTGGTCACCTTGAGCACGTTTTGCCTGCTCGACGACGTCCGCACCGACTTCCTCGGGGACTCGCCGCACTCCAAGAAGGCGTCGATCTGCCGGAAGATGTCCTTCTGATCTGCGAGGCGCCTCTTGTCGGCAGCGCCCTTGCAGGCGGCGAGTGGCGAGGTCGGAGACGGGGGCCTTGAGCGCTTCCATGTCCTCGGGCGCGGTGTCGTGCGCCAGCTTGAGCTCGACGCAGGCAGCGAGCGCCTCGCCGGCGGCCATCCGGACGGCACGGTCGTCGTCGTCAAGGAGATTGGCGAGGAGCACGATGTTGTCTTTGCAGCTCTCGCCCGGCTCCGCCTCGTACCGCTCGTGGACCGCGGTGAGGAGGAACGCCCACGCGGACACGGCAGCGGCGAGGACCTGAGGCGTCGTGTTCCTCGCGTCTCCGGCGAGCTTGGATCCTGGCCCTGAGCTTGGGTCGATCACGCCGCTCCAGATGGCGTCCATAGACTTCTCGATCTCGTCGTTCCCGTCCGCGCCGGCGAACGTGGCGGCGGCGAGGCTGTCGATCGCGGCGAGCACCCTCGCCATGTTGTGCGACGCCTCCACCGTCTTGGCGAGGAAAGGGAACGCCTCGGCGAGGATGTCCTTGGAACCGGCGGTGACATCGCCGCCGCCGCCGCCTCCGCCGAGGGTGAGCGCGAGGATGCCGACGGCGCGGTAGGCGAGGCAGGCCTCCTTGACGGAGCCCTTCTTGAGCGAGAAGACGCAGCGGGACACGATGGTGGTGTACTTATCGCGGATCTCTTCCGCGTGCGCGAAACCCTCGAGCGCGCCGACGAGAATCTCCATGGCCGCCTCCCGCGTGGAGCCGCGCTTCTCGAAGAGCGCGATGATGCACAGCTCGACGATGTCGGTAGGCACCCTGCACACGTGTTCCTTCTCGGGATTCGAGATCCGAACACGGATCGGCTTTTCATGCGCGACAAGCCTCTTCTGAGATTTGCCGCCGCCGGCGCCTTTTTTGTCACCTCTCGCATCTGCACACCGCCATCGCCGGAAAATTTCACATCAATCAATCGATCAAAAGAAGAGAGATAATCAAAATCGACTGGAAAAAAGCAGATCTGAAGGAGGACGTACGTGGGAAATCCATGCCCAACGATCGGCCGGATGGAGCCATGGAGATCGATCGCCAGAGTCCGGGAAGATGGCCTAGTGCGTCTGCGACTCTGCTTCTACGTCTGCGCTTGCGGCGGATGTCCGTCGGCGATGGGGAGGAGCTGGGATAGCGAGGGCACGAGGTACATGTTATGTAATGGCGGGGAGGAGGAGGCCGTGTTCGCATCGACGTCGGAGGCGGCGGTGTCGGAGTCGGAGACGGAGAGGAAGGAGTGCGCGGGAGCGGGAAGAGCTCGTGTACCGCACGGTGGATTTGAATTTGGGTTTGAGATGGGCCTAGTTCGCGCGCAATTTAATGGGCTCGCCTTCACGGCCCATTAGAACTTTGGCTGGTCCCATAAAGCCCGAGAACGTGTCAACGAATAGACGTGGCTGGCCCACGTTTTGGGCTTGAATACGGATGCAAGTATATGAATGGGACTAGAATGTGAATCTACGTGTATGAATAGGATTCAAATTTTGATCAAAGAAAAGGAAGTACAACCGGAATATGAATGTAGGGGCTCATATATTTTTAGGACTTGTATTTGCACGTAAAAAAGTGGAAAAACATTAGCACTGATGTAAAAGGCTATATGTCATGTCTCCTATCTATTCAAAGTGCTATCGAAAACGTATTCTCTGTTGTTTTGTGGTGTTCGTTTGGCTAATGCAGATCCTTTGCAGTATTGTGGCAGTGGCTGATCCAAATTGTAATTGCACTTTAGAAAGGTTCGAATTGTAGGCTCCTTTGAAAATAGAAAAAAAAAACGTGAATCAAAGTGACATGTTCTAATCCTACAAGGGCATCTATAATGTAAAGAAAAAGTTGTCGATATAGCTGGCTCACTATTATGAGAGTGGTCCATATAGTAGTCTATATAATGAGCTACCTATAGATATATAGACAGGCTATAAGAAATAAAAATATTATTTTCTCTCACCTCCTTTGTTTCTCCTTGTTCCACTTATGTGCCAATGGTATAGGTCCCACCTTAAAATCTGCACGTTGTGTAATTTGCAGTAACTAAAAACATTGTTGTAAACCCTATCTATAAAAATTGGTTTGGCGATATACATTGCCCTTGCACTAAGAATTGAGAACACAATAAATGAGAAGGAAAGCCCTTTGTTAGCAAAGAGATCTAATCTCTTTTTTATTTTTCTATGAAACTAGAAAACTGGGCGCGACTTTGCCGCGCCCTTAAGATAATTGGGTCAGCTAGTATTCTTACATAAAGTTACATAAAGTTTTTTTGGTAGAGGAAATGATACTCTTCTGATTTACGACGTGCGCTAACACATGAAAAAAAATAGACAAGGGGGGCAGTTGCTATCCAAGAGCACAACAAGCTATATTATGGTGAGTATATTATAACAACAAAGATAATATGAAACTTAGGTGAGAGTTCTAGATAACCAAATCCTCAAAGATGAGGGCTTAAGAAGTCTTGGAAGCAAGCGTGTCGACATAGTAGTTTACATGGTTGAAAAAAAAGTGTAAGAGGCTGGAATGGCAAAACCATTCCTTTCTAGCTTCTCCTGTTTCCAGTTCTGTTTGTACCTAAGATAACGATGTGGGTGCAGGAAAAGTTATGAGATGGTAATACACAAATTAGAACAATAAATAAACTGTATGCTTCATGATACTAAAATTAGCTACTATGAAATCCGTATAGGAATGCATCCATAACATAATTTAGGGCCTATTTGGATTTCATAAAATCTCATAAGAAATCAAATATCCAGTTATATAGATTCTGTGAGATTCCTGCTGAATGTTCATCCAAAGTCGGCCAGCAACATTAACAATTTGATATAAATGGAGACAATAGGAATCAAATTGAGCCTAATCATGTTCACAAACATTAGGCTTTCTTATTCAAATGTTTCCAGTCGGAATCAGTCGGCAAATTGCAATCGCGCTAGGAAATATCTGCCCTATTTCATATTCCAAGAATCGGTATTACATCATTCCGCCAAAATAAGGCAGGCACTAAGCTTTCACCATGGAATAAATAAGTTTTCTCAAACGATGTTACATTCAGAAACTAAACACAGTTGAGTTGTTATTGACTTCTAAAAACAAATATGTACAGATAATCATGCCAGCAAACTATATTATTCTATTATTTAGCGTTGTACATCATCATTGTATTAAGAACATCTCCATAGATACAAGATGATGTCATATAAGAAAATGTAGCATATATACATAAGTGATAGGATATTTTATAAGTCAAAGTAAATAAGAATGCAAAATTTGACTTGGAAACAAAAACGACACTGCAAATTGTAGAGGTTAAACGTACCTAACTTAGTTGTTCATCTCCAGAACCAGCAGACAAATTAAAATCAGTCCCTTCCTGGTGCTTTCACCTGAAGCAAAGTAACATATACTCATGATCTACGTCTAGATCCGCAGTAACATATAATCACCATTCACAAGTTATAACATTGACCAAAATTACATATTTTAGCAGCTCCAAATGACGATATGAAGAAAAGGCACTTACAACGCCATGAGCAAAAAAAAAAAAAAAAAAACACTACAGAGTGAAACCTGACCTGCCAATGTCAACGGCGAAGTCATCACGGATGGTCCACGGCGAAGTCATCACGGATGGTCCCCGGCTCAGCAGCAAAGGGGTTGGTGGAGCCGATGATCTTGCGGCCAGTGGAGACAACATGCTTGCCCTCCCAGACCATGGCGACCACGGGTCAGAGACGATGTACTGCGAAGAAGGGCTTGGAGGACAGATCGGCGTAGTGCTTCTCAGCGAACGGCGTAGTGTATGTTCAGTTCGCAGATCAGCAAGCAATCGGCACTCATCACAGAACAGTTGATGCATAAATCATCAAACAAGTCACTAATTAAACCCACGGATTAAAGAAATAGTGAAGAAATTAAGCTACTCTGTAAATAAAACATGCTTAGTTCTAGAGAAAAATTCCTTTTTCACACATAAATAGCTGGGCACATCATGGTGTGTAGCAGAAAGATTCAATTTAATATTTTTTACAGTGTAGCGCAAGCATAAATCAAGGCAACCATGGTTTGCCTTTGAGGTAGGATCCCTTTTTCTCGAAGCGGCTGATGACCTCGCCAATCTGAGCAAACCAAAAGACAAACACATATAAGCTAACACATCCTCACCCAAAACGCATAGCACCAAATTGATGGAAAAGAAGAGAAGCAGAGGAGATTGGTGTGCTTACGAGGCCTCCGCCCGCCTTCATGCCTCCCTGCCCCTCCACCTCCGCCGGCGCGAGCCCTCTCCCCTTCACGTCCTTCGACGTCGCCGCCGCTGCAAACTTCTCCTCGCGGCCCCTGTTCGCTAGGTTGATCGGCGTGGGCTCATATTTGGCGTGGGCATGGGGTTCGTAATGTGGTCCACCAGGGTGTGCACCAGGTTGCTTGCTGAGCTTGCATCAAGCGGGAACAAGTTGATCATTAGATAATGAAATTAAATTGATGATTTTATTAAGTGTTAAAATACCTTGATGATTTTTTTCGTTTTCTAAAGTTGGTTCAGGAAGCTATACATGAAAGGAAATTCAGAAGACATTCAATTAAAAGTGACCGCCATATATTTATCCTAGTAAAATATAGGTTTGCCAAACAAAATCTCAAAAATATAAACAATAAATAGGTCTTCTTCTGAATATGAAAGAAGATAAGATCAGTTATAACTTAAAAAAAAGGACAGACACTTTCAAGCGGTACACTACACCTGAAACACAGAAATGAGAACTTGAACTACAAATGCAGCAAAGGTAACAAAATGGATGTTCAATTCAACTATTCTTATGATAGAACGTAACAGTGATCTGCTGCATGCTTTTAATGTACATTTCCATGTTAAGAGGCTATTTTCGTCATCTAGTTTACTGATCACCATTCAGCGTCATGGATAACTATTAGATACTGTTCTGTTCAGTAATCTTCAGAAAGTATAAAAAATTCAACCCTCCTACTTCTCTTGTCCTCTTCTCCTGTAACTGTCGGTCCAGCACACTGTGCACAAATCACGACAAATGACCTATCCCTAACTACTATCTATTATTATTAGCGAAACGGAGTGAAGAGTGAAGAACACTAAATCCATTTTTTTAAAAAAAAGTAATTCAGAAGCATTTAAATTGATAATATAACGAACAAGCAGGCAGCGATGCAGAACAAACACTGAAGTACTAAAAGGACTCCTAGAATGACTAACTACAGCTGTGAAGAAATCAAAAGTAACTACAAGAAAATAATGTGTTTTACCTCACTGAAATCTTGCATGTGCAAGATTCGCTCTACTGATATCAAATACAAAAGACCTTGATCTATCTCCTCTCCAAATTTCTTTTGCCACCTAGTAGAAAGCTTCTGCATAATTCAATTTAGCACATTACAAATCAGCACCGACGATGCTCGGCGCAGCGGCTCGTCGGGCCCCGTGGCAGCGGCGGTCGTGGTCCGATAAATATGTAATTGTTGAGTTGCAAGTACTTTTATAGAACTCTACTGTTGTAATATATGCTGACAGTAATATACCACCATGCATATTTTTTTTATAAAGTAGTATTTCTGTGTTATTGTCGTAATAAACTTTGCATTTGAAATCAGCATGCTTAATATAAGTAGTGGAGCAGTAATTCAATCAATGCTTTTGCTGACACGGTGACACCACCAATTACCCAATGATGGCAGGATTAAGAAATTTAGGAGCCTAAATTTCATGGCTACAAACTTCTAGTATGATGCCTGTACTATACCCATAAACTTCGAAAAAAACAATCTTTATTTTTCTTGAAAGCATGCATATGACATACAAATATACAGAAGATTAGTGTTAGTTAAAATCTCTAGTCCAAATTAACCTTTAAGATATGAGTTGGTCTTTTCTTTACAGATTTTAAAGTGCAAAAAAGAAATCAGCACAGCTTAACCACTACTGTCCTCTTTTTAGTAGCACCATCCAGGGACATTGGACTGGGTAAATAAGCTTTGTCTTTATCATGACCATCAAAAAGCAGTAACTAAATAAAAATTAATTAAGACACTGATTAATAATCACAAGCTGGAAGTCCAAGAACAACGTCCAAGAGGGCAAAACCAGAGCCTCTGAAGAATCTTAAATTAGCTATGTGCTAAGTATGCATATATGTTCAATAAAATAAAAATACCTGATTTAGGGTGCCCCCTTTTCGTTGTCGATGGATGGAGCTGATGACCTTCATGACTGTAACAACAATTTGCTAAAAATTACCCATGAAAATTCCGCTTCTTGTGTGCCGTGTTGTATGTTGTGCCATGCAGGGGTGGAGCTAGGATTTGAGGTAAAGGGGGGCAATGGACAAAGCAAAATAGAACTGATAGCCATATTAAGTTGAACGGCGAACTGGCGAAGCCGGCAAGCCGCGAAGGAGAAACAGGAAGACGAACGGAAGGAAGCCAGAGCAAAGCATCGCTTCGTATTCCAAACAATAATGAAGGGAGCAGCAGCAACTAGATAGGCCTAAATGGGCTGCTTCTTATTGGGCCTCAAATACACTTAACATTTGGAATGAATGGGAGGGTCTGGACAGCTAATACGTCCATGTATATTGACGGTATACTAGAGGATTAGTAGCGCGTCAGGGGGTGCTAGGCCCCCCCGTGCCCCCCCTCCCTCCGCCGCTGGTGCCATGGATCTCAATCTGTCTCTCCGCCTTGATCTCGACAATTCGTCCTCTCAAAATCCTCCGTCCCAAATGATCTCTGTTTTCGAATCATCGATATTGAGCTTCGTCTCAAAACCCTAACGGCGAGTTCCCGATCTCCCCCTAGTAAACCCCGCTTCGGTATCCAAACCAATGTTCCAAAAATCTACGCTTCGATTTCCGTTCCGAAGGTCCGATGTCGGAACCCTAAACGTCCTCTGTTGAATATTCCCGTAAACCTCCTTTGTTTTCCCTCTCCCTTGAATCCCCAAATAAAATCCCAAATTAAATATACAACTCGGGTGTCGAGCCTCTATTCGAACCCTCTCCATCTACACAACTATATATATATGTGTGTGTACCATATATATATATATATATATATATATATATATATATATATATATATATATATATATATATATATATATATATATATATATATATATATACATCTCCTTGAGTATACACCTACCTATAGAAAACATGTATATATACATGTATGCATGTACCAACCCTCCCTCTCAGCTCCACCAACATATGTGTATATACATATACACACCTCTCTAAATATATATACACACATAGAACCCCCCCTAAACAAACCCATATGCAATATATATATATATATATATATATATATATATATATATATATATATATATATATACAACCACCCATATGAGTCATGTTGTAACATACCAGAATTTTGACTTTTGAAATTCTAACCAAAACAAATTAACAAAAAGGACCTCGAGAGTAAAATCCTATAGTTTCCAAACTAGGGAGCAACGATAATAGGTTTTGACCAAGTTAAAATACCTCAGGAGTGCATAAAGATTTTAGGAGTTAGCTCACGATAAACAGAAAATGTAATATGACTAAATATGTATAGATAAAAGTTTGACATAAAGTATAAAGATAAATAAATTATTACCATTTCATGTGCATACCTTTTTCTGGATTGTTTTTGGATCTTAAAGTGTATTTCCACAATAGGATGCATATACATTTGTATAGCCTAAATAATTTCTAAGGAGAATAGGTCTAACTTAAAATCATAGAAAAATTCCTGTAAATACTATCCCACATAATTAATCCACTGTAAATTTTACATGATTTTATCACTTCAATAAATACTTCAATAAAATCCCTCAAATCAGCAAAACTAGGAAGCTAGCTAAAACTGAATGGGTATACTTCTAAAATCCACCAAATAAAAATGAAGACTAATTAGGCAGAGCCCTTTTGCCAAAGTGTGTGCCAACATGAAACTCCACCACCAGGAATTTTGGTTAATTTATTTCCCAAAGAAAACACGTAAAATGATAAGATCAAGGCACTGGAGAAATAATTGAAACTGCAGAAAAACTGGGCCAACAACCCTACTTTGCAAATTCACCAAAAATAAACCAGATCACTTCTAGCAACAAAATTTGGTCAGCAGGTTAATCACATTCTTCTCTATCTCCAGTAATTTTTACCAAATTTTATCAATTCAATAAATATCTCAAACAAATATTTTGGATTCAGCAAGGCAGAGAATATTTTCCCTGCAGACAGCCTATTTAGCACTTTTGTCAGAATTAATCCATCAATCAAATTCTCACCAAAATTTTCCAGAACCTGTATTAGGTTGTGAGATAATTGCAATAAAAATTTCAGTACAATCTTCACAAAACTTGAACATAAAATAATAGGACAAAACTCCCTGACTCAGACTAGTGCACAGCAGAAACTGCTTTCTGGCCGAACTTTGCCATTTTCTCCAGAGAAATCCAAAAGTCCCACAACTCTGAATTTTGGCACAGAGCTAGCCAATACCATCTACTGCCCACAGTACTTTTTCCCAGATTTATACCCCATGGTAACTTAGTAAAACACCTGAGTAAAGACTGCATGTTTTGGACAGCTCACAAAACAGTCTCTAGAGTGTTCTCCTCTCTCAAGTCACTGACTAGTGGGACCCACAGGACCCTGGCCCACCTGTAAGCCTCAGCCTTTCATGAGACAGTGTGCTTCACCAAGGAATTCACCCACACCTCTCTCATCTTCCTAGAACATCACTACTTGGACCCACAAGTCATAGAGAAAATCTAGCCAAATATGTGTAGAAAAGTGCTATCTTACATATGGGACCCACCAAGGGTACTGTAGAGATGGATACAACTCAGCTGTTGCATGGCAGACGTGTCCTCCTCTCCTTCTTCCCTCTCACTCTCTCTGCCTACTGATTCAGCCAGCCCAGCTCCATTCCTTGAGAGCATCGACATTTTCACCTCAGAACGCATCAACAGAGTCTCTCACCTCTCCTCTCCACGTTCCTACCGGATAAACCCACGGATTCCCCAAGGATCACCGCCAGCAGCCTCACTTTTCTCCTCAGCAGAGTTCGATCAGTCCCGAGCCAACGCCGGTGAGCTCCATCCTTTCTAAGTCTTGGAACATTAATCTACACCTTCTAATGGTTCCATTTTCGCACTTTACGCTAGGTTTATCGGTTGAAAATTGCCCTGACGCCGCCTGCTCTGTCTCTGTCCCCCGCCGGCGTCGCTTCGCCGTTTCGGCCGGCACAGGAGGTTTCTGACCGAGCCAGCTCGCCAGTGTCATCGCCTTACTCCCAGAAGACAACCGGCAGAAGGAATCGGGAGATGATGCAGTGAAGCTTGAGATCGAGGCCATCTTCTTCCTCTCCAGTCAAGTCGCCGCCGCCGTCGATTCCTCACTCCCCGGTGAGAGTTAGATCGATTCATCGCACGAGTAGCTACCTTAGGACTCACAGGACGTCGTGCACCCTTTTGCCTGGCAGCTCGTTGGCCGGAGGATGCTATCGACGAAGATCCACTGCGTTCCACCGCCGCCGGCCTGCCTTCGACGTTGCTGCTGCTACGCTGACTTCGCCGGCCTCGCCAGACGCCACGGTGAGAACCCTTACACCTAGTAATAGCTCATGCATGCATGTGCACGGCCAAATCGAGCCCAAACCAAAGCCGGCATCGTCAGCCCGAAAATAGCCGCCGCTGGAGCCCGCCGCCGGCGAGATTCCGATCACCCGAGATGGCAAGAAGACCACCCACAGCTTCGCCACAGTCTTCCCCACCTTTTCTCTTTTGGTCACTACCCGAGCCGAGCCACCATTCGCCGCCGCTGCCACGGAAAAGCGCACTGTCTGCGCCTCCTCTGTTTCGCCTGGCTGGACGGTCCGAACTGCAATCGGACGGTCCGATCCTTTGCTGCGCGCGCCTGCCCTGTTCTGTCTCACCGACGCGCGGGCCCCATCCTTTATGAAATCAGGGAAAAACAAATAAAATACTTCAAAGCCTTTCTGTTCAACTGAAAAATAGAATAAATTGTAAAATCCATAGTAAATTCATTTTAACTCCAAATTGGGTGAACTAAGATATGTTGAAATCACAAAATTATGAACTTTATTTCTGTTGCTTGAAATCTGGAAGAATCAATACCTAAAATGTCTCAAAAATAATAAAGGATATAAAATACTTAAACACTATACTAATGCTAGCTACTTCACCTTTAATTCAATTAATGTTTGATAAGTCCCTAAATACTAGACTTCTCAGTAGAAGACTAAAACTTGGTTAAATCTGAGCTAAAGATACTTTTATATAAAATGGAGGATAGGTGGATACCTTAATGGGCATATAAAAATACATTAACTTCTAAAATCTATAAATAATTCATATAAGCTTCAAAAATGATGAAATCAATTTTGTTAACTTCAAAATATTTTGCTCTCCACTTCTGACAATTGAGGATTTGCTAAAACTAGTATGAGAACCCTCTTTATATTTTATACAGGGGATAAATGTTTTATATAAGATCTAGGAGGTAAAATAATTCATAAAAATCATATAAACTTCATTTTTACTCTAAGTAAAATACACCCAAATGACAATAAGTCTACACCACATTCCCCTCAAATATCAAATGGTTAAATTTCATAAATACCTTGCCCTAAAACCCGTGCATACTAAAATACATGTATAAATATGTATACTCGCCTAGAACTTGGGAAATTAATATCTCTTAAAAAGAAGTCGATAAAATGGAAACTTCTTCACCACAATTCATCTAAAACCAGTACCTAGCCACTGTGTAAATTTCACACATATTAAGATAACTTCAATTTAACCTTATACCGTATTCTAACGTATTTTCGTATAGAACTCGTAAAATTTATAACTCTCAAACAGAACGTGATAAAATAGAAATTTCTTCACCTAAATTCACTTTAGACCAGTAGCAACCTAAGGCATAAATATCATGCATATTAGAGTATTTCATATTTTCTGCATTATTTGCTATTTATACGATCATACGTTATTTTCCTTCTTGAGAACGAATTCGATATCGGTGAAGGAGTGAAATAGTTGGAGTTCGAGTACTCAAGAGTAAGGCAAGTTTTCTCCCCTCCTCCTTGAACAAATTGAATCCTATGTTTTGGGGAATGAAATGTGTTGTTTGTAAAATTGCATGCGTATTTGCAACTATCGGTATTTAAATTGTGGAAATTGGTAGTTATAACCAAATTGTTGCACGACCAACCTTGAGAAATTGTATCCTTTGTTGATTGTAACCTTAGAAATTGTTAGAGCACTTTAATTGTGCTTATTTGGGACTATACATGCTTATACATATATAAGTTGCTTAGCCATGCTTAGAGATATGCTAGAATAGATTGTGATCACTTTATAAATGAGATTTTGGGAGTTTTATAACTGCTGGACAGAGGTGAAGCCTCTGATTATTTGTGAACTAAAACGGTGAAAAAACCTGATTTAGACTTGGGCGGCAAGTGGTGTGCATATGGAGTAGTTGCACACCGATAGGGGGAGTGTTTGCCCGGGTCAATTAAGGACCGAATTCAGTGCCATATTCTCATGTTAAACAGTACAACCACATGTGCTAGTTATGGGATAGCCATAGCGGATTAAGTTACTTAATGTTTAGCCTTGCATTTTGGTAGGCTGAGTAGTAGGGGCAGTGCCTACGAATGTACTGTAGGGCTGTTCATAGGAACTACCTATGGTTCCGAGGGACTGTGATCACCTCATGGCATAGGCGTCTAAGTCTGTCCAATACAACGTTGTGTGCCTCGTGGGGAGCCGTGTAGGCAGATTCCCACGGCGCTGGGTTTAAGGCGTGGGCCCGCCACCCACGGCATTGGGGTAGCGCCTCGATGTGGAGTAACACACCTCGTGCTGGTGCAAGGCTAAATGTTAGGTAATGTAAAAGCTGTGTTGTGACCTCTAGACCGCATTCAACGTGAAGAGTGTGGTGGTACCGACGGGTACCGGACAAACTAGAGTGTAGCCGTTGGGCTTCTATCACATCATGTGGGTAACGATGTATAAACTCTGCAGAGTCAAAACTAATCGGTTAGCCATGCTCACGGTCATGAGCGGCATGGTTGTGCTCATTGAGTATAGATTTATGTTTCTAAAATGCTTTATGAAATTGGGATGAGGATTGGTGATTTATAAGAACTACTATGCTTATTACAATGCTTATGGGGTCTTGTTGCCGAGGAGGGCACAAGCAGGAAAATCATTATGTTGATATTATATTGATCACTTCACTACTTATTATATTTGTTTAAATGCTTTCTAAATTACCGTTGCAAAATGATTGTGAACTAAAATTAGCTTTATGCAAAACTGAACGCACAAATAGCCTTTCCTTGATTTCCTTGATTTAGAACTTGCATGTATTATAGGATTGACATTGCTAGTACATTATTTCGGTAATGTACTGACTCTTGCTTGTATTTCCGTTTATTACCTTGTTGTAGGTTGAGTGCTACGGGATTCCGTTGCTTCTTCAGAATTGATTCTTTAAGAGGTGTACCCCTAGTCGGATTGTCTGTGGTATGGGTAGACAAGCTTCCGCTGAATCATATTATTTGGCCTTTTGGCCTATGTAACTCTGATGTAGAAAATTTAGTTTACTTACTTGTACAACCACTTATTGTATACCATTGCTAGAGATGAAAGTGTGGACTAGCAATTTTCCTGGGGCTAGTCTGCATGAGTATAGACTTAGAACAGTTGAGATGCATGGAGAATAGTTCAATCGTAGACCATGTCCTCAGAGATATGTATCGTGTTTGGTCGCCGCCTTCGTGTGGTTTGACGGGCATATCTCGCCATGTGGACTGGTGTAACTATTCTTTCAAATATCTCTTGTGTTCTTAGTCTGGCGTTCGGTTGTTTTGTATTATATTTGGTGATTTGTGTGACAAGGCTGCGATGAGGTTGGATGGTTACAGTTTTATTTGGTTTTTATTCGAGATCCCATCCAACTAGATATTTCGCGTTGTCGTACCAATTACCTCTTATAGTGCAGAATAATTGGGTGCCCACACATGTCTCCATCCAAAGCCCCAGGAAAAACTCCTCAAAATTCCCTTGAACTTTTCCCCAAAAATTCAAATTAAATCTTGTAATTTGAATTTGAATCCTCTCCCTCTCCTTGAAATCCCCTCTATGAATCCTCACTGCAAAAATCCTCAGAAAAAGATCCAATTCCAAAAATACACAAAATATCCTTGGATTTCCACCCCCTTGTATTTCTTGAATTTATTTGAGTACAAAAACAAATTTTGAATTCGAAATCCCAAAACGAGTATCTAAATAGCCCTCCACAAATAACCCTAGAAAATAAAAAGGAACACTGTCCCTCTGGGCCGCAGCCCATTTCTTTTCGGCCTAGCTTCTCCCTCCCTCGGCCTAGTACAGTGTGGAGCCGCCACATCCAGCAGATCATCGCCATGTGGTCTCCTTCCCCGTGCTCGGCCGTTGGATCCCTCCCCATCGCTATGTGCCTGTGTGAGTGCCGGTGCACTGTGGGATGCGCGCCACGTGGTGAGCACGCCCATCTCAACCGCTCGGTCTCCCCATCCACAGGCATCGCGCGCTCTCCCGTCGCCACACCAATGCGCGCCACGTGCCCCACGCCTCTCTCGGCCAACGTTCGATCTCCTCTAGCACGCTCACACGCGAGGACGCCGTCGGCCGCCAAACGTTGCGCCGCGTGTCCCTCGAGCACCGCGCAGCATCCCGGCACTGTGCGTCTTCTACCTCACTCCGTCCCGTTCGCGCGTGAGAACCGTGCCCGACGTCACCAAGGCCTCTCCCGGCCCCGCTGATGCCCGCTAGCCGCCACGGCTTGGACAACCGCGGTCGCTGTCCCTTTTTCCCCCTCGTTTGCCCCTCTTCCGCCGTGGCCCCGTGGTCAAAAGAGCCACGCTGCTCACCTCACCGTGGTCCTGCCCCTACCACAGCGTCCTTGACCGCGCCAGGACATCCTCGGCCGAGCCCACGCGTGGACTCCAAACCTAACCGCACGATAGCCCGTCTCCGCCGCCTCACGAATCCCAGCCGCCCATTTAAATTGCCGCCCATGCGAGATTTTAGCCGCCGCACTAATCCTCCCACCCCTCTCCCCTCAATCATTGAACATCAACTATTATAGCTCACCCTTGCCTATAAAAGCCCTCCGAGAGCCTCCTCTTTCCCCTGTTCTCCCTACGCAGCCGCCACGGATGGTCTCAGCTCGGCGCGCCTCCTGCCGCCGTGTCGTCTCCCTAGAATCCGGTCGAGCCATGCAGCCACCATCCTTCACGGCCCGACAGCCTCCATCGGCCTCCCATCGCCAACCACCACCGCCGCTCAACATTGGCCACCGCTGGACCCCACGCGCAGGCCTCTTTCTCCTCGGCCGCCGCACATGGCCGTCGCCCTAATCCCCTCTTCTCAGTCCTCCGCCGCTATGGCATCTCGACGCCGGCCGCTGTCGAACTTCCTCTCCCGCATCCGAACCGACCAATCGGTTCACCTTGGGCTCCTCTCCCATCGGTGTGTTTTCCCCGCCGTGAGCACCGCCGTGAATCGGGAATGCTCTCCGCCGCCACGATCGCCATCGTCGTCTTCCCCTCTTCTCTCTCCCCGCCACCTCGGCATCCCGTCACCGGCCGCCATTGCACTCAATCTCTCCGATCCGAGCCGTTCACGGCATTCGCCTCGCTCCCCTTCTCCCCCTAGCGCTGCCGCTTGCTCTGGAGAGCCGCCGTTCGCCGGAATCGCCTTGCACTACCGCCGGCCGTCAATCTCGATTGGCCCAGTGCCACTTCCTCGCACTCACTGATGAGCGGCCCCGCGCGGACAGTGATGGCCGTCGTTCCTAAGTGAGTGCACGCGGTCCCCGTGACCCCGCCGCTGACACATGGGCCCCGTAAACCAGTGGCCTGCGGTGGAGAAGCTCCTGTGTGACCGACATTGGGCCCCACCTTCTCGTCCCGGCCCAATCCTTTCTCTCCATGCGTGCACGCCATCCCCCCTCGGACCAATGACTGGGCCCCGCATGGCAGTGGCCCGTGGGAAGAAAAAAATGGAGAAATAAATTCTAAATTTTTTCCAATACTTAGAAAAATGCCAAAATCTTCGGAAAATCATATCTTTTTATCCGAGACTCCGATTGACTCCGTTCTAACTCCAGTAATTTTCAAAAATTGAGATCTATCTAATAGCACTATTATTAGCACTAAATAGGATCTGTTTTCTAGTCTTTGTGTAGATTTTTGTGTGTTTGCACATAGTAACGGTCACCGGAAAACTCGTGTTGGAGCAGTCTTCGCGACGATTTCTCGACGACCAATGAATATTTAGAGCAAGGCAAGTCACCTTTGATCAATCAAGCCTATATGTGAACTTTAATTATTTTATTTGCGAAATCCTGCATCGATATGCGTGCACTGATTCGTTCGGTCCCGTCCACGAGTTAGACCGGGTGACCTACCCAACCTTGCTGCATTTAAATCCTCCCTTGATAATTGTAATACCCTGTTCCCTTGTAACCACCATGGTCACACCTCGGTATTCGTGCACTATTGTACGAGTACTGACGGTCGCCCCTTTAACTTAAAAATTTAGAAACTTCTTGGGTAAAGTATGGTTTTACGAAACATTTGAAATACCTGACACTTGGGTCGGTGCCTTGTGAAAGCAAAATGAATTTTTAAATGGAGATTCACGACACAAGGCCGATCTGGTGTGGGAGATGCCTATGTGGTCGCCCTAAGGACTGATTCCTTCGAAATTTCATCCGAGCATATGACAGTATAACCACATGGGTGAATTAGAAAGCCCCTGGCCAAGTAACTAGGCTCTCAGGGACGCCTTGCGTGCCATTGGACTGTGGATCGTGCAGGAGGGCGTCGGGGTTGCCTTCTGGGTTCCTGGTACAACATGGTCGTGGACCTACCCTGTGATTGGTTGTCACACCCTGATCTGGCACCACCGTACAACGGCACCAGTTAGGGCGTGCCGTAGGAAAACAGCGCGAACTGCCTTCCTGCAAAACCACGATACAGATACCAGTCCCAGGACATAGCGCTGGTATCCACGGCAATTAAAAATGTATCATTGCAGTACCTTAAATAAATAAATAAATAATAGACATATACCTTAACTTACGTTGTAGCTTCGGAGCAAGCCGGAGACAGCAACGAACAACACAAAGGCAGCGGCAGCAGCAGAACAGCGGACTAAGTCCCAACACACAGGCAACGGCTGGGAACCAGGACGAAACCCTAATCTTCACGTCACAGCAACACCAGCATCCAGCTCCCGACGAAGAACTATATATATATAGAGCAAGGGTGAGTACTTACGTACTCAGCAAGCTAGGGAAACTTAGGTGGTTGTTGCAAGCTTCAAAGAAAGGCTGATTATTTTGCAATCTGCTTTGTTTAAATCCTTTTTAAAATCAACTAGTGTGTGCTTCTCAACAATCAGGGCGGGGTGAGTCTCGCTTGATCGGAGTGAGTTGTATCAATCTTTGAATCAGCGCAACTCTCAAGAGTTAGCCTTCGGGATCCAGCGCCATCAGCTGATCCAACCTCATCGGGCCCACAGCCCTGCTGTCCATGACAGCTTCACAATATTTTTCTAAATCGGATTCCCAATCCGCAAACATCATTTCACAAGCAGTTGTCAAACAAAACTACGCTAAGAAATTACCTCACATCCGCCCATGACCGTGGGCACGGTTGTTCAAACAGTTTAAACCTCTGCAGAGGGGGTACACTTTACCCACATGACGCGACTCACTCTAGCCACCAGCTCACACAGAGCAGGCACGAGTGTGGCCTAGAGGTTTTCGCGACAAGGCATTTCCTTAGCCCTCTCAGGTTACCCCATGCCAACTGGAGGGGTCCTCGAGACCAATCACAGGGTAGGTCCACGGCCATGTTGTATCAGGAACCCAGGAGACAACCCCGACGCCCTCCCGCACGATCCATAGTCCAATGGCACGCAAGGTATCCCTGAGAGTCTAGTTACTCAACCAGGAGTTATCCTATATCACCCATGTGGTTGTACTGTCATATGTTCGGAGGAAATTCCAGAGGAATCGGTCCTTAGCAGCAGTGCGGAGGACTCGTCCCGCTGGCACGATCCCCATACCACGGTTTTCACAAACCATTTTATTTTCAAGGCACCGACCCAGGTGTCGGGTATTCCAAAGTTTCGTAAACCCCATTTTACCCATCGTTGACATTTTTAAATTCGATAGGCGATCACCGATACCATGCCCGTCGACACGGATACCGAGATCTATCAAGGGAGGTGAGAACGAGGTATAAGGGAATCACAATCAATCAAGGAAGGCATGCAGCAAATGGGTTGGTGGCCGTCGGTCGTCTTGCGACCACGGCCAAGAAATTATAGCAGTATAACCTATCGTATGCGATTTGTCAAATAAAATACTTAGTTCTGAAATTATGGGTTCAAGATGATCAAAGGTAACTTGTCTTGCTCTAAGTCTTCACTGGTCTTTGAGAAATCGTCGCGAAATTCGCCCTGAAATGAAATTTCCGGCGATCGTTACTATACGCAAACACGCAAAAATCTACACAAAGAGCAGTAAAAAGATCCTATTTAGTGCTAATAATGGTGCCATTAGATAGATCTCAATTTTAGAAAATTTCTGGAATTAGAACGGAGTCAATCGGATGGACGGATGAAAAGATATGAATTTCCGAAGGTTTATAGAATTTTTGGATAACTGAGAAATTAGAATTAATTAATTTTCAGAGGAGAATATTCAAGGGAATATTCCCTGGAGTCTTAGCTGGTCACTGACCATTGGGGCCCACTGGCAGGCATGGCCCACGGAGCAGAGGGAGCTAGAGGGAGTGGGGGTGCATAGGGGCGGTGTACGTGCATCGGGAGGTCATGGGCCCACAAGTCAGCGACTGCGGTGTATGGGCGCGGTCTACCGCGGCAGAGGGGCAGAGGGCCCAAGCGACAGCGGTAGCGGCCAGGGAGTTCGCGTGCACGGCTCGGGTGCGGCCGTAGCTGTCCAGGCGGGGCCACTGGGCAGGGGCGAGGAGTAGAGACGCATGGCAAGCGAACTCGATGGCGCACGGCGACGGAGATCAACTCCGGCAAGCGACAACGTTTGGCGGCAAATGGCTGCGCCGGTGGAAAGAGGAGAACGCGGCGAACATCTTGAGTAGCTCGGATCCGCGAGAGGCTGCTCGACGGCGGCTGACGGCAGAAATGCCGTGACGACGGAGAGAGAAGAAGGTAGACGACAACGACGATGGCCATGGCGGCTCTCGGAGGCGAGCCGAGGAGGGCTGGGGGGCGAGAGGCGTGCAGAGGAGACATCCAGAGAGGGTTGCACAAGGGAAAAATGGCGGAGGAGCTCACCGAGGTGGCAGAGGGGAGCAGTGGCTCGGTGCCGAGGAGAGGGAGGATTTGGGGGCCGGGGAAGGTAGAGACCACGGCGCAGGGGTTCTTGGTATGTTGCACTTATGGGACCGTGCTGCTTCCGAAGCTCGTCGGCGAGGGCGACACACTAGCGTGGTTGATTGGCGGCGGGGGCGGCCGATCTCAATGAAGACGACGCGGCGGATCGTCGCCCAAGAGGTAGAACCGAGAAAGGGGGGAAAGAGGGGCCTCGGGGGTATTTATAGGGTGTGGAGGACCTCGGCTAGGGCTCAGCTTGGGCTCCAATCATGGAGGAGAGAGGAGCGGGAGAAAATGGCACCGTGGCGAAAAATTTGCAAGCGGCGGCGGATTCGATTAGGCAGTCAGGATTGCACGGAGCGTGGTAGTCGGTCTATCCGACGATGATGCTTGGAATTCATGAGCGGGAAAACGGCGCGGGTGCGGACGACCGTGGTGGTCAAGGTGGGGGCGTCAGTGATGCGAGCGGCACCGCCTTTTGATTGGCTCGGTCGGGTGGATAGAAAAAGGAGCCAAAGCGGAGGGGGAAAAGCGGAACGGCATGGGCAGCGAGGACGGACCGTGTCTGTCCTCCTCTTGGCATCTTGCGGCGGTTCGCGGCCGGGCCAGGGTGACGCGGCGGCCAGGGCAGCATTGAGCCGAACGGCTCTTGGTCGTGATCGGGTGAACCAGGAGGGGAACCGGGAAAGAAGATGAATAGGGCCGGGGGTCGACGACTCACAAGGTGCAAGGGGACACGCGACACGAATCCAGAGCGCGGGCGCGTGCGCGTCCGCTAGGGAGATCGGACGGCTGCCGAGAAAGGGCACGGGCACATGGTGAGATCCAGTCGTGCGCGGCGGGGGAGCACGCGGTGCGCACAGCAGAGAGGAGATCGACGGCGGGTGTGCGCACCAGGGACACGCGGCAGAGATCGGCTGGTGCGAGCCGCCACAAAGCTGAGGCGAGCTGGGCCGGGATTGAGGGGATGCGGCCCAAGAATGAACATGAGCCCTTTTTCTTTTTCTCCAGGATTTATTTGGGGCTTTTTGGAGGCTTTCTAGCAGGGATTTGAATTTTAGAAATTGTATTTAAACTCTAATAAATTCAAGGAATACAAGGAGATAGAAAACCAAGGATATTTCGTGCATTTTTGGGATTGAATCTTTTTCGAGGATTTTCCTTTTTTGTAGGGAGGAACCAAAGGGAGGATTAAATTTGAATTGCAATATTTAATCTGAATCATTTTTGGGGGAATGCTCCAGGGAGTTTTTGGAGGAATTTTTCATGGGACTCTGGATGGAAGCGAGACGTATTTGGGTGGATATATGCATATGTATTTACACATATATATATAGTGGTATTTATATACAGGTACACAAGTTGATGGAGTTGAGAGGGAGGGTTCAAACAGGGACTCGACGCTCGACCCGTATATTTAACTTGGAGTTTTTCAGGCATTCAAGGAAGGACAAAACAAGGGGATTTTCGGGGAGATTCAACGGGGATTCGAGAAAGGAAAATGTTCAGGGTTTTGACATCGGGTCTCTGGAACGGAAATCGAATCAGAGATGTCGGCACATCGGTTTGGATATCGAAACGAAGATTTCTGGAGGAGGAGATCGGGAACTCGTCTTTAGGGTTTTGGGGAGGAGTTCGATAGCGGCTGTCGGAGGACGAAGCCTCGACGGCGGGAAGTCGGGAGACCCCCCTTTTGAGATTCGGCCAGGGGAGTGGTTCTCAGGTGTACGAGGCGTTGGAGAAGATGAGAAACAGTGGCACACAGAGGAGACAGGAGGATTTATACAGGTTCGGGCCGCCGGAGCGTAATACCCTACTCCTGTGTGTATGGCTAGGTAGGAGAATGAATGCGGTTACAAAGTGAGCTCATCCGGAGCTGAGGAAGAAGAACAGTCGTCTGAGAATGAGCTAGAGTCGGAGAGCCCGGGGTCTAGTCAGAGTCCGAGCTCGGGGTTCCTAATGCTAAAGCTTGCTTGCCCCTCGGTTCGGTGGCTTGGATCCTCCTTTATAGATTAGGGGAGTCCACAGTGCCAAAATACGGAGAGAGAGCTTTTCCGGTGAGCTCTCCTGTGCACACGTCTGCCTACGACGCCCATGCCGGAGCTGTTGCTGCTATGGGCGGCTGGAGCACGCGCATGCCCGCAGCCGCCTGTTGCGCCATACCTGGAGGAGCCCCTGTCGGGTGCTGCGGGCGGCTGGTCTGGTCGCCTGGTTGCCACACACGCCCGGAGGCGGCGCCTCCGGGCACGGGCAACACGCGCCCGGGGCCGGAGGCGGCGCTCCAGGGCGGCACTCGCCCGGGGCCGGAGGAGGCGCTCCCGGGCGGCCCGCTCCCGGGCAACACTCGCCCGGGGCCGGAGGCGGCGCTTCCGGGCGGCATTCGCCCGGGGCCGGAGGCGGCGCTCCCGCTCCCGGGCGACACGCGCCCGGGGCCGAAGGAGGCGCTCCCGGGCGACAGGCGGCGCGTCCGGGCGCGGGGACGAGCACCCGGGGCCGCGGGCGACGCATCCGGGCACGGACGACCGGCGGGAGACACGGCCTCTCTGCCGGCCGCCGGTCATGCAGGATATGTCCCCCGGAGGAGCCGATGTGGCCGGAGAGCCACGCGTCCCCGCAGAACATGGGACCCCCAGTCCCATTTCGCCGACAGCGGCGATTCGAATTATTTTGGAACGGAGGATTTTGAGTGGAGGGATTATGAGATCAAGGACGGGGAAGCAAATTGAGATCTATAACACAACATACAACACAACTCACAAGATCGAAATTTTCACAGGTAGATTTTAGCGAAATATCGTTTAACGTCTCACTGAAAGCGGGGCGTTACATTGGTCTCGAAGACCCCTCCACTTGGCATGGGGTAACCTGAGAGGGCTAGGGAAATGCCTTGTCATGAAAACCTCTAGGCCACCGATCGTACCTGCTCAGTGTGAGCTGGTGGCTAGAGTGAGTCACGTCGTGTGGGTAAAGTGTACCCCCTCTGTAGAGGTCTAAACTATTTGAACAGCCGTGCACATAGTCATGGACGAATGTGAGGTGATTTCTTAGCGTAATTTTATTTTACCCTGTTTGCAAACGCGTGTGTGGTTTTGGGAATTGGAAGAAGGAGGTGCCATTAAGGACGTTGGAGATCCGATGAAATGGCTTAGCTGTCGTGAACAGTAGGACTCGAGAAGTCCAGGAAAATGCTTCGGCTCGGGAAGCCGTTTGATGTGATTCTTGATTACGAAAACTGGAGAAATAAAGATTGATACACCTTTCACTCCGATCGGACGAGACTCACCTCATCCTGATTGTTGAGAAGCACACACTAGTAGATTTAAAATATTTCAACAAAACGGATTCATAAAGCAACCAACCTCTCTTTGAAGCCTGCAAGTACTCACCCTTACTATATATATATAGAGAGAGAGAGAGATGGGCTATGGTGCGGCATGCCGCACGGCCCCCTCCGTGCGGCACGCCCCGGGCCGTCGGATGGGCGCGATCGACGGTTCGAGGCATTCCCGCGCCCCGCCCCGGCCTCGGGTCACGCCCCCGGTCCCGGGATACACAGGCACGGTCCCAGGCGGGGCGCGGGAATGTCCCCGGACCGTCGATCGCGCCCATCCGACGGCTCGGGGCGTGCCGCACGGAGGGGGCCGTGCGGATATATATATATATATATATATATATATATATATATATATATATATATATATATATATATATATATATATATATATATATATATTTCTTCGTCGAGAGCTGAAGCTGGAGTTGTAGTGAAGTGAAAATTAGGGTTTCGTCCTGGTTCATGTGCGTTGGGACTTAGTCCGCTATTTCGCTACTGCCGCTGCCTCTGTGTTGTTCGTTCCTATCTCCGGCTTGCTCCGAAGCTGCAACATAAATTAAGGTATATGCTTACTTAATTATTATTTAATTAAGGTATTGCAATGATTTATTTTTGATTTCCTGGGACTGGTATCGGTATCGTTCCTGTCTCCGGCTTGCTCCGAAGTTGCACCATAAGTTAAGGTATATGCTTACTTAATTATTATTTAATTAAGCTATTGCAATGATTCATTTCTGATTTTCTGGGACTGGTATCGGTATCGCCGTTCCGCGGGAAGACAATTTACGCTGTATTCCTACAGCACGCCCTATTTGATACTGTTGTAGCAAGATCAGGCTGTTACAATGACTGACCAAGACGGCGACGGCGTGGGATATGAAATGGAGCCGGCAATGGCGGGGCTAGGGATTGGGTGGAGTCAGGGATTGCGAGGCAGGAGATAGAGACGGCGACAACGAGGGATGTGTGAGCAAAAGGAGTGGAAGGGCGAGGAGGAGTGGGCGGAGAGGGGTGCGTGGACATCGCCGGGAACTCGCCGGAAAGCGGTCGTCATGCCGGCCCGTTGGAGCGGCACCGGCTCCACGGTCCTCACGGCTGCTATGGTGAAGCCACAGGGAGGAAGTGCGCGGCAAGGCCAGTGGCACCGAACCCCGGGAGCAAGAGAGGTCGGGGGCGTAGAGGGCGGGCGCAGCGAAGAGCGCGGCGAGGGCGGCGTCGGCGAACCGCGAGTAGAGGGAGAGATCGAGGCGCGGGGTCGTCGGTGGGGGACACGGCGGGCGGAGATGGATGAGAAGGAGGAGGAGGAGCGGGAGGGCGAGGAAGAGTGGGCGGAGAGGGAGCCGCTGGAGCGACGGCGGCGCCAGTGAGAGAAGGCAAAGGCGGGTCGAGAGAGACGAGCGGAGCGAGGTGAGAATGGGTTCGTGAGCCTTCGCGGCTGTTCTACGCCGAAATATCTCGCATCGAACGGCTGCTGCTCCATACCTAGATCCAATGGTTCATATGCAAGGCGAACTCTGATTCGTGGTTGCGCCACGTGGATGAGGCAGCAGCCCGAGAATCTGGCCATAATTTGTGTGTAGAGATTGGACTATATATATGCAATGATATGGAATATTTCATTATCTTTTCCTATGAACTAAAGAGGACTAAAGGAAAAAAATTCCTAAAAAACAATTGAATCATAAAAAAATCATTTGCCAATTTTCTATTCCAAAGTGGGCCGTAGTGTCCACATATTGTTACTACTTCCGTAGGAATTTTGTGAGGTTCCGCTACATGGCCTTTGTCTATTGAGGATACACTTGCTGCTGTGCTAGTTTGACCTGTGCAGTTTTCATATGATCAAGAAACTTGGCAATGTAATATATCAACATAACTCAAACTTATTGTGTACCAAAATTACCTGTAACACTGCAGCTCATTCACATAGATCTAGACTGCCGATTTTACCTCTTAATGCACATTAGCGTAGATCCTCTGCAATGTTTTTTTTTCTAAACTCGAGACCTACTTAGCACTAACAGACAATCAGAGCGTCTTGGCGCCAATTTTTTGGCCATGTCTTGGCGCCATTCCTCTTTGATTTCTATCTCCTTTTTCTGCTCTGTGCCTCTGAAGAACTCTGAAGTCTGAAACTGAAATTTAATACAGTTGCTGCTGCAGCTACCAAGAGAAATGAAGGCTTGACCATCCACTGATCCACTAGTAGCCGGCCGGCCAAGAGGTAACCTCCAATGGATTCCTACACCCACTTTTCCAGGCCTGACGCACTGACCAACAGTGCACTCTTCACACCTTTTCACAAGTGATATCCGCGTCAGGTTTGCATTGGGCAGACAACACAAGCATTGCAACTTCTGAAAAAACTCTCATGGTCACCACAAGCATTGCAACTTCTGCGTGTGAGGCTGAGGCAGTGCCCCAAGATGACACTGATGAATAACCAAGTGACAAGCTATTTCGGATTTGTTGCATAAATGCATATCAATGCTCACAATTGCTTCTCCATTTCAAAATATAAAGATTTCTAAGTTATTAAACAAATACTAAGGTTAGACTAAAAATTCATTTTTAAGTCACTTCAATTATCAATTTTTAAATCTTAAATTGCTTAGATTCCCTTTTTAAACATCCGATTGGCTATAAAATCATTAAGAATCATGGAAATCAGTAAAGCAATATTTATATTAACACATAATTTAAATGTTAAAAACGATTATATTTTGGAACACAGGGAATAGTACTCCCATTTGTAGTTTCAACAACAATTACAAAGTTAAAAATGCTCTATGCACTGTAGCTGATTCCCGAACAATGGAAACGAATGAACAGTATTTGTGGTGCAGCTGCCATTCCTGCAGCCGAACTGAAGGCCCGCCGGCCGGCCAGACAACCACCTCTCCGACTCCAATAAATACACCTGTTGATGCCGCTGCCGCTGCTGGTGCTGGTACTGTGTTTTATGTGTAGGGTGTTTGTGTGTATAAATACCATCGACGAATTCTGCGTGCCAAGGAGGAACTGTTCACGCGTGCGTCGACGAATGTATCAAGTGGTGATCAATGATGGTGGTCTTGCTGCTCTTGTTCATGTCGTTCTCGTCGCCAGAGTGACACCGGCGAGGTCGCCGCCGTACTCCTCCAGCACCACCAGCAGGTTGCCGCCTGGCTTCAGCCACGACCGTGGCACATGATACCTGATATTTTTGATTATTGCAAAGGAAAAAAGGTTCATTTTATGATTGATGTCATGCAGACAACATATTAAGGCTCTTTTGGAACTGTGGAATTTTGCGAGAATTTTGAAGGAAATAAACTAACTCCTACAAAAATCATGTAAAACTTCTGCGTTCCAAACAAACAAACCCAAAAAGAAGCCATGTAAGGCTGAATTTATTACCATCTTTGGGACAGGTCACCGCAGTTGGACCGGCACTTGTCCTCGTGGTACGTCCCGGCGTAGCTGCACCCGCCGCAGTTGCCGGAGGCCTTGTAAGACCAGTACCGGCCGACGTGGTGGCCATTCACCCAGATCTGGCCTTTCCCCATGCTGCCCATGTCAAGCGCCACTGGGTCATTCCCCGCCGGCGCGTTGAAGAAGGCCTGAGACAATGGTGACAAAGGAAATTCAGAAACAGGTGACAAGAATTCAGAGGATGAAACTGATGAGCTGTAATTCCACTTGTCATTGCTGGTGCTTCTTCAACAGTCAGCACTGACCTTGTGCCAAGTCAGTGGCTGATAGCCACCGGGGCCGCCCCATTCAACGGCAGAGCTTCCAGTGACGGTGTGGAGGCCTAGCGATTCGCCTTTCAGGCCAACCTGATAGGTCCATTTCTGATGGCTGAGGTCCTTTGTGCCCCCATTTAGGCCGGAGAGGGTCACCGGTCCGAGGACGCCGACATTCCAGGTCTCAAAATGGTTGCCAACATTCTGTGAAAAACACCACATTTCAGTGTTACAGGTAGTTTCAGATAAGATATATGTCAAGGTAGTCCCGCTACGGTGCTCTCTACTGGTAGTAGAAATCAATCTAAACCGTAGATCTAGTTTTATCCGAGATTTCAGATCTATTTATACCACCACCTTACTTGACAGTAGTAGAAACGTGAAGGGGCATAATTGTCCAAAAAAATATGTTCGCTGGTTGCCTTGTCGCGCTCAAAGCAGCAGCCAAAAGTTTCCCTCCGCTTGATCGTCTCGTGCCCAATTTTCACTCCGAGAGCTCGCTATGTCAGAGGATCTGGTTCCCTAATGAATGGATAAAAACCTAAATGCCTAAATTACCCTAATCACTAAGTTAATAAAGTACAGATATGCCCTTATAAACTGATGGTTCGGATCAATTCTACTGCTAGTATAATACTACCAATAGAGAGCACCATAGTGACATCAGTTAAGCTGTGATCAACTCACAGGAAGGCCAACTGCTGAACTTAGGATGGAGATCTTGTTGCTGCCACGCCACATACTCACATGCCCATTGTATGTCAGCTTGGGGTTGTCGTAACCGCCATAAACAGATCCTACAGAGGAAACACAATCATGAACAGTCAATAAAATGATTGGTGTAGACTTGATCTAACATGGAATATGCTCACAAAAAGTGTTAGACTATGTTAGTACCATATGACTTCCCATTGACGAACACCTGCATCGAGTGTCCAGCGGAGTAGATAGTGAGCTGCGGAGACTGACCAGACTTCAAGTCATTTGGACCAATGTTGATGCTGCGACAAGCATTTGTCAGAGTTAAGGGAAATTCATATGGCTTCTGATAGAAATGGTTGAAAATTGTGACACACATCAAGGTTGGTCACTCACTAGGTGGTGTACCACAGGTAGTCCGATTTGTCCCATGTCATGCTTAGCTGCTCAACAAGGCCATCTTTTGTGAATGCACGGTCGTCCAGCAAGTTTGTGCCCTCGCTATATGACTGCCAAGCGAATCGAACCACTGGGTTCATCTTTGGCATAAGTGTTGGCTCCTTCACCTGTGCCATTATCACATAAGTACATTAGACCATGTGCTCCAGCAAGGTCCAGCTAGTCCACATAAAGATTCAAGCTTCAATGTTCCCTAACCGTCGCGGTGTTGAAGACCACAGTTTTGCAGTCCGGCAGAATGCTGATGGACCAAGCAGGGAGGTTGTACTGGTGCCCATTGAACCTGACTTTGACTGCAGAGTTCATGTGGTAGTTTGACAGGAACGCAGCGCATGCTCCATTCTTTGCCTTGAAGACATATGCCTACAGAATTTGGCCAATTATGAATTTAGGAATATCGTTGGATGATGATCACATTTGGAACCTATCAATGTCATCATGTTGTGTGCAAGATTGTAGCAACACCAACCTTCTCATAGCTGCCAAGAGATTGTATTGTCGGATCGGTAGAAACCAGCACAGTCTCGGCCTGCTTGATGGCCTTGTGAAGGTCTCTCAAGTGACCCCATTTCGGTTGCCTAAGCAGACCTGAGATGTACAAGTCACCCATTTATCAAATGAGCCCCAAGTCTATGACAATCAAGGTTATAAACAGAAGATAGAAACCACAGTAAATTTCCGAAAATATCTCAGGACAGCAGGCAGGAATTCAAGTTTGTAAAAGAAGGCAATCACTGCATACCAAATTCGTCGATCGGGGCATCATAATCATAGCTAGTTGTGATGAAGGGACCACCGGCTGTTCGGCCAAAATTGGTTCCTCCATGGTACTGCACCAGAACATGAAAATGCGATCAGAACAAGTAAAACTGCATTCACTGCAACACCAGTGTTGGTGTGAGCAGTGAGCCCCTCCCTCCTCACCATGTAATAGTTCACGAAAGAGCCACCCTTCTGTATGAACCTCGCCACGGCAAAGGCCATATCCTCCACTGGCCGGTGCGGCACCCCACCTCCGAACGATGTAAACCTTGAGAGACAGTAAAATGTAAAAATGCAGTAAGATCACTCTTATCTGATTAGAATGGTATGAAGTGAGACATGAGTTGAGACAAGAAAATTACCAGCCGGTCCAGGCCTCAGTCCACATGGTCGGCTTGTAATTCTTATTCGGGCTAAAGTAGTCACAGTAAAAGCCGTTGCAAGTGTTGATCTGCCATGGTTGGGGATAAAAAAGGTAAGAACTGGGACAGTGAACTGAACAACTAACTCATTCATTTGACACCACTAAGGAAGGTGGAGTAGTTTGCTACTAGTACAATACTACTCTATCGATGTACCACTGGGTCAGGGGCGTCGTCCTGCTTGCACATCACCCACGGCACGCCGGTGTTGGTCCCGATGGCCATCTTTGCAGCCCAGTTAGCGTACGGCTTGGCGCCAGCACCACCGACTGACTCCATTGGCCCAAACTCATTCTCTACCTGCTCAAATCAGCATCAGAACATCAATCACAAACATGTTCAGCTCCACTCTAGGTTGCATTGCACATGGCAATAGAGCAAGCAGAGAACTTTTTTCTTCTTCAGGGATTCACCTGAGACATGATGATCGGGCCGCCCTGCCACTCGAATAGCCCCTCAGATTTCATCATCGACACAATCTTCTCCACAAACTTCTGCATCGCCGCCTACGGTTGCAAACAGCAGAATTAGGCAAATCATTTACGCCCAGTTCTTGAAAAATGTAAGAGATCAAAATGGTCTTTGGTGGCAGCAATACCTTGAACGGGCCATTGTCCGTCCTGAAGCTAATGCCGGGCACATACTTCAGCCAGACAGGAAAACCCCTGAGCACAAGAACACCAACATTGCAAATGTTTTCAGCTGCAACAACTTGCAACCAACCAAACACTGAAACTGCACTAGTGAAGGTGCTACATTTTCTCCTAAATCTACAAGAACTGCAACTCTGTAAACAAATCAGTAATTCATCAGTACCCAAAGTTCCATTCGGCGCAGACGTAGGGGCCGATGCGGAGGTGGACGTAGAGGCCGGCCTGCTTCACCAGCTTGATGAACCTGACCAGATCGTACCGGTCGCTGAAGTAGTACTGCCAAGAAGAGGGAGGAGCTCATCAGCCAAGAACTCGTAGGAAGAAGAGGAAGAAGACAAGCAGTAGTAGCAAATGCGATGTGAAAGTACCTGGCCCTGCACGGGCTCGTGGCCGTTCCAGAACACGTAGGTCTGGATGACGTCGAGGCCGCCGTCCTTGGCCTTCTGGATCAGCCCCGGCCACATCTGCGGCGGTGACGGCGAAGCACACACAAAGCAAGGATCACAACCGGAGCTAGCTAGGAGGTGTAAGAGAGCAGAAATGGTGCCACATTTGGGCGGACGCGAGAAGGAAGAGTCGGCGGCGGTGGGTACCTCCGGCGTGCTGCGCGGGTAGTGTATGGAGCCGGAGAGGAGGATGCGGCGGCGGCCGTTGATGACAAGCGACCGGTGGTCGTACGAGACGGCCGCATTGGCCACGTGCGCCTCGAGGGAGGCCGCCATGAGCGCCGCGGCCAGCAGGACCACGCGTCGGCCGCCGCCGGCAGCTGGTCGAGCAGCAGGCAGCGCCGGCGACATGGCGGTGTGTGTGCCCCACTGCCCCCCTCACCCCCTCCAAGAACGAGCCTAGCTACCTCCTCTCCTCACCCTCTCTCTTGGCGTGAGAGAGAGAGAGAGAGAGAGAGAGACGGAAAGCAGTGAGCTGCTTCTTGGAGCGGAGCACGCGTTGGGGGCCAATGCGTGCGAGACGGCAACGTGAAGAGCGGCCCGGTGTTTTGTGGAGGGTGGCAATGGCGATGGAGCTCGCCCTTTTTCTCTTTTTATTTTCCTTTTTAACTGCTTGTTTTGATCCTTCGAATGGCACGCGACGCGACTCGCGAGCAGAAGGGTGAAGTGAAGTGGTAGCAGAGTTGCAGCTGCAGTAGATGGGCGCGCGGCTGCTCGCGAGGATTTTATGGGAGGAGAGTGCAGTGCAGCTGAGGTGAGCTGAGTGAGGACTGAGGAGTGAGAAGTGGAGGGAAAAAGTTGGCGCACTCGAAGGGGTATGGGTGGTGCGGGTGGGAGAGGTGGGCCCCACGACATTTTTCATTTATTCCTATGTGGGCCCGTTTGGTACATGAGAGAAAATTAGTGTAGTGATTCATTTTGCGATGGCTAAAGATTTTGGGGAGGAAATTTACGAATTCTGCATTCTAAAGGAGACCTAAAAGATGGGTTTTCAGAACATCCTTAGATTGGAGGAGTTGTGGAGAACTTCGGTATAAATTGAACAAATTTCAGTGGAATTTCTACAAGTTTTATGTATTCAAACGCAAGCTTTTCCATCATCTAAAAAAAGATACATGTATTCTTAAGAACCTACAAAAAAAAAAAGGAGTTGTATTGAGCCTTGCATTGAATTGAAACCAATGGGTATTAAATTCCATGAAATTGTTAAGTTAATCTGGCCTTATGCATTTTACATCATTTGTTGTCTTTTTCCCTAAGCAATTTATGCGAAAAAAAATTCATCCAAGAATGTGGATACAAAGTATAGATTTCCCCACAAAAGTATACCTCAATGTTTTCCTTTAATTGTTTTGAACATGAAGCTTATTTCATTTCCTTGAAAAAACTGAGATATTATTGTATTCATTCATTTTTTTTAATTATTACCTCTTTTGTTCTAAAATATTTGGATTTCTAGAATTCAAATCTTTATTCACAATACAAAGATTTTTAGCACTATTTATAATACTATTTACCCCATCAATCACTTCTTATTTAAATATCTTCTCATCTTAGTCCATCTATCATTTCACTTCCATTCATTTCATATTTATTAATAGACACTAAAGTATTTTCTTCTTTAACTTTAATATCTATTAAACCTAGAAATACTTATATTTTAAAACAGAGATAGTAGTTATAGTCTCTGCACCAACTAAAATATAAATAGCTATATTTATGATCACAAGATTTAAACTTAAATCCCCGTGGATAGTCATACATCCGACTCCACCATCGGCGCTTCTCCATTCATGGATGTTGATGTGCACAACCCGTTGGAGTCATTGGATTAGTTATTGTACATAAAACGGAATCCGTTCATTCGACAGGACAAAATCCACACGCCATGTCTGCTAGATCCGGCCTTTCGTGCTCCTCACACTAATCATGCATGTGGGTGTGGCCAATACTATAGTGAGTAGGCTCCTCCCGTGCACACGTGCCACTGTCACTGCCAACGCGTCGAATCCTACGTGCTTAGTAGACGACAAATTAATAGCATCATGCGCGATCAAAAGGCTCTTTTAGTTTTGTTGCAGCAAATATCCAAACTAAATTATCCCCACTGTCCAAAATGCTGATGTCAAAAATATATGCTTACTAAGCAATGCTTCATTGTTCCTAAAATAAGTTTATCTTTATTTATTTTATTTGTTATATAAAAAATTTATCTTTAGAATAATTAATGTACTAGAGTTTGTTAAAATTGGAGATAAATATATTAGAATTTACTAAAATAAAAAATAAATACATTAGAGTTTGATAAAATGAAGAACATTATAATCTTTTAGCTTTATATTGGTATATGTGAGATAGGATAAAGATAAATTTATTTTAGAACGAAGAAAGTATTACTAGTATAAGGTTATATCTTATGCGAAAGAAAGTGGTTATATCCTTATACGAAAGGAGTATTTAAAGGATAAATCTCTTACCACATGACCCTTAAATTTTACCACATGACCCGGAAAATGGGACTAGTAATTTGGCCATGGTTGTGACACAATTTCTGCTTTAGCTTCTCCAAAAAAAATGCATAAGTTGCAAAAAACGACAAGATTCTTTGGTAGATCAATAAATAAAATGCTACCTCTATCCCAAATTATAGCTACCAATATTTTTTTCTCGGGAAAATTATGGTTAAAATGAGAAATAATTATGATTAGTTGAGATGAGAAAGTAAATGAATAAATTAAATATGAGATGGTTTTAATTGATTAAGATAGGAAAGCAAGTGAGGAAGTAGTTATACGTAGGATAAAATTTAAATGCTAGAAATACATATATTATAAAACAAAGGCAATAGAGACTTGATAGAAAACCGAGAAACAGAAACTGCATTCCACAAGCTTCTTCCAGGAGATATTAGATTATGCACCAGTTAATAATTGTTCGGCGTGCCCCCAAAGAAAAAGAATCTTTCTTTTTAAGAATAGAAAATTTTATGTGAAGAAAAAAAAAGAATACGGATCGACCATGTACTACTTACTTCCCGTCATTTTGCAGCAATGCCACCGTACTTTGGTCAAGTACGCAGTGTAATGCAACGACAGGTCGACAATGCTGATGATGTAGCGTGCAAAGTAGTAGGATGGATGTGCTGATGTGCTGCCTCGTTGTGCTCCCAGAAAAAATAAATAAATCAAGCATGCAATGCACTATGCAGTACGTGCAACGGCGATTAATTCCGGCCAGTTTGCTTAACCGGGATGTTACTTGAATGAGACGCGGCTGATCTAACTAATCAGCCGCGATCTCCTAGCTACTAGCTAATTAACACGGCATTTAGTTAATAGCCGAGCCCGTTAAACCAACTGTTAACCAGACTAACTAAAAGGGCAATTGTGCCAGACCGAAGCTGGCCTTCTGATATTGCACCGATATTGCAGCTGAAGTGAGCTGATGCTAGCTTGACAATTGAGAGTACATAGTAGTGGTGTGATAGTGCCTGATCTCATAGATAACCGTGTTAGTACTGCTAGTTAATTAGTATGGTTAACTTTAATTAATGATGATCTGTCACGTACTCTACATGCTAGACTTTATTTTAGGTTTCCATCATCATTGCCACGTGTTGATATAAAGAAGGAAAAGATCAGGCTAGGGTTTAACACATATATGTTCCATCCGAAAGGGAAAGGAGAAGAGTAGAGAAGAGTAGTAGACATCAAGCATGTCGACGAGGATCTCTTTAGGAATTTCTGGCAACCTTTTCTTGAGGAGAAACAGTGACATGGTGACATGTGTTTCATGTCTGCATAAAGCCAGCCATGTGCTACATTTTCACCTTCTCTTGCAGTAGCAAGTTACCATCTAAGCTAGTACTTAAAATAAAAAAAATATAGTATTAAACGTAACACATCCTAAAATTCGTAGTTTTTATTCATAGTTAAGATGTGTCAAATTTAATACTATTTTTTTTACTTTTAAGATGAAGGAAGTAATATACTGCAGTGCTGTGTTGCTTCTTATTCTAGGGAGATCTATAGACAAAGGGGGCCATGCTACTGTGCAACAGCCAAGGCCAGCCCAGCAGTGTACTCGTGTGAAGAACATTTTTGTACCTACTTGCCGTATGTATATATCACTTGGTTGATGTATCATTAATAGTTAATCTACATCCCAAAAATGGAAATTAAGTTTTGCAATATTTTCACAGAAAATTTATTGCTTAGTGCAATCTTCATGCGAATTTCCTATGTTGTAAACATGCCAACACCGTTCACCAAGGTGTGTTCAGTGTGAGGTTTTTCTAGATAAAAGCTATCCCTCAATTTTTGTAGCCCGAAATATCGCAGAACAAAAGCATGGTAAAGAGAATGCTTGAGACACAAGCAGCCCAGGGACCACACAAAAGAAGGGTACAGATGACATACCTACGAATTATATGACCATGATGCTGTATTGCTGTTACTTGGTTGACAAATGGCCAAACAGCGAGTAGGGTGAGACTTGTGGATTTTGACAACTCCAGTGACATCTAGCACGCTGTTCAGCAACATGAAAATCATCATCTAGTTAGGGCGGCAGCACTGCAAGTTCGTTGCTTAGTTGATTTTACATAGAAATGTGTCAGCTCCGTTTCCCATTTTTTTTTCTAGAAATGAACTGAAACTAAGTAGACAGAGTCTCAGAGAATCTAGATAGTGAAACTAGTAAAGTTTGTAAACAAAAGTGCCTCTGGTTACGAATAAAAATGGTATGTTGTTTAACCTCGCCTTGGGAAGACCTCCCTTCCTAATTGTTTGGTGCCATTGATAACAGTGCAGGAAAGCTAGCATACCTAACAAAAGCACTGTACCAACCCCAATCTTTAGATTTTTCTATTTATTATAATCAATCAATATATCAAGACCAACTAGATATCTCTGCCATTCAACCATGACCGGTCAGATCTTTAACTAGTGCAGATATATACTGTAGATCCATATTCTTGTTTTATCCTAATCAGATCATAAACTAGTAAAAGATCCACGTCCTTGTTTTATGCTGATGTCTCTGAGCACCTTTTTCCCTGAGCAAGGGTGCACAGGAAAAGGCAGCTTAGTTATATACGTGATAATACGAGCTGTGCAGTCCTTGAAGAGGTACGGAAAGATATTATATTTTTTAAGTGTAAATTTAATATATCTATAAAGAGGCTTAATATCTTTTAAGGACTTTAAGATTTCTAGTTTGATACTGTTCTTGTTTGAACCATCACTAGCCGGAACCAAACAAAACCTGAAATCGAGTCGATTCAATCTGAAATCCATCTAATCAACTGTTTGGGATCCTACGGCCTAGATGAACCCAAATCGAAAGGCTATTCTTCACAAGATGGGCATAATCCGTACTATAAAACGTAAGGGCCAAAAGAGAAGATGCAAAGTGCAAACCTAATCATAAGGAGATCACTAGCCACTACTCACTATCCTATCGCTTACCATACAATACCTTGTAGGAGCATGGACTAGAAGAATCACGCAACTTTTTGCTTGATATTTCAAATGAAGAAACGAACGGCAAGTTTGAGTTAAGTACCTTGTTAGTGCATGGGTTTGAGCAAAGCAAAAGTGGCCATCGAACTGATTTGTTCCTGTTCACCTACCTGCAACAATGGCTCCTCTCTCACCTGTCCATTTTGCTTAACTGACGCCTGAACAGGCAGTAATCCAGTACTGTCTTGTATCAGATCACCTTCAGTAATCAGTATAACTAGCTCATGCTCCTGTGGCAACGAATGCATCCAATATACACCTCTCAATTCTTTCCCGAAAGAGACTCCATGAAAATATGCAGCCAACATATTCCCCAAAACACAAAACACAATTCCTGGCATTTCCAGAATAGCTCATAGGAGCAGTAAACATAGCAAACATATGAGCTGCAATTCCTGGCATTTCCATCATCGAACTTCCAGACCAGGATCCGGGAGGTCATGTCCAACTGTCAACATATTCCCCCAAAACGCCCAGGATATGGCAGGAAGTTGACATAGCCGTCAGTAGGTATGATGTTTAATCGAACGAAGCCGAGTACACCCTAATGCAAACAATTCAAGATTTGTCATCAAATAACGATTCCAAAGGGACCTGGAGGACCAGGCATCAGCCATTCATACCTGTCACATATATCCAAGAATTGGCCTCTGAAACCAGAAAATGACACGTCCATATGCTCAGGTGGTTCATCCACTGCTTTCCTTGCAATGTTTCTCCCTTTGCCATTTCGGTTACCTTCGTGGCGACTCGGTTGCACCCTTATTCACAATCATGTGACAACTGACGAACCGCCAACTGGTCAGTCGGTAGATAGAACAAATTCAGCTCTGATAATGACAATATAACATGGCATTGCAGCTATGCAGAGATGGCATTCTAGCAACTGAGCTGTAAGATATCCACAGAATATTGTTCACTCATCTAGCCATTGTCAGTTATTACTGAAAGATATGGCATCCAACATAGAAGATCTGACAAGGTGAAGTGTAGATCCCAGGGACCATGCCTTAATGGGGCAGCAAAGCTACTATCATAACAACTCTGACAATTATTTGGCACCACAGATAAGAAGAAAGTACTACACAGTAATGCATTCCAAACGGCCCATATAAAGCACCACTATATTGTACGATAAGCATCAGAGCTTTCCTGGACTCCAGTCACTCTGAATAGATCAAGAATAGCAGATCTGGTAAATGAAACCAGCACTTTATCTTTACCTTCAGTACTATAATAGGTACATAAAACTCCCCAATAATGTGATAATATTGATGAGAGATTGACGCTTCGGCTACTGCCACTATGGACCACCATCACAACTGTCACAACAAATAATAGGGTCTGCCAGTACCAGAATAAGGTCAATAATGATAAATCCACTTCAATATATCAAGACCCACAAACAGGAAAGATGACAGAATTCATGGGAACAAGCTCAATATAAAGGTCAAAACCCATCAGGTGATAGTTAAGAGCTCCCCCCTTTGCTTGATCCCAATCTTGTAGGGGATGCAGCTAAAACCAACATCAGCACAGCTTGCTCTGAAGCACAGAAAAATTGGGCTTCCCAATCTTATCATAGGAATTTTCCAAAAATCCTATTCACAATGCAAATAGTGCTCCTAAGGGATGCAAATGAGCTTACTTTGAACAATTCATAAGCAAAATAAAGAAAGAAGTTTAACATGTAGATGCCTGTCAGATTACCTAGCAGAACGAAATGGGCACCCTAATATTATATGCTTACACAAATTTGATGAATAAGAGGGTGATATGGATTATATGCAAGTAAGTCAACCAACATACAAATTAATAGAGAATTACAAGACTGAGAGTCACTTTAGTGCCATAGGCGACATGTAACTACGTAAGGAAAAATGAGTTACACCACAGCAGGTCCAATTTCAATGGGAAATATAATACCACTATTTTCTGTTCAATGTAGGTTACAGCCTATGTCCTGTAACATTGGGCATACAACAACCAGACGTGATTCTTTGAAGTGTCGATGTCACAACAAATATCCAGGATTTAATATATCAAAGCCAACATCCATGGTGCATTTAAATACCGTTGCGAGAAAGATGGCACAATCTTATGGTTGCACGAACAGAGTCTAAAAAACCTTTCACAAAGGACAAAACCTCAAAATCTCTCTACATCGTACCAACTAAAGGTATACATGCCAGTGAGCACACGTAAGCGGGCAATGCCATTTTCATCAGCATGTTGCGAAAAATAATCAAACTGATGGGATACACTATGCAAGAATTGTAACACAAATGCATAAAAGTATTCAATGGAAAAGAATGGCAAATAGTGAGTATCCTGACAAAAAGTTGAACGTGGAATATAAAAACTAAATACAAAATTATGTCCCAGCTGAGTGGACATTACTGAAGAGAAAAATATACAAAAAGTTAACATCCAAAGTTTCATCTTCTTTGATCTCACTCTCCAGGGGTTAGGATGATTCATTTATCTAGAAAAGGATGATGTGTGAACAGCACACTTCATACTTCATTGTTTCTACATTGATAACCAGGTTGAAATTGCTAACAGTATACCCATTGTTGCCAGACCATACATAACAATGGTGTCAGAATTCTTGACATCAAGTTGTTCCAGCAGAACATCTGTCCATCCATGGGACCTTAATTGTGTTTCCTGCATGTTGCAATTTGCTAAGCATTAGCTTCTAAAAACAAAAGTATCTCAAAGTCTACTCAAACTCACTTTCATTTCTTCAATGTTTGATCTTCTTTGGCTAGACTTATTCTGTAACATAGCATGGTTTAGTAGATTATCTCCAGTGGACAGGATAGTTTCAACATCATGTGCAGCTAAGAACCCTGAGTAGGCTGAATCTATGTGGATAGTTTTCATGACAGATCCAAAGAAATTCGTCACAGGGACCTGAACAAAGATAGAATAGGATAAAAGAATTATGAACAAAAGAATGTTGTATTAGAAACAAATTTTAACTTATGCTTACCTCATTTAAAGGCCGTTCATAAAGATCCATCCGATAATACGCAGTCGACAGCAGCATAGAAGGATTATAGGAGTTGAAAAGACTGTAGCATAACAACGAAAAGGTTATAATTGTATCACAAAGATATCATTCTCAATGTATGAGATGAACATTATTTTGTACTCTGGATGGTTACCAAGTTACATGGGTTAGTTAGAAATTAAGACACAACTACTCTACAGTGCTTTTAGAAATATAAGACTGAATATAATTTAGAATTACTCCATACAGCTTAGTTATAAAACACAATTGACTCCCAAAGGTCAGTACAATCCATCCAAAGATACTAGATATATATTCCATAATAAAGATAACTCATGTTATTCGTGTAAATGCACATCCCAGTGATAACAACTATATGCATACAAGAAAGTTCTAAAAAAGAAATAGCAAATAAAATTATCAAAAATATCTTTCAAGAACATTGTAATGAATTATATTTGGACATGTAGGAAGTAAAGAACTTGCAACCATTATAGTAGTGCGCAAAGTCTTTTACCTGTTCAATGAGGCATTGCTATACATGTTGAGTTTCTCAAAGAAAGCAAGTGTATAAAAGGTAAACCTATCCACAACAGAAACACCAATCTGCCACAATAAATATATCAGATTGACCAGATTATGGCCAGTGATAAGGCAAAAAATGTTTGCAAACAATATATGAGACAGTTGTAGATGGAAGGCATGTTCTCACGTCTGAATCAAGATGATGAGAATAAGAGTTTTCACCCTTCATGCTGCTACCAATCGCCAAAACACCAGGTGATTGAAGCTGCAGAAATTCAATATCAGGTACAACTGCAGATATAGTTTCCAGATACAGAAAAATGTTGACCATGCTAAAGGAAATAACTAAATTGATCATACAAATTTGTCTATATCAGGTTTTACTCAATAATATCTGCTTGGAAAATAGTTTTGGTCTCTTATCTACGAATCCTTGTTAGATGGTCATCTTTACCTTTTTATTTCTGTAAGGCAGCATATGGGTTCCTGTGAAACCTTTCTTGCTATATTATTTCTATTACTTTGTAAATATATTCCAGTCAAGTATTCCCCTAGTAAAAAATGATGTGAAACACTATCAATTGATAAATTAGTGTATCAAAATGTAGTAAGTGGAAATTGGAAAGTCTGCATTCGTCCAACTGCTCTGCACAAATACTGCATGGAGCCTTTGGAAATTTTTAATGTCTAATGCTCTCTCGGGACACAAGTACTTGTTGTATTGGTCAAGCATTCGATTAAAGTTTTAAAACTCGGAGTATCAATATCTTCTTAATATTTAATTAAACAGGTGAAAATGATGCATGTAGAGAAGCACAGTCATTATATTATAATTTAATGGATTTAAATATTATTTCATAATGGAAACTAACAGTCGAAGTTGCATCTGAGAGACCCTGTGGATGTCTAAATTACATTTGTTTGTGAACAGCGAAAGTAGTTTCTGAGCAACAAAATATAACGTAGAAATTTTCACATAAGCAGCTAATGTAAACTTTATATTATGATTTCTGCACTGACAGTAAATTTTCAAACGAAAAGGCACACAATGAAGGTGCAACCAAATATCATGTCAAGTTACAAAACTTGTAAGCAAAGGTACTTGGAAGTAAAGTGTTATGGGAAATAGTGACCATGACACTGAGACAAACCTGTGAAAAGAGAGTGGCAGCTTGGCATGTATCTACCATTATCAACAACTCTTTAAATCTGAAATGCAGGTCAAAGAGAAAAGGGAAGTTTGAAAAACTGAAGTATGAAATGAAGAGGAGCAAAATAAAGGCAAAAAATTTGGCAACAAAAGAAGATTTTGTGTATACAGGTAAAGGAAAAAATATTAAAAAAAGCACAAGGTAGATGAATCCTACCTATGCTTCTCCTTCATTTGCTTTACTGCATCTGCTAAATCATGGCTTTGAAGTTCTTCAGAATCTTGGAACTTCAAAAACTCATCCCCGCCATGTCCAGTCATGTACAAAAGAATATGGCTTCCTTCATCACTTAAAAGACGCTTTGATCTTGGTACAGCACTTTCATGTCTGCCAGTCAATACTCTCAAAAAATTTTCAACTGTCACCTCATAGCCTCGGTAATCAACCTGTCATTAGGTAGCCAAAAGGTAAAATCAGCATTAAATCAGATGTTATTTTTAACATAAACATAAGGTGATAATCATGAATGAACATTGTAAGTGTTCCAGCTATTGCATTCGTTATATACACCAAAAGTGACCATTTTACAATGTAAACTGTTCATTGTGATTCCAGGATTCAGCATTTCAGGAGCCATATCTCCGGAGTAAAGGAACTCACCTCAACATTGTCACCATATAGATTAAGCTGGTGGTTCTCATTATTGAACACTTGTGCAGGATAATTGTTCCTAGGATTACAAGCCATATCATCCGCCAACATAAGTATGATCCGCTCGTCAGGTATTCCTAATCTCTTAACTGTTCTGGAAGAAACAAACCACGCATTGCTAATAAGGAATAATCTCTAGATAGTACGGGGATTAACTTGCGCGTGAACATAATTAATTAAGCTACCTGTACAGAGACAGAGTATTTGCCATATGCCGATAATTAAACCTGGAGAACATTGACAATAGTAGGTTAGAACATCAAATGCGCCAACTAATCAGCATCCGGAAGTTGAGACAAAATTCTAGCAAGTAAGAATCTCCCTTCGCTTCCCTTATAAGCGAACTAGATAAACCATGCTTCCAGCCCACTAAACTGGATCTCCCAACCAGTCGAAGTAAACAACGATGCGGACGCGAGGTCTCACCAGAAGCGGGAGGTGCAGACGAGCACGGCCCAGTTGTTGTTGTGCATCGCGCTGGGCGACGCCGCCGCGGCCGCCGCTGAGGAGGAGGCGGAGAAGGCGAGGAGCATCAGCAGCGGTGGCAGCGCCAGGAGGAGGACGCGAGAGGGGCGCGAGGGCCCGGGGATCCCGCCGCGGCCGGACGCCATGCCAGCTTCCGGCGGAGGAAGCCGGGCGCGCGGTCGGGGCGGCCTAGAGGTAGGGGCAGTCGGGAATCTAGGAGGGGAGGGGACGCGAGACCGTCGCTATGCGCATGCGACGCTCGGCTCGACTGGGCGGCGCGGGGTGGAGGGCCGCCGGGTTTGTCGCCGGAGGCGTCGGAAGGAAGGCGGTGGGCTGGGTCGTGACGAAGAAGGCCTGCATCGCGTGGAGGCCTGGGCGTTTAAATGGGCTAACTGATGGGCTTTTCCTAGTTGGGCTGATGAAACAAAAAGATGGAAAAATCAGTGAACAATTTTCTTTTTTTTCCACATTTTAGGTGATATTTTTCACCTTTCGTTGGTCAGGTTTTCAATTGGAATTTTTGTGAGGTTATGGATGAGATTCCCTAATCAGATTGGATGTGTTTAATTTAGTTTGTGCTCTGCCACCTAAGGGGGTGTTCTTTTCTACTTATTACTTATAACTTATATCTCGGTTTTCGTTAGCACATTTCCCAAAACGTAAACGGTGTGTTTTTTACAAAAATTTTCTATATAAAAGTATCTCTAAAAAATCAAATAGACATGTAGCGTCTCCTCAAATGTTATATTTATACTCTCTCTGGCCTTCAAAAGTTTTTTTTCTTTTTTCTAAACAAGGTAGTTTTTTAAAACAAAGTTAAAACACGGAGGCTCATGTATATGTGTGCACTCACCTTTACGAAGTCATTACATATGTCTCGTTGTCAACGGATACGCCATGTACCGTTGAAAGAATAATTAGGCATAAATGCAAGCGTCTATGCTAATAAGTTGGAGACTCGAAACCTAGCAGCATGTTTCACCATAAGGAACCTATCCAATTAAGCTATGCTTAGCTCATTAAACATGGTAGATTATATTAAATAATAAAAAGTTGAGTGAATTGTACTTTGGGCCACTTTTTATTGCCTAAGTTTCACTTTGGAGCACCATTAGTCTATTCTTTTTACTTTGGACTAGCTAACTTTACATTTGTTGCACCTTGTATCGCCTTGAATCTCTTCTCTAACCATGTCCATCCTCTCCTCGGGCAAAAAATGGCCTGCTCATAGGTGGGGGAGTTCATCGGCGGGTCAAAGCTAATGTACTCAAGGTTATTGATTTACTTAAAAAAGTGGATTGAGGTGGCCCAAATTGTAACAAAGGCAAAAACACCTAGCCCAAAGTAAAAAGGTTGGATAAAAGGTGATCCAGAGTGAAACTTTGGCAACTAAATGTGGCCCAAACTGCAATTTACTCAAAGTTACAACCCTATTGTTACAAGAAAAGAAAACAAAAGGTCCTTGACCAACTTAGACATGCACAAAAGCATATAAACAAGTATCGGCCACCATCTTCGTATATCTGATAGGATAACAAACCTATCCCATCAAACAAATTGGCTACTTAGACCCTAAAGTTGGCACCATCTTCATATATCTTCGTATATCTGATAGGATAACTTTCTAGTCTTTGAAAGTTGACACATGCTTTACACGTTAACATGATCTTCAACCGTTAATTTCTATTGTAATTTGTATGTAAAACCTAATAAAATCGTAGAATTGTAAGAATGATCTTTGAGACATATCTTTTCAAGTATCCAATCATATTAAAAAAAATATGGATACTCGAACTTTTCAATGTGAGTGGTCCAATTTCTATCCTATCGAGCTAGTTGTGGTCCTCAGTCTTTTCGAATTCTGTCTTGAGGTTTTTTTTCAAAGAAATATGTTTCTAGGGGGTACCACACCTTTCACCGTATCAAAACTCCACTGTGATACTGTATTTTTTCAAAATTTGGCTATAAAAGGTACCCAAACTCGTCACAAAAAGGTGCTCGCTAATCACAAAGAAAGTGCTTGATACACGAAAGGGTTTGCAATATGGCGCGTTTACCCTATGGTTATCGCGGTTACCTCGTGCGGTAACCCTCCCAGCTTTTTAAACCCCTCGGTTTTTCACGGTTACCTCACAGTTTTTTGCTATAATCGCACGGTTACCACAGTAAACGTGATACCGCTGGGTAGCGATAACGCTAGTAAAACGATAAGAAAAACCTTGACACAAATAGGCAGTGAGAAGTAAAAGCAATAGCAATGCTCTATTTGGATGGTGCCCATAGAATTAAATAGGTTGCCATGGAGAATTATGATGATGTGACTAGAGATTTAAAAAGGAAGAGAATGGAATTGGTTTTGCATGATACCTAGTTTCTATGCGCCATCCAAAACATGGTATGAGATGAGTTACATTAATAAGGATATTGAATCAGTAGTGCATACATTAGGGGAGTTAGGTTTAGTATACCATTTATAGTTGATATGAAGAATATAGACGGTGGTCGTAGTGCCATAGTGTCTTGCACTGATAGTTCCCTAGAGCTATCTAAGGGCATTCATAGTGCATTGACGTGGTGAGTGGCTCTGGCTTGCCACATCGGTGTGGCGGCTCCACCTTAGCTGAAGGTGTGCTCTTATGAGGCTCCTTGTGCCAACCACCAACAGGAAGATGAACAGTCCTTGCAGCGTCTGTTAGCTCAATTTGCGCCATAGAAGGAGATGGGGGGGGGGGGGGGGGGGATCTTATATTTGTTTCTAATTTTTAGGATGTTCAGTACAAAATGATGGACTTCTCTCTAAATTCAAAAAATGTGAGGACTGAAATAGAAAAAAATCAGTGATTAATATGAAAATTAGTATTTGTTTAATATTTGTAATCAACAAAAAAATCCTAGTCTCAGAGGTGCTTAATAAGGGGGGGAGGGGTTAAATAGTCTGTCCTTCAGGAGAGCTTTTGATAGTGATGAAGCTAATGCTTGGTAAGAATTGAAGGATTTGTTAAATAGTATTAATAGCTCTGATAGAAGTGACTCCCTGTGTCGGCGAAATGGGAATGGGGGTCCCACATTCTCCGGGGACACGTGGATTTTCGGCCACACCAGCTCCTTCGGGGCCCATATTCTGCACAAAGTGACAGCCGGCTACTACTGGTTACCCCGCTAAGTGCCTGGGGCCTGGGCGCTGCCCAGCCCGGGAGCACCATCCCCGGGTGCCGTCCTCGGGCCCGGGACCCACGGTCTCGGTGCCTCGTGCGCGCGGAGGGCTCGATGAGCTCTTCACCCCGGGCACGAGGCCGGCTTGAGCGGATCAGCTCCCCAACTACCCACATTAATGGTGAGGCGACGGTGCGCCTCCCGCCTGTCTCCCGGTCGGACACGCGTGCACCGTCATGATGACCCCCTGTCGGCCTACTCCCAATGCAGTCAGAGGGCTTCGATTTTCCACGGCCTGGCAGCGACGGCGCGCGCCGTCATAGCTACCGAGGGAGGCGACGACCAGACGTGCAGAGCCGACAGCATCTTCACGGTCTAGCCGCCCACAGCTGCTGAGGGAGGCGACGACGAGACGCGCCTCCGGCGCGGCTCAGCAGACGGCCGGGCGCGGACGTGCACGACAAGACGTAGCATACCTAAAATCTCTCTCTCTGCATGTATACCAGGCACTGTGGACTCCTCTTGCAGGATAAAAGGAGGATCCACACCAACGGGAAAAGGGGAGCTTAGATGGACCTCTAGAGTGGCTAAGTCCCCAGCTAGCGCAAGCTCCTGAGCACCTCTGAAGTTCACCTTATAACAGCAACCCACATTCAACTCCACATAGCAACACACACAGGAGTAGGGTATTACGCCTTCGCGCGGCCCGAACCTGTATACTTCTCCTGCCTCCCTTGCGTGTCATTCTCTCCGATGCCGCAAGCCGTCCTGTGAACAACTCTCTTGGCCGAACCTCAAAGGGGGGTCCCTGGACTCCCCGCGGTTGGAGTTCCATCCTCCGACACCCTGATTTGGGGTGTGGAGAAAAAAAACTTAATTTTACTTCTAGATCTTTATATAGGGCTATTTCTTTTAGAGGGGTGATGGATAATAGAATGTTTGGTATCTGGAAAGCTCCTGTACCCTTGAAAACTAAATATTTCCTCTGATTAGCATATAGAGATAAGATTCAACCCGCGACTCAACTGAAAAAAATGAAATGGGAGGGGTCTAAGTTCTGTCAGTTGTGTGGCTTTGTTGAAACTTCTTAACATTTACTTTTCAGATGTGCTATTGTTGTTTTTACTTGATGTGTTTGTAGAGATGCTTTAGGGTGGTGTAGAAGACCTGTAGGTATAGAGGATTTCTATGAGATTTATTTTGACAGGGTTAGATATGCATAATCTAGAATTGCTATTATGTTGCTAGGAGCTGTGTATTGGAATCTATGGCTTGTGAGAAATGATTTGGTTTTCAATAGTAGAGTTGTTTCTTCCCCTTGTTGTTGATACATCGTGTCATTGCTTCTCTTTTGCAGTGGAGACCACTGGTGAAGACATCTCATATTGCAATTATAGAGGCCTTGGTGTCCGAGCTCAGAAATTTCATCTCCCAGTTAAGACAAACAAGAAATAGAATCGGTTGAAGGTGCTGTTAGCTGCTAGATGTAGTAGAGCTTGTGGTTAGAGCTTAGTCCTTTTTTTTGCCTGTTGCAGAATGCTTACATTTAAAAGGTTGGCTCCTATTACTGATCCTTTTGGTGTAAGCTGGAGTCCCCCGCAAGACCCTCTATTAATGTCATGCTTTCTTATAGGTAGGGCCTTTGCGCCTTTTCTCAAAAAAATTTATAAAAAATTGAATCTATACTTGAAGTCAGTAGTACGATAAAAGAGAGAGCGTGGCCACAAGTTATGTGATATCTTAGGCTATTTGCAGTAGTGGCTTACATTGATAACCTAGCTAAATATTCTCTCTGCCCAAAAAAAAAAACTAAATTTTTAAGCCATCTCATCTATAACAATACAAAACTAAAAAACTAGAATATTCTTTATTTTAGCAAACTCCAATGTATATGACCTCATTTTAGCAAACTTTGACATATTTATTCTTTGTTACAAACTCTAATGAAGAATAAAATCTTTGTAATATAAATGGAACGAGCAAACATGAATTTATTTTGGAAGGGAGGTAGTAACAGCGATCGAAACCATGTAAAGTACGACGCGGTCGGTTTAATGAGTGAGCCTTCGTGCGTCTGGGCCGTGCGCCTTTGTTTTCAGGCCAAATCAAGGATTTGGGGCGCATACGTTTTTTTCTCTTTGGTACTTGTCTGATCAATTACATTGGTTTAAAAATTTGTGGATTTTTAAATTATCGTGTGCCCGGCTCACGTACGGTAAAAAAACTTTATACACAAAAAATTATACGTATAAATTATATATATATAAACTTTATATATGCAAATTTTTGATATATATAGACATTCTACGTAGAAGTCTTTGATTCTGAATCAAATCCGAATCCGAATCAAACGTATAATGTATATACATAGAACCTTTATACATAAGAAACATTATATATATAAATAAAAAAATTTCTGTGTATAAATTTTTTATACAAAGTATATATATATATATATATATATATAAAGTTTCTATAGAAAAAACGTTCGTGCAGACGCATAGACGCTCTACACAGAATCCTTTTGTACAGCCGTACGTGCCATACTTTCAGCTTTGCCCAGATGACGAAGGGCAGGCACGATGCTCCTCGAAGGTAGCCAGCTTCACTCCGATGCGCCGCGTTGCTTCCAGTCATTTGCAGAGAAAAGAGAACTTCAACCTGGCACAAAAGCAAGTACACAGAGCTCCCGATTAACGTCGCCGATGGAGACGCAGACTCACAATTGTACAGTAATTACATGTCACCGTGACAACATGTGCTATTGCACAGGGGAGAGACTGCCACGCTGTCAACCGTCCATCCAATCCCCCGCGCACACTTGACACCCGGAGAGCCACGTCGACACTGGGCCCACCTGCCAGTGTACGGAAGAGACGACCCCTTCTGGACCCACCTGCCAGTCTCTTCACCCCCCGCCACCTTTCCCCGAGATCCAAGCTCTCCTCTCCTCCTCTTATACCAAACCCACCAACACGCGCGCGCACGCTAGGCGCAGAGCTAAGCTAAGCTCGCGGGAGCTCGAGCTGTGCCCCCCATGGCGGTGAGCAACAACATCACGGCGTGCGTGACGCTGATGGCGCTGATCTGCGCTGTCCCGGTGATCGCCTCGGGCGTCTGGTTCGCCTCGGCGCAGGGCGAGGAGTGCGCGCGCCTGGCGCGGTGGCCGGTCGCCATCCTCGGCGGCCTCATCCTCCTCGCCGCGCTGGCCGGGTTCGTCGGCGCGTACTGGAACCGGCGCCGCCTCCTCGCCTTCTACCTCTTCGCCATGGCGTCCCTCATCGCGCTGCTCATCGCACTCCTCGTCTTCGCCTTCGCCGTCACCCGGGGCTCCGGCGCCTACCCGGTCCTCGGCCGCGCCTACGACGAGTACCACCTCGACGGCTTCTCCATGTGGCTCCGCGGCTACGTCTCCGACGACCCCGCCCGCTGGGAGCGCATCAAGGCCTGCCTCGTCGTCTCCGACACCTGCAAGAAGCTCGCCCGCCAGGGCGGATTCCTCACCGCCGACCAGTTCTACCAGTCACACCTCTCGCCACTCCAGGTATATATTTTCTCTCTTTATTATCTTAATTAATCACCTCATCGCCTAATTAACCTTATTAGTACCTACCGTTAGTGTTTGTCTGTTAATTACCACTACAAACTTAGTTGATGAAATGACAAAGAAAACATCTTTTCTTTTCAAGAACACATACTCCTATTTTTACTGCATAAACATAGTCAATACTTAAAACTGCAGGTATTTAAAACGACTTGTATTTAGGCTGTCTTCGTTTCCGCTTTTGCTAAACGCCTCTAAAAATACGATTTCTCAAAAATTTTCTTCTACATTAGACCACCTATTATTAATAAAATTTATTTTCTAAAATATTAATTTATCACATTAATAAAAAAACACAATTAGTATGAATAACCTAAAAAAAGACTTATCACAACCACAGCCATAGAATCAGAAGCGTTAGAAGTATCCTGACCGTCCATTTTTCCCTTTGGACACATAGCAGCTATGACTTCTAGCTCAAACAAAGCGTAGAACTTCTCATTTCTTTACAAGGATCAGCTTCTCTCAGCATCTAGAGATAGGATAGGAGATGCTACTAGAAGAGAAGAATCAGATGGCGACTTTATTTCTCTCAGTAGGGCACATAAAAAAAAAGCAGGACTGAATTATCGGCGTACCTCGCTGTCACTGCACGGTGGGCCATCTCGCTGTTGACAGTGTGCAAATGCAAGTGCTCCAAAGGGGAATCCATGTGTAGGTCCATGTAATTAAGCTTTTTTTGGTACAAACCGGGCAATGACATGGACAGGGAATATAATTGTGTAATAAGGCGATTTCCTGGTCGGATGTGCTTTGCTTAACAAAAATTCCCCATGCTTTTGTTAGCTGCAAAGATCATACACAAGTCCTTTTCACTTTTTTCTTTTCCTTGAGAGAAAAAGATAAAATTCAGATATGTACATAAGAGTTTCTTGTTGGGGACAAGATTGGAGACAGTCTCTTCAGAAAAAAAAAAATGAAAGGTTGGAGACAGCGGTTCATGGGGCGGTGCATGGGAGAGCGTGATTAGTCCTGTTGATTGTAGAGTTCATTACTGATTTGTGTTGCCAATGTATGGGGCTTAGAGTTTTTAAGAGTTTATCATCTCCCTGCGTCCTCATCTGCGCAGAGTTTGTCTGTCTGTCTGTGTCTGAACATTTTACAACTGATGATTAGCCTCGAGGCTCATGCATTTGTCTAGGGAGGATCTCTGGATCTGCCTGCCTGGCGCCATCCTTGATGCTTCATTTGGTAAAAACAAAAAAAAAAGGAAAATATCTCAGATCTACCTGTACTAATGGGACATGAGGAATCGTTTTTTGTTTTATTGAAATTTCATCTTACACAATTAATTTCATTGTATAGACATTATAGAATACATCATAATTAAATACCGAATTAAAGTAAAGGATAAATAGAGTAAAATCTACTAAAGTAACACAGAAAAATACAATTTTATCAACATCTGGATTTTTTATATATATTATTTATTTTATTATTTTGTATCTAGTAAAATTGTAGGGTAGAACGACATAGATGTCACAGTGCCAAGATATAATTTTTTTCCCCATCTTTTATTAAAAAAAGTTTTAAGTTTTGTCCGTCTTGGTCTCTACAAAGTATCCAAGAACATAAAGGTCCCATTTGGTTTAGATTATTTTATGGATTATTGATTTGATTATAGATTAAATTAAATATTTTAAAAATAAATATTACAAATAGCTTATAATAAGTGGTCCATGCTATAAAAAAAAGTTTTTTTTTAAGAAAACTAATTTTTTAAGCATGGAGCGAATAATCTATTTCAGTACTATAATGAATAAGCTGAAAAAAAACAGAATCAAAAGATGAAAGGATAGATTTATGGCTGAAACTAGAGTTATGTATGAAAGGTTAAAGATGGAAGTGGGTTTTTGTTTCTCGAGGGGATATTCCTTCATTTTGTATATGTCACCTTAAAAAGTTATTAAAAAATTTAAAAAATTTGACAAGATAGATCAATATGTGATATATGACTCCATAAACATAGAAGTTCAAATTCGACTCGTACAATTAGAAACAAAAATAACAAAATTGACTATAAATATTGTGCAGTATTTGCAGTCAAATTTGTTGTTTTTGTGTCTACTTATACCAGCTGAAATTAATTTTGCATGTTTATGAGTGACATATCACATATTAATAAATCTTATTAAATCTTTTAAAAATTTTTGATAATTTTTTAGATGACATGTAAAAACAAGTGAGGGATGAATGGACTTTCTCGCTAAAGATTAATTTGTTCATAATGATGGGTGCATTGGATGCAGTCGGGGTGCTGCAAGCCGCCGGCGGTGTGCGGGTACAACTACGTGAGCCCGACGGTGTGGGCGGCGCCGGCGGCGCACCCGGCGGCGGACCCGGACTGCGGGGTGTGGGGCAACGACCCGTCGCAGCTGTGCTACGAGTGCGAGTCCTGTCGCGCGGGCCTCCTCGCCGCGCTCCGGGCGCAGTGGCACCGCGCCAACATCGCCCTCGTCGTCGCCACCGTCGCCCTCGTCTTCCTCTACCTCGTCGGCTGCAGCGCCTACAAGAACGCCCAGGCCGAGGCCCTCTTCCACCGCTACAAGTGGTAGCCACAACATCCTTCCTGTAACACAAGTTCAGAAAATGCCAGGATGCCTTTCATTTCAGACTTTTTTTTGAATTTGCTTATCTTATTGTAGTAGAACAAGCTAGCTAGATTTGGGTCACTGTTGCTGTAGAGATCGATCGATCGATGTAGTTAAGATTCATGGCCAGATTGTGATCGAACTTTCTGTGTGATTTTGTGATTTGGTTGGTTTCTGAATTCTGATGGGATTAGTCAGCGTTCGTCACTGACTGAATTTTAATTAACCTCCTGGATGTGTGGATCATGTGTGGTTTGTTCAGGGGAGGGGACAAGCACCAAGCATGGTGCGTGTCAATCGTTGAGGCTAGTCAGGTTTTGTCAGGTTCATCAACTTGAATTGTTTGTTCTCTTGGGAGAGAACACGGTTCTTGGTTTCTATAGCTAGCATCATTGGATGCCATCTGAGTACACAACACAACACGAGGGCCAGACAATGCATGTCAGTTAGTACTTGCTTATTCACATGGCCACAGTTCGATGTACAGTAGACCAGATATATTAATTTTGACTCTTCAGTCCCTGTAAAACATCTCCAAACGAAACAACCGTCTTTATGAAAGAGTATTTCTGAACTCTGAAGATCAGCCTCCAGCAACAGAAGCAGGTATAGATACATACATCTAAATTAAATGTAGTAATTCTAGTTCATGGCATCCTGACCGCTTAGAGTAACTCCAATCGAACTCTCAAATTTGACCCCCTATTAACTAGAATAGGAGCTCTCTCATCTATATTTAACCTCCTATTTCACTCCACACTCCAACCGAACCCTCATATTTTTAAGTAGGGCCCACTTGTCAATGACCCACCCCTTTCTTTTCTCCCTTTCTCTCCTCTCTCTCTCTCACTTTTCTCTTCTCGGCCGACGCGGCTCGGGGCAGCGGGGCCGACAACTCGACGCGGCGGGATCGGCGCTCGTAGGCTGTCGGCGGGGGCCAGGAGGTCCTGCTGCGCCGAGCCTCGCCAGCGACGGGAGCTCGCCAGAGATGGAGTTCTCGAAGACCTCGAGGCGGGCGAGCGCGGTGAGGTTGCGGACCTCGGGCGCTAGCTTCCCTGTCAGGTCGCCAGTGTCCCACCCGAGCGGCCGCCGGGGGGAAGAGGAAGGGGACGGGGGGGCCTCCGCCGGGTTTCGGTCGCGGAGGCGGAGGCGGAGGAGGAGGAGGAGGAGGAAGCCGACGCCAACCGACCACCGACGATGTCGCTGCGGCCGAGCGAGCGGGCGAAGGTGCGGCGCAGCCGCTACAAGGTGGCGGTGGACGCAGACGAGGGGCCAACGCAGGCGGGAGGCGGGAGACGCGGCGGCCGAGGGAAGAGGAAGGGGACGGGGGGCCGACGCAGATGGAGGCGGAGGACGGGGGCCGACGCAGGCGAGACGCCGGCGCGGGGGTGGTCGGGAGAGGGGCGGACCCGAGCGGCGGCGTGCCTGCGCGCAGAGAATGGAGGCGGGGCGACTCGGGCGAGGGGATGAGGGGGCGATGAGGGGCTCCTACATCTGGGGGGTTGGCTGCCCCCGGATGAGGGGCCCCTGCAGATGAGAGGTCACGTAGAAATTCGGTTGGAGACGTTTTTTCATCCAAAAACTCCTAAATTTAAGATAAGAGTCTATTTGAGAAGTCGGTTAGGCTTGCTCTTACACAGGTTACATCTTTACAAGCATTTTTTTTTCAGACAACACGCAGTAGAGTAGAGTGTAGTGACATCTACACAAGCAAGACCTGAACACTTCTTTATCAGCTCTGCATGAACACACACATCAACAGTTTAACCAGTAACAGTACTATCTAACTGCAAGTTCAGACTTCAGAGCCACTAGCCTGCAACTGCAAGTACAGTGTGTTTTGTCTGTACTACTTGCCTTGCTCCTCTGCTTGCTTGGATGATTGAGAGGAAGGACAAGGTGGGGGGTCGAACTTGGTGAAGACCCTGAAGGCGGAGATGAGGGAGAGCGCCATGAAGCAGAGCAGGGCGGCGGCGTTGAGTGCCACGGACAGGGTGGCGCTGCCGCAGAAGCGGCCGAAGTAGGAGCACACCTCCCCCCACGACACCTCCCGGTCGCCCTCCCGCGCCAGGTACACCACCTCGGCCGCCGCCGACGCCGACGTCAGTAGCAGGTACGCCGACGCCTGCTCCCGCGAGGAGGCCAAGATTTAGTTTTTATGAATTGCCATTGTTGGATCAGCAGTTAAGGGCGCCTCAGAATCTCAAGTGATAATGCATCGATATTGGTTCTTTCAAACTGATATGTATCCTTGATGAACTGTTTTTTACAATAAAAATAATCTCCTGATGGAATTGGATTTGTATAGGGCGCTGTTTTATTTTTCTGGTTATGGATTTTCATTTGCATCCTTACCAAGCTCCTAAAACGGTATGTTCCGTGCAAAAATTTGTCATATAAAATTTTCTTGGAATACTTTCTAAAACAACTTTTAACTTTGTAAGAGTTAATTCGTTCATTTATACTCTTAAATAGCTATAAAAATCAGATAATTCATCATCCATCAATTTCAATTATCTCCTACCATCCATGATGCTAGTTGCTGCTGCTATATTTTTATATCGATGGTGACTTGGTGTTATGTCAAGCACAGGCCAATATTGAATGTGATGACTTTGCTAAAAGGAAGAAATGTAAACAACTGTGCTCTGTGATGAAAATATGCATCTGAACTCTGCAATCTGAATCATGTACAAGACAGAATGGCCGGTTTATTATCAATATTATAATCCTTTTAGGTTTCTCTATCGGTCTATCATATGCCCATAATAAGAACCTTCGTTCCAGTATCTAATTATTGATGTACACTTTACCCTTGACCAACTTATTAATTAATCTGGTCCAAGCAACTACTACTGTACTAGTACTCAGTACTCCCCTCGTATATATACACAATACTTTGCTAAATACGACTGAATCCATTTTTTGCTGCAAATTATATGGTTAATTGATTCCTTTCTCTTTCTTTTCTTTTTGAGATCATTTTGGAAAAAAATATAGTTTTATGATGAGATGAATACAAAGAGGGAGAACCGAGGTTAGGGGTAAAACCTGATCCAAGAGGAAAATCAGCCAATCGATCGCGAGTGAAATGAACTTGAAGATGACAGCAGGATGGGAGGCCACCGAGTAGGCAGCCGTGATGGGCGTTGATTGCAGACCAAATTACCTGAAGAAAAAATGGGAGTTTTTCAGCATCCAATAATTAGGAATATCTGAAGAACAAACTGCAAAAACCATAATTTTTTCTAAAACAATTAATTTAGTTAGGAGCAACAGGGCCGTAAACATACATGCCAGCACTGGGATAAAAAACCATCAAGTCTAGGTGATTAATTAGCAAAATTCAATTTCAGGGTTGAAAACTAAAGAAAGCGAGCAAGTGTTAGTAGAGTAATTAAGAAGATAATTACTCAAGGTCAAGCCGGAGCATGCATATAGTTACCTACCTGAAGCCGGAGAGGTTGGAGAAGCTGACCTCCCCGTAGGTCTCGTCCACCTGCTTGTTGGTTGCCATCTCCCACAGCGACGCGACGGCGAGCGGCAACCACGCACAGCCGGAGCCCAGCTCCGCGAGCCTGAACGCGCGGCGCGCCACCTTCTCCCCCTCCTCTCTCCCAGCCGCCGCCGCCGTGGTGCGCCCCTCGCCGCTCCTCATCTTCTCCGGCGACGACGACCCACCCAACCTCGATGACGAATTCTCCTCCTCCTCTGGTCCTCTCCGATCTGTCTCGATGTGAAGATGAGAACGGGGGCCTGAATTGGGGATGACTTTGCGCGCATGCGTCCAAATTAGCGTGGAGCTTAGCTAGCTCGCTCGCTAGATATATGGCGGGCTTGCCGTGCAGCAGTGTGAACGAGTGAGTGCTGTGTTCTTGGTAGTGTGGGGGTGGGCCCACGGAATGTCGTCTCGGAGTGCGTGTGATGGACGGACGGATCGGATGGAGTGTGTGAGTTGCCGGGGCAGCGAAGGCAACGGTGAACAGTGTCAGTGTCATTTCCGTTTTCACATGAACATTATATTATCTTAGATCTATTATCACGGTGATATTAAGCCCTGTTACGGAGATTAGAGATTTTAAGAACCAGACGACGAGTATCTAGTTGACGAGAATATGAAGAAAATACGTGTAGCTTCCAGCTACCAGTCAATTTCTAGATTTTATAGCTAGTGATTTGTATTACTTGAATTGTTTGAAGGAGGCAGATATTCGTAGAGCAGCTGCCTGTAGGCGACAGAAGCTTCTATAAACCAACGAACTCGTGTGTGTGCTTGGTTGGAGTGGTTGGTGTGGGCGTGGAGCGTTGGGCGCAGTGGGAGAAGAGTTTCGCAGTGTTTGTAATAGCTTATATAAGTGTTATAAACGAAAAAGTTATTAGCACGTAATTAATTAAGTATTTAGCTATTATAAACTTTAAAAAATATATTTATTTGTTTTTTAAAGAAATTTCTATATAATTTGTTTAAAAAAGTCTTATTTAATATTTTAGAAAACGTGTTTATGGAAAACGAGATAATAAACATAAGTTAAAAACTACTCCTCAAACACTGCCTTGGGTCCGACGGCTGCTATAGATGTCCAAATGGGCCGTGCCCGTCGGGCCGGCCCGGGCACGGTGCTACAGTAACCGTGCCCGGGCCGGCCGGCACGGTTGGCCGTGGGCCGTGCCGGCACGCCCGATAGCCGTGCCGTGCCTGGGCCGGCGGTGCGGCACGCGGGCCGGCACGGCACGGCCCGTGGACTGTAGCGGGCCGGCACGGGCACGGGCACGGCGCGGAACGGGGCACGGGGCACGCACGGGGCACGGGCCGGCACGGCCGCCCGAGGGCGGCGGCGGAGGCCGCGCGCCGTGGCAAGCGCTGCGGCCGCGGAGGCCGAGGCAGGTGTCGGCGGCCGAGCCGGGCAGGCGCCCGGGCGAGGAGGCGGCGGCGGAGGGCGCCGGCGGAGGCCGAGGCAGCAGCCGGGAGGAGGCGGGCGGGAGAGGCGGCGGAGGAGGCGGCGGAGCCGAGGAGGCGGGAGGAGGGGCGGGAGGCTGAGGCGGCGGGAGGAGGCGGAGGAGCGGAGGCGGAGGAGGAGGAGGCGGGAGGAGGCGGAGGAGCCGAGGAGGAGGGCGGCGGGAGGCCGAGGCGGAGGGAGAGGCGGAGGAGGAGGAGGCGGGAGGAGGCGGAGGAGCCGAGGAGGAGGCGGAGGACCGTGGAGGCGGCGGGAGGCCGAGGCGGCGGGAGGAGGTGGAGGAGCCGAGGAGGGCCGGGAGGAGGCGAGGCGGCGGAGAGGAGCGGAGGAGCCGAGAGGCGGCGGGAGCCGAGGTGGAGGAGCCGAGGAGGCGGCGGGGAGGAGGAGGCGAGGCGGGAGGAGGCGGAGGAGGCGGAGGAGCCGAGGAGGCGGCGGGAGCCGAGGCGGCGGGAGGAGGCGGAGGAGCCGAGGAAGGCGGCGGGAGGCCGAGCGGCGGGAGGAGGTGGAGGAGGAGCGGAGGAGGCGGGGGAGGAGGAGGCGAGGCGGGAGGAGGCGGAGGAGGAGGCGGAGGAGGAGGCGGAGGAGCCGAGGAGGCGGCGGGGAGGCCGAGGCGCGGGAGGAGGCGGCGGAGGCCGAGGCGGCGGGAGGAGGTGGCGGAGGGCTGCCGAGGAGCCGAGGAGAGGAGGCCGGGAGGAGGTCGAGGCCGGCCTGGCCGGGTGCGTGCTGGAGAAGGAGGCAGGCGACCGTTGCACTGACATCTGCCCGTTGCTGATGACCGTTGCTACAGTTTTCGGCCGCGTTGACCCAGTCAAAAATTGACACCTGTCCCAACGGTCCGAAAAAACGGCTAGATTTTGAATCTAACCGTTGCATGACCAAAAAAATCCGAAAAATATCAAAAAATCCGAAAATTGTGAAATTTTTCCTATAATAGGGGAACCCCCAGCCACATTTTTCCTCATCCAAACTCCCAATCTCTCTCTTGTGCTCTATTCTCCTCTCTTTTGCTCTCTTTGCTCAAAATTTTTGTTTTAGACAAAATTTTATCTAAAATTCAAAAATTTCCCACATTCTCATAGGTAATAGCTGCAGCCTCCGGTGCTCCTGCAAGGTAAAAAATCTTAAATTTTCTTCTTTGTTCGTACTATTTTTTTAATACTAATTTTCTCTATTTATATTGCAGGATGGATCCGAACTACCCGACGTTTCAACTGAGCGACTTCGACCCGAGCTATCTGTCGATGTCGCAAGGAGACAACTCCGGGTCGGCTCCTACACCGCAAGAACATACGGAGGAAATACATGCGGCTTCACAAGGATCCGGAACTGCGAGCGGGAGCTTGTCAACGGCAACCGGCTCAAAGAGATCAAGAACTTCCTCCGCCTGGCAACATTTTGATGAGATCAAGGAGACCGCCGCGGATGGAAGGGAGGTAACTTACGCGAAATGTAAAATTTGTAAAACTAAACTCTCTGGAAAATCTTCTGGTGGAACAGGGCATTTGAGGCGGCATGCTGAGGCGTGTGCGAAGAAGCAAGGTTACCAGCTAAGACAGCAGCAACTGGTACTCAATCCGGACGGTACGGTACGTTCATGGGAGTATGATGCTCAGGTAGCACGAGATTCCCTTACCCGTTTAATTGCTAGACAGGATCTACCCCTAAATTTTGGTGAGTCTCCTGCATTTGAGACTTACATTAAAACTGCTCATAATCCTAGGTTTCAAGCTGTTAGTAGACAAACTACAACCCGGGACTTGGTGAATGTTTACAACCAAGGCCGGGATAATATTAAACAATTATTTGCTACTTGCACATTTTCTATTAGTATCACATCTGATATTTGGAGTGGTAGGGCTAAGGAAGACTATATTAGTGTAGTTGCTCATTATGTTGATGATGAATGGGAACTACAAAAAAGAGTAATAGCTTTAAAATTAATTGATGTTTCACATAATGCAAGAAATATTGCTGAACGAATTTCTAGAGTTTGTGAGGATTTTGGCATCACAAATAAAATATTTGCAGTAACTCTAGATAATGCAGCTGCAAATTCCAGAGCAATGGAAATTTTGCAGCCTTTATTCAATGTTTATGCTGAATCATTTCTTTTACATCAACGTTGTGCTTGCCATATTATTAATCTATAGTTAAATCTGGTTTTAAAAGAGTAACTGTATATCTCGATTCTATCCGTGAAGCCATAACATGGCTGAATGGTTCTAATCCTCGACTTGCGACCTTCAAGCGATTCTGCATCGCTTCGGACAAGCAACCACGCAAGTTCCAAACGGATGCGGACCATCGGTGGAACTCGACTTATTTAATGTTGAAACATGTCTTGCCTTACAAAGATATGCTAACTGTTTTCTTGCAGTCCAAGAATGTTGTTACCAGTGACGGGCAACCGCTACTGACAGAACAGTCTTGGCATGTTGTAGAAAAGTTTTTATTACTTTCTTGAAACATTTTATGATGCAACTGTTACTTTGTCTGGTGTTTACTATCCAACTGCTAATTTAATTTTGCATAAAATTTTGAGATTGCCACTTTATTAAAAGAATATGAAGATGACCAACTATTAGGATTTGCAGTATATATAGCATGAAACAAAATATCTTAAATACTGGAGGAACATTCCATACTTGTATGCTTTTGCATTTATTCTTGATCCTAGGGGTAAAATACGGGGGTTTCTAAATATTTTAAATCTTATTGGGGATACAATGAATATTGATTACACTAACTACTATTCTGATTGTAAGACAAAATTGTATGAAGTATTTCGAAAGTATGAAACTAAGTTTCAGGGAGTTCGCGTGCAAAGAGCCCCACCGTCCTGTCCCAGGTAAGAAGAAATTGCAGTGGGGCCGAATTTGGGGTGGTTCCTCTTTCTTCTTCGAGCACCGGTGGTGGAAGTTCGGCCGCAGCAAGTCCTGCACACGCTTCACTTGAAGCTCTTGAGCTGTCCACCTACTTGGACAGCGACTCGATCAACCAGGAAGATCTCAACGTTCTTCAATGGTGGAATGATCACAAGACCAATATCCTGTGCTCTCAAAGCTAGCACGGGATGTGTTCACGGTGCCTGTGTCTACGGTATCATCCGAATCGGCTTCAGTCTTTGCGGAAGAATTATTGAGGAGAGAAGAAGAAATCTCCGCAGTGAGGTGGTAGAAATGCTACTTGCGGTTAAAGACTGGGAGCTAGCTAAGGAACGTGCCCAACACACCACGGAGAACCAAGATTTGGCTGAGCAGTTCGAAAATCTTTACCTACAAAATGAGGAACTAGAGTAATCTTTTTTATTTTTAAGTATTGACCTTTAGCTGTACTCTTTTTTTTTTGTCATGGTTTTCTCAAAATTGAGTTTTTACATGACAGAGTTTTTAATGAGGCAGCTGTGTAATATCAAAATCAATAAATGTCATTGCGCAATTTTTCTCTATATCTATGTAGAAATTAAATTGCATAACTATGTATGTTCTTCTATTTTGCTTGTTTAAACATATAAAAATTTCCTCCTCTAATATCATCAAAAAATACCCTCATATTTTTTTACTCATCTTACATAATGTTTTTACATTTTTTTAATATTTTTTACCACTCCTCTAATTTTTTAAAATTTTTTAAGTCTCTTTTTTTCTTTTTTTACTCATCTCTCTCAGACTCAGTTGACTCAGTCCGGTCGGGCCGGGACTCGGCGCAGGCGGGGAGGCGGCGGAGGGCGGCCTCGGGGGTCGGCGCGCAGGTGGGGAGGCGGCGGCGGAGGGCGGCGGCAGGCGGCGGAGGTCGGGGAGGCGCGCGCGGGAGGCGGCGGCGGAGGGGGCGGAGGAGGCCGAGCGGCGGGACGAGGCGGAGGAGCCGAGGAGGCCGAGGCGGCGGGAGGCCGAGGCGGCGGCAGGCGGCGGAGGGGCGGCGCGCATGCGGGAGCGCGCGCGGGAGGCGGCGGCGGAGGGGGCGGAGGAGGCCGAGGCGGCGGGACGAGGCGGAGGAGCCGAGGAGGCCGAGCGGCGGCAGGCGGCGGAGGGGGCGGCGCGCATAGCGGGGAGGCGGCGGCGGCAGGCGACGAGGCCGGGGAGGCGCGCGCGGGAGGCGGCGGCGGAGGGGGCGGAGGAGGCCGAGGCGGCGGGACGAGGCGGAGGAGCCGAGGAGGCGGGGAGGCGGCGGCGGAGGGCGGCGGCAGGCGGCGGAGGCCGGGGACGCCGGACGCGCGGCGGCAGGCATCGGCGGACCGGGCCGGCCCGGGCACGGTGGGCTGCCGACGGGCCGTGCCGGCACGGCACGGCCCACGACCCCGGCGTGCCGTGCCTGGGCCGGGGGGGAGGCACGCGGGCCGGCACGGCACGGCCCGCTACAGGAACCGTGCCTACACGGGCCGTGCCGTAGCGGGCCGTGCCGGACCGTGCCTCGGTCCGTGCCGGCCCGGTCCGCCCGTTTGGCCACCTATACCGGCTGCTTTGCTGGTGGGTGAAGAGAAAAAGAGGCTCCACCGCGCCGCACGCGCGTAGCGAGACCACCACTACTTGAAATTTGAAAAGCTCGCCGAAATGGCAGCTCTCCGGCGCGTGATCCAAGCAAAAGATGGCTTGTGTTTGTGTGTTCATACGATTGATTGATTAATCGAACCACTCGATCTACCCTTTTGGATTTCGAAATAAAACAAAGCAATGCCATGCATCATCATCCTAAAGATAGTGGCCAGCAGAGTCAGTGCAAGGAAGCACCACCGTATGTCGACCGTATACATAGCAGAACAGCCTGGCCGGTGTGCATACGTCATCACCTGGATGTGGTTACGTCAGCTGCCGCTTCAGGGGCTAGTTTAGTTTAGGGTGTGTTTAATTGCCTCCCTGCGTATTAGATGGCCTGGCCCGTTCTAGTAAACCTGGATCAGATGGACTTGGTTGTATATGCACACATGTTGATTTGTTTGGTACTTACCTTGAGTTTGCTAGCCTCTCTCATTGCAGTAGTTGTCAGGGTTTATATTTTCGGTTTACCGAAAACCGACCGAAACCAGTAAAAATCGATGACTTACAGTCAACGACATATAAAAACTAGCTAAAACTGATCGGTTTCCACAAACAGATCACTGATGGTTTCAGGTAAATCGATCGGTTTTGTGAATCTGGTAGTTGTTTGGTTCCATGTAAATACACATTTCCCAAGAAATATATAGAAAGGATACTGCTTCATGGATGCATTCTCTTCTAAACTATGTGGGCCTACCTCTCTCAAGTACAAAACTTCCACTAAGTGCTTTCTCACCACTGATAGCTAAAGTTAACAAGTACATCTCAGGAAGACAAGCAACTCTTCTAAACGATGCAGGCCGTGCCATTCTGGTGAACTCAGTCCTCGACAGTCTCCCCACTTATGCCATGGCATCGATACAACTTCCGAAAGGAACAATTGAAGCAATAGATCGCTGAAGAAGAGCATTCCTCTGGACAGGGCAAGAAAGCTGCCATAGATCAAGATGCCTAGTGGCATACTGGCATGGGAACAACTATGCTGCCCAAAACAACAAGGTGGTTTGGGGATAAGAAACATAGAAATACAAAACAACAGCTTGTTGCTAAAAATGATCCACAGGCTTCACAAACAAAGCATTCCTTGGGCCAACTATGTGTGGAGAGAACATGAGAGTTCAGTTTTAGGCAGCGTGGAGATGGGTTCTCACTGGCAATCCTTGCTAAAGCTCATGCCCACCTTAAGACAAGTAACCGAAGCTTCAATAGGAAATGAGAAAAGAACAACCTTCTAGCTGGACTGTTGGCTAACATATGAGCCTCTCGCCTCCAAATACCAGGCCCTTTTTCTCTCACTGCTTGAAACAAAATTGTTCAGTCTACCAAGCTCTTAACAACGGTACCAATTTGAACCTAGCTCCGAGACTCTCATCAGCAGCGCAAGCAGAACATGAAGAGCTCCTGCAGATCATCCAGGCAGTGCATCTATCTAACTCAGTAGATGGTTTCAGCAGCCCCCTTGCAGCACAAGTCGGTTCCATTGCATGCTCAACTTTCTACAAGATACTCAACCAATCAAGCCAGTCATGCGACACTATTTGGAAAAGTTTCGTACCACCAGGGTTAAATTCTTCGCTTGGATACTGGCTAGAGACAAACTCCCAACAAGAGCAAACTTGCTAAAGAAGACCTTGCATGCACTCAGTCTGGGCGAGGCTGGATGCAAGGAACCAAACGCGTTCTTAGGGCTCGTTCGGTTTATAGGATTTTCAAACCATAGAAATAACAAAAATGTAGGCATATGATCGAATGCGTATGCAAAACTAAAGGATTAAAAAACATAGGAAACTTTCCTATAGTTGTGTGAGCCAGCCAAAGGATTGAAAAAATTAGATTGGAGTGGATTCTTTTTCCTGTGTTTTGCCCCAAAAAGTGAAGGGATAGGAAATTTTCCTGTAGTTTTTCTTTGGTACATTCCTTTGAAACGAATGGCGGTGTAGTGTCCATTCCAAAGGATTATAAATTCCTATAATTTTTCTTTAAAATTCCTTTGAACCGAATGAGTTAGTTTAGTTGTTGGCCGGCTATATTTGTTGGGATACCTGGGTTAATGGGCCGTCGTGGGCCTGATCCAGGGCTCACAATTTCGCTCGGGGTTAAAAATGTGAGCCTCAGTAGAATGAGCAAAATTCATTAAATTATATGAATTTCGTTTGAAATTCGATAAAAATCGAGCAGTTTTGGAGAGCTCCATATTTTGGACGATGAAATTTGAAAGAAATTGTGAGTCCTGGATTTGTTGAACTCAAATTATCAAATTTATCTCCAAAATTGCTATTTATAAGACTTGAACAGGAAAATTTTGAATTTAAATATCGATACTAGTGTAACTATATTTGTTCTCTTAGTACTAACCGGAAAGAAGTCGGTTGGTCAATAGGCTACTTGCTGCCGGCATATGAAAAATAACATGTCTTAGCTTATTGTCACCATTGATCAAGGTGTTCATCAGGAACAATGGATTTTATAGCTCCACTGCTCCAGTACTGGTCACTATGGGCACACTTCGCTCAATTTCATTTTTATCAATTCTTTTCGAAACATGATATAAACGCAGATTTTTATATACACATGTGCAAATTCACTCATATAAATGCATATATGTACACGCTATTCTTATGAGCACTTTCAAGATAATAAGCCAGCATGTGTTGAGATTGATAATGTAAGTGTGAGCATTCATATTGAGTCCATGACTCGAATCCGAGTGAACAATTTTCACTACAATCAACATAACCAACTGAGGTACACTAAATTCGCTTTCATGTATATAATTTCTCTGCGCTAAACGAAGACGAATAGTGTTGGGAAATTAATAAGCTTAACAAGATTGGGATCTGGAAAAGAAAAGCTTTGTAAAGCTCGCCAATTTCTCTGACAAAAGAAACACACATCCCTGTCTCTCTCTCCCTCCCTCTCTATACACGTGTACAGCCATGGTTGACTAAACCTGCACAAAACAGTTTCTCGTTGATACATGCATGAATCAGCACAGCAGATGGCTAGTTTCACTTTGTTTTCTTGCCTTTCTGCACCTTCTTTAAAGAACAGAGTTCTGAAGTGATCACCACTAACCCCATGGAGACTATTTCATGTAGTTGACATATCTGCAGATTTGATTTTGTCCAAAATTATATATAGGCCTCAACATTCACGCATCCTCCCAAACTACAACCTTACAGTATTTCATTCCATTAGCTTGTTTATACTAAAGTACTTGACCTGCCGACTTAGCCATTTTTTATTCATTTCAAATCCTCAATATAAACTTCTGATCTGACTGCGCATGAACTCAAAACTTAGACAGTTTATACATCAGTTATATGTGCAAGGCATAAACAAACATGAAGGTCAAACAGAGAGGCCAGCATGAATGTCACCATATGAGATAAATAGGAAATTAAGTCAATATAAGTTTTACCTGCCTATATCATGATTTGTTAGTGAGAGTTGTTGACAGATTAATTAGTCTTGTATCGTCAGTTGATTATGAAGGTAAGCCAATACTAGGCTAGGTGTCTTCTGTAAAATTATTCTAAACTTCACTCCCTAAATTTGACGCATTAATTAGTCTCATAAAGCCAGTCGATTATGAGATTAAGATAACACAAGGCAAGGTCTTCACTGTAAAATTTTCACGCTCTAAAATTATTTTGAACTTAAGATTCACCAATTGGTTTTATTGAGATATGTAGCTATGATGTGGCGCTAAGTGATGGTTGACAAAATTTGTATCTTTAGTAAAGAAAAGCACTGAAACTACCAGATTGGTTCAAAAGATTAAGTTTTTAGCAATCATGTTCATTAGTTTATATATGTCTCAGCCTGCAAGACAGCAATATACATTAGCAATCTTGTTCTTTTTAAAAAAATCATTAAGAATTCTCTGCAAGTCAAAACACCAGAGATGACGAGACTGATCAAGTTTTGTTTTTTCTCAACAATGTTTCAGCCATCATTATTTTTTCTCTCAGAAGTTAATCCACTAATTTCAGAATACTAGCAAGAAATCAATGCAGTGCTCTGCATTACCTACATTTGTCAACGTTTGCAAGGCCAAATGCTACCTATATAAATGTCATGGAGTTTTGACCTAACTCACACAAGCTAATCATCTCTTCCTCTAATTAGTTTATCAACTGAGCTAAGCTGATCGCCTGATCATCTGAAAAGTGTCTGAGTTGCACTCGTCAGTTCGCTAATCCGATTGCATTTCGGAGACATGGCGAGAAGGTGTTTGATCGCGTTCATGGCCGTGGCGAGCTGCCTGTCCATCGTCGTCTCCGGCCACGGTGGGCTTCCTGAAGAAGTCTTCGCGCTCGGTGTCGCCTCGAAGCTCCGCGTCGACCGCAACTCGACGGCGAGGGCGTCGTCGGACTTCGGCCGCATCGTGGCGGCCGCGCCGGAGGCGGTGCTCCACCCGGCCACGCCGGCCGACATCGCGGAGCTCGTCCGGTTCTCGGCGTCGTCGCCGTCGCCGTTCCCCGTGGCGCCAAGAGGACAGGGCCACTCCGCCCGCGGGCAGTCTCTCGCCCCGGGCGGCGTCGTGGTCGACATGCGCGCGCTGGCGGCGGAGGGGAGCGGGCGCCGCGGCGGCCGCGTCAACGTGTCCGTGGGCGGCGCGGCGCCGTACGTGGACGCCGGCGGCGAGCAGCTGTGGGCGAAAGTCCTCCGCGCGACGCTGAAGCACGGCCTCTCGCCGCGCGTGTGGACGGACTACCTCCACATCACCGTTGCCGGCACGCTCTCCAACGCCGGCATCGGCGGGCAGGCGTTCCGGCACGGCCCGCAGATCGCCAACGTGCTCGAGCTCGACGTCATAACAGGTAATTAACTATGCAACTCATATCCCGTTAATTAACCATCTAACTAACAAAGTAAGTAAGGGACACTGTTAACAATAATAATCAAATGATTAAACGGCTAATGAACACTGTTAACGATGATAATGCAGGAAGGGGTGAAATGGTGACGTGCTCAAGGGACAAGGACCAGGACCTGTTCTTCGCGGTGCTGGGTGGGCTGGGCCAGTTTGGTATCATAACCCGGGCTCGGATTGGGCTCGAGCTGGCACCGAAGAGGGTTCGCTGGGTCCGCCTCGCCTACTCAGATGTGATCACATTCACCAGAGATCAGGAGCTGCTCATATCAAAACGGTCTAGTGAAGCCAACTTTGACTACGTCGAAGGGCAAGTCCAGCTCAATCGAACACTCACTGAGGGTCCCAAGTCGACACCCTTCTTCTCTGGCACCGATATTGGAAGGCTTGCTAAACTCGCCTCAAAGTCTGTGTCAGGAGTAATCTACTTCATTGAAGGCGCCATGTACTACAACGAGTCGACTGCCACCTCTGTGGATCAGGTAGGAAATTATGACATGTTTGTAATTAGTATATACTACCACCATAAAAGTACTATTGTGCCCTACCACCTCAAAAAGCAAAATGAATGTTTCTTATTAACGATTAATTTCTGTGCTTTCCTTGCAGAAACTGGGGTCAGTACTAGAGCAGCTAAGCTTTGAGCAAGGTTTCGTGTTCGCAAAGGACGTGAGCTACGTGCAATTCCTTGATCGTGTGAGGGAAGAGGAAAGGGTGCTCCGGTCGATCGGGATGTGGGATGTGCCACACCCATGGCTGAACCTCTTTGTGCCCCGTTCACGCATCCTTGACTTTGACACCGATGTGCTCAAGGGTGTCTTCGCTGGTGCTAACCCTGTCGGTGTCATCCTCATGTATCCCATGAACAGAGACAGGTGGGATGACCGTATGACATCGGTGGCCAGCAACGAGGATGTGTTCTACATCGTGGGGCTACTCCGATCTGCAGTAGCTCCCGGTGATGTGGAACGCCTAGAGAAGGAGAATGAAGCAGTGCTGGCATTCTGCGATAATGAGGGCATCGGGTGCAAGCAGTATCTGCCACACTACGCATCACATGAAGGGTGGCAACGCCATTTTGGGGCTAAGTGGAGCAAGGTCACCAAGTTGAAGGCAAAGTATGACCCACATGGGATACTTTCACCGGGGCAGAGGATTTTCTCATCACCAGCGATAGCGGCAGTATAGCCATGTAGCCGGTGAAATGATAGTTTCTTAGGTGAGGAATTTAGTTTAGGTGATCAAAACAGTTGGTTGGATTCTATGAGGGATTCAGTTTCGAGGTCTCTGCAAGATGCTGAAATGCTGATCAGAGCAAAAAAAAAAAAAAAACTCTTAAAGAGGGATAATAGCTTGAATTTAGAAGATACACGTAGGATAATTAATTGTAAATTGTTGGTTCGATTACTAGATGCTCTAGTTTGAAATTTGCCACCTTAATACTTTTAGGTTTCCTGTTGTTTAACAAGGAGTGTAAGTGTAGCACGCACACACGTGAGTGGGTTGTAGAAATAAAACAGAAGGTTGTTTGAAATCATTTTGTGTAGTTCGACTTTTGAGAAAAAAAATTGATCTTTTTGCGTGGTATGGCAGTCTTTGGTGTCGAAGTGACTGTTCAAATTGCTTTCTTGCACTTGCTTTGATACATCCATTTTCATATATGGCGTTTGCTGATTAAACCTGAATCTATCGGTTCTATAGGTCAATGAAAGAAACATTCTATAATATATATAGGTTGAGGAATTCATGACAATTTTGTGTTTGGTGCTCACATTTTCTATTGCCACGTCCTTTTGTTACAATTAATTAATTAAACGGTTCATTATAAAATAGGCTGATGTAAGGCACCCACTCTGTATAAAAACCTAGTTTACAAGAAAAGAAATAATGCCTAAAGCTTGGGCAGAAACATTATGAAAATGGGGCCATGAGCACTTCCCTAAAAAATCCTTATTTCTATTAGTTGACAAGACCACAGTGTTGCAGACATCTCTAACTAGTCGACTACGTGTTCAATTACTCTTTTGACAAAAAGAAGGCAATAAAAGAGAACAGGACCAACTACAGTATTGCAAATGGAATACATGACGGCTAAAGAAACCAAACCACCTGGGTGTTGCTGTAGCAATTATTCTTCCAGCAAACTTGTGCTAAGATAGCCTAATCTCCGCTAGGCCTAGGCTAGGGGTGGACAAAAAGCTCGGGCTCATGGTGCTTGGCTCAACTCGGGCTCGTGTGGCTCGGCTCAACTCGAAAGCCAAACGAGCCTTCTTCCTAGCTTGTTTCTGAAACGAGCCGAGCCCGAGCTATCATGTACTCATGTGGCCATGTCGCGAGTTGGCTTGAGCTAGGAAACGAGCCGAGCGGAGGTCATGTTTTAGCTCACGAGCCGAGCCGAGCTCGATTCCACCCTATGCCTGGGCTATCCTGCACTTGCAACCTGAGCTTTAACTTAGGATCATATTCTATATTAACTTAGGACCATATTCTATATTACCTCCCTTAGCTATGGCTCGAGTCCTAGTTTCCTCCTCCCTCAATTATCAGCACCGGTTAATTTTGCCTCCCCTAGTAGTTTTGATGGTAGTTTCATTGGACATGGCACTTACGTGGCATTACAGTCAGCGGAAAAAAACAGCAGGACCCAGGTGACAGTGTCCCTTCTTCCTATCCTTCTCTCCTCTCTTCCCTTTCTCTCCTTGGCCGATGGCGCAGAGGCAGATGCCATGCTGTAACATACCCAAATTTCGAATTTCAAAATTTCAACTGAAATAAATTAATAAAAAGCCCTCGAAGGTAAAATTTATTTGTTTCTCTGTAAGGAAGCAAAATAAGAGATAGATTGACTAGAGTAAATCTTAAAAAGGGTACGCTAAAACTTTTATAGTCGAAGTTTTCAATTTACTCGTAAACTCACCCTAGGTCAAATTATGAAAATATAAAAGAATACAAAACACAGCTCTGGAATCCATATTACAAATCCATAAAACCTTCTTTGGGTCAAATAAAAATGGAAGTAATACATTTCCAATTATGTATAAGAATTTTTGATCAAGTTAAAATGTTTTAGGGTTTGGTGCATAAAATTTTAAGAATTTATTTACAAAAATAAGGAGTGTAATATGCCTAAAGTTGTATAAATAAAAGTTTGACATAAAAATGTGGAGATAAATAAATTCATCGTCATTTCATGTGCATTTCTTTCTTTTAATGCTTTTGGCTCTTGAAGTGCATTTCCATAATAGGGAGCATATGCATTGTATAGGCTAGGGAATTTCTAAAAATAATTGGTTTAACATAAAATCATGAAAAAATTCCTATAATCACTATACAACACAATTAGTGTACTGTAAATTTTTCTTGATTTTATCACTTAAATAAGTAGTTCAATAAAATTCCTCAAATCAGCAAAACTACGAAAACTAGCAAAAATAAATTGCTTAGTTCTCATTTTCACCAAATAAAAATAAAAATTATTCTTGCAGTGACCTTCTACCAAAATGTGTACTAATATGAACCCTGTGACCAGAAATTTTGGCCTAATTTAATTCTTGAAGAAAACACATAAAATGATAAGTGCAAAGCCCTAGGGAATAAAAATGGACTGCAGAAAACTGTGTCACTATGCCTATTTCATCTTTTTGCCACATTAAAAATATAAGGCCCCTAGATTTGGAACTTGGCAGGTTAGTGGAAAATATATTCATCTACACACAGGAATTTTGCCAACTCTAGAAACTGTAACGCCCTCGTTTCCGGGCCGTTAAAAACTATTTTCGTAAAAACCCTAATTTCAAAAACTTGGATTCTTTGTGTGTGCTTAAGGACTAAGTGCCGTAAATCTCAGATCCAAGCTCCCTTTGAAACTCTAAATCCTCGATCCCAAACTCTTTCCGATTCCGAGACTCGAATTTTGCAGTTCGATTGTCTCTCAAAACCCCCTCGGAAAAATTCAAAATCTAAACCCCCTTCGAATTCCTTCAGAAGCCTTTATTCACTCCTCCCAAAAAAAAAAAAAATACCCGGGTTCGAATTTTGCAATTCGAAGCCCTCCGATAAAACTCTTCGAAAATCATCCTGGCAACCTTTCAGTGAAATCTCTTCATTTTGTTCCTCTCAAAAATTCAGATTTTCATCGAGAACTCCCTTCCCGCAACTTGTCAAATTTATATATTTCCAAAAGTCCTCAAATCCCAAGAATTAAATTCAAGTTCTAATATTCCCTCAAGATACTCCAATTCTATTCCATTACAAAATTCCCAAAGTTAAATCCAAATCCAGTCCCCTTTTGAATCTCCTTCTTTCTTATTCCAAATATATCCAAATATCCATATATATGTATATACGCCCAAATCCCATCTCAGAAACACCTCTCAAAGGTCCCACAAATTTCCCTGAGTCATAGTCTCGAATTAAAATTTAATTCGAGACCGCCCCCTTTTGAAACCTCCCTCCGAATCCTTCTTAAAAATATATATACATATCTATATGTATATGTATCAGAGTCTCTATTCAAAGCCTCTTGATTAATTCCTGGAAGTGTTTTATGAGCCAAGCATCCAATCCCAAATAAAAATCTCCTTTCAAATTCCCTACAAATCCCTCAATCAATTTCTGGAAAAATGTCAAAGCCTCCTGTATCGCTTGGGCCTCCCTATCTCTCTCTCTCCCTCGGCCCGGCCTCCCCTCCTCCTCTCTTCCTCGGCCTCTGTCGCAGCCAGCCGAAGCGGACCCACCAGCCAGGCATCGCGCCCTGCGCCCGCACCCGCGCCCTCTCGCGCTCGCCCGCGCCCTCGCTCTCGCGCGCGCCCTGCCACGTGCCACTCCCCGGCCTCGCAACCCCCGTGCGCACGCCGCGCAGGTGCCTCTTTCCGGACCCCGTCGACCACAGCCGAGCACGAGGCCGCCCGTGCCCGTGCCCTCCAGCCCGTGCCTCTCCAGCCCGTGCCCGTGCCTCTCCAGCCCGTGCCCGTGCCTCTCCAGCCCGTGCCCGTGCCCCTCCAGCCCGTGCCTCTCCAGCCCGTGCCCGTGCCTCTCCAGCCTGTGCCCGTGCCCCTCCAACCCGTGCCCCTCCAGTCCGTGCCCCACTCCGTGCCCAAACGCCGACATGTGGACCCCGCACGTCGGACCCGTCCCCTACCTCGCGCCTCTCCCTTTTCTCTCTCATCTCCCGAACCTTCTCGCCCATCCCCGAGCCGGCCGCCTCCTTGCGCACGCCCATCACCCCGGGCCCGCACGCCAGCGGCACGGAGGCCGAACGCGCCCGCGCGCCCCACGGCAGCGGTGTCGTCTTCCCGTCGTCGATCTCTCTCTGCTCTCTCTCTCTTTCTCTCGATCCTTCTTCCCAGCTTATCCCGACACGGGCGACCGCGCCCATGTCTCCGTGTCTCGCGGCACACCGAGGTCAGCCGCGCGTCCCGTCGCCATACCCCTCTGCCTCTCTGTCTCCCTTCTTCGTGTCTCGCGGCAGCACGAGGTAGCCCGATGACGCCAGCCACAGGGCTGCACCATTGATGCGCCTCGACGGCTGAGCTTGAGCTTATCCCGTGCTCCCATCACCCTTATCCGCTGACCGATAGCTCCCGAGCTCCTCTATAAATAGGAGCACCCCCTCCGCCATTCCGGTCGCCAAGCCGAACACCCAAGACTAGCTCGCCACCGGGAGCATCCCTCCGCCGCTTTCTGACCAAGCTTCCACCGCCGTTCCAGGGCGCCGCTGACCAAACCGCCGCCACCACCGAGTCCCCTGAGCCACCCCGAAGCACCTCCGCCCCTCACCGCCGCCGATTAGCCACTAAATCGAAAACCCCCAAATCCTTCCTCCGCCGTCCGCCATTGCCGTTGCTCCAGAGCTCGCCTTTGCGCGTGGTAAGAGCTCGGTTTTTCCCCTCCGTTCTCCTCCCCGCAGAGCACCGCCCCCAGCCGTGTCCATCCCCTAGCTCCGGACCTCACTCCGCCACCGCCGGCATTCCGCCGCCGCCGCCCATCCTTTCTCTCTCTCCGCCGCTCCTGTCTCGTGTCGCCGGCCGCCGTCGACCGCCGTTAATCCAATCCGAGCCGGCCACCTCTTTCCTCATCCTTTCCGCTCCCCCGCGCCTGTCCCTTTTTCCCGGCGCGCCGCCGCTCGCCGAAATCCTCCCCGGCCGCGCTAGCCGTCGTCTCTTCCCCGGCCTCTCTCTCTCTGTCTCTCTCTGTGTCTCTACAAGTGAGCCATGCCCTCCCTCTTTCTCTGAGCCTTACATGTGGGTCCCTACATCTTCTCTCTCTAGCCACTGACAAGTGGGCCACCATCCTCAGTTTCCACTCTCCAGCCACTGATCCAGGGTCCCACCTGTCAGCCCAATTTCCAGAATTAATTCCTTTCCCAATAATTCAAATAATCCTTTTCTTTTCCAGAAAAATCCCTAAGACTCCCAAAATTCATATCTTCTTAACCGTAGCTCCAATTGACTCCGTTCAAGTCTCTAAACTTTTCTAAAAATAAGATCTACCTTATGGCACTATTAGTTATTAATAATAGTATATTATTTTCTAGGGTTTTGGTATGTGTTTTTCTCTCGTTTTGCGCGTAGTCGACGCTTCGGAAATTCGTCGGACGTCGGAATTTTCGTGAAGCCTGAAGACGAAGTTTGAGGCAAGTCACTCCTTGACCATATTGCTCCTAAATTTAAAAATGTATTGTTTGCAAAATTGCATTGCTAGTGTGCACGATAATTGATTGGCCTCGGTTTGCGTGTCGAACCGACGGACCTGCCCGGTAGTTGCATAAATCCTGTAGGACTTTGATACCCTATCCCTTGTCGCTCCACTTCGTGGTACCTCGGTTATCGTGCTCTCTGAGCATGGATTCCGATGGTTCTACTCAGAACACAATTGTTTGTCGATTTGGGAAAATTTGGGTTTTCAAAGTGGTTTAAAAAACCCGACATGCGATGTCGGCGAGATTTGCGAAACAAAATCTATTTGCGAAAGTTTTTCGCGGTGCAAAGTGATCGCCTGTGATGGTGGCACTTCGTATTCGCATATAAGGACCGATTCCTTGAGGAATTGCACTGAGCATGTCACAGTGCGACCACACGGGTGGTATGGGACACCCCTGGCTGAGTAATCAGTGTTCCCAGGATGGTTCGGTTGCTAATAAATGTGGGACTGGCTGGTGCCAAGAGGGCGATATACCCCCGTCCCTGAGTACAGGAAAGTGAGTTCCTGGTACTTGGTTGAGTGTGAGCACCCATTTATAGGGCAGCGTGCTATCCTGGGAAGGCTTTGGAAAGGCTTTTGTCGCGACCTCCCCACCTGATCAGTGTGGGAGTAAGCTCGCGTCGTGTGGGTAAAGCGTACAATCTTTGCAAAGATCATTGAACTGTTCGAAACAGCCGTGCCCACGGTTACGGGCAATGTGAGGTGATTCCTCTAGCGTAGATTTGTTTGCAAGTGTTTGCGAAAGAGATTTGTGGTATGGGAATCGTTACCAGAATTGGCCTTTGTGGCTGATGGATGACCTGAGTGGTCTGAAACGGGGCTGTGTGACCCGGGATGTCGATTGACATCATAGTTAGGCTCCCGAGTGGAAGCAGTTGAGTTGAGATTAAGGATGGCTTGGAGAGTCATCGATATGAGTTATGAGATGAGATGAAATGATGTCCCGGATGGGACTAAAGTGAAAGAGGAGATTACGTCCTAGTGAGGACGAAATTGAAAATAAGTAATAGATGTTGATACCGTGGAAGGCTGCTTGTAGGCAGATCCACTGAGCCGCTGTCGTGATCCGACAAGCGGTATAAGAATACTTGAGATCAATTAAAATTTGCTTCGTCCGCTTGAGTTGCTTGAAAAGCAAATTCAGCGGACAGGATCGAGGCGAGAGCCTCCTTCCAGTCACTTTGAGACAACTCACACTTAGGTTTCGAAAGTGTTTTCAAATTAAAATGGTTTGCATAATAAACCCCAGCCTATTCTTTGATAGCCTGCATAACTCACATTTCCTGTGACTTGCTGAGTACGTAAGTACTCAATCCATTCCTTTTCTCCCCTCATTCAGGAAGAGTGAAGTTGAAGTGAAGATTAGGGTTTCTTTCCTAGTCCCAAGCCGTTGCTTGTGGATTGGGTTCTCGCTGCGCTGTCGTTTCGCTGCTGTGGTTCTGTTTGCCGGTTGCTGCTCAGGGCTTGCCCGAAGTCGTAACTTATAAAGGTATAGTATATATATATTCGTATATTAGTTAATTGCTGTGGTACATCTCAGTTGACCGCGGGTACCAGCTTGGTTTCCTGGGACTCGGTAACCCCGGCATCGCGGTTCCGTGGGAGTTTGGTTCACGCCACATCTCCACGGCGCTTGCCCTCTGGTATCGCTGGCAGGTGGTGCCAGGGCGGGAGGCGCTTACAAACGCCTATGTAGATCGGTGAAACCATTGGTGCAAGACAGCTAACTAGCACAACTTTCCACAGTTTCTTGAGGATTACTCCCATTCTTCACTGCCATGTGGACCTCACAGACCCCTGGACCCACCTGCCAGCCAAAGAAACCTCTCTAGCCCAGCTCTTCTGCCTGAAACGTGCCACGATTGCCTCCATGCATTGATGCCATCTGGTGACACCCAAATCTCCACCGCTGAGGAAAGCTTCACCATTTGACCGGCCATCTCGCCACACCCTCTAACTCTCTTCCTCTGTCCATTCCGCGAAAGAAACAAGAAAAACCACCTCGGGTTCGCCAGGAATGGCATCGTCTTCTACGACGCCGGTGAGTGCTCGATCGCCATTGCCGCCGTTCGGGTGAGCTTCGCTGCAACTAGAGCACTGGAACACGATCCCCTTCCAATGCCTAATCTATTTTTGTGCTTTGCCTTCCATGTCATGTAGATCGAAGGGGAGCTGTCCGCTGCCATGCGCGCTCACAGGTCCGAAGCGCCGACGCCATGACATCACTGCCGCCATGACATCACCGCCGTTCCTCCAGATCAAGCCATCTTAGGCCGAGCTGCTGGGCCGAGAAGACCGCCTCAGTACCTAGATCTCAGAGGCCAAGCCCCTGAAGCCGAGGAGTCTTGAGCCGTCAGATCGACCGTCGTCTTCTCCAACTCTGGCAGAAGACCTCGTTGTCGTTTCTGCCATCCTCGGTAAGATATATAGTCCGATTCCTCGCATAGAGACCATCTCTAGGAGACCTCTAACACGACGGACATCTTCCCTTGGCAGCTTGTCAATCGAATCGAGCCGCTGCTGTTGACCAATGAGTTTTCGCCGCCGCTGAGCAATCTCCGATGCCGCCGTCGTCGAGCAAGCCTTCCTGTGCCCCGCACAACCTTCGGTGAGGTTCCTGGTATCTCGTAGGCACGCATGCATGCACTGGCTTGCCCAAATCCCGACCGTAGCCCCAGTTGCCTTAGTGCCCCAAACTGCTCCGTCGCTTGCACCGCCACTGCACCTAGCTCCGGCCACCATTGGCGACGAGACCACCACCAATGAGTTCACCTTACTCTCCTCCATCTTTTTCCTGTTAGCCGCAACCCAAGCCGAGTCACCGTTCACCGTCGACTCCGCCAGGAACGTCGCCGGCACCGCCCTGCCTCACGCTCCCTTGCTCTTTCTCGCCAACGCATGGGGCCCACTCGTCAGCAAGATATTAGCGGACAAGGACTAATTTGCTAAGAAATTAAAAGATGTTAGATTGATTAGCAAAATATACAATCTATGACAGATGGGACCAAGGACCCGATCGTAAATACTAAAAACTAATCGAACTCTTAATGAAAACTACCTTTCGCACGTTGTTGAACTGTGGGTTGTATTTCTAGAAATCCAACGGACCTTTTTGCATACTAGCTCTCACTGACCGGTGGACCTATATATATACATAATCTGGCAAAAATGATAAAAATGGTTATTAAACAATTCTGTTGAACTGAAAAATATTTAAACTTGAAAAATCTATAACTAATTCATTTTAACTCTAAATTGAATGAATAAAAATTTGTTGGAATCACAAAATTATGTAATTAATTTCTGTAAATTAAAATTGAAAAAACTAGTACATAATATGCCTTAAAAATAATATAAAGTATAAAAGTGCATAAACACTTTAAAAATTTTAGCCACTTTACATTAACTTCGATTTTGGTAAATCAAGATTTGATAAATTCACAAAGTGTTGAACTTTGTTGCTGTAAACTGAAACTTGGTTAAACGTGTACAAAAGACACTTTTATAAATTTGGTAACAGATAAATACTTTGATTATTGTATAAAATATGTAATAACTTCTAAAATACATAGAAAATTCATATTAGCTCCAAATAACATGAATCCAATTTTGTTAGTTTCATAATAGTTTGCTCTTTAATTCTGTAAACAGTGGATTAACTAAAAATTGTACACAAAACACCTTTAGGATTTGTATAATAGTCGAATATTTTATATAGGGTATAAAAGGTAAAATAATTTCTCAAAATTATAGAAACTCTATTATAACTCCAAATGAATTACACCAAATGGAAATAAGTTCACATTATATTTTTTTTATAATATGTAAAGTTAGGTTTCATAAAAACCTAGTCCTAAAACACACATATACTAAATACACATATAAATACCGTATACAAGCCTAGGAATTACAAAATTCATATCTTCTAAATAAAAGTGGATAAAATAGAATTTTCTTCACCAAAATTCATATATGACCAGTACCAACTCACTGCATAGCTTTCACATGCATTAAAGTATTTTGGATATTTAATATGATTTGTATTTGGACATATTCACGTATAAAAATTCTAAACACAATATCTCACAAATGTTAAATGCTAAATTAGAATCACTTTCACCAAACTTCTTTGGAAATAGAACTTTTAATGTTAAGAAGTAGATTTTGACAAACTACCTCCTAATATCTCTAAAATTCATATAGGGTATAAATACTATATTTCAATCGAAGATCTTGTAAAATTCGTAACTCCCAAATAAAAAAGATAAAATGGAAATTATTTCACCTAAATTCACTTTAAGTCAGTACCTATTCCTTGCATAAGCCTCATGCATATTAAAGCATTTTGGATTTTTTGCATTATTTGTTATTTATTCGATCGTACATTAATTTTCTTTTTAGAGGACGAATTCGAAGTCGGTGAAGGAGTAGATTTAATTGTTGCTCTAGTACCCAAGAGTAAGGCAAGTATTCTCCCCTCTTCCTTTGTACAATTTCAATCCTATGTTTGGTCTAATGGAATGTGTTATTTGCAAAATTGCATGCGTAACTGCAACTATCAGTATTTAAAATGTGGGAATTGGTAGTTATAACCTAATTGTTGCATAATCAACCTTGAAAACTTGTAATCCTTGCTGATTGTAACCTTAGAAATGGTTAGAGCATTTGACTTTTGTTCATTTGCTGATTGTAATCCTTGCTTTTCGTGGCTTAGATTTACGCTAAAAGAGAATGTGATCACCTTATAAATGAGATTTTGGGAAATTTCATAACTCCTGAAGAGAGGTGACTTCTTTGTTTATTTATGAACTAAAATGATGAAAAATGTGATTTTAGACTTGGGCGGCAAGTGACGTGCATATGGTTGTAGTTGCACGTCGATAGGGGGAGTGGGCGCCTGAGTCGATTAAGGACCGAACTCTATGTCACCCTCTATTGTTTACCGTACAACCACATGTGCTAGTATGTAGGCCTGGGATTTCGGTTAATTCGGTTTAAACGGTTCGGTTAATTTGGTTAGAATGTAATTCGGTTATTGGAAAATGGCAACCGAAATTCTAGGGAAAAAACCAATAACCGACCAGTTCGGTTATGGTTAATTCGGTTCGGTTAATCGGTTAATCCGAAATAACCGAGCGACCGGGCGACCGGGCGGCTGCGGGGCGCGGGGCGCGGGCGCTGCAGGGCGCGGGGCGCGGGGCACGGGCGCTGCGGGGCGCGGGGCGACGGGGCGCTGCGAGGCGCGGGCACGGGCGCTGCGGGACGCAGGGCACGGGCGCTGCGGGGCGCGGGGCACGGGCGGGCGGGCGGCTGCGGGGCGCGGAGCACGAGCGGCGGGCACGAGACGTTATTCGGTTTTTTGGTAGATCGGTTAATAGAACTTAAAAACCGAACCGAAAACCGACTACCGAACGAACAAAAAACAAGAACCGAACCGAACACCGAAAACTGAATTAACCGACTTATTCGGTTAATTCGGTTCGGTTCGGTTCGGTTATCGGTTTCTCGGTTAATTGGTCCCAGGGCTACTAGTATGGGATGGCTTTAGCCTATTAAGTTGCATATCTGTCTAACGTTGCATTCGGGAGGCGGTTGTAGTATAAACTACTCCTGGCAATGGTTTATAGGAGCTACCCATGTGCGTGTGTTTATTTTATAGGACCGGAATCGTCCCAGTGTGTGTGTTCTGTGAGTGGGTTGTTTCTCTACTTACAGCATGGGGGTTTGAGCATGTCCAATACAACGGTGAGTGCCACGTGGGTTGATTCTCCACGGCGTTACGGTACTTAGCTAACCACGGTAACGGCATTAAGGATCTGGACTTAGTGTGGATTTCCGCTCATCGTGCTCATGTAAGGTTAAATAAATAAACAATGTAACGGCTTCGTTGTGACCTTTAGACCGCACTCAACATGTAGAGTGTGATAGTTCTTCGCGAGCACGAGACAAACTAGAGTGTTCATATCATGCGGGTAAAGCTGTACAAACTTTACAGAGTCAAAACTAATCGATTAGCCGTGTTCGCGGTCATGAGCAACATAGTGATGTGTCATGAGTATAGATTTATGTTTTACAAATATGTTTATGAAATTAGGATATGGATTGATGATTTTAATGATTATGATGACTTGTTATCGAGGAGGGTAACAAGTATGATACTTATATTATGTTGATCTCTTTCTTTATATACTATACATGTTTTATTGTTTTACTAAATATCATTGCAAATGCTTGTGTACAAAAATTAGTTTTATGCAAAGATGGGACTATAAATAGCCTTTCCTTGACTTAGAGCTTGCATGTAATATTGTAGGATTGTCCTTGCTAATACATTATTTTGGTAATATACTGACTCTTGCTTGTATTATTGTTACTAAATTTTGTTGTAGGTTGAGTGCTACGGGATTCATTGCTTCTTCAGGTTGGTTCTTTAAGGGGTTTGCCCCTAGTCGGTTGCCTGTGGTATAGGTAGACAAGCTTCTGCTAAACTGTATTATTTGGCCGGTCGGCCTATGTAAACTCTTAAGTTGTGAACCGTATTATTTAGCCGGTTGGCCTATGTAAACTCTTAAGTTATAAATTTAGTTTGTTTACTTGTATACCCTATTATTGTATATCATTGCTTAAACAGAAGTATGGCCTTAAAATAATTGAGATATTTGCTTAATAGTCGATGTAGCTCGAGTTCTCTATGATATGTAGTCTCTTGATCGTCACCATCGTGTGGTTTGACGGGCATATATCGGGGAGGACTGGTGGAGGCTATTTTATTAAGTATCTCATTTATTTCGAGTTTAGCGCCATGAGTTTATAACGTATTTGTGGTCCATGACGTCAAGTCTGCTTTGAGGTGTGGTGGTTACAATATTTATTTGGTTTTATTTGAGACCCTACCACTCCAATAGTTAGCGTTGACGTGGCGAGTCGCAAGTCATGGTACAAGTCTCGGGGTGTTGCGGCGGGGTCGGTAGGCATAGGACAATACGTCGCCAGTGGCGATGAGCTGGAGCTAGTGGCAGGAATCGGGCTGGCCTGGGCTAGTGATCCAGGAGGCGAGGGAGAGAGGAGGCCTGGGTAATCGGCGGCGTCGGGAGGAGGCGAGGGGCCGTTGTTGGTGAAGTAGATCGGGAGGCACCTAACCCTGACGAGAAGATGTGATCCACTCCCCGTTGTGACATGAGCCCCTCGGGAAGCTTCGTCATCGTCACAAATACTGAGCTAACCGGTGCCGACTGATTCAACTTCCTTGGTCGGCCTTGTCTCCTACCGTGGCTGCTCCTCACCGCCCTCCACCACCTCCCCTCGCCTCACCACTGACTTCACGGCTGCTAGGATATAGCATTCCCCGATCTAGCCGCGCGGGCGTGGGCGAGCCGGCGGCAACAATGGCCACGACAGGACGACAAAAAGGCTGGCCAGGACGCCTTCTCAGTCGCGAGCTCGGGCTAGGACGTGGCAGGATCCTCCTTATTCTGCTATTGTCTCTACGTTGTGTGCTTGGCCTAGGACGCTACCAAATTCCCCTTCCTCTGCCGCCATGGACGCCTCTTCTTCTCATGAGGGTCGGCAGCTTCGCCGACCTCCTTGCCTCAAGGAGTACTCCCTCGCGGGGTTTGTCTTCCTCCTGCAGAGCAACATCCCTCCCTTTCCCATGCCGATGCCAGCTGGGGCTAATAGAGATAGGAGGTAGGGGGAGGAAGAAGGGACGATGTCATCTGGGTCCTACTTTTTTTTGCTGATTGTAATATCACATAACCACCATAGAGGCACCATATCAGATGAAACCACTGTCAAAACTGCTTGGAGAGGCAAAATGAACTGGTATTGATAATTGAGGGAGGTAGTATATCTAGTTGGGAACGACTAGGTGTCGGACGTCCGATGTTTTGCAAAACTTCAGACGGTGTTGCACTGTATTGTCGAGAAAAGTTTCAAATGTTTCACCACTCGATAAAAAAGGTTTTAGATGTTGCATCAATCGGTGAAAATTGTTTCCTCGCTTGGTAAAAAAAAGTTTCAAAACAGAGGCAACACTGAAAAAAGTTAATTGCAACACCTAGACCATACGATGTGCAACATCGAAGAAAACACAGTGTTCATCATGTGAAGCATCCGACTAAAGAGGGGTAAAACACTATAATACAACAAATTGCAATAAGATAGAATAATAGACTGCAACAAGCTCACTGTTCATCATCTTCTTCTACTCTGGTGGTCGGATCTGGGCTCGCCATGCTTATGGAAGTAGCTCAGCCCCGGCGACCTCCCTCGCCTTTTATCCGCAGTCACCACTGTCTCTCCGCCAACCACCATGGCCTCCATCGCTGGCTGAGAAGGTTTTTTAATCTAGTTTTGGAGTTCAGGGAGAAAACTCAAACTGGAGCCATAGTTAAGAGAGCTAATATAGACTTTTTTTTCCTATTCTGATCGGGCTTCAGCAATCCATCCTTGGCAGTTGTTTACGTGCTCATAATGTGCTCTACTTCGTATCAGGCCCATCGGACAGGATGGCTAAAATAACAGAGTTCTTAAGTGATCACCACTAACCCATGGAGACTATTCGTGTAGTTGACATATCTGCAAATTTGATTTGGTCCGAAATTATATATAGGCCTCAACATTCACGCATCCTCTCAAACTACAACCTTATAGTATTTCATTCATTAGCTCGTTTATACTAAACTACATGACCTCCCGACTTAGCCATTTTCTATTTACTTCAAATCTTTTGTATAAATTTCTTTTTTTCAGTATAAATTTCCGATCTGACTGCACATGAACTCCAAATTCGGAGTCTATATACCAGTTCTTTTTTAGATAATGAGAGTCTATATACATTATATGTGCCGGACATTAAAAAAAATAGAAGGTCAAACAGACAGGCCACCATGAATGTAACCCATAAAATGTATAAGAAATCAAAGAGGCAATTTAAGTTTACCTGCCTATATCATGATTTGTTAGTGAGAGATGTTGACAGATTAGTTAGTCTCTTGCGTCGTCAGTTTATTATGAAGGTTAGCTAACATTAGGACAGGTGTCTTCTGTAAAATTACTCTAAAATTCACGCCCTAAATATGACAAATTAGTAAGTCTCCTAAAGCCAGTTGATTATGAGATTAAGGTAACACAAGGCAAGGCGTTTCCTGTAAAATTACTCTAAAATTTTCACTCCCTGAAATTATTTTCAAATCAAGATTCACCAATTGGTTTTATTGAGATATATAGCTATGATGTGGCGCTACGTGAGGGTTGACAAAATTTGTATCTTTAGTGAAGAAAAGCACTGAAACCAGCAGATTAGTTTATATATTTCTCAGCATGCAAGACAACAATATTTATTACTCCTGCCCTTATCAATCTTGTTCTTTAAAAAACAAATCATTAAAAATTCTCTGCAATCAAAACACCATGAGATTACGAGACTGATCAAGTTTTGTTTTTTCTTAACAATGTTTCAGCCATCATTATTTTTTCTCTCAGAAATCAATCCGTTAATTTAAATATACAAGCAAGAAATCAATGCAATGCTCTGCACTACCTACATTTGTCAACGTTTGCAAGGCCAAATGCTACCTATATGAATGTCATGGAGTTTTGACCTAACTCACACAAGCTAATCATCTCTTCCTCTAAGTTTATCAACTGAGCTAAGCTGATCGCCTGATCAGCTGAAAAGTGTCTGAGTTGCACTCGTCAGTTCGCTAATCCGATTGCATTTCGGAGACATGGCGGGAAGGTGTTTGATCGCGTTCATGGCCATGGCGAGCTGCCTGTCCGTCATCGTCTCCGGCCACGGTGGGCTTCCTGAAGAAGTCTTCGAGCTCGGTGTCGCCTCGAAGCTCCGCGTCGACCGCAACTCGACGGCGAGGGCGTCGTCGGACTTCGGCCGCATCGTGGCGGCCGCGCCGGAGGCGGTGCTCCACCCGGCCACGCCGGCCGACATCGCGGAGCTCGTCCGGTTCTCGGCGTCGTCGCCGTCGCCGTTCCCCGTGGCGCCAAGAGGACAGGGCCACTCCGCCCGCGGGCAGTCTCTCGCCCCGGGCGGCGTCGTGGTCGACATGCGCGCGCTGGCGGCGGAGGGGAGCGGGCGCCGCGGCGGCCGCGTCAACGTGTCCGTGGGCGGCGCGGCGCCGTACGTGGACACCGGCGGCGAGCAGCTGTGGGCGAAAGTCCTCCGCGCGACGCTGAAGCACGGCCTCTCGCCGCGCGTGTGGACGGACTACCTCCACATCACCGTTGCCGGCACGCTCTCCAGCGCCGGCATCGGCGGGCAGGCGTGACGGAAGATCGCCAACGTGCTCGAGCTCGACGTCATCACAGGTAATTAACTATGCAACTCATATCCCGTTAATTAACCATCTAACTAACAAAGTAAGTAAGGGACACTGTTAACAATAATAATCAAATGATTAAACGGCTAATGAACACTGTTAACGATGATAATGCAGGAAGGGGTGAAATGGTGACGTGCTCAAGGGACAAGGACCCGGACCTGTTCTTCGCGGTGCTGGGTGGGCTGGGCCAGTTTGGTTTCATAACCCAGGCTCGGATTGGGCTCGAGCTGGCACCGAAGAGGGTTCGCTGGGTCCGCCTCGCCTACTCAGATGTGGTCACATTCACCAGAGATCTAGAGCTGGAATTTTTACTGTTACTAATTTAATTTTTTTTTATTTACAAAACTAATTTTCGATTTGGATCATTTGCAAAACTACCCTCTTGCCGCCCTGGGTCACGGCGGGATTTAAAAACCGCCGTGGCCCAGGGCGGCGAATGGCATCCCCGTCACCCGGGGCTAACGGCGCCGGCCGCCGTTAGCCCCGGGGAGGCCACGTGGATTCGCCGCCCTGGGGGACGGCGGCGAATGCCACTGGACCGTCCGCCCAGCAATCGGACGGTCCGAATCCTCGGATTGGACCGTCCGCACAGGGATCGGACCGTCCGATTAGATATCGGACCGTCCGATCGAACCGTTCCCTCCCGATCGGACCATTGCCCAGCCCAGGCCTCGGCCCCCTGGAGCCATTTGCAAATTACCAAATTTGAAAATTTTGTCGCTAATTTTTAACCCCAAAATTTTTGAAAATTTATTTGTCAAAATTAAATTCTTAAATTCTATTTATTGTGCCATTGCATTTATTGAGTCGATGTTTAAAAAAAACCAAATATCATATATTGTTCACGTCGTCAAAAGAACTTGTCAAACTGAGGGGATTCCAAGATCGCCACTCGCATTCCACTCCTCGTATGTCTGGATTGGCACTGGCAATCCACTCCTCCCCGTCTTTCGCCTACACGCTTAATAAAATTTAGTTTTAATCGTGGTTTAGGGTATGTTTTTGAAAGTTTTTTTTTATAATCCGACGATGGTGGGCGTTGGTTTGTAAAATCGTGCTGATCATTTTTTCAAGTTTATTTTTGGTAAAACTTAATTAATGACATGGTAATAGGCCGGTCCGTTTTAATGACAAGATAATAGGTAGATGCGAGCCATTCGCATTGCGGCATGATGAATGCGACACCCATAGTACGAAATACAACAAGCGAGACTACATTGTTAGCAGTACAATGTATCTGAAGGATGGGATCGAGTCTACAGGAGGTGAATATGGACATGACAAATTTAAACAAGTAATGCGAGACCTATAAATAAATAAATACAACAATAGCCCCTAGGTCATACGCCTCCTCGTCCTCCTAGGCTGCGCTCGCACGTGCCCGCGCGAGTACGTCAGGCGGTCCGCCGGTACCGCACGGGTGGCTCGGACCGCCTGAGCAGCAGGGGAAGCACCGACGTCGTGTGGCTGTGTGTGCGGTGCACCTCCGAGCTGTGACGACCCGATCACGTCTTGCTCCGGAAGGAGGTCGTCCTCGGTAGAGATCCAAGCAGAGGTGCTCGGGGCAGATCCCCGCCCAGTGTCTCCCAGGTGGAGGTGAGATCCGCTGCGTGGGTCTGGTAAAGAAAATCTCGCGTTAGCCGCATAAAAAGTGCAGTTAGTTATGTAGAATAGGTTCAATCCTGACGTACCTGACAATCCTCGCCCGATCGTGGAGACTGCCGACCTCGATCCTCCGGCGGTACCAGAAGGACCTGCTCCCCACGACGTACTGGCCCCTGCAGAACCCGCCGCTCCTGCCGATGTCCCTTCACCATGGGGACCTCGCATATGTATCTGCATCGGTGGGACTGCATCGGGACGGCGACAACTCAGAGCACGGACGACCGAGCGCATCGTGTTGCACATGCGGTCGAACGTGATCGTCTGCTCCTGCTGCGTGAGAGGGATGCCAGCCTGTAGGCGCTGCCGCAGTAGGTCCAGCTCCGTGTGGACCTGCCTAGCATCGTCCGCCTGTTCAGCAGGACATGCGTGGTTAGTTGCGCGTGGCACCTACCATTGAAAATAGTATGAAAACCATTGACTCACCGCGCGGAAGTAGTCCTGGTCGCGGTGCGTCGGGTATGCGTCTCGCACCCCCGCGACGTGCGCCTGTGGAGCCTCAGGAGTGTACGTCACTCGTAGTCTGGTACGGGCCTGGTACCAGGAAAGGTACTGGTCGTACCTGGCGGCTGTGTAGGGGTGCAGCTCCGTGATGACGTCCTCCGTGGCTATGAGCCAGTCGTTGATGTAGTCGACGACGGTGGGTCTCCACAGCCTACCGGCGGCCTGGCCACGCCGATTTAACCTGCAGAGCACAACCGGTGACACAATGCATAACAATACGGAATATTCATTTCCACATATACCTATGAACGTGTTGCGGTACGCCCCTGCGTTGTTGATGGCCGAAGGTCTGTCGCATACCGAACTGCCGCATCACACTCTGCGGGCAGTGCGGCTCGACAGAAATGTCGAACAGCATCGGCGTCATCGTCAGCCAGTACGCCTGGTCCCTGGTGCAGAGGGACGACAGCCCGTGCGGCGCACGCGCGTCCCTCGCCTCAGCGCTGTACGGCTCCCAGACAACGTCGTCGTCCGTGATCCTGTTGAACTCCATGACGAAGTCTGGGTACGACTTCTGCACCTGCACGTGAGCGTACCGACGCTACAAACAGGAAAAGAGTTCTCGTTAGTCTAAGTAACATAAAAAACCGAGACGGTTCTAACACCAAACATACCTCACGACGACACCACACCGTCCCCATCGTCGGATAGTCCTCCGGTGGGACACCCACGTACAGGCTCGCCTCGTACGGACTGTGGTCCACAACGGGGAGGCCGATCGCGAACCGCTCTGCCGCCCAGAGCTATAGGAGGAGTGGACAACCCGTGAAGACCGCTTCTGGCTCGGTCTTCCTGCAGCCGTCGCACAGACCCCTGTACGTGGCGGCAAGGACTGCCGATCCCCAACTGTATTGGGGAACAGCACCGTCCTCGGCGTCGGCTATCTCCCTCGCGTAAGGGATCAAGCCCTTGTCGACTGCGTGGCCGTGCGAGTTGGTGAACATCACCCACCCGAACACCCATAACAGGTACGCCTCCAGGCTCCTCTGCAGTGAGTATGCGTCGGCCTCCGGTGCTAGCTGATCAGACTGCGGTAACATATAACGAAGTTGACACTGTAATTCTAGTATGGACTAAAGGACGAACATAAAACAACAAGAAAGCATTCTTACCGTGTAGCTCAATACCCAAGCCTGAGGGGGGCCCGCATGCGTGTACGGGGAGATGTCGCCGACGAGGGGAAGCCCCGGAGCACGGTGAACCGGGGCGAACCGCTGTAGGATCTCCTCTCGCCACGCCTGGAGCCCGTCAACTGGCCCCACCGCATCGCCTGCTAGAGGCAGCCCAAGGAGGAAGCTGACGTCCTGCAGCGTGGGGCCATCTCACCGCATGGAGGTGGAAGGTGTGCGTCTCCGGTCTCCACCGGTCCACAAGAGCTGTGAGCAGCGACCGGTCGATACCCCACTTCTTCGTCGGGTCATTCGGCTCCACCGCGGCTGCTACCAGCCTACACAGCGGCAGAGGGCCTGCCTCCCGCAACCTCACAATCAAAACAAAGCAAGTTAGTAAGTTGACATATACAGATTCACAGTACAACGTTCGTACGTACCTAGTCGTGAACATGTAGTCCACGAGAAGTAGTTGCCTGGAAGGTCGAGGACGTAAGGTACCGAGCTCGAGGTTCTGCACCTCCGAGAGAAACGACCGGTGGGACTGATCGGTGGCGTGATCTAGCAGCTCAGGCGTCTGGTAGTCCATACCTACAAGGAAAAAGAAGCGGAACGGATTAGCTCAATTAAACATAGTGCATTATAGTCAGAAAATTAACAGAAAATTAACACATTACAGGGAGATTACATCATCAACGAGTGGCTATACTAGACAACATAACCCGAAGGTGCACGAGGACGCCTGCGACGACGCTGCCTATCAGTGGTGCCTTCCCCAGTTGGCCGCCTTCCGTCGGCGCCTGATCCTTCCATAGGAACTTCCGCTGCACTTGGGGCCTCGGCGTCTTTCGTGCACTTCTTGTAGGTATGTCCCTCCTCTCCACACCTACTGCAGAACGTTGAGCGCTAACGCCCGGCCTCGGATTCGTCCATATCATTGCGTATCCTCCGTGTCCGACGTCGGCCTGCCTTGTTCCTTGCCTTCGTCGGGTCAGGGATGTAATAAACTGGACTTGTGTCTTCAGTGAAAGTGCCGACGATGCCGAAACCAAAGATCTCGGTACTCCATGTATGCATGATTGCTTCCTTTTTGAAGTACGGAGACACATATTGGCGTTCATCAATGCCCGCACTCCCGCAAGCGCAATGACATGAGAACAGGGCTTGTGGTACAAGCTTGGTTCCGGCAGGAGCACGTGCATGTCCCATCTTCCTTTAGGACACACTCTTGTATAGGCTTCCTTGCGAATATGCCACGCCTGGACCTGTCGGCACACAATATCTCAAATCTATGCTCTCGTGTGCCCTGCACTCGGACTCGGTGCTCTCTTGCCTTCTTGCATTTCTCCTCAAGGTACTCTGTCATTTTGGTGCCGAACCAAAGGTTTCCATCGGCCATAGATGGGTCATTCTGTCTGCACCTGTCGTGGAAGTACGTCTGTGTTTTATGTAGGATGAACTCCATGATGGCAACAAGGGGGAGTTGCCGAACACCACGCATGACCCAATTGTACACCTCTGCAAGGTTCGTGGTCATTATGACGTACCTTGCTCCACCTTCATCGTACAGCAATGCCCATTTCTCCTTCGGCTCGTGCTCGATCCACTGCGAAAATCTGCTAACCGAGGAACCGGGCCTCCTTCTGAATGTACCGTTATCGGTGGGAAGTGCATCTAGAGCTTCAGGGCCGTCACACACTCTAGCTGGGGGTCTTGCAGAACTCTCGCGTCTATATTTGGCTGTCAGCTCATCAAGTCTCCTCCACAGCTCATTGAACTTCTTCTGTTGATTCTGCGCACAAACGTTTGAACATGGCCATCAGCTCCTTGTTTCTGAACTGCTTATAAAAGTTTGCGCCCATGTGACGCATGCACCATCTGCTCTTCACATCTTCCCCACACCGGAGGGTATCCCTTGTCTGCGCAGCCGTTTCGCAGCTCCTGAATTGCACGCAGCATCCCTGGATGACGGTCATGTATGAGACATACATCTGGCCTCATCCCCACCACCTTTTCCTTAACCAGCTTCAGAACACCAGTACCAACTCTCTGTGTTCTCGCCCTCGACGAAGGCAAAGGCCACTGGCAACCACTTGGTTGTTCCCGTCTACTCCGATTGCCTCAACATTTGCCCTCTGTATTCTAGTTAGGAACGTGCCGTCGATGCATGAGAATGGCCTGCAATGAAGAAATGCAAACATGCACGCCTGCAGAGAGAGGAAGGCCCGCTGAAGGACGCTCTGCCCAGGACTTGCTAACGATGGGAAACTTTGATTTCGGAGTAGCTGCCCAGGATTCCGATCGCACAGATGGTTTGCAGTAGACGAGGCAAATTATTGTACGAAGCTTCAAAACTACCGAATCTCATTTCAATTATCTTCTGTTTGGCCCTCCATGCTTGGCATATGTAATGGTGTACTTGTACTTCTCCTCGATGCGGCTGATAATTGACTTGGGCTCGAACCGGAGGTTCTCCACAACAGCATAATACAGCTCTGAAGCGATGAATGCAGATGATATGTCTTGTGGTACTTCTGACACCCGGAAGATGGCAGTTGTGCTCCGTCACGATTGACATGGACCAACAGTCGTCATATTTCTTTCTGGATGCGTACATCCTCCATGGACATCCATCGCTTGAACTTGCAACATTTCACTTCGTAAACCGATCTTGTGGACTTTGATACCCAGAACTCCCTCCCAAGTGACACGGCCCACATCTTCACAGCCTCTGTCAACTGTGCTTTTTTGGCGTATCTAGCGCCTTGCACCACTTCATTCTGCCGATACTCCCATGCCAACGGTGTGCCCCTCTGAGACAACGAGACCGGAGAAGTCCTCGTTGTCCCATTCTGCCGGGTGTACATCGTCCTCCGAAGAATCATCATCCTCCATATGCTCAGGTTCTGAGTCTTCAATTTCCATCTCCTGTACTAGACCTGGGTGTCTCTCCCCTTCATCTGCAAACCCCCCCGGTCCCATGTCTTCTTGGCCTCCTTCCTCTCCGGCACCCTCGTCTTCTGCCTCATTTTGCTCCCCTGTTTCATCGGGCCCTTCCGCTGTACTCGGACCAGCCTGATCAATGCTGACCACGTCATGCACTACCACTAGGATGCTCGGTGCCCATCCTCGCTGCAATGCACTCTCCACAAAAAATACCCAGCTGGCCGTTGAATCTATTGGCATCAATTCCCACCAAAAACCTTCCACAGCCCAGCTAACCAGTGCGTACACCGTAATTGCATTTACTTGAGGATCTACTCCGAATCCCTCATTAACCAATGTAAACTCCAGGAAAACTTCTCTCAGCTGGAGCTATAATTCCCTTTGTGCTACGTTGAACTCCGATAAATCTATCCCATATTGTCCTTGTCTGACATTTCCTTCACCGTGATATATCGCGAATACAACTCTATTTGCCATTTCTGTTCACAAAAAAGATTTTATTAATCTGTACTAATCAATATTCGTTCCATAAAAAGGCTATACGTATGAGTCAAACCATTACCGTTTCTATATTTTACAAACTGACCCAGCGGCGCTAATAAAATTATACGCGCTAGGTTTATCTAACGTGTCAAAATAACGTATACCAACGATGGCCATGGCGGAGCATATTTATTTTTAAAATATTTACAATTTACTACTTCTCCGCTATGTTCTTCTAGTACGGCCAAATAAATTTAACACTAACGATGGTTATGTCAAACCGCTAATATTTTCATACTATATCGGATATTACACTACAAGTCTACTACTAATTAACATTTGTCTAAAAAATTGACTACATAACAGAGGGAGATCAAAAAAATACCTGGATTCGGCTAAAAAATCTGTGAGGGCTTCACCGCTGTACTTCTCCTCCTTTCCCTCAGCTCTATTGGACGAACGCTGGAGGCGGAAGGGAGAAATGACGCGCAGCGACTGTAGGAAGGGATTTTATAGGGGACGGCAAAAAACCGCCCTCCCCCAGGACGGCGAATGGCTATAACCCGCCCTGGGGGACGGCGGCGAATGTAATTTTGCATTCGGCCCCCTGGGGGCATTCGCCGCCGTCCCCCAGGGCGGCGAATCCACGTGGCCTCCCCGGGGCTAACGGCGCCGGCCGCCGTTAGCCTCGGGTGACGGGGATGCCATTCGCCGCCCTAGGCCACGGCGGTTTTTAAATCCCGCCGTGGCCCAGGGCGGCAAGAGGGTAGTTTTGCAAATGATCCAAATCGAAAATTAGTTTTGTAAATTAAAAAAAAATTTAAATTAGTAACAGTAAAAATTCTCTAGAGCTGCTCATATCAAAACGGTCTAGCGAAGCCGGCTTTGACTACGTCGAAGGGCAAGTCCAGCTCAATCGAACACTCTGTGAGGGTCCCAAGTCGACACTCTTCTTCTCTGGCACCGATATTGGTAGGCTTGCTAAACTCACCTCGAAGTCTGTGTCAAGAGTGATCTACTTCATTTAAGGCGCAATGTACTACAATGAGTCGACCGCCACCTCTGTGGACCTGGTAGGAAATTATGACATGTTTGTAATTAGTATATACTACCACCATAAAAGTACTATTGTGCCCTATCACCTTAAAAAGCAAAATGGATGTTTCTTATTAACGATTAATTTTTGTGCTTTCCTTGCAGATACTAGGGTCAGTACTTGAGCAGCTAAGCTTTGAGCAAGGTTTCGTGTTCGCAAAGGACGTGAGCTACATGCAATTCCTTGATCGTGTGAAGGAAGAGGAAAGGGTGCTCCGGTCGATCGGCATGTGGGACATGGCGTACCCATGGATGCACCTCTTCGTGCCCCGTTCACGTATCCTCGACTTCAACGTTGGTATGCTCAAGGGTGTCTTCACCGGTGCTAACCCTATTGGTGTCATCCTCATGTATCCCATGAACAGGGATAGGTGGGATGGCCGTATGATAGCGGTGGCCAGCTATGAGGATGTGGTCTTCATCATGGGGCTACTCCAGTTCGCAGTGGCTACCAATGATGTGGAACGCCTAGAGAAGGAGAATGAAGCAGTGCTGGCATTCTGCGATAATAAGGGCATCGGGTGCAAGCAGTATATGCCACACTACGCATCACATGAAGGGTGGCAACGCCATTTTGGGGCTAAGAGGAGCAAGGTCGCCGAGTTGAAGGCAATGTTTGACCCACTTGGGATACTGTCATCGGGGCAGAGAATTTTTTCTTCACCAACGACAACGGTGGTATCAGCCATGTAGCCGGTGAAACTATAGTTTCTTAGGTGAGGAGTTTAGTTTAGGTGATCAAAACAGTTGGTTGGATTCTACGAGGGATTCAGTTTTGAGAGTTTTGAGGTCTCTGCAAGAAGCTGAAATGCTGATCAGAGAAAAAAAAAACTCTTAAAGAGGGATAGTAGCTTGATTTTTAGAAGGTACACGTAGGATAATTAATTGAAAATTGTTGGTTCAATTACTAGATGTTCTAGTTTGTAATTCTCCACCTTAATACGTTTAGGTTTCCTATTGTTTAACAAGGCGTGTAAGTGTAACACGCACAGACGTGAGTTGTAAAAATGAAACAGAAGGTTGTTTGAAATCATTTTGTGTAGTTCGACTTTCGAGGAAAAAAATGATCTTTTTGTGTGGTATGGCAGTCTTTGGTGTCGAAGTGACTGTTCAAATTGCTTTATTGCACTTGCTTTGATACATCCATTTTCATATATGGCGTTTGCTGATTAAACTTGAATCTATAGGTTCTATAGGTCAATGAAAGAAACATTCTATAATATATATAGGTGGAGGAATTCATGACAGTTTTGTGTTGGGTGCTCACATTTTCTATTGCCAGGTCCTTTTGTTAAAGTTAATTAATTAAACGGTTCATTATGAAATAGGCTAATATAAGACACCCACCCTGTATAAAAACCTAGATTACAATATTTGTATATATGATGTGGCGCTACGTGAGGGTTGACAAGATTTGTATCTTTAGTGAAGAAAAGCACTGAAACCAGCATATTAGTTTATATATTTCTCAGCATGCAAGACAACAATATTTATTACTCCTGCCCTTATCAATCTTGTTCTTTAAAAAAACAAATCATTAAAAATTCTCTGCAATCAAAACACCAGGAGATTACGAGACTGATCAAGTTTTGTTTTTTTCTTAACAATGTTCAGCCACCATTATTTTTTCTCTCAGAAGTCAATCCATTAATTTAAAAATACTAGCAAGAAATCAATGCAATGCTCTGCACTAACGTTTGCAAGGCCAAATGCTACCTATATAAATGTCATGGAATTTTGACCTAACTCACACAAGCTAATCATCTCTTCCTCTAATCGGTTTATCACCCGAGCTCAGCTGATCGCCTGATCAGCTGAAAAGTGTCTGAGTTGAACTCGTCAGTTCGCTAATCCGATTGCATTTCGGCGACATGGCGGGAAGGTGTTTGATCGCGTTCATGGCCTCCGGCTACGGTGGGCTTCCTGAAGAAGTCTTCGCGCTCGGTGTCGCCTCGAAGCTCCGCGTCGACCGCAACTCGACGGCGAGGGCGTCGTCGGACTTCGGCCGCATCGTGGCGGCCGCGCCGGAGGCGGTGCTTCACCCGGCCATGCCGGCCGACATCGCAGAGCTCGTCCGGTTCTCGGCGTCGTCGCCGTCGCCGTTCCCCGTGGCGCCAAGAGGACAGGGCCACTCCGCCCGCGGGCAGTCTCTCGCCCCGGGCGGCGTCGTGGTCGACATGCGCGCGCTGGCGGCGGAGGGGAGCGGGCGCCGCGGCGGCCGCGTCAACGTGTCCGTGGGCGGCGCGGCGCCGTACGTGGACGCCGGCGGCGAGCAGCTGTGGGCGAACGTCCTCCGCGCGACGCTGAAGCACGGCCTCTCGCCGCGCGTGTGGACGGACTACCTCCACATCACCGTTGCCGGCACGCTCTCCAAAACCGGCATCGGCGGGCAGGCGTTCCGGCACGGCCCGCAGATCACCAACGTGCTCGAGCTCGACGTCATCACAGGTAATTTACTATCCAGCTCATCATTCCGTTAATTAACCATCTAACTGAATAATTAAGTGACTAATGAACACTATTATAACAATGATAATGCAGGAAGGGGTGACATGGTAACGTGCTCAAGGGACAAAGACCCGGACCTGTTCTTTCCGATGCTGGGCGGGCTGGGCTAGTTGGGATCAGGGCACTCCCAATGCAGAAACCATGGTAGTTTCTATAGATATTAATTGCACTGCCACGTTGGCAATTTGCTGATGTGGCAAGTGATTTAATGAGGAGAGAGAGGCAAAATCTAAGAAACCAAGTCTAACTAAGAAACTGGGTCTTCACGGTTATCGATGGACAAGAAACTACTATAACCGCGTTGGGAGAGCAAATATGGTTTCTATCACTACTAAAGTCCCATGCAATAGAAAATCTTACATTGGGAAGAATAGTTTCTTGGTACAATATCCTATGCTATAGAAACTGCTAATAGTTTCTTGCATTGGGAGTGCCCTCATAACCCGGGCTCAGATCAGGCTCGAGCCGGCCTCGAAGCGGGTGCGGTGGATCCGGCTCGTGGTCTCGTTCACTAGAGATCACGAGATGCTTATATCAAAACGGGCTAGCAAACTTAGCTTTGACTATGTCGAAGGACAAGTCCAGCTCAATCGGGCACTCAAAGAGGGTCCTAAGTCGACGCCTTTCTTCTCGTCGGACTTGTCTCGGAGTCTATGTCGGGTGTGACCCACTTCATTGAAGGTGCCATGTACTACAACGAAAGGACCGTCGTCTCTGTGAATCAGGTAGGGAATTATGATCCGTTTATAATTAGCGTACACCACCATAATACTATTATGCTCTACCACCTTTCAGGGAAAAATGAATATTTTGTTAATCGTTAATTTTTATGGTTTACTTGCAGAAAATGGAATTAGTGCTGGAGAAGCTAAGCTTTGAGGAAGGCTTCATGTTCACAAAGTATATGAGCTGCACACAATTCGTTGATCATGTGAAGGAGGAGAAAAGGGTGCTACGGTCGAGTGGCATGTGGGACCTACCGCACCCATGGCTGAACCTCTTCGTGCCCCGATCTCGCATCTTTGAATTTGACGCCGGTGTGCTCAAGGGCATCTCCGTTGGTGCCAACCCTGTCGGTGTCATCCTCATGTATCCCATGAACAGGGATAGGTGGGATGACTGTATGGCGGCAGTGGTCAGCGACGACGACGTGTTCTACGCCATGGGGTTACTCTGGTCTACAGTGGCTGCTGGTGATGTGGAACGTCTGGAGAGGGAGAATAAGGCTGTATTGGCGTTCTGCGATAATAAGGGCATCAGGTACAAGCAATATCTACCACACTACGCATCACAAGATGGGTGGCAATGCCATTTCGGGGCCAAGTGGAGCAGGGTCGCTGAGCTTAAGGTGAAGTATGACCCACATGGGATACTATCGCTAGGGCTGAGGATTTTCTCGTCTTCAATGCCAGTGACAGTGGCAGCTATGTAGCCGGTGAAATGCTAGTTGTGAGTTGAGGATTAAGGAGTATAGTTTAGGTGTTTGGGGATTCATTTTAGGGTAAGCAAGAGTGGAAAGCAAATTAAGTTGCTTGGGAGAACCAAAGAACTCAAGAAGAGGGATTGCGGCTTGATTGTAGAAGATACATGCAGGAAAATTAACTCTATATCGTTGATTCAGTTAGGAGGCTATTCTAGGTTGTAGTTGACATGTTAATTTTTTTAGGTTTCCTTTAGTTTAGCAAGGCACGTAAATGTAACACATATACGTGAATGACTTGTACAAATGGAAAGGAGGGTAGTTTGAAATCGGTTTGTGTAGCTCGATTTTGGAAGGAAAAAATATGAAATTAATTTTTTTTTAATTTTGCGTGGTATCGTGATGACAACTATTTGGTGGAGTGGCTCTTCAAATTGCTTGTGCACTTATTGATACATCTTTTTCATATCTGGTGTTGCATATTTAAGTTAACCGTATAGGTTTTATACCGAAATTTTGACAAATTGACTCTTAAAAAAACTTATTTTAGAAATGGATCATGCCAAAAACTAATTTTAGAAATGAACCACGAGCTCAGCGCCAAAGCCGCAGGTGCTGACCTATAACGTCTCAACGCCACGAATATTGGTGCTGAGCTATGGTATGAGGTGGTATGGTTTTGTCATGTCATCGGAGGACAACGCCACTAGAATTGCCGCTGACCTCTGGAATAGCTAAAATATTGTGCAGCCTTCACTTGACAATATCTCAGCAAGAGGTCTGGGATTCAAAGCCAGACTCTTGCATCTTTATTACAATTTCTTCTACCACTATAACACACTTGATAAATATAGTAGGTTATAACAACATGGCTCAGGATATGGACTTATCTTCCTATATTTTAATTCACTCCCTATAATAATTAGAAAAGGATATGTGTTTTTGTTAGCTTTTACCTTTAAATTATACTCCCTTCGTTTTTTAATATTTGACGTTGTTGACTTTTGGAATTACATTTGACAATTCTTCTTATTTAAAAAATATGTAACTATTAGTTATTTGATTGTGATTTGTTTTATCATTAAAAGTACTTTAAGTATGACTTATATTTTTGCATATTTGTACAAAATTTGTGAATAATACAAATGGTCAAACTTAATTCTAAAAGTCAACGGCGTCAAATATTAAAAAAGGAGGGGTAGCTTCCTACTTTTATAATCAAATATTAAATCCCATTGCAATGCACAGGAACATATATCTAGTCTTAAAAAAATATTTGAGAACATGTATTGTGTACCATTTTCGTGTTTTTCTCAAGTTTAAAATTTTTCTTGATAAAAATATTATATAGTTATTAAGTTATAATAAATGAAAAGTATCACAATAAAAATCTAGAAAATGCAATATATGAATTTTTATTATTTTCTTAAGTTTAAAATAAAGTAAATTTATAAACAAAATTTGTGATTTTAGAAAAAAAAATTAGGTTAGAAATCACATTAAGTAAATAATTTGTTGAAAATACCTAGAATATGTTGCAAGGATGGCGGGTTCGAACCCTACACCTTAGGGATGGGAGCAAAAACACCTTACCACCAAGCGAGCTGCACCCACTTGACATGGACGGGCTGCATAGCGTTTAATTATTCCAGAGGTTAACACTAGTTGTATTGACGCTAAACTCTCATGACATGGTGAAATTGTGCCACCTCATTACATCCCTCAGCGCCAATATTCGTAGCGCTGAGGCGTTATAGGTTAGCACCTTTGGGCTTGGCACTAAGCTCATGGTTTGTTTCTAAAATTAGTTTTTGGCACGATCCATTCTTGAAATAAGTTTTCTAAAACAGTCAATTTGTCAAAACTTTGGAGCAGCATATAGGAAAAGGCACGGCTTTGCAAAAGCTACAGAACAAGGCCTCCAGAGTAGGAGTACTCAAAGGAACACAATCGCTAGCGCAGCTGTACATAACTACTCCTAGGTACCCCCTCTATCCTAAAAAGAACCCTCTCCTAATATCTCAATGCATATTTAGTAGAGAGAGAAAGTGAGTAAAATGTCCTTTATAAATAAGAAACTAGTATTGGTGAGTGGGTAGATAAGAGATATTGAGGAAATATAATTTCTCGATTTTTGGATCAAAGGTAGGTAAGAAGGTAGAAATTAATTTATTTTGAAACAAATTTTAAACTCTAGAAATTAGTTTATTTTGGGACGAAGGGTACGGCATAGTACATAGTATCCAGAAGAGTAGAGCAGAGATGTAGAAACTCTTTTAGAAAACTTATTTTAAGAATAGACGTGCTAAAAACTAATTGCAGAAATAGACTGTTTTTTCAGAGCTATAATATCTCAGCACCAGTGCTATTAGTCCTGAGCTCTTATCTGAGGTGGCATAGGCTCCTCACTGTCATTGGCGCTGAGCTCCACAAGTTAAAAGGGTGGGAAAGCCATCACTAACAGCAAAGCGTGGTTGGTCTAGTGTTGGCTGGATTTTTTATATTTTGGTCCTTTTTAAAACTTATTCTATAAATAGATCTTTGGAAAAACTTATTCCAAAAATAGACCATTTTCTCAGTGCCAGGGTAATTGGCACCGAGGTCCAACATCTAAGGTGCCAACGACGCTAGCACTGACACCCTTACCCCCCGTGGCAGCCGAGCCACGCCTGCTGATGTGGAGAGATCAGCGTCAAAGAGACTAGCATCGAGAACTTATTTGTAAATAATTTATTTTACAAATATGCCCTTAGAAGGGTCAAAATATAAATAACTTATTTATAAATAGGTCCTCGATGCCAAAGAGACTGACACCAAAGACCTATCTGTAAAATAAATTATTTATAAATAGGTTCTTGGTGCCAATCTCTTTGGCACCGACTCCCTTCACGTCAGTAGCCAGCGTGGCTCTACTACCATGGGGGCGAGGGCGTCGGTGCCATCGTCATTGGCATCGAGACGTTGGACCTTGGCGTCAATGACCATGGCGCCAAGAAAAGGGTCCATTCCTGGTATATGCACTTTTAGAAATTTATTTATAAAATAAGTTTTTAAAAAGAACCAAAATGTAAAAAATCGTGCTAGTGGTGGAGTCTCTTCTTTTTTTCCTAATAAGTCCTGGGTTCAAGTCCCCATTCGTGCATCTTTTTTAGTTTTTTCAATCTTCACTAGTTACTCTCCTAATTTTCTTTCAAAACATGACATGTCTTGTTTGTAAATATCTTTCATTTTAAATTTTAGAAAAATGCAAAAGAAGTATATTATATGCAAAATCTAGCAATTAATATGAAAAGAACATTAAAGTACAAAAAGAACATATAGTATACTTCTTTTCATATTTGTTTGAATTTAAAATAAAATAAGTTTACAACCAAAACATGTCATTTTCAAAAAGATTAGGAGAGTAGGTAGGTAAGAAAAGAAAAAATGTTTTATTTTGAATTTTAGAAAAATGCGAAAGAAGTATATTATATGGCAAATTCTAGAAATTAATATAAAAGGAACATAAAAGTACATACTTCTTTTCATATTTCTTCAAATTTCAAAATAAAATAAATTTACAACCAAAACATGTACTTTTCTAAAAGAACTAGAAGAGTATGTAGATAAGAAAAGAAAAAAAACAAAAAGAACGTAAGAATGAAACGAGGGGATTCAAACACTGAACCTCCTAGGATAAAGCCAAAGTCCTTTACCACTGCACCAGCACACCTTTTGTTTCAAAGAAGGCCTGCATGGATATTTAAGTAGTACAGAGCTGAACGCAAAAGGTCCTGACGCTAAGCTCTGATTATGTGGTAAACTCGTGCCACCTCAGACAAGATCTCAACGCCAATAACACTGACGCTGTAATGTTATAGCTCAGCGTCATCGAGATTGACGCTAAGCCTATGATTCATTTCTGCAATTAGTTTTTAGCATGGTCTATTCTTTAAATAAGTTTTCTAAAACGGTCTATTTTTCAAAATTTAGCGGTTTTATATGTCAATGAAAGAAGCATTCTATAATATATATAGGTGGAGGAATTCATATCAAATTTATGTTGGGTGTCCACATTTTATATTACCATGTTCCTTTCGTTACAATTAAACAGTTTATTCTGGGATAGGCTGATGTAAGGCATCCACTATGTGTAAAAAAATATAGATGATAAGAAGAAAGGACATAATCCTTAAGACTGAGGCAGAAACATTATGAAAAGGGGGCTATAAGCACTTCCCTCTAAAAATCCTTGTTTCCAATAGCTGACTAGACCACACACCTGAACTCATCATTGACTACTTGTTCTACTACACTTCAGGGAAAAAAAGGACAAGAAAAGAAAACGGGAAGAACTACAATATTGCAAATGGAGAACATATTGCAAACGAGACAAGATGGCTAAAAAGAAAACCATACCACCAGGTGTACACGTAGCAATTACTAGCAAACTTGTCTTGAAATAGCCTAATCTGGGCTAGGCCAGTCTGCAGTCTGCACCAGCTACCTGGGCCTCAATTTTGGTCCATATTCTGAGCTTACCTTCAGCAATCAATCGATCGTTGGAATCTACTGAATTTTTTTTATTTTTATATTTATTTAATAAAATATTTATAAAACTACATTTTCATTTCAAAAATTTACAAAAATATACTCCCGCCGCCCTTTGGGAGGGCGATATGTCTAAAATCGTTCTCCCAGAGGGCGATCCGTCAGCCACGTCATCATATCGCCCTCTGGGAGGGCGATTTCAGACATATCGCCCTTCCAAAGGGCGGCGGGAGTATATTTTTGTAAATTTTTGAAATGAAAATGTAGTTTTGTAAATATTTTATTAAATAAATATAAAAATAAAAAAAATTCGGAATCTACTCACGCATTTGGTCTAGGCAGGAGTTAGCCCAATGAAAAGGATATGCTCTGGTAGTTTTTTTTTTCAACCCTATAAGAGATGTATTACTGTCTCGTAAGTATCATAATTTTCTATCTCTCTTTCAATACCTCCACACTAAAAGGTACTAAAAATCTGTGTTATCTTCTGAAGTACCATAACATCGCTCGTATAATAACAAGGAACCTCCAGCTGAGCTGCTAGCTTACTGTATATCGCAAAAATAACACATCTGTATTTCGTAAGTATTTATTATACAGTATCCTCTTTAAAAACCTCACCAAAAAATCTTCTCTTAAAAAAGCAATATTCATTCTATTTTTACTTGTAGTTTAGAGTGTCGTCACAATAAGAAATATACATGTTTGATCGTTAGCTTTTCTTTTCTTTTTTTTTTACAAAACATAGTTAAAAAACAGGTGCTCGTATACACATGTGTGCATTTCCCGCTAGAAAAACACACACTTACCCTATAAGCATCTCTGAAGACTGGGCTGGCATATTTATATTTATAAATATTACTAAAATATATTTTTTATTAAAAAAATAAATATGCTAATGTCATTTTCATATCAAATCCTGTTTTTTATATATTACTGAGTATAGTTTTAAGATTTAACTAAAACATATTTGAAACAGCATCTATCCATGTGAAAACAGGCCCAATATACGGCATGCAGCCTCCAAAAGAAACTAGGTGGTACTAGCTAGTCGTGCTTCTCATTTCTGTTTGGAGAACTGTAAAGCGGTGGTATTGTACTATTGCCGTGTAGGATGAAGGCATCAAGAAGTACAACTAAAATGTCCAAATGCATGGATACACAAGTTTCTCACATGTTCATGGTGTACCCGGCTTAATGTACAGTATTAGGTACTTTCCAATGGCGTATCCACTGTAGGCATGGATGGTCCAACTTATATAAATTCTTTAAATATAACAAATTAATATATTAATATAAAATTAGGAATACTAGGGAATGGTATACTGTTAGAACGGTACAGGCATATTACTTATGTATCAGATTTGATATCTAGGTGTCAGACATAATATATGTGGCTAGCAGTCTGATTTCTACGAATAACATGTCTGATATCTAGATATTAAGGTTATAACGTTCTAACAGTATATAACAGTATATAGTCCCTAATTTCCCTTAGATAAAATACCAGTACAAAATTGATGTTTAAAAAAGCTTACCTGGACCTTGGGCTATTCATTTTTTTAGCCACGGACCACCTAAAAACCCGATCCGCATATGATACTTGCTACTGTACTAGCCATTCTCGAATGATCGATGGTAGTCATTCCAACCATGGACCTAGGCATCTGGCTGGCAGACCACTTAACTTATAAATTTTAGTACAATTAGGATATCACTTTACTTATCCAAGTCAGATTTTAAGTTGAAATTCAAAATTCTAGCGTACTATACCTCATGTCTTAATTTTTTCTTGAAAATTCTTATCACCATTTGCATAGGTTGGAAGCAACCTAGATTGATTCAAAACATCTGGATCCAAAGCTGCACGGAAACATTCATAAAGAGATTGAAAGTTTTTTTTTTAACATAGGTTATATTGTCACATGTGTTCTACAAAATTTCAACTTAAACATATTTATATAAAGAGAAAAAGTAAACAAGAAAAAGGGAAAACAATGTTCAATGTAAAATAAGCCAAAAAATACTACACATTTTAAGTGCAATACAATCATAAAATAGCTTGAACCAGTAAAATAAAATAGACGAGTGTCTAGTTTTTAGGTGACTGAAAATTTCAAAAATTTCAATCAATTTTTCCATCCCTAGATGGCAATCCTATGATTCTAATCACCCCCGCTATTAATTATTCAAAATAATGTCTCTTATTTTATAGATAAAAAGTTAAAAAATAAATTACACTAACCTTAACATGAAATAAATTTACAATTCATAAAAGTTACAAAATTACATGCAACAGTGTTCAAATTGAGATAAAAAAGTAAAACCATATACAATGACAAAATTATAGTCGAAATAAACTAAAATTGCATATTGCATAGTAGCCTTAGCAATGAGTAATTTTAAGTGATTAAAAAATTATAAATTTTCATGCGTCTGAAATCTAGCAAATCTCCATTTATATATGTATGGCATTGTAACTTAGCATTACTCTTTTACTAATTAAGATGTGCTTACTACTAATTATTAATATGTTCCTAGCTTTGGTTTCGAATATATATATATATATATATATATATATATATGCCCGGTCCGGGGCCCGGCTGGCTTTAGCAAAGATGCCTAGGAGTACATGCATCCTTGTAGCACAAAGCCAAGGGGGCCCTGCCAAGATGACACACACATCACATACGCATCTTTTTCCCTTCGCCACATCGCATCTCTCATCCTAGCTTGCTGTTACTTCCTTACATCATTCTTGGCATGAACTCCCTCGTTCTAAAATATAAGAATTTTTTAAATTAGTTACAAATTTTAAAAAATAGGTGAATTTGAATGTAGGATGGTTGTGATCGGTTAATAAGAGAAGATAAGTGGAGAAATTAAATAAAAAATAGTTATGATCGGTTAAAATGAAGTAGATATAGAAGTTGCTATATTTTAGAGGATGAGAGTATCATTTATTTTCTCGAAATATAGGCAAGTTAACATGGATTGGGTAATACTAATTCATGATGTCAAATCCACTACATATTTACAGATTGCCCAGAGGTAAGGGACCTTTTTTTTGGTGTGTTTTTTCACCTTCTGCAATTTTGCTAGAGTTGCCTGCGTTGGATGCGCTCCTGCGTGGCTCGTCCGTGAACCACCAAATTAAAGATCTGCTTTAATTATTACTACGGTAAAGCCACAAAGGTGGGTTACTGGTTTTTGTTGGAAAACGCTTACTTTAATTAGAGCTGTTTGGGCTTGCAAAAAATTTTCTCCACTGATTTACTTGATTTTTTTTGGTATTTTTTCCATCAGATATATACACATTGACTCATGCATGGTTTGTTAAATTGGAACTCGACCAAACCTAGAGGGGGATCTAGCTGCTTAGAGCATCACCAACAGAGCAACGTATCATATACACACAGCTAATAATCCTAATACACTCATGCACTCAGCCACTATAGGCCCTCTGATTCCAATCCGACGGATAGAATCCAAGTGGGGCATTTTTTTTCACAGAGCCGCCCGTATCTTTCCTGCCAAGTTTGCATATAACCCTTGCTTCCATTCGTCTTCTCTCATCAATTTCCAAGCTCCTCCCCAGATCGATCCCAAATGTTGTATCGTCTCGTCCAAGCATGTCCCATCTCGATTCTCAAAACTTGTATTATATCGTCCAAGCTCGTGCCCAGATCGATCCAGTTGAACGGAGAAGTCAAAACTCAAAACCGAAGCTTAGCATTCAGTTGACATGCAATTAATAAGATGCTTCCATGACATCTCGATCAGAAGGGGAAAAAAACACAATGCATGCTGCTGCTGCCAATCGCCTGCTTCTTGATAGATGGAACCACTATATACATCAAATTAATCTGTATGCATGCGAACAATCGTCTGTACTTCTAGCATCATGGATTCAATATCGGCACGGCCTTGACAGTGTGCTTCGTCTTCCCATCCTCTTGTAGCCCCTTGTCGTGTGGCAGGGGACTATGCCCTCAATGCCACAGGCCAAGAGAAGGAGATCTAGTGGAGAGAATGGAGGTACATAAAAGGAATCACCTCCGCTCCTGCAACCCACGTACGCCTTCGATTCCACGGCTGTGTGTGAGGAGAGGGATAACTTTTATGTTAGGTTTGAGGGAGGAGCATTGACAAGAGGTCGTCGAGGCTATTCTCACACCGTTGCGGTGTCCAGGATCGATCTAAGGGGAGCGTGGACGAGACGAGAGAAGGTTTTGGGATCGTCCGGGAAGGAGAGGAGCCTATACTAGGCAAGAGAATAGCGAAGGAAGAAAGGAGAGGGGTTATTTGCGAACTTATAGTAGGGAAGATGCGGGCGGCTCTATGAAAAAAATTGCCCTGCTTGGATTCTATCCATCGGAGGGCCTATAGTGACTCAGTGCATTATGATAGGTGTGTGCATAGTATATGTTGCCTACCAATAGTTGCCTAAAAATCAATCCCCTAAATCTCTTTTTAGGAATTTATAATTAGGATTTTAGGCATGAAAATATATTTGTCTTCAAGAGATATCCTAAATTTGATTCCCTAAAATAAAAAAATAGGCCACCTAAAAAACTACCAAGAGAATCCTTTCTCTCCCCCTCATCCCGCGTGTGCGATCTCCTCCCGTGGCGTCCGAGCACGCGAGAGGCCTTTTGGGAGCAAGTGCATTGCTGTACTTGTCGAGAGCGATATCTCCAGGAACAGGCTTTTTAATTTTTGGTTTTGTTATGAGGGCACGGTTGGATTAGGTTTTTAAAAAAAATCTAAAATTTTAGAATTGGGTTGATTTTTAGAGTTTCTTGGTGATGCTCTTACGAGTGAAAAGAACTAACAATATTGATTGTTTTCGGTCTTCTATGTTACAAACAGAAGTGTTTGGACGTATTTCTTATGTGCCTGTTTAATTCAAGTTTGCAATACAAATTGTATACAATTATATTGTACTGCTTCCATTTTAAATTACTTGTCATTCTAGTTTATCCTAAGTCAAACATTTACATCTTTGATCATCAATCTCTAGAAATTTATATAGTTTAGTATCATAGGATTTATGTTTTTAGATTCATCATGAGAAGTACTTTCATAATATATAATTTACATATTGTTAGGTTATTTTAATGATCAAAAGTACAAACGTTTAACTTAGGACAAAATTAAAATGACAATTAATTTAAAATGAAGGGAGTTATTTAGTACGGAACTTGACTTTACATGAGAGGCTTACCAGCAAAAAAAAAAAAACGAATTGAACCAATGTTTGCTATAACAAACACCACCTCTTAGTCTTGCGAAAACATGTCGAATCCATTTTACGTCTTACGTACTCCAACGTTTTCTAACTTTCTGGGTGCATGTTCACTTGTCTCTTTTTATTTTTTCTGCAAAACACAATTACAAACACAACACTTATATATACATATGCACACTCATCTCTATAAATGCATATACTACTCATATAAACACCTTCAAAAACTGAGCTGGCATATATCTTGAGATTGTTGAAGTCATCACAAGCGCATCACTGTTGACGGGTACGTTACCTACCACTGAAAAAATAATTAGCCATAAATACGAACACACGTGCTAAGTTTAGGACTTGAACCATGGTGGGTAGGTTCATCACAAGGAAATTAACCAGTTGAGCTACGCTTAGTTTGCCACTTATCTCTTTTTAAGATAATAGAACAAAAACCAAGTGGATTTTCAATCCCATCAGTTGTTAAATACTCCATCCCTACGTTTCAAAATATAATCACTTCTCCATCTACTCATTCATCTTAATCAATTGCAGCCATATCTAATTTAACTTTTTTATCTACTTCCTCATCTCGATCAATCACAACCATCTTCTATTTAATTTCATATATTTTCTTAATCTTCGTAAAAAACTCTAGAAGTGTTTATATTTTGGGACGAAGGAAATATTGATTTAACTACATACAAACCCAACTTAATTATAGCTAAATATGTACTCATATATAAAATGACACAAATATTCAGCCAGTGTTGTTATATAAAAGCTCAATATATTGCAACGAAAAAATATCGTATTATATACCATGCATGCATGCATTTTATTGTATATGGAGTGTGCGTTCATGTTGCAGGACACACCCCTGGCACTTTGCCGCCAGTGTCCTACTCAGGGCAGTGTCCCTTCTGCTGCATGAGCTGTCATGCATGCTAGTACTACTAGTATTAAATTTTACACAGGGCAGGGTGCAGGTTGTACGTACCTCCGTAGGAACGGTAATTTCAGTATCTGACGTTAGCTAGGCTTTGTGCATGAAGCCATGAACATGCATGACAGCAATTAACTAATGAATTATTTGTGCATGCAGTTAAGTAAAGGAAAAAAAATCATGGTTGATAAAAAACACGCCTAATTGATATTGTCACTCGCAGTGTCCATTGGCTAACCAGTAGTACTTCTTTAGCTATTTAGGGTTACCTCTGATTTTAATCTCATATACTCCCTCTATTTTTTAATAGATGATATCGTTAGCTTTCATACGACGTTTGATTATTTATCTTATTCAAAAAATTTTAAGTAGGTATAATCTATTTTGTAGTGACTTAGTTTATTATTAAAGAAACTTAAAGCATGACTCATATTTTCGTATATTTATACTATTTTTTAAATAAGACAAATGATAAAACGTCACGATAAAAATCAACGATATTATTTATTAAAAGGAGAGCTAGTAGTATATGTCTTTATGCCTTCAGTTCTTGTGTTTTTGTGTGTAAACTCCAAACATGTTGAACATTCTAGCATTCTTACAAGTTATTATAGCTGCATGACCATTTATTACCTTTTGTGTTTTCCCTAGCGCTACCATATCTTTCCAACATTTTTGTTGTTGTTTTTTTTTTTTTTTGCATCCGAGGCCCGAGGGTCCTATTTATTTGTTTCGTCATTATTTACTATTAATAGATATTTTACGGCTTTGGAAGGTACTAGCCACATATAACCTTCAATCAAAGTAATATTTACCATTGACTATGTATTTATCAATAGGGCAATATGATCAAGAATACCTCTAGCATATGTAGGTGGGCTTGTTTTATTACAGATATGGTATTTGAGTACCTTTCAAAGTTTCAAGCACCATAGAGCATGTCTTTTACTAAAAACATCACACATGCTGCTCAAGTTAATTCATTAATCCCATAAAAAAGTTAATTCATTAATTAGAAATTAAAGGGTAAGCAATTGCTACTTTCTGGATTAATCTATTATTATTAAAAGATATTGTTTGGATATATTGATGGAAACACGTAGTTAATTTGTAGAACTGTGTTGTCCATCCAATATATGTGTGGATGCATTGTAGCAAGAGTTGTATGTATAGGACACACATTTCCAAAATCAAGGGATCACTAGCCGTCTATAGCCCCACTCCCACAGTCTTGCATAGCCGACACGAAAGAGAGAATGTTTGTCTCCCAAAAAAGTGAGAAGGCCAGCTTTACATAACTGACAGATCATATATACATAAGCTGACATATGTAACAGCAAGAACAAGGCATGCATGAAGGACACTCAATGAACAGTAGCAGTACGTATAGTACGACCATATAGTTTCTTTCCTTGGTCGATTCTCTCCAATCTCCATATTATTATTATTAGCTCGATCCAAACATAACAAATAGAAAGAACGAATAAACATTATATAAAGTGGCTTGATTAATTAGCAGCAGTAGGGAAAAAAAACCTCAAGCTAATCACTCAGCTGATAGTAAATACGATCCTCCCGGCTAGTAGCTAGCTAGCTAGCTAGCGAGTTTGTTCGCTTATTTCGTCCTTAAACATGTGATCACTGTCTCTCTTCAACCTGATCTCCTCACACAAAACAACAAGATCACAAGGCACACACACAATATTGAGAGTTGTAGTACGCTGGTACTTGGGATGATGAGTTGTTGCCCTCATCAATTAACTGTTACTGGTAGCTAGTTCTGATCAGCTAGCTGCGGACGAGGCCACAGGATAGGGTCATGAGCAGCATGGCGGCGTCAGTGATCTCGTCGCCGGGGAGGCCGTGGAAGAACGCCGGAGGGGCGGCGGCCTTGGCCGTCAGGCTCTGTGCCACGGCGGCGGCGTCGTTCTCGCCACCGAAGTGATCTGGATCGCCGTTCTTCGGAGCGGCGACGCCGTCGTCTATGCTGGCCGTGGCCTTGGCGGTGGTGGCACTGACGGCAGCATGATCGACCATCTTGCACCGTTTCTTGAACGGCAGAGACCGATCGACGTCCGCCCTCTTCTCGTTCTTCGCCGGCTTGTTATTCACCAGGGCACTGCTCCCCACGCTCTTTGCCGGCGGCGCACCGCCGTGGGCAGCAGCGGCCATCGCCCGCCGCGCCTTCCTTTGCCTGATGCCGCACGCGTTGCAAAGGGACTGCACCATGCAAACACAAACACACAATTTAAACAAGGAAATTAACAATCTTAAGCATACGAGCATGAAGCATCAGATAGCTGGTGTAAACAAACCTATGTTGTGTATAACTGTATATAATATATATACACACAAAGAAAATGCACATAGTAATACAGCATAGCACCCAGACAGACAGATCAAACACAAAGAAACCAAATTAACAATCTTAAATATGTGCATCAGGTAGCTGGTGTAGCAAATATATGTTGTGCATACACAGCGAGAATGCACATAGCAAAATAGTGTAGCACCAAAGACAGACAGATCAACACATGATTTTGAGTAGTTAATTAGCATGTAAATCACCTTGGGGCCACAAGGACCACTTCTCCACAAGGGGGTCTTGGTGGTGTTGCAGTCCGAGCACACTCTAACGACACCCATAGCTTGCTGCTGTTGTTGCTGGCTCTCATCTTGGTGTGCTTGTGCTCTTCTTCTTGGCTTTCTCACCGCCTCGCCCTCGGAATCGGTTGTCGCCCCCTTCCTTATGATCCTCATCTTAACTGGCGGCGTCGACATCCACTTGCTGGTTGATCCGTTAGCATGCTTGTTCTCAATATCGTATAGATCATAAGATGATCGCTGGATCATGTCGCTGCCGATGCTTTGGATGGTTGGTCGGAACGGAGGTGTAAGGAAGACGTCTGATCCGCCCATCATCATGTGATCATTGAACTGCGACAGAAAACAAGAGAAAACAAGAGTAAGATAAGATTACTAGGGGATGCATCATATATACTAAGAAAAGAAGCACTGATCTACATATGTATAAGTAGCTAGCTTGTTCTTGTTGCTACACATGCATGTTTATGGTTGTGATCCCCTCACCTGTTGATTAGATTCACCCAAAACTTGCTGCCTCCTCAAGTTCTGATCTCCAAAGCTTTGCCCTTGGTGCTCGACAGCGCTGTCGATCATGAAAGGGAACAAGATAGGAGGGTCCTTAGCTCTATGGAAGGCTGGAAAGAGTCCCTGATCCTGATCCCCCTCCATTAGAGGGAGAGTAGCAGGTAGCTGGCTCATGTAGACAGTAGACATATCAGAGAGGGGAAGCTAAAGAGATCTGGGAAGAAGGTGTAGCGCTCTTCAGGCAGTATACTATACTGTATCAGGGATATTGCGTATAAGGAAGATGGAGAGGAGAGTACCGTGGCTGCCTTAGGGGAGATCTGCTGTTGGAGGGGCAATTTACAAGGGCCCAGGGTGACCAGGACAGTGGAGAGGGGCATGTCCTTTTTATAAAAGGGAAGCAAGAGGAGCCAATAGCTGCCATCAATTCCTCTCCAGCTCGGGCCTAGGAAGATTTAGAAGGATGTCATGTGTGATCCCTTTCCTGAGGGAGAGGGCGGACACAGGTAGCACAGGAAAGCCGATGAGAAACCAATGGAAACTGTGGGGGAAAAAACACACTTCACACTGTACAACATGCAAAACATTCATTCCAAACAACAAACAAGACTCATGCATGCAGCTGTGGCAGCCTGTGCCCTACCTGGCGCAGCAATATTCATTGTTTTATTTACAAAAGTATTTGCATGCATGGTATCGCAAGACCATGCTGCAGGATGATTGCAGCCTTGTGTGATATATATACGTTCCAAAATCTCAGCCAACGGCTCATGTGATGAGTAGAATTAATATTAGCACCCAGATGGACTATATGTTTGCACAATTGCGCTAGATATATATCCCCCCATGCATAAATAGTTTAGTCCCTTAATCTAGGTAATATTTCCTAATGCGATATTGCATGGCCCTCTCTGCATATATGCAAGTATTTGGATTGAAAAAAATGTTAACAGCACGTTTGCCTCAAAAAAAAAAAATGTTAACAGCACTGCTCGATCATATGTGTTATAGGCAAATACAACATGCCGCTCATGAATTTCATGATAGCACGTAGAGAAAAGGGCATATAATTTCACTACACCAGGGAAATTCAATCAATGTTTCTACTGATTTTAGTTTGGAGTATTATTTGATGAGGGTAAAGGGTATGACAGTTGGTATGTAGACTCCGGTGCAGATTTTCTTCCAATTCAAGATGTTTGTTCTAAGATACTCCCTCCATTCTTTCATTTAACTTGTCATTTAAATATCGACATAGTCTCCAATACACATACAATTGTAACCATTGTGTTAGTTTTATATAAAAAGTATTTTCCTCACAAAAACTAATGACATATTCGTATGACAAATCTTTTTCTTATACAATTGATCACACTTTTTAAAGTTTGACTCTACGGATTCTGAAATGACATATATCAATTTAAGAATAGAGGGAGTAACTCAATTGTTTACCCCCAAATTAACTGCTCCCCCTCTGATCCCAAATGCAAGCTGTTTTAATTTTCTCAACTCTTTCCTATACATAAGTCGTTTTGGAACTTCACATATTTACATCTTTTCTTCCCCATTTAACTTGCTAAATTAATGTTACCACTCTCATAAATAAATGATTTCTTTTTTACAATGCAATATAAATGAGGGGAAATAAAATCATTTGAGTAAATTATAGTACTATAGAAACACTTTAGAGAGGAATCTACACATCAATTTTGTGCCTTAAATAAAAAACTTATAAATATGTGACTAGATAGAGTAACTAATTAACTTTGCCAGCAATATCAAAACCTCACTGCCAGTTGAACAAAAAGTGTATGAGCACAAAAAACAAGGCGTGTGTATGGTTATTTTTATTTTTATTAGTTTGAAGATGCATAGATTTAGCATGACATAGAGTTGTTTTCAACTCCAGCCAAACTAAGGAAAGGTACACTTGTTCCCAATCCTCAGCCAGCACAACATTTTCTTTTTCAGGAGAGTATATATAGCTGCATTCCCTGTAGGAACTACATGAAAGTTTACATGCAAATGTATCTGTATCTTGTGCCTTAATTAGTAGCTTGTAGAGACGGCAAAACTACCCTACGCCATACAAATCCTGTTACTACGTACACGAGAATATTCGAGTAACTAATTAAATGCACGTCACATATAGCTGCACGCCTGCATGCTAATAGGAAACTAGTCTAATCAGCAATCATTAATTGCGCATGCATATATATAAATCACTGTATTAATACTGTGACATGGTCACATCTAGCTAGAACTACCTAGTTAACTAACTCTCACATGCCATGCATGGATCACTCTGTCTCTTGCTTGCAGCCAGGTACATGCAGTACATGCACGTTTCCCAGCACTGTAGTATAAACGACAGATCGGTTGAACAAAAGCTGGAGCCCTTTAGAGGGGAGGCCTGTGGAGGATCGGGTGAATCAGTGCAGTGGCTCTAATGGATATGTTTGCATGAAGCCATTGATCCCTCTCTCTCTCACACACACGCTGTGGAGACAAAGAAACATTAAGGCATGAGGAGACACTTCCTGCGCTAAGGGGCCCATGCAAGCATGGCTTTTGGATTTAGTGGCAGCAGCAAATGTAACAGTAGTAGTTTTGCCTCTAGCCAAAAGCTAACACTGGCAGTACGGTCCGGGTTGATCGACCAACAAGATTAATCATAGTACCACACGATATTAATTATATCTGCTAATTTAATTTTCTGGCTGGAGAGAGAGAGAGAGAGAGTACCCCAAGATGCCAGGCACGGAAGATCAAATTCCAACCCAGAAAATATATATCCCCTGCGACTACAGACAAGACGTTTAATTTAGTCAGCTAATTATACCATCATCAGTTCAAAGATTGAAAGAATATTTTAGGCAAAAATATTTTACCTGCCCTGATTTGTAATGAACAGAAGAGATCTAGGTCCATAGATGGGCAAATCTTCTCTGTGACTCAGAACAGGGTATATCACACTCCATGATCTCCATCATACTGCTAGCGAATCTACAGCCTGCTGACTATTCACCCAGTCTTTTCATCACTCCGAGGGGTCGAAGGACCAAGGCTGTGTTCGAAGGTGCGTTATAGATTGAGTTTTTTAGTCCACGTAAAACGAAATAAACCATTAACGTATAATTAATTAAGTTTTAATTATTATAAACTTAAAAAATAGATTTATTTAAAGCAACTTCTATATAGAAAGTTTTTACACGAAACTTAGCGTACTAACGGAAACCGAAGAATAGCTCAGCCAACCATTTGTATTGAACGCAGCCTAAAGCCAAGCTACAATAAACAAGGCACATCTCTCTAATGCGCAACCAATCTCACTTATTGCCCATGAGCAAGAGAGAGGAGCAGAAACAGCTTAAACCCTGAAAACGACGGCTCTTCCCACATGACAAGCCCACACACTTCCATTAGCAAGGGTCCAAAATCTGGGCAACTTGCTCCTCCCCCTCTCGTGATCCCATTGGGGACAAAGCTCAGCGGGCAGCGCTCCAAACAAGCAACTAATGGCGCAGATTTGGGGGCGGGCAGGCAGCGCAGCGCAGCGAGGCCGCGCCCACTGCGCGCCTCTGTATGTACGTGCACCATCTTTCGCGGTCAGATGAATTGTACAGATCATGGCAAGGGGGATACATGGTATATATGAGTACAAAGGAGGCAGACGTCGACAGCGTAGACTCCGTTTGGCGAGATCGTTGATCGATCAACCTACAATGGAGTGCAGAGAGAATTAGTGATGATCTTCAATACAGCTAGAACGCGTGTCGTGTAGACATTTCCCGAGGTTGCATCATGATCGGTGACGCACCTCTCTGAGCTGTGGAAGAAGCCTACTGAAGCAGGCGAGCTGGAACTGGAGCTCTTTTGGTTTTTTTTTGGAGAAGATAGATGTACCATCTTGACGAAATGACGAGCAGATCTCTCCACCGAACTTTTCGCCTTGGTTTGCACGACAACTGTCAGGCATGGTTCAGCAGTGAATCGTCAAATCCTCAGACAGAATGCAGAAGTTGTCTTCGCGACATGGGATCCAGAGCTTTCACGATTTATCAAGAGAAATGCCTGGATAAGTAAAGATACTGCAAGAAGAATGCAGCTATGCATCAGTGCGGAAATTTGAGATTGATAAGGTGGTATGTTATCCGTAATTAAGCATCTTAATGAACGGTTGGCGCAAAATTCCTCTCAATAAGTGACCAAATGATCCCATTCTACAGCAAACAGTACTGTCTTGCTTAATCATTGAGTAATGAGCAGTTTTGTCGTGCATGGTGCAATTAATTTCATTCAAAGGGCTTGGGCAATACTTCGAGCCTAAATTAATTCCATTAAATGTTTATATCATACTTTTAGTCATGGTGACAATCCATGTTCTGTTGAAGACATGCATGCTAGCTAGATTCTCTCAACTTAACGGAAGCAAGCAATAGTTCTGAGCTATAGAATAGATCTGCTAGAAAATGACTGCTTATCCTTGAAACATCACACAACACCATAAGATACTTCTGTCTCGCTCAAGATGTCCAGTGAAATATTGGAAAAGTATGCTACTAAATAAAAGTTAAATATAGCATGTAAGCCAAACGATAGCTTTTCGCTAATATGGCACTAGAGATAGGCCGTATATATGTTCACAGATAATTAGATGAAAACTCCAGGCCACACTACCGAATTTTCATTGTACCACTCGTATAGCTAGATAATGTTCACTTTGATAGACAGCCAGCTTCTGGTTGTATGATGGTTAAGATGTATACGTATGGGCCTTTTGAATCACTCCTTGAACAAGAGTGTCTGAGAATAATTCACTCACTGTCACAAGATGCAAGGTGCCCAGCTCAATGATAGACTTGTGGCCAACAAAAACGTAGCTTTCACAAGGCTCTGCAAATCCAATGGGATCATGGCTTTGTGCAAAAGGACACTACACGCTCCATGCCTACGTGGACCCTCACGTGTGCGTGTGTGAGATCATGATACACACAGGTGAGAGGGTGTACGTATATACATGCACTTAATTAATGAATAATAAGAAAAAACAGTAGCAGCATCAGCCTGGTCTAATGGGTGAACGATGCAGTGTTCAGCTTTGAAAGGTTGCTGTCAGTCTAATAATCAATTTCATGAAGAATATCTGAATATATACTATTGCTAAACATAAAATGTTCCAAATAACTCCAGCAAAAAATGATTCTCTGTTAGCTCTAAATGTTCATTTCACGGGCTCATGGTAAATTTAGGGCTAGAAATGAGAAAAGGAAACCGAAAGGAGCTGGGAAAAAAAGAACTAAATAGTAATTTTGAGTGAAGCATCTGAGGTGTTCATACCAGCGTGCAGGCTAAAGTACAATAATCCACTTGAGAGGTGTTCATGGTGAATTAGGCTTACCAGTGGCACCCAAGTGAATTAAACTGTTCTATACACAACAGGCAGTTGCAAAGTATCATTTCCTTTCCACTCTTGCACCTTTCTCTTAATTAGGAAAAAGATAGGCCTAGATATTTGAGAAAAGTATTGCTGCAGTCTCCAATTGTCAAACAACATCTTCCAAGAGTAGGCAATACCAAGTTTATCATCTAGACAAAGGCGGCCTGCAATAAAAGTTAAGTGCTGGTAAACATGTCAACCACTGAATCACAACAATACTGAAAATAAAAGATGGAACAATTTGAGATATGATCATAATTTGATTTACTTTTTTTAAATGGTATTCCTAGGATAATATAATAAGACAATGATGTGATTACCAAGCAATGTAATAAGTGGCTCTGCGTGGCACACAGCCACAATGAACGGTTGCTATTAGAGAAACAACAAAAAGACAAAAAAAACAAAGAATACACTAATCGGGGAAAACTGGATAAGGTAACCTAGGGGTGTGATGAAGGGCTGAGCCACAACCACTTATTTTTTGGCTAAATGTCAATCCACATGATTTTGAGATTATGTTAGGCATGAATGACGCACCAGGTAATTTTTCAAAACTAAGAAAGGTAAAAAGGAAATAAGGGGTTGCCAAATCAAGGATGAAAACTATAATATTTTTCCCGTTTATTTTGTAAGTCTCCTAATTTGATATTCCCTTCTTCCCAAAATGTAGCTACTTCCGGCATTTGAAATTTGTCCCAAAATATAATAATTTCTAGAGTACTACTTCCTCTACCAACCACTCATTTAATTTTACCCAATCTTACCCTCAACCCCCCTCCTACTCCCCAACCATCCTTCATTTAATGAGGGCCATTATAGTCTTTTCTCTTCATCCTTAATCTCTGCAAAAAAACTCCAGAAGACATTTACAGAATAACTAAGAAAACCTAAACTTTCCATATGCACATAGTTGAAGGGATGGATCATGTTCAGAACTCTGCAGGGAGAACATTCCTGATGTGCCATATACCTCTCAGTATGTATCCATTACATCATTGCATTTCGTGTATATGAAGAAAGGAAACAACACAGCATTTGCAGTAACTAGATGTACTTTCTGTCTCACACTTAAATCTTACAATCATGCCTCGAAAAGTTTAAATAATTGTGAATGTTTCTGACACACAACAACAAAATAAGGGTGTATCCAAGAAAATCAGAAAAGAAACATGACATTGACAAGTCAAGACAACAGATTAGCTAATGGATAGGATGAGGAGAATCGTCTGGGTACTGATTTCTTAACATATGAATGTGATGATAGGCAGTGCATAAGTACATTTTCTGATGCCAGGCATTCTATAAAGTGTTCCGTTTTGGTACTTCTTTTTTGATTTTTGTTAAAAGAAGATCCAAAGCAGACGTCTTAGATTCCTATTTTTCTCTAAAGAATATACACATTTCCTTTTTTTTTCATATTTCAACAGTAGGAACAAAGCTACACAAGCTGCTTTCTCTTGGTGGAACTTGCTCAGACTGTTTGATACTACACGCTGAGTTATAAGCTTTTAATTATATATTATTCTAAGCTAAGAGAATGATCCATCTAGATCCTTTTTGTATGTTAAATAAAAGTGCAGTATACATGTATGTACAGAAAAATGTCACACGAAAGAGTTTGTATTGGTTAACAACTATTTAAACTTATGGTAGAGCAGCTGCAGACTTCTCTGAGTTCAAATAGACAAACATATCTATTCTTAACAAAGAGAGCTACATTTTTTAAAGTATTTAACAAAAAATAAGGTTGAATCAAAGGGTCTGGAACATGCTTGAACAATTGCAACAGATTAAAACTAGTGATCTGATAGCATGTAAATAATTTTGACACAAGCTATACCTGTAGTTCAAGGTGTTAAGATTAATTTTCATGTCACCGTATGTCACTTTAATTAATTTTCGTGTCACTCTCTTTTACTAGAATCCTCGCAAAAAAAAATGAGAAAGAAAATTAGAGTTTCCTTGTAAACTGCATCATGACCAGTTTGGCCTTCCCTCCCAAATCTTCACAAACATATAAAAATGCAACTTAAAAGAGGGCACTTAACTTTCAGAAATTAGAATATGACATAATATTCTGATGCTTAAGAGTATTGCAGCAAGGCACAAGAGAATACAAGAATGAAACTACTGTTAGATGTATATATATACACACTTGTAATTCTCTGATTGTGTAGGAGCTTTATTGCATATTTGCCTTTTCCCTGTATATTGCTCCCTCTTGGGGTTGGATGAACACTATTGCTATTATCCTAACATGGTATCAGAGCTAGGGTTACCTCCTTCGATGGCCACCGCCGCGCGCCCCTACCCACGAGCCCCCGCCGCGAGCCATTGCCACGCGTCTCCACGCGTCGCTGCCTCCGCTCGGCCCTTTCCTCTGCCGAGACCCGCCGGGAGCCGGGCCCAGGCACAGCAGCTGCACTGGCCACCGGGACCCGCCGCCGCCACCTCCGCTCGCCCTCCGGCCGCCACCGCCGCTCCGCTGGTTCGCAACCGCCGCGCGCCCCTGCCCGCGAGCCCCTGCCGCGAGCCACTGCCACGTGCCTCCACGCGTCGCCGCCTCCGCTCGGCCCCTTTCCTCCGCCGAGACCCGCCGGGAGCCGGGCCCAGGCGCAGCAGCTACACCGGCCGTCGGGACCCGCCGTCGCTGCCTCCGCTCGCCCTCCGGGCGCCACCGCTGCTCCGCTGGTTTTCTTTGCTTTACCTTTCTTTTATATAAAAAAAAGAAAAAAAGAAAAAAAAAAAGCCTTCCTGTACGTCGCTGTCCTCATGGCGGCCCTAGGGAGACCGGGTGCTATCCCTGTGCCCCGATGTCTTGTTCTTTTCACGGGTATCAATTGGGGTGAGTTTGCCTTTCACATAGAGATTCACATGGGCGGTCAGCAGCTGTGGGGCTATCTCACGGGTGAGCGGGTCTGTCCCCCTCTCTCTTGTCTTCCGGCATCACTCACTTACCCGTCTGATGTGGATGAGGTTGCTAAGGCCGCTCTTCTCGAGGCTTTTGAAGCTTCAATGGACACCTATCAGTCGGATTCTGCTGACTACGCGACTTGGCTTCGGGAGGAGGCTTGTGCCAAGGCTATCCTTCTTGCGAGCATGGAGATAGATCTCTCGCTCACCCTCCGGGGCCTTCCTACTTCGCAGCAGATGTGGGCTCACCTTCGTCAGAGTTACGAGATTCGTAACGAGGCGATGTACCTTGCAGTCGTGGAGGAGGCTCAGTCGCTTCGTCAGCTTGATCACGCTGTGGGGGACTTCCACCGCCACATGTGTGGGATCTGGCATCGCTTGGACAGCTTGGGTGCCAAGTTTTGTGCTGCAGGCACTTGCAGGTGCTGTGACCGCCACCGCAGCCAGCAGGAGACTCTTCGTCTTCACGAGTTCCTCTCTCGCCTTCGTCCTGAGTTTGAGCCAGTTAGGTCCCAGCTCTTGACACGTCGTCCGCGTCCATCGCTTGATGAGACGATGCCTGAGCTGCGTGCTAAGGAGACACGCCTTCGTACGGGGACTATGAGCCGGAACCAGCAGTCTGCTTCAGTTCTAGCTGCTCGGGTTCTAGTTTCGCCGGCTCCCACACCGTCTCTTATGCCTTCGTCACCGTCATCTTCGACTCCAGTAGTGGCGGCGACCCCTTCGGCTCTATCTTCGGGTCGACTGTGCGGCTATCGTGATAGACCTGGTCATGAGGCCTCGGTTTGTCGCAAGAAGCAGCGCGACCGGGCTCGTCATGGTGGTCGCACTTCTTAGGGCTCGAGAGGGCCATCCGTTCAGCAGGATTCTCGCTCGCTGTCTGCCGCCGAGCAAGAGGCTCTCACGCTGTTTCACCGCCTTGCTATGTCAGCACATGGGACTACTGCTTCTGCTTCTAGTTCCACTCCACCACCACCATCAGGTATATCATCTCCATGGTTTCTTGATTCTGGTGCTTCCTTTCATATGACTCCTGATTCAAATCACCTATCCTCTATGTCCATTCCTAGTCCACCTCTCCTTGTTCACACTGCTGACGGCACTTCTCTCTCTGTTGCTGGACGGGGCACTCTTTCGACTCCTCTTTTTCATGTTCCTACTGTTTCTCATATTCCTAAACTCACCATGCAGTTATTATCCGCTGGTCAGATCACTGATCATGGTTGTCGTATCATTCTTGAGGCTGACTCTTGTTGTGTTCAGGACCTTCGTACAGGTTTTCTGGTGGGGACTGGGCCTAGGCGTCGGGATTCTCAGCGCCTATGGGAGCTTGATTGGTTACGTCTTCCGTTGCCTATTTCTAACAGCCAACCACCCAGCTCTTCTGCTATCGTCCTTGCTGCTTCCTCTACTACCACTTTTGAGCAGTGGCATCGTCGTCTGGGTCATCTTTCCAGCTCTAGACTGTCCAGATTAGTTGGTAGTGGTGTCTTAGGTCCAGTCTCTGGTGAGTCTGCTCTTTGTTGCACGGGTTGCAAGCTTGGTAAACAGCTGCAACTCCCCTATCCTTCTAGCGAGTCAGTGTCTCAGCGTCCCTTTGACCTTGTTCACTCGGATGTTTGGGGTCGTGCTCCCTTCGTTTAGAAAGGGGGCCACTCTTACTATGTGATTTTTGTTGATGACTATTCGAGATTTACTTGGATCTATCTTATGTCTTCTCGTGGCCAATTTCTTTCTATTTATCAGCAGTTTGCCACTATGGTTCGCACTCAGTTTGACACTCCCATTCGAGCTTTTCGTGCGGACTCTGCTGATGAGTACATTTCCGATGCACATCGTCACTATCTCGCTGACCAGGGTACTCTTGCTCAGTTCTCTTGTCCTGGTGCTCATGCTCAGAATGGTGTAGCTGAGCGCAAGCATCGTCACATCCTTGAGACTGCTCATGCTCTTCTGCTCTCCACTGACCTTGCCCCTTACTTTTGGGCTGAGGCGGTTACTACGGCTGTCTTTCTCATCAACCGACAGCCATCCACCGTTCTTCAGGGATGCACTCCTGAGTATCTTTTTGGCTCTGCTCCTAGTACCATCATCTTCGGTGTTTTGGGTGTGTGTGCTACGTTCTTCTTCCTCCTCGTGAGCGCACCAAGATGACAGCCTAGTCAGTTGAGTGCGTCTTCCTTGGATACAATACGGAGCATAAGGGCTATCGCTGCTATGACCCTGTTGCCCGTCGGATGAGAATTTCTCGGGATGTCACCTTTGATGAGTCTCGTTCCTACTATCCTCGTTTGCCCGCTACTATCCCTTCTACTACACCTGAGTCCCTCTCTTTTCTCTCTCTACTTGACTCACCCTCCCACCTTCCGCTGTCACCACCTTCGCCTCCAGCGCTACGATCACATTCCCCACCTTCACCTCCAACGCTAGCTCCCTCCCCACCACTGTCCCCAGCGCCAGCACCTTTCTCGCCACCCTCTCCCCCTCTGGTTGTTCCCTTTCCTCCGGTAATCTCTCCTCGTCAAATTACTCAGTACTATACTCGTTGTTCGCGACCTGTCTCCTCATCTCCCACCACTCCGTCTGAGCCTACTCCTCGGTATGATTTACGTGATCATAGCACTATTCAGCCTCCTCCTCGCTATCGTTTCACCGCCGCTGCTCTTGTTGAGCCCACTTCCTACCGGGAGGCTGTTGCCCATCAGGAGTGGTAGCATGCCATGGCCGCGGAGATTGCTGCTTTAGAGCGCACCGGCACCTAGGATCTGGTTCCCCTCCCGCCTGACATCACTCCGATCACTTGCAAGTGGGTCTACAAGGTCAAGACTCGCTCTGATGGCTCCCTTGAGCGCTATAAGGCTCGTCTTGTAGCACGTGGTTTTCAGCAGGAGCACGATTGTGACTATGATGAGACCTTTGCTCCGGTTGCTCACATGACCACTGTTTGGACCCTTCTCGCTGTTGCTTCGGTTCGTCAGTGGTCCATCTCCCAGCTCGATGTTCAGAATGCTTTTCTTAATGGCGAGCTACGTGATGAGGTTTACATGCAGCCACCTCCTGGGTACTCTGTTCCTGCTGGTATGGTTTGTCGGCTGCGTCGTTCTCTTTACGGCCTCAAGCAGGCTCCTCGAGCCTGGTTTGAGCGCTTCTCCTCTGTTATCCGTGATGCTGGCTTCAAGCCCAGTGATCACGATCCGGCTCTTTTTATTCACACCTCTCCTCGTGGTCGTACGCTTCTTCTTCTCTATGTCGATGACATGATCATCACAAGTGATGACTCTTCATTCATTGTCTTTGTCAAGAAACGTCTGAGTGACACATTCTTGATGTCTGACTTGGGTCCTCTTCGTTACTTTCTTGGGATTGAGATTTCTTCCACACCTGAGGGTATTTACCTCTCCCAGGAGAAGTATATTCAAGACCTCCTCTCTCGTGCTGCTCTCACTGATCACCGCACTATTGACACACCTATAGAGCTCGGTGTTCACCTGCGGCCCACTGATGGTGAGCCTCTTGCGGATCCTACTCGCTATCGTCACCTCGTTGGTACTCTTGTGTACCTTGGGATTACTCGTCCTGACATCTCTCACTTTGTCCACATCTTGAGTCAATTTTTCTCTGCTCCCACTCAGCTACACTATACTCACCTTCTTCGTGTTCTACGATATCTTTGTGGGACCACTTTTCGCTGCCTTTTCTTCCCTCGCTCTAGCTCCCTCCGGCTTCAGGTGTATTCCGATGCGACCTGGGCTAGTGATCACTCTGATCGTCGCTCTCTTTCTGCCTACTGTGTTTTCCTTGGATCCTCCTTAATTGCATGGAAGACCAAGAAGCAGACAGTAGTTTCCCGTTCGAGTGCTGAGGCTGAGTTGCGGGCCATGGCGGCCGTGACAGCTGAGGTCACCTGGCTGAGGTGGCTACTTGAGGATTTTGGTGTACCTACTACCACACCAACTCCTCTCTCTTCGGACAGTACGGGTGCGATCAGTATGGCTCGAGATCCGGTGAAGCATGAACTCACCAAGCACGTTGGTGTTGATGTTTCTTATATGAGGTCGCAGGTGCAGGATCACGTTGTGACCCTTCACTATGTGCCTTCAGAGCTTCAGCTTGCTGACTTACTCACGAAGTCATAGACGAGGGCACAGCATAATCATTTTCTATCCAAACTCAGTATTGTAGATCCACCATGAGTTTGAGGAGGGTGTTAGATGTATATATATACACACTTGTAATTCTCTGGTTGTGTAGGGGCTTTATTGCATATTTGTCTTTCCCTGTATATTGCTCCCTTTTGGGATTGGATGAACACTATTGCTATTATCCTAACTACATCAATCTAAGAGTAAAGAAACGAACACAGTGGCCAGTATTTCAGTTGTGCACACTATTGATATGTGATAGAAACAGTCACTACTCACTAGGCAAGGTACATCTCCACCATCTCTGTTGGTCTCATTTGGCACTTGCACCTGTCAAATATAGAATAATAGTTACTATCAAAATTATTAGGAGGCATCATAAGCAAACTATCGCTATCTTTTAATCAACAGTCACATGGCTCCAATCCAGTTAAGCACATAGGACCAGGACCAGACACAAAGCCATGCCTTGATCCCTTGATTGACATCATGATCCTAACTCTTACTAGCCACTCCAATAATAGGTCAGCAAACATGAAGGGTAATTATCTCTTGCAATCAGTGCCGTGATCATTAACACTGTTTGATACTTCAGCCCATGCCCAATCCCCCACCCCACTTCTTTCCCAGAAAAGTTCATACATGTGCAAACAAGCCGTATAGGGTAAAAAATGCCCAAAATAGAGCCAGAAATTCTGCACCAACGAAGGCTCAGGATGTTTCTCCGGCCACAACAACCAACCAGGGACGCGCCGAAACCTCTACAGGCGCAAAACTCCCAAACACCCAGCGTCGCCACCCAGGAAGGTCCCAGACCTCAAAACCTGGTTGGAGCATTTCGCCGAACACGTGGTGAACGACGACGCAGGTGGCAGGGACAATCTCACCAGAGCTTCCATCGCACTAACCAACCGCATAATCCAGGCTACACAGGAGCGGAATACGATGAGCGCATACCTGCAGCGACTCATCTCCGTCCCTCGCCGGCGTCGTCAATCCGTGCCGGCGCCGCGGCCGCGGATAGCGTAGAGCCTTACCCGGCGGGGAAGAGGCAGGCAAGTAATAAAACAAAGAGAAAAAAAACTCGAATTTTTACTGTTACTAATTTAATTTTTTTTTAATTTATAAAACTAATTTTCGATTTGGATCATTTGCAAAACTACCCTCTTGCCGCCCTGGGCCACGGCGGGATTTAAAAACCGCCGTGGCCCAGGGCGGCGAATGGCATCCCCGTCACCCGGGACGTGGATTCGCCGCCCTCGGGGAGGGCGGTTTTTTGCCCTCCCCTATAAAATCCCTTCCTGCAGTCGCTGCGCGTCATTTCTCCCTTCCGCCTCCAGCGTTCGTCCAATAGAGCTGAGGGAAAGGAGGAGAAGTACAGCGGCGAAGCCCTCATAGATTTTTTAGCCGAATCCAGGTATTTTTTTGATCTCCCTCTGTTATGTAGTCAATTTTTTAGACAAATGTTAATTAGTAGTAGACTTGTAGTGTATTATCCGATATAGTATGAAAATATTAGTGGTTTGGCATAACCATCGTTAGTGTTAAATTTATTTGGCCGTACTAGAAGAACATAGCGGAGAAGTAGTAAATTGTAGATATTTTAAAAATAAATATGCTCCGCCATGGCCATCGTTGGTATACGTCATTTTGACACGTTAGATAAACCTAGCGTATAACTTTATTAGCGCCGCTGGGTCAGTTTGTAAAATATAGAAACGGTAATGGTTTGACTCATACGTATAGCCTTTTTATGGAACGAATATTGATTAGTACAGATTAATAAAATCTTTTTTGTGAACATAAATGGCAAATAGAGTTGTATTCGCGATATACCACGGTGAAGGAAATGTCAGACAAGGACAATATGGGGTAGATTTATCGGAGTTCAACGTAGCACAAAAGGGAATTATAGCTCCAGCTGAGAGAAGTTTTCCTGGAGTTTACAATTGGTTAATGAGGGGATTCGGAGTAGATCCTCAAGTAAATGCAATTACGGTGTACGCATTGGTTAGCTGGGCTGTGGAAGGTTTTTGGTGGGAATTGATGCCAATAGATTCAATGGCCAGCTGGGTATTTTTTGTGGAGAGTGCACTGCAGCGAGGATGGGCACCGAGCATCCTAGTGGTAGTGCATGACGTGGTCAGCATTGATCAGGCTGGTCCGAGTACAGCGGAAGGGCCTGATGAAACAGGGGAGCAAAATGAGGCAGAAGACGAGGGTGCCGGAGAGGAAGGAGGCCAAGAAGACATGGGACCGGGGGGGTTTGCAGATGAAGGGGAGAGACACCCAGGTCTAGTACAGGAGATGGAAATTGAAGACTCAGAACCTGAGCATATGGAGGACGATGATTCTTCGGAGGACGATGTACACCCGGCAGAATGGGACAACGAGGACTTCTCCGGACTCGTTGTCTCAGAGGGGCACACCGTGGCATGGGAGTATCGGCAGAATGAAGTGGTGCAAGGCGCTAGATACGCCGAAAAAGCACAGTTGACAGAGGCTGTGAAGATGTGGGCCGTGTCACTTGGGAGGGAGTTCTGGGTATCAAAGTCCATAAGAACGGTGTACGAAGTGAAATGTGCAAGTTCAAGCGATGGATGTCCATGGAGGATGTACGCATCTAGGAAGAAATATGACGACTGTTGGTCCGTGTCAATCGTGACGGAGCACAACTGCCATCTTCCGGGTGTTCAGAAGTACCACAAGAATATATCATCTGCATTCATCGCTTCAGAGCTGTATTATGCTGTTGTGGAGAACCTCCGGTTCGAGCCCAAGTCAATTATCAGCCGCATCGAGGAGAAGTACAAGTACACCATTACATATGCCAAGGCATGGAGGGCCAAACAGAAGATAATTGACATGAGATTCGGTAGTTTTGAAGCTTCGTACAATAATTTGCCTCGTCTACTGCAAACCATCTGTGCGAGGAATCCTGGCAGCTACTCCGAAATCAAAAGTTTCCCATCGTTAGCAAGTCCTGGGCAGAGCGTCCTTCAGCGGGCCTTCCTCTCTCTGCAGGCGTGCATGTTTGCATTTCTTCATTGCAGGCCCATTCTCTGCATCGACGGCACGTTCCTAACTAGAAAATACAGAGGGCAAATGTTGACGGCAATCGGAGTAGACGGGAACAACCAAGTGTTGCCAGTAGCCTTTGCCTTCGTCGAGGGCGAGAACACAGAGAGTTGGTACTGGTTTCTGAAGCTGGTTAAGAAAAAGGTGGTGGGGATGAGGCCAGATGTATGTCTCATACATGACCGTCATCCAGGGATGCTGCGTGCAATTCAGGAGCTGCGAAACGGCTGCGCAGACAAGGGATACCCTCCGGTGTGGGAAGATGTGAAGAGCAGATGGTGCATGCGTCACATGGGCGCAAACTTTTATAAGCAGTTCAGAAACAAGGAGCTGATGGCCATGTTCAAACGTTTGTGCGCCCAAAATCAACAGAAGAAGTTCAATGAGCTGTGGAGTAGACTTGATGAGCTGACAGCCAAATATAGACGCGAGAGTTCTGCAAGACCCCCAGCTAGAGGTGTTGACGGACCTGAAGCTCTAGATGCACTTCCCACCGATGATGGTACATTCAGAAGGAGGCCCGGTTCCTCGGTTAGCAGATTTTCGCAGTGGATCGAGCACGAACCGAAGGAGAAATGGGCATTGATGTACGATGAAGGTGGAGCAAGGTACGGCATAATGACCATGAACCTTGCAGAGGTGTACAACTGGGTCATGCGTGGTGTTCGGCAACTCCCCCTTGTTGCCATCGTGGAGTTCATCCTACATAAAACACAGACGTACTTCCACGACAGGTGCAGACAGAATGGCCCATCTATGGCCGATGGAAACCTTTGGTTCGGCACCAAAATGACAGAGTACCTTGAGGAGAAATGCAAGAAGGCAAGAGAGCACCGAGTCCGAGTGCAGGGCACACGAGAGCGTAGATTTGAGATATTGTGTGCCGACCGGTCCAGGCGTGGCATATTCGCAAGGAAGCCTATACAAGAGTGTGTCCTAAAGGAAGATGGGACATGCACGTGCTCCTGCCGGAAACCAAGCTTGTACCACAAGCCCTGTTCTCATGTCATTGCCGCTTGCGGGGAGTGCGGCATTGATGAACGCCAATATGTGTCTCCGTACTTCAAAAAGGAAGCAATCATGCATACATGGAGTACCGAGATCTTTGGTTTCGGCATCGTCGGCACTTTCACTGAAGACACAAGTCCAGTTTATTACATCCCTGACCCGACGAAGGCAAGGAACAAGGCAGGCCGACGTCGGACACGGAGGATACGCAATGATATGGACGAATCCGAGGCCGGCGTTAGCGCTCAACGTTGCAGTAGGTGTGGAGAGGAGGGACATACCTACAAGAAGTGCACGAAAGACGCCGAGGCCCCAAGTGCAGCGGAAGTTCCTATGGAAGGATCAGGCGCCGACGGAAGGCGGCCAACTGGGGAAGGCACCACTGATAGGCAGCGTCGTCGCAGGCGTCCTCGTGCACCTTCGGGTTATGTTGTCTAGTATAGCCACTGGTTGATGATGTAATCTCCCTGTAATGTGTTAATTTTCTGTTAATTTTCTGACTGTAATGCACTATGTTTAATTGAGCTAATCCGTTCCGCTTCTTTTTCCTTGCAGGTATGGACTACCAGACGCCTGAGCAGCTAGATCACGCCACCGATCAGTCCCATCGGTCGTTTCTCTCGGCGGTGCAGAACCTTGAGCTCGGTACCTTACGTCCTCGACCTTCCAGGCGACTACTTCCCGTGGACGACAGGTTCACGACTAGGTACGTACGAACGTTGTACTGTGAATCTGTATATGTCAACTTACTAACTTGCTTTGTTTTGATTGTCAGGTTGCGGGAGGCAGGCCTTCTGCCGCTGTGTAGGCTGGTAGCAGCCGCGGTGGAGCTGAATGACCCGACGAAGAAGTGGGGTATCGACCGGTCGCTGCTCACAGCTCTTGTGGACAGGTGGAGACCGGAGACGCACACCTTCCACCTCCCATGCGGTGAGATGGCCCCCACGCTGCAGGACGTCAGCTTCCTCCTTGGGCTGCCTGTAGCAGGAGATGCGGTGGGGCCAGTTGACGGGCTCCAGGCGTGGCGAGAGGAGATCCTACAGCGGTTCGCCCCGGTTCACCGTGCTCCGGGGCTTCCCCTCGTCGGCGACATCTCCCCGTACACGCATGCGGGCCCCCCTCAGGCTTGGGTATTGAGCTACACGGTAAGAATGCTTTCTTGTTGTTTTATGTTCGTCCTTCAGTCCGTATTAGAATTACAGTGTCAACTTCGTTATATGTTAACGCAGTCTGATCAGCTACCACCGAAGGCCGACGCGTACTCACTGCAGAGGAGCCTGGAGGCGTACCTGTTGTGGGTGTTCGGGTGGGTGATGTTCACCAACTCGCACAGCCACGCAGTCGACAAGGGCTTGATCCCTTACGCGAGGGAGATAGCCGACGCCGAGGACGGTGCTGTTCCCCAATACAGTTGGGGATCGGCAGTCCTTGCCGCCACGTACAGGGGTCTGTGCGACGGCTGCAGGAAGACCGAGCCAGAAGCGGTCTTCACGGGTTGTCCACTCCTCCTACAGCTCTGGGCGGCAGAGCGGTTCGCGATCGGCCGCCCCGTTGTGGACCACAGTCCGTACGAGGCAAGCCTGTACGTGGGTGTCCCACCGGAGGACTATCCGACGATGGGGACGGTGTGGTGTCGTCGTGAGGTATGTTCGGTGTTAGAACCGTCTCGGTTTTTTATGAATATTCCGTATTGTTATGCATTGTGTCACCGGTTGTGCTCTGCAGGTTAAATCGGCGCGGCCAGGCCGCCGGTAGGCTGTGGAGACCCACCGTCGTCGACTACATCAACGACTGGCTCATAGCCACAGAGGACGTCATCACGGAGCTGCACCCCTACACAGCCGCCAAGTACGAGCAGTACCTTTCCTGGTACCAGGCCCGTTCCAGACTACGGGTGACGTACACTCCCGAGGCTCCATAGGCGCACGTCGCGGGGGTGCGAGACGCATACCCGACGCACCGCGACCAGGACTACTTCAGCGCGGTGAGTCAATGGTTTTCATACTATTTTCAATGGTAGGTGCCACGCGCAACTAACCACGCATGTCCTGCTGAACAGGCGGACGATGCTAGGCAGGTTCACACGGAGCTGGACCTATTGCGGCAGCGCCTACAGGCTGGCATCCCTCTCACGCAGCAGGAGCAGACGATCACGTTCGACCGGATGTGCAACACGATGCGCTCGGTCGTCCGTGCTCTGAGTTGTCGCCGTCCCGATGCAGTCCCACCGATGCAGATACATATGCGAGGTCCCCATGGTGAAGGGACATCGGCAGGAGCGGCGGGTTCTGCAGGTCCTTCTGGTACCGCCGGAGGATCGAGGTCGGCAGCCTCCACGATCGGGCGAGGATTGTCAGGTACGTCAGGATTGAACCTATTCTACATAACTAACTGCACTTTTTATGCGGCTAACGCGAGATTTTCTTTACCAGACCCACGCAGCGGATCTCACCTCCACCTGGGGGACACTGGGCGGGGATCTGCCCCGAGCACCTCTGCTTGGATCTCTACCGAGGACGACCTCCTTCCGGAGCAGGACGTGATCGGGTCGTCACAGCTCGGAGGTGCACCGCACACACAGCCGCACGACACCAGTGCTTCCCCTGCTGCTCAGGCGGTCCGAGCCACCCGTGGGGTACCGGCGGACCGCCTGACGTACTTGCGCGGGCACGTGCGAGCGTAGCCTAGGAGGACGAGGAGGCGTATGACCTAGGGGCTATTGTTGTATTTATTTATTTATAGGTCTCGCATTACTTGTTTAAATTTGTCATGTCCATATTCACCTCCTGTAGACTCGATCCCATCCTTCAGATACATTGTACTGCTAACAATGTAGTCTCGTTTGTTGTATTTCGTACTATGGGTGTCGCATTCATCATGCCGCAATGCGAATGGCTCGCATCTACCTATTTGTTCGCACCAAAAACCACCGGGTGTGCCAAGAAGCTTGTTGATGATCTGGTTTGATGCGATTGAACATACGAAGGTCTGGGAGATCTGCTTAGCTCCAGTGCAGGTGCTAAAATATTTGAGGTTCGTAGGCGTGCCAGTCAATTTGACCCCGTAATTGACAAGGAGATGAAGAAATTTGATTACTGATCCAATCGGCCAGTAAGCCGATACGGATTCCTTCCAGCCGATCGCCGCTATGCTCGTGCCCGGGCCCTCGCCTGTATTCGCGTTCTCGCTCCCGGGTCCTCGCTTGTGCTCGTGCCCGGGTCAGCAGCAACTGCACATCGGCTATCGGCCGATACGGGCTGATATAGACTCCTCATAGCCGATAGCCGATGGCACCTGTGTATCGGCTAGGAAACCGATAGCGCTATAAACAAATGGATAAGCTGTCAGTATAACATATGCATCGGCTAGGAGCCGATGATAAAATAGATAAGCAAAACAGTAAGCCAGCCGACTGCCGAGGAAACACATGTGCATCGGCTAGAAAACCGATGATAATATAGATGACTAAAACAGTAAGGATAATACAGTCGGCTTTATAAAAAGATAACCTATCGGCTAAGCGCTCCGATAGAACGTCGCATAAAACCTATCGACTCAGCAAGAGTAAATCTATCACTATCAATCTAGTAGTTCAAACTTAACTGATGCAGTATAGATTAACAATAATAAAAGAACCTCGGTGAGCCGATAGATCTAATGCAATCGTGATGTATATGATAACTTACCGGCTATGCATTCCGATAAGACGCTTGCACAGAAACCATCGGCCTAGCAGGAACAACTTATCGCTCAGTTTAGTAGGTCGGACCCAACCGATGCAGCACAAACTGACGATAAGCTTTCCCCAGTAAACCGATAAAAACTATGCACGCGTGATGTGATATACTTGATAGGCCTAAGAGATCGAACCGAACCGATGCAGCCGTAGACAAAGCAGATATATCGTGGTAAGCCGGCTACCATATACCGACTAGAATATCGGACCTAACCGAGGAAGTCCTAGCCGATTGGTAGCCGGGGTAACGAGACTTACCCTCTCGCTGGAGTTCGGACCTAACCGATGCAGCCCGGCTCGAGAAGCAAGAACCCGTTGGTAAAGGGTGGCGATGCGCCGAATTGTATTGATCGTTGAGATAATTTACAAGGTACCCGGGCATACGTATATATACCCCGAGTTATTACAGTCCTAATAGGACACGGCACACGAATTTCCTATCTATAAAAGGAAAACTAACAAGTCCTGATCGGACACGAGATCAGGTTTCTCTAAAAAGTATTAAAACTACCTAATTTACAGATAAGGTAATTTACTGCCATACTGTGGTCTTCACGATTCCTTCCCAAGCTCGGACTCTTCTGGATTAGTTTCCAATGGCTGATATCGCTTCTTTCCTTAACCGAACATGGTAACGACCCGTACCAAATTTTGGCGTTAACACTATTATCATGTCATTAAAACGGACCGGCCTATTACCATGTCATTAATTAAGTTTTACCAAAAATAAACTTGAAAAAATGATCAGCACGATTTTACAAACCAACGCCCACCATCGTCGGATTATAAAAAAAAACTTTCAAAAACATACCCTAAACCACGATTAAAACTAAATTTTGTTAAGCGTGTAGGCGAAAGACGGGGAGGAGTGGATTGTGAGTGCCAATCCAGACATACGAGGAGTGGAATGCGAGTGGCGATCCGGGAATACCCTCAGTTTGACAAGTTCTTTTCACGACGTGAACAATATATGATATTTGGTTTTTTTTAAACATCGACTCAATAAATACAATGGCACAATAAATAGAATTTAAGAATTTAATTTTGACAAATAAATTTTCAAAAATTTTGGGGTTAAAAATTAGCAACAAAATTTTCAAATTTGGTAATTTGCAAATGGCTCCAGGAGGCCGAGGCCTGGGCTGGGCAATGGTCCGATCGGGAGGGAACGGTCCGATCGGACGGTCCGATATCTAATCGGACGGTCCGATCCCTGTGCGGACGGTCCAATCCGAGGATTCGGACCGTCCGATTGCTGGGCGGACAGTCCAGTGGATTCGCCGCCCTGGGGGACGGCGGCGAATCCACGTGGCCTCCCCGGGGCTAACGGCGGCCGGCGCCGTTAGCCCCGGGTGACGGGGATGCCATTTGCCGCCCTGGGCCACGGCGGTTTTTAAATCCCGCCGTGGCCCAGGGCGGCAAGAGGGTAGTTTTGCAAATGATCCAAATCGAAAATTAGTTTTGTAAATTAAAAAAAAAATTAAATTAGTAACAGTAAAAATTCAAAAAAACTCCAAATGTAGCCCAGACGAAACCACAACCCAGGCCCACCAAGCAAACCCGCAAGGCCCATTAAAGCCCAACGGGCTCAGTTTATCACCTGCAGAGCACGGGCTACGGTGCGGCCGAATCTGCGCCGTCCAATCCGCCCCACGCTCCCACATCGGACGGCCGAGATCGCTCGCGCGCAACCCTAGGCGAGATCGCTACGCATCTCAACTCCATATAAGTAGGCGGCGTCGAACGGCTCGGCTGCTGCTGCTTCCGCTAGGGTTCTTCTTTGCCTCGGCCTCTCCCCTCGCCGATCTCCCGCTGCTCCGCTTCCGAGACAGTAAGATCTCCCTTTCAAACTGTGCGCGGTTATTGATATGCTGATCTTGCGGATTTTCTCAAAATTTCTTTTTTTTTTGGGGGGGGGGGGGGGGGGTGTTTCCTCGTGCTGTGCAGGTCTGAGATCGAGTGTGTGGAGCTAGCGGCGAGCCGGGGACCCGTCGAGATGGCGCTCGTAAGTGCTTCCTGATTCATCTACGTTAGCTGTTCTGCTTAGTATGTGTTGCTCCTTGCGCGATTAATGTGGGTCGGTAGATTAATTTGAAAGGCTCAGGCCTGATGCGGTGGGGATATTTTTCCTTTCGAATTCCCAGGAAATTTTACTATCTATGGATTGTAGAGCCTCCTGCAAGAGTACTGGTTTTTCTGCACTATCAGGGTTAATTTGGTGCGCATTGCTATCCAGTGTGTTTCCTGGTTTTATGAAGGGTTTTGGTAGGTTATTGACAGTTGGGTGTTAAGGATTTTATTTAGACTAGCTGATTGACCGTGCTTTGCACTGGAATTAAAAGAAATAATCGCATCATTACCGTTTCAAATATTAATCCAAGAATTTCCACTGTTTAAATGCTTTATATAGAACTCTCTTTATTATTGCTTTTATATATAACGCAGTAGACCAGTTCATATCACTGTTTCATATCACTATTTAATGGTCCCACGTGTCAAAAGATAGTGGTGGTATGTGAAGGCAGATTCCACCACCACTTGAGTCTTTTAAAGGAGTATATATACATGATGGTGTTCGGTCTGTGCTTTCTTCATGCCATCTTAGCAAGCTCGATGATATGGAGATTGCTGGTGTTCTCTTACTTTCTGGTTCAAATGCTAGTGAATGAGTGTGTTAATTTGTAGTATGGAAGCAAGGACCTGCCTTGCAATTTTTTTCTGGACTGGATTTTTTGTTGGTGCTGATTATCTCATTGGATCCCAAGTGTTAAACATTGTGGCCAAAGTTTTCCAATAATTAGCCTTTCTTATATAATTTGGACAATGTGAGCCCAAACTCAATGCTGGTTTGTTAAAATTTTACTCATCATCCTGTAGAGATTGCTTTCCCAGAATGCTTAGAGCTTCCTGTTTGATACAAATGGGATCATTTAGAGTATCAGAAATGAAGGCTTATTCGCTTTCTGAATAGCTGATGAGCATGTAGACATGTTTCATGCAGTCCTTATGTAGCTCAGCACTTCTGCCCATAATTATATAATCTGTATGCATCGACCATTGCTATGTAGAACATTGAACGGCTAAAGTAACTATGTAATATGTGCTGCTTGATATGTGAATTGGTTGTGCTGCTTGCATCTTTTTGTTTATCATGTTTGTGCCTCATCCTTCTGGACATGCTTGTCAAACTGTCTTTGTAGTGTCATCATGTCATGCAGTTCCATAACCTCTTTTCATGCTCCACCTGTGTAAATTGCATTGGTGTAGGTGTTGCATGCTGGCAGTGGAAACAAGAATGCATTGAAGGCACTCATTGCCGCCGAGTACTGTGGTGTCAAGGTGGAGTTGGTGAAGAACTTTCAGATGGGTGTCTCCAACAAGACTCCTGAGTTTCTCAAGATGAATCCTATTGGGAAGGTTTGATCAAAAACCACCTCCAAATTTTGGTACATCCGCACAGAATCTGACTTGGACACGTTTTCTTTCAGATTCCTGTTCTAGAGACTCCTGATGGTCCTGTCTTTGAGAGCAATGCGATTGCACGATATGGTAAGTGATACATAGCAAGGAATTGGTGTTCTTTAAATCTTTTTATGTCTCATGTTTGATTTAGTTCTGGGTTCCTCTCATTTTCCTGAAGTTGCTCGCTCGAAGGCTGACAGTCCACTCTATGGGTCTTCACTGATTGAATATGTGAGTGATCTTACGTAGACATTTAAGATCATTCTTGATTATTTTACTAGCTCCTAGAATTTTGTGTTTCTTTCAGGCCCACATTGAGCAGTGGATTGACTTTTCGGCCACAGAGGTTGATGCTAATATTGGAAAATGGCTCTACCCACGGCTAGGATTGGGTCCCTATGTGGCTGTGGTAAGTCTATGGGCCAAGTGGGTGTCATGTATTGTGTTTTCCTTGTCAGCAACTTGTGTTCTAATCTTGTTTGTGCCCAACAGAGTGAGGAAGCAGCTATTGCTGCTTTGAAGAGATCATTGGGTGCCCTCAACACACACCTTGCATCAAACACATACTTTGTTGGCCATTCAGTGACTCTTGCTGATATTGTGATGACCTGCAACCTCTACCTGGGTTTTGCTCGGATCATGACCAAGAGTTTTACTTCTGAGTTCCCTCATGTTGAGAGGTACTTCTGGACCATGGTTAACCAGCCAAATTTTAAGAAAGTCATGGTAGATGTGAAGCAGCCAGAGTCTGTCCCACCAGTTCAAAAGAAGGCTGCACCACCAAAGGAGCAGAAGCCAAAGGAAGCCAAGAAAGAGGCCCCGAAAGAGGCTCCAAAGCCTAAGGCAATTGGGAAACCAGAGGAGGAAGAGGAGGCACCAAAGCCAAAGCCGAAGAATCCTCTTGATCTGCTCCCTCCAAGCAAGATGATCCTCGATGAGTGGAAGAGGTTATACTCAAACACAAAAACCAACTTCCGTGAGGTTGCTATCAAGGGTAAGTTTCTTTTGGGATCTAGTCACTAAAAAGTTTCCACATAGAGGTTTATTGCATTCTTTTATTAGAAAGGAAAGGATATGGATACAAATTGGTTTACCCATTAGAAGTTGATTGTGTAGCATTATAAATAGCATGTGCAAGTGACTTTTTTGTGGCTGTTATAATTTATATGTTGTTAGTTGACCTGTCAACTGTCAACCAGTTATATCTTTTGATTACCATTTTTTGTCATCCACACCATCTTTTGTGAGTTTGAAGTGCTGTGAATTGAACTCGTCTTCTCACATATTGCAGGTTTCTGGGATATGTATGACCCAGAAGGTTACTCCTTGTGGTTCTGTGACTACAAATACAATGATGAGAACACAGTGTCCTTTGTGACCATGAACAAGGTTGGTGGATTCCTGCAGCGAATGGACCTGTGCCGCAAATATGCTTTTGGGAAGATGCTTGTGATTGGCTCTGAGCCGCCATTCAAGGTGAAGGGCCTTTGGCTCTTCCGTGGCCCTGAGATCCCCAAGTTCGTTATGGATGAAGTCTATGACATGGAGCTCTATGAGTGGACCAAGGTTGACATCTCAGATGAGGCCCAGAAGGAGCGGGTCAGCGCGATGATTGAGGACCAGGAGCCATTCGAGGGCGAGGCGTTGCTGGATGCTAAATGCTTTAAGTGAGCCATTGTCGGAGCAAGGATACCGAGGAAGATGAGCTATTTAGGTTTAGGATTTGCCGTTCTAAAATAGTTCATGATTCTGGAAAAAAAAAATACTATCAACTTCTGGCCATATTAGTCTATATTGAGTGTACTGGTCGTTTCTTTGTGTGCTATTTTTAAGAGTTTTGGCTCTGTAGTTTCGAGTTGTTAAGACACTATCCATCGAATCATCATCTGAAACACAATCCATTCCTTGTGAATCTGCTGCTCATATTAGTAAACATGCCATTCTGATGTTCTTTTGGAAATACCGTGTCCCAAAATCCAAAATATAAGGTAAAAATATAAGGGTTTCTGCCGTTTGAAATTTGTTACATATAAGGATATTTATGGTACTGTTTTCTTATCAACTACCTCTCTTTTAACTTTGGCCATCCTCCTACTCTCTAACCATTTGACAAGGGGTATCATAGTCTTTGTTTTTATATTTTGCTCTAACCATTTAACAGGGGTATCATAGTATTTGTTTTTATATTTTGAGAGAGAGTAGGCAATAAAAGAGGTTAAGGGCTTCGATTTCTATAGGAATTTTAAAGGATTTAAATCCTTACGAATTTTTCCCAACTTGCTTGTTCGGAACATAAGATTGAAGCTAAGCAAATTTCTTTGGATTACAATCCTACAACCTAAGCAAATTTCTTTGGATTACAATCCTACAACTTAAGCAAATTTCATGAGCTCAAACCTTATTTTATTTTTCTTTGAGAAATCTAATGCATCTTCTATCTCTGTCTCTCATTTCTCTATTAGAATCCATCATGATTCCTTGTTTTTTCTCCTATGAGACATCCAAATATATCCTCTTTTAAATTTCTGTAGGTTTCGATAGCACGTGACATTCTAATCCATATTTTTTTTATTTCTATATTTTTAAAATTCTACGTTTCAAAGAAGCCTAAATATGTTGTGAAACCGATACCCCAAAGGGTTCAGACTTAGCCTGGCCGAACGGCTAGCGCGCTGTGCGTGCATGGCGATCATGACGCTCCCTCATTTATCCTTCGTTTTGCTACACTAAATAAATATAAATAGGTACTTCTCCTATAGGACTCTATTCCTGTTTAAGTATAATTACCATAGAGGGGTTAAGAGAGAAACAATTGTAACCGAGAGAATACATCAATAAAGTTAATTGCCACTCTAGTTCCCTATGTGCGCGTGCGTGCTTGTGATAAAGTTAAGCTGATACTATTCTGTTGTCTCCCAAGTGATAAATAAGGAGCTTACTGCTTCACATTTAAGCAATCACGATTCCTAATAATGTAAATTTTCACCGAATAGTAAATTTTCAGCATTAGCATGTGCCCTTAAAATGCTAGATGAGCGTCGTGGCGTGGCTCGAGCTGAGGCCACGTTTGAAACAAATTATTCACTAGATTATTGATGTGGATTATCTATTTGATTATAGAGATAATAAGTTAAATATTTTTAAAAATAAACTTAACAATAGTTTAAATAGCTTAGAACTAGTGGTCTAAATAAAATATAGTAAAAGAAAGTTTTTTAAAAAAAATATTTTTTAGATACGTAGTATAAATAATTTATAACAATAGTCCGGTAAAGTAGCCGAGAATAACGTTGCGTCGGTTGAAGGAGGGTGGATGGTGGGTGGACGATGGCGAGCTGGGCCTGGGAGGGTCTACAATGCATTGGTCACAGATTTGTAAACCTTATGGCCTTGAAAACCTATACAAGACCCGAATACGTAGAATGTGCTCAGACACGGACACACCTACCCGTGTGACCGTGTATGTTCTAAAAAAAGAGAGCACAGATAAATCTATAAACCTCATAAAATTTTTACTGAATTGAAAATGCACCCACGTGTTCAGAATCTAATACTCACAACTTCACCACCTTACCAATGTGGAAGCAACACAATATGACAATACCTCCATTAATAAACCAGAAAGCACGACAGGAAAAGAATGGTTTATATCTTCAAGAAATGACCAAAAGTAATAAGATGCATATTCATGACGATGCAGAGTAACAACTCTGTATAAATGATATACAAGATTGCATCTGGTTAGATACTGGGTCGCAACTTTTTGCAGACGCCACAAAACTTTTGATTTCGTTTCTTCTTTTCCATTTTTTTTAACCTGACCTTTTCTCCTTTTCAATTATGAAGCAAGAAAAAAAACAAAGAAAACCAAGATCCTATCTTTGTGGTAGATTCTGATTCTCAGAATCACCGTTCCAAATTCCAGAACTGAACAATTATTTACGATGGCACAGAGCACTTCGTGTTGCACCACATTTCACTTGGACTAACACACTATGCTTTCTCCAGCAGTGCCTTTGCACGGCTTCAGAGTTTTGTCACATTTTTCACAAAAGGATGCGCAGAACCTTCGTCCATGCACATCCATCCTGCATGCAGAGACTCGGAATACATCTCCACAAAGCTTCAACATGAAAAACTTGGCCTCTGTAGTAGAGCTTACATGTATTTTTTGTTTGACCTCAGATATTTTTTTCTCAGGAAGGGATGTCAGCAGTTTTCTGGAACAACTAACCGCTGTAATTGCTTTAGCGGTAACAAGAGCTGGGAGAACGATGGCCGTTTGCTTGGATCGCTGCACGAAAGAACATTGGGATCATTATCAGTGGAGGAAGTGGCAGGTAACTAGGTAAGAGAGAATGAGAAGAGTAGCATGTTATCCAGACTGGTTTTGTTGTCTTACTTTTCCCAGCATGAAGATATTATGGTAGCCACCAGTGGGTCAATTTCTTTAGGAATGTCTAGTCGTCTGTTCTGGAACCCAACTGCTCCTACAACTTGCATTGGATTCAGTCCGCTCCATGGTACACGCATTGTTGCTAGTTCCCATAGGATTACTCCAAAACTGTAGACGTCACACCTGGTGCGAGCATTCAGTTTTCAATCAGCAGGAGAACATGACAGGAAGTAATGGAAAGGCCAAGATGTCATAAGAAAACTAAGCAACTCACTTCTCATTAGATGGTTCATTACGTAAAACCTCTGGTGCCATCCACTCCGGCTGTAGATCAACATCAAATACGGTCATGATGACGCAAAAATTAATTAATTACAGAAAACACGCACCAAATGAACAAGAAAAGTAAGGAGGGAAGGGGAAAAAATGCCACTTGTGGAACATAGCCCATAAAACAGACAATTCTAGAAGAACCAGTGTCCAAGAAGTTTCTTCTCCATTGGACCAAACCAGTAATTTAAGAAAGAGAACGCATCCTCTAAAGGCAAACAGTGTACTGCAGCAAGCATGGTGTGTTTTCAGTATCACATTTGACATTTTTCAATTGGTGTAGAATAAGAGGCCTACTACTGTCAACAGTGGTAATACCTAATAACTATGAACGATTATGTTTCAGGACACTGGCACTATCCAATGCCTCAAATATCGTGTCTAAACACCAGGCAGAGAAATCCAGTGTGTTATTTTGAAGTCTAAAGTAAACGATTTGCATATCCTAGCAGTGTAAAGTGCAATAGTGCAAAATTCCAGGGTTTCTGGAGAACAAAGATTAAAAAAAACACCTTATCATACAATCAGAACAAAGTGAAAAATGAAAAAGGAAGTCATGAAAGCATCAAGGATATTACCGTTCCAGCTGTTGATTTAGAGGACAGGAAAGTGTGATGTTTCAACCTTGACATGCCAAAATCTGATACCTGCATGAAAAACATGCATGTATTTACGATATTATTAGTCTGTACGACATGAAGCTCTTTGTGATGCAATAGTTAATCAAAGAGGAACATGGATTCCTCCATTTCTGTGGGTATTACTCAATTCCGATAAACAATTTGTTAAGTATTCTACACTAAGTTTAGCTAGATCTACTTTACTCGTGTGTATAGTAGAACCGGCAACTTGTTACCAGTACATCCCTCACTCTAAGCTAACAATCCCTTGATATTTAACTACCCCTCCATTAATGTCCCCCAAGCACTCAAACAGCAGCTAACGCCTAGTCAGTAGCATACCTTTTCATGGGCTGTTTGGTTTGATGAATGAGATGGTGAATGGACCATCCAATCCAAACTCTAAACATACCTGCTTGTGTGGTTTGAGGAAATAAATGGGTTCGTCCATGTGACCATGTCCATAACCATCTCATCCATCAAAAGAACATATATAGTGAAATATGAGAAACAGGGTTATTCCCAAAATCATGGGATGACTCCATAATTCCATATGCAACAGCCAAAAACCAAACAGACTATAAATTCATTTGGTACAGCATCCCATGTTGATATCTTACAGTCTTACCTAAGAATACCCACAAGTAGGGATTATTTAAATGGTCACTCTAACAACTGGGTATCAGACACAAGCTGATCAGTGGCAGACTAGCAGTCACCACAAGGTCTGTTTATCAAATAATAATCAAGAGCATGTCGTCTAGTATATCCAAATGTTTTGTTCCATGTAAAAACTACAATGGAAAAATAAGAGCAGAATATCTTTTTGTTACCAAACAAATATCATATCGACTTCAGCCAATCTTATATTCTTGGTATGAGAAAACAGGACAGGTTTATCCAAGATGAAAATAACAAGAAGACTAGAAAGCATTTTTTTTGTATTGAATGGAGAAGAGAATTGTGATTTGTAAGAAAGTCACCTTAACGACCCAATTTTTGTCCACTAAAAGATTTGGGGATTTCAAGTCACGATGCACAATAGTAGGATGGCTAGCATGCAAGTAATTCATCCCTTTTGCCTGCAAGACAATAATAAATTGTCAACACTGTACAAAAATAAGCATCAACAACGAAAACAAACAAAGCAGCTTCCTGAAGCTTACCACATCCAATGCCATTCTTAGCCTTCGTGTTTCATCAATTTGACTATTTGGCCTATGCAATAGGCGGTAAAGGCTCCCTCTGGAAAAATGAAGTATGTTATCCTTGTTGTAATATCTCTTTTCACTCATATGACATATCCACAAAAGTAGAAAGAGTCAATGGTTATTTTGACTGAATAAACTAAGAACAGAGTTGGAGGAACCTTGGAAGATATTCAGTTAATATAGAGAGATTTGGTGGTTGTGTTACATATCCCAAGAACAGAACTACATTTGGGTGCCTCAGCCTCGACATGATACCAACCTTGAAAAATGAAAGAATGCATTAAAAAAAAGTTGATAATATTTATACACAAACTCCAAAAGAAGTGCAATGCATTAAAAGTGGACTCACTTCACATTTGAATTGATCTAGTGCAACACCCGATAAATCCTGGTCAAGAAATTTCTTCACCGCGACCTCCTGCAATAAATGAGGACAATAAATTAGCAGAGCAAGAAACTCAGAAAACAATGGCAATTTAGGTGAAATCATATACAATTGTTCCTTCTAGCTTGGTGAATTTGTTACACTGGACCTGATATTTCCCAATTTTGTTTTCTTGGCCTTCCAAGGCTTAAAAAACCTTGATATCCAATAGTTACTTGCTAAAAGCCACTGCTTTGCAATGCAATGGACCAATGGTGGCTCTATTTAAATAAACTTTTACAGCTGCAGCAACTATATGAGCTAGCTCGTACAGACACAGTAGTTACCCAGTCCTGTACTGTGTTACTATAGGAACTATATGGCACAGGTACTGGCTTACTATATGAGCTATAGACCTTACAACCACTTCGTACTACTAGCAAAATATAATATAAGAATCGCTCTTCAAATATGTGACTTACAGTGCCATTCCAATCTGCATGATATACTTCCCCATATGAACCTGTAAAAATAAATTTAAGTATCCAATACATTAGAGAGTAATGGTATAAAAAACACAAAATTTAGCTTAGTCCACTATGCCCAAAAAAAACTTAAAGGAAATAAGTGCAGTTTTATTTTTATTTTTCAGTCTCTCCATAATACAACGTTCGCCAATAACACAGGAAACACCATTGGTTGACAGTGAATTATAATGCGATGCAAGTGGTGTCGGTTTAGTTGTAAAAGTTCATAATTTTGAGTACCTTCATTCTAAAACTGAACCATAGCAAGTTCCTGAATCAAAGAAAAAGGATCCATGATACACAAAGCAGATATCATATATTCAGGAAATTAGAGGCATTCAGACAAGCACCAGTTGTTAAAATAGAACAATGCCTGTGAAACAAGATCGATTTCACAAAACAAAGCTTCAAGAAAATAAGTGGATTACTGCCAAAAATGTTAAGGAAGAGTCTGAGTTTTCAATCAAATAAATGAATGTATTTATTGTTAAAGTATTTAGTGCCAGTAGAGAGCAAGAGACATTTACTATTTCTGCATATATATTCATGTAAATTAATGTTCATTGTAAACTTGAAATGCAGTATTTTTTCCCCTTAGAGAAGCTGTCTCTTAATTAACTACTTATTGCTATACTGGTACTAAGTGGTAATATAAGATCTTGAAATTAATGCAGATACCTAGACCAATGCGCTCTCCAATATGAAGATCTTCCCATGGTATTTCATAGTCAGCAACGTCATCTATAACAGAGCTGATTGTTTTTGTACTAGAACAGCTCGACTTGTCCAAATTTCCATTGCTACTTCCTGGCATCTTTACCAAAGATTCCTCAGAAAACCTTCGGTCCTCGTTAGCAATGGCATGAGCTGTATGATCATCCAAATCCAAATTTCTGCCAATTGCCTCTGTATTTCCCACAGGATGTTGTGCATCTTCATGGAAACAACTCACTACTGCTAGTGCTTTGGTATTGCCATGTTGCAATCGAGAATCTTCCGCTACATGACCATTTGGCAAATTTTGACTTGTTTTAGCAATTACCAACCATCCTGTAGTTTTGTCATCTTCAGAAGCAGTATTTTTGCCTATTTCAGGTTTCTCATAGGTGGGTAGCAATGCACTGCCCTCCAGGAGCAAGTCGTGCAAATTTTGTGCAAACTGTGGGTCCACTTCTGTGGGCACTAAATACATGGGAGCATCGTTGACTTTCATCAGATGCGGAATATCCCCTTCAGAGTTTACAACATTGAATTGGCCTTCATCTGATATGATACTTTGTTTAAGCGGGTTCTCTGTGTGGAAGATATCTTCCAGCTGTGAACTTGCAAGTGCTAAAGCAGATTTTTGTTCAGATGAACTTCCCCCAATGTCACTTCTATTCTCACATCCAGCACTAATCTGCTCAAGGGCTATGCATAGCTCTGCAACACTCTCCTCAATGGCGTCATTGCTCAGTTGACTATTGTTGGAGTCCTGAAACTGACTGCCAGAAATATCTGAAGGGATTAATGTGCCTGGAGCTCCCATCAGATCAACTATATATTCAACACTGCAATAGGATTGATTATTATAGATCAAGACAGAAGATATCCTAATATCAAATACTGAAAGATAGTAAAGATAAAATGTAGATACCTGTCAAAATCAATTTTAACCAAGTTAATAGCCCCTTCATCAGTTCCCGTATAATATATTCCTTTGACAAGCTTGCATGGTAAATTAACTCGATCGGCTAGTACCTGAAACCAATTTGATCAGTTATTTTCTTTGTCCGACAGAAACCTACTGATGTAGAAAGCTGTCACCAAGATATGTAGTCAATGAAACAAAGTTCAAAGGTGTTTCTTTTCCATCAACCATTTCAATTATCCATCCCCCACAGCAAATTCAAGATTTACTAATGCCCATAAAGTTGGACTACCACAGCTCGTAATGGACAATCTAAATGGATGAAGGTGAGTACTAAGTCTCTAAACATTTTTCAATATCATAACCGGAATCAGGAATCATTTATACTTTAAACAACTATTCCACAATGTAAATTGTGCAATGAGATGGAAATTGTTACCATGCACTATTCTCCTATTTTCTTACACTTGACATAATCTAATGCTGTATGTGAATGACTGGATTGAAGTATAATACAGTACTTCTGCAGAGATACTAACCTTAAATAGCAAAGATCTGTGGCGCGACAACCCAACGTGAAGCAAACCAAGAGGGAGAACAATACTATTGCGCTGAAGGCATAGCGCCCGGCTCGTCACTCCCCATTCCCTGTTCATTTCATCAGCATCGTCCACTGGACCGCCCATAGCATCAACCACGAGGTTTGCAATCTTCTGCACAAGCTCCGGCGACGCAACACCACCATGCTCTGCCCTATCCTGCGCAGCTATCGCCAGAGCCCTCCCTTCGAGTCGCTTCAGCGCTGGATCACGGTCCCAATTCACCAAAACGGCCACATGCGTGGCGTCTCCCTCGACAGGAACCGCCCTGAGGGTGCTCAAGGAGGGGAATTTGGCCTGGAAGGGCGGATGCATCGGCGCGCCGCACACGTCGTAGAACCCATCGGACAGCTTCTCGTCGTAGTTGACGACGTTGTGGTTCCAGTAGCGTGCCGAGAGGGCCTCCATGGGACCCCGATCCCCGGCGGCGCCGCCGAGGCTGATGCGCTCGGCCGCGCGGATCTGGACCGAGTCGGCGTCGACGAGCCCCGCGTGATCCGACGCCGAAATGGCCAGCGCAAGACGCACCTGGTACTCCTCCTCCAGCCGCGTCATCGTCGCGTCCGCCCCCATCCCCCTCGGCTCCGCGGCGGCGGCCACCGCAGGCGCCGGAGCCGCAACAGGACCCATCACCGGCGCCTCGGCCGCCGCCGCGACGACCGGCGACGGCAGGGGCGGGTGGGCTGACGACCGCCGGTGCTGCCGCGGGCGGTGGTGGTCAGCCGACGGGGCCCCCGCCGCCGCTCCCCCGCTTGGGGCTCCCCCGCCCGCACCCGACAGGTGGAGCTTCCGCAGAAGGTGCTTCATGCGGGACATGGACTACCAGCACCACGGAGGCATACGACTCCTCCTCCCCCTTCTCCTCCGCCTCCGCCCTGATCCGATCCGCGTACCCTACCCAACCCAACCCAACCAATCAGCTCACCCCGATCAACTCACCTCCTCCGCCGATCTACCCATCCATTTCCTCCTTCCTCGATCGCGTGGCGGCCGCTATATATTCGTTGCTTCGCGTGGCCTTCGCCTCGGCGCGGGGTCGCGGCTGCCAGGGTGAAGCCTGGAAGAAGAAGAAGAAGAAGGCATCAGCATCTTCCCCTCTCTCCCCCCTTCTTTTTTTCCTTTTTTGCTTTTGTTTTTTTATTTTATTGTTTTTCTTTTTTGATCGACGTGTAGTAGTGGTAGACTGGATTTGGGTTGGGTTGCGCGGTCTCCGGATCGGATGATGAGGGGGAGCGTGGGTGACGTGGCAGGTTTGGATTGTGCGGCTGGGATTGATTACCAAGCCAGTGGTCCAGACTAGAGGCTTCCGAGTGATAACTCAGTTTTGGAGGGTTTGACACTAATCCCCAGTTCTAGATAACGCTAGTTCTAACGTGGTTTGGTGACTATTTGGTAAAAGAATTTCGTATATATGTATATAGTAGTACTACTTAAAAATAAGTTTTTTTATTATTGGATAGGTATTCATAGTCTTTCAAAGTTATAAGCAATACGCTAAAATGGGTTATGTACTGTGAACCTAATTCTTTTTTTTCTCTCATATTGTATAGTTTCCGCCAATATATCCTCACATCCTTTTCCTATATTAAAATAAATAGCAAAGAAAAGTAAGATCATCGGCCTGCTGCCATTAGAGAAAAATCATGTGATTCTCCATAACTTTCTTCTTAGTTCTTTTCCAATATCATGACAAAGAGATTCTCATATTGGAAGCTTATGTCACTTTGTATTTTGGCGAAAGTAATTATTAGGGTAACTTATTACAAAATTTTTTGTGTATTATGTTTCAACAAGTATTTTCAACCATGAAGAAGTTTATATTGTTTAAACTAGAAACACCTTAGTTGGATCTTCATCGTACGCTGACTATTTGTCTCTTGTTTCTTGATAACTTCTTTTGTTACTCAATGCTACAAACTTAAAAATTTTATAGTATTTTTACCGAAATCAAACCCTCAAAAATGGTCATTTAGAATCCTAGGTTTGACCTACTAACATTGATCTTCCTCTCCTGCTACTCTAACCTTTGCTCCCGTTGAAACCTCCAATGTTTTCCTTTCATTTTCAGTACTGCACAAAAACTCAAAAGATGGCTGCCTCTTGGGGACGATAAGTTCTATTAACCGGCAAATATAGCCAGGAAGGTTTGACTTCCAACGGCAAAACTGGAAGCTAGACTCATTCGGACATATTCATTGGGAAGCATATATACATAGAAGGGTTGATGATATATCGCGCTTTGCTATAAAATATATGGATAAATGTGAGTTAAATATTATTGAAATGATAGATAAATATATATTAAAATATTGTAGAAATGGTACAGAAGATAATAATTTGATATTATTACATGTTAAGTTCTAGAATCTAATAAATTATAGATAATGTGATATATTTATATGAGCTTTATGATATAATAATTATTAGTTTAGAATGATGATCATGTTTACGTGTTGACTTCTAGAGGGTGAGTTCTAACTTTACTCCATTTGCGTCATTGTCGTCAATTCGTCATCGTTTGACGGCCCGAGTGTCTCAGGCTACAGTGAAAGGCTTTAGCTCCATCCAAGTCAAGCGCGTGTGCATGCAACTATATCTGCAAAGTATTTATGCAATTCAACTTGCGGCTAGCATAACGGGTACTGGTTGAATAGGGAAGGGCAACCGATCATCAGTGCGTGGACTAACTGCAAGTAGGATCAATTTTGCCTCTAAATTGGCTAATTGCAAGTAAGATCAATTCTGTCTCAAAATTGGCTAGCTATATGAGTTCATGGTGCAGTTAGTAGGTTTGTCTTTTTTAGTTTGGTGAGGGACAATGAGAATTGGCTAGCTAAAAGCTTCTCCAAGAGGCCAAAAAATTAGTCTTCAAAAATTTTAGATTAAAACCATCGTAAAAAATTTTGGACTCAAAAAGGTTTACCATCTTTAAGAGAGACTAAAATTTAAATATCAAAAATTAGTTTGTTGGCCACGTAGAATAAATAGGTCCAACATTTGCTTACAATCGTTTTCTTGTAATGATACCGTACATGTCCCTGTGCAAACATCGATCGAGAGGATACTTGACGCCACTGCTCCTTGGCGTCAGAGAACACGTCATCGGTTATAGTGCCCTCGGCGGAAGGCTTTGTTGCCAGCTTGTGGAGAAACGAAAAGCCTTGTTAATCCCCTAGCCGAATGTATCATCAATCGTGGCCGGTAGAGATGCAGGTCGACGACGGCTTGCAGCAATGTACGTATCAAGCGACTCCGATAGGCAGTGTGTATATCAAGCAATTGCGACAGACGGCATAAAAAAGGGTGTGGGTGGAAGTTGTCAGGAGGAAGAAAAGGCATAAGTAAAGAATTCCTAGTGCATGAGTGGTGAAATTTTCTCACGGGATTAGTAATTGGGGACATCAATAGGTTCTCCAAATCTAGTTCATTTTTATGTTAGAATTGGACATAGTGAATTTTTAGGGATAGATTTGGATATCTTAGAGACCTGTTTTTTAACTTAAATCCCCAAAATTAACTTTTGGGATCTTATTTGGCCTTTTTTGGAGATGCTACATATATGAGTACATCGTGTAATTTAGTTTCTTCCTATAATCTTAAATGTAAGTTGATTTAGCCTTCTCGCCTTTTTAATATATATGTAAGTCGTTTTAAGGCTTCTAGACAATTTTTTTTTACCTAGTCTATCTTTTCTATATTGTTCTCTTGGTAAATAAATAATATATGTTTCACTGATAAAACGATTTATCTTTTCCAATACAATATAAATGAAGGACAACAAATACAATTAATTGTTTCTTTAATTCTTGTGTCTAGGTTTAAAACGACCTGTATTTTGGGATCAAAGGGAGTAACAGGTTTTTCTTTTAATTTGGTGAGTGAAGATAGGTGGGAGCCAGTGACATCCTGGCTTATGCACGGTTGTCTACACATGTGAGATGGTAGATGATACTAGCTCCTACTTGAGTATAATCTATATAATTATAGCTCCTAGTTGAGTATTAATCTATATAATTATTGATTGATTCAAAATTGCTTATGTGCACATGCTGATGCAAGTTGACTTATATGTACACGGGTTCATGTATATGTGTATCCATAGCCGACCTATTTTGTCTTGAAGCAAAGAAAACACAAGTGGCTCGACCTATTGGCTTATACTATTAAAAAGGTATTTTTACTTAGCAAAGGAAGCACCTGAATTATGTATCGAACAAAGAGAAAAGGGGATACATGAGGGGTCAAGAGTTAGTGTGATCCAATCCGCTTGCATCCAAAGGGAGAGGCAGAGCAAAATATCTAGGGAAGCTCATACTGCACTAATTGTATTTTAATACGTACGCACACGCACCCACGCCGCTACAACACATGCTAAATAGACGGAGGACAGTGGCAAATTGTCCTAACCTCATCAAATTTCTTTTTCCTTTTCATCTCGTCCTTGCTGATCTTTTAATAATTTTGGCTTAATTTTAAAACTTATTATCTTCGGTTTTTAATAAATGATACTGGTGACTTTTTTTATAACGTTTAACCATTTGTCTTATTTAAATATAAAAAATATGAGTCGTGCTTAAAGTTTGTTTAATGATAAATCAAGTTACAATAAAATAATTTATACTTACTTAAATTTTTTTAAATAAGATGAATGATCGTGTTAAAAGTGGCGTCATATATTATTGTTTTACAAATAGAACCTCCGCAAAGTTTGTCCTGCCTGCTTTGTTGTTTTACCCCCCTTAATTTGTTGAATTTATGGCCCGAGACGGGAAGACGAAATGGGCCTTCTTTGAAGGCCCATCATTTCATCGTGGGCTTCTTCCTGCCGTCTCCTAGCCGAGGGGCGGACATGGAGAATCTCCGCCGCGAGCCGCATCCTCATCTCCGGCCGCCTCCGCGTCGACGTCCCCAGCACCAAGGTCGGCCACCTCCCCCAATCCCTCCTCCCTGATCATCTCATCTCTCCCTACGCCCTCGACGGCGGCTACTTACGCTTACGGTTCGCGCGCGGGGGTCTGTAACCGCGCCGTCCCCTCATGCTCCGGTGGTCGGTCTTCTCGCCGGCGTACGACGTCGCGCTCAACGGCATCGAGAAGCGGTGAGCTACCTCACCACACATCTCTTGCCCATTGCAGCGCCGGGACCAGCGATTCGTGGCCGCATTGTCGTGCCATCCATCGTGATGCATCATGCCCCGCGCGTAGCAGGCATTCCTCCAAATGGGGGCAGTCTGTGCGTGCAGTTCCCTGGTGGACGCGGGGTTCATCTCCAGCAATCGGGTCGTAGAGCATCTACAAGTTTCGGTGGATGATCTGCTTGTGGCGCGTGAGATTCAGGAATCCAACGCCTGCCTTTTTTCCTCACAGTTTTGTTTCATCTTCCGCGGCTTAATTCCGCTTAATTGTGGTGCACCTAAGCATGCAGACTTCATTGCCAAACAGTAGTATACCAAAGCTCGTACTCCCTCCGTTTTTATTTATTTGTCACTTTTCACCGTACGCATATATCAATGCAAACCAACTTTTCTAGGTAAAATGACCAAAATACCCCTACTTGAGTGGGATATATAATTTAGAAGCTTCTAAATACATATACAAACTAATATCATTTTAAGCCCATAAAGGTAAAATGGGATTATCACCTTGGTAAGCGTGTAGTGATAAGTATTTCCAAACCTCAAAAAGTCGTTGAAGTGACAAGTAAATAAAAATAGAGAGAGTATATTGTTTGACTCAATGTGCCAGTAGCATTTAATTTCAGTAATACTTTCTGGATTGGTGAGTCCTTGTCCTTTCTCTTTTGCTGCCTCTATATGTTAGCTTCTGATTTTTCAGACTCCAGCATGCCCTGCATATGATCCAGATGGTTCTGAAAGAAATGAAGCTTGGTAATACAGGAGTTCTTTTTACACACTCTGGACAGTTACTCCTTGATCTAACTTCTCTATCAAAACCATGTAATTCTTGGTCATTGGCTGGGTAGGATAACTGGATAAGCACATAAGACAATAAGTAAATCTTTTCAGGATGAATAGTCTCATTTTTATGACGTGCAAGAGAAGATCTACGGTCAGTGGGCAGCCTTTTCATATTCAGTGAAAATGAGTGGTTTGGTATGTTATGCATATGCATGTATGCCAGCGCATGAATGGCATTAATTTTTTTTTTTTTTTTGTTTTATGTTGATGAAGTATCAAGGTACATAAGTAAGGAATGTGAAAAGAGACATGCAAATAAATCACATGCCCCTGTGCATACTACACTATACTCATTTACCAACTAAATGCATGCGAAGTTATCCTACACTATACTCATTTCCCTCCTGCTGACATCAAGTGGAAATTTTTTCTTTTCACTTTTTTACATTCGTGAACCTTGGGCTACATTCACTTGCGGTTATTGATGATGCATTTTTCCCTGGATCTCTATCCCCTCAGGAATCAGGATGTTATATATGAAGTCAAGTGTCTGGGTTATAGCAGATTCAAATATAAACCTCATGAAGAAAAACTTGATTTAGGTAAATAGAAATTGAGTAATCTTGATAGATTCATATGCCTCAACTGCATGCCTGATCGATGAATTTGGGTTGCATATAACAGTATAAATAGCATGCCGTGTTTATGTAGATGCACTGATGCAGATATTTCAGCATGGATCTTGCCAACAAGATTGTTCAATGGAAAATTCTTTGCATGTGAAAGCTTTCGCTACACGACATTTTTTAGTGTGAACCCTTTTTAATTGGTTTCATGTTCATAACTGTATCTTTTGTTTCAGCAATCCTGTTAATATTCAAGGTCAAAACAAGAATGATTCTACCTTAACATGTGAAAGCTCGTGCGACTTGACATTGTCACAATGAATTGAAGTCAATTCTGATGTTTGTATCTGAAAATCTCCTGCTTATTTCCCTTTACCGTGAAACAATCCTGGATGAAGCCCATTGAATTGTGGCTGAGAATGCTTGCCTGGTTCCAGTCATTTTCATGTGCCCTCGCCTCACTGGCACTTGACCTGGGAAAGGCACACATTTGTTCCTATTGGGTTGCTGCTGGCTTGTCACTATACACTTAGTTTTGCAGTTCCTTTATTATGTGATATCTTGGCATTATTTGTGATGTATGACTCTGCAATGTTTGGTAGGTGACCTGTTTGAGAGGAACTGCTCAACTTGAGGCAGTGCTGTATATATCCAGGTAATTTGTCATTAAAACTCATGTCAATTGACATGTCATTTTCATATGTAGACTACATAAACTTAGAACTGTGCATGCAGAAGTTCTTATGACATTCCATACTGCCTAGTTCCTATTCCAACTTCAATGTGCATTGCCAATTGCCCGATTAGTGTATGGAAATCTTTTCGTGCTCTTTTTCTTTGGATGTCAGGGCTGATTGATGAGTCTAACCAAATATTGAAATACTTTTCTTTATTGCATCAGCTCACACTATGGTTATTTATCTCTGAATTTTCCATCTTTCAAGTTTCAAACATGGTCAGTAGTCCAACATAGCGGCATACATATGTTTCTTTTTCTTTCGCAAACTAGCAGACATGCTGCTTAGCAGGGAGCAGATCTGGTGCAATTGAGCGTAGTCCTTAACGTCAAATCTTTTTCACTTCCATTGAACGAAAGTAGCTGTCACATGGCCTTAGATAATTCTTTGCTCCTTTAGTACCTTTACAACCAGATTAATCGGCAAAGGCGCATGACTTCCAAGTACTTTCAAAGTACTATACGTGATTGCTGGAAGCTTCGGTGGTTCTTAGCCCCTCATTCTGTTGTTTGACTGGGAATATTATGCATACATGGTCCCAATATGAATCTATATCTGGTCCCTCCTCTAGATTCTTCCTGAGTAGTTTTCCAACAAAATTCAATGTCCATAACATCAATAAAAATCCACAGGAACTCATCAGGCATGTAGGGTTTGACAACGATGTGAAAAGATCCTATCTACGACTGGTGACAATCAGGAGCTGGTCCGAGAAGACGGATACCACAAAAAGCACAGTGGCCCAACACCCACAAGCACATATTTGCTTCGTGATCAAAGTCCACTGTGTCAAATCTTAGCCATGCCACGAATTATCAAGAAAGGGTTTGGTTAATTGCTCTAACTATGGTAAGCCACCTTTTGTTAGAATTCTGGCCCACTTGTTATAGACTTTTAGTTTCTAACCAAACTTCGTCACCAACAAAATATTGGTCATAGTTTGTATGCCATGTCACACTAAAGCTATTTTTTTGGGTAAAGTTATTCAACAACCGAATAGATCCCTAAGTTAAACATTTTTTAAGGTGTGGCATGTCACATTATTTTGATGGCTGACACATTATTTGCCATGAGTAAATTGGGACTAAGCTATGATTTTGTGGTCCGTAAAATGTTTACCTTAGTGAAACTTTCTTGCCAAAATGTAGCAAAGCGTGGCCACCGGTTGAAGACACCCCTACTAGCCACAGGCCGGCAATCCTGAACCTTTTAACTGTTGGAGGATTTCCAATTAGATGGTATGCACTATCCAGAACATGTGCAGATCTTCCTGGCAACCAGCTTATTCACCATCCGGGCTAATTATTCAGGATATTTTTTAGATAATTATTCAGAATTAGTATCTAAAGATGTGTTAGAATTAGGGCCCTGCTCAAATAGAAATCCTGAAACATCGAAAGGACCATGTAAACCAGTAGTCCCATCCACTTCACCTATCTAGGTAATGAATGCACATTTGAAGTGAGAACGAATATTATCTATTTAGCAATTCAAAAGGGTATGTACTAGACATTCAGTTGATGGTTAACTTCAAACCACATCTTAGGTAAATTTAGGCAAGAAATGGAGTCTTTTATATGGATCATATGATTTAAAAGTGTGGTTAGTGACGATGGTAGCAATCAATCAAACATTTGCCTAAGATATGGTGCTGTGTCTAATCTACTCCCTCTATTCATAAATATTTTGCCATTTAGAACAAGATTCGATCAAACTTTTGAAACTTTGGCAATCAATAATTTCTCAAATGCGTAGTTCATAAAACAGAGAATTGTATGCATATATTTGCCTTGAAAAACACTATCATATATCATAAAATTAATAGGTTTTATAAACTGATTCTAATATGAAACTGATGGTCAAAGTTTTAAAATTTTGACTAAATCTTATCCGAAATGTTAAATATTTAGGACCTGAGGGAGTAGGTGGCAAGTTGAGTAGTTCCACCAAACCTAAGTGCTTCAACACAACAATTGGGTGATGTCTGCTTTTTTTAGCACTTCTTCCACAAATGAATTTGAAGAGTATATGAATCACAAGACATACATAAACAAACAATTCTCTATGTTTTTTTTGAGATAAACAATTCCCTATGTATAGTAGAGGGAGAAGACCAAATCCGTCTTTTGGATTCGGAGGAGATAACATCAGCGTTCGAATCTCGTAGGGCATCCAAAATTCTTATTCAAGCAACGTATAGCAAATCCACAGACAAAAACTGACAGTTTAAAATCAATGCATATGTAGGGCCGTTTACAAAACAAAGTTCCATCTATCCCTCCCTGCACCGCAGTTCAACCATGTTGTAAAACATAGTCTGTCACTCATCACCGGTCTGTTCCTCATACCGTCCCTGTTGTCACAACCCTGTTGAACTACATTGAAATTTAATACAAAAATTGCAGTAATGTCTGCTCCTCATAAAAAGCCATCCCAATAAGAGCCTAAATTTTTGCCCCTAGAAAAAAAAAACATAGGGCGTGTTTGGATCCGAATCCCAGAAATTCCCCCAAAGAAACCCTCATCCTCCAAGCACCCCTTCAAAATTCCAAAAGAAAAAAGAAAGAAAAGGAAAATTTTGACCATGGCTCTTGGACTAGTTGATTTGAAACTGATCTTGAGCTCTCTGCCTCGTGCCTGCGTCCATCGTCAGCCTGGTTCACTGGTTCCAAGTTCCAAGTTCCAAGTGCGTACGTGGACAAGGAAGCACACACCGATCGATTCGTGAGAGCGACATCGATCACGAGCCGGCCGAACCCGGTCGAGGCGAGGGTCAAAGCCGACGGGCTACGGCGGCGGCGGCGGCGGCGGCGGCATCGTCGTCGTCGTCGGCAAACTCTCGACAGCCTTCGCCACAGCTTCCTTGAGCGACGCCTCGTCGAATCCGCCCGCCTGCAATGTTGACGACCCGTCAGCTACTGGTTAATGAGATCAATCATGCATAGCTTGGCCTGGTGAAATTCTCCAGCTAGCATAGATCCACGTGATTGTAATCCGCCGCAACTGCTTACCGTGTAATAGAAATGAATCTGTGTGTATTTGTATTTCTTTGTCCATGCTTGCTTGCGTTAGCTATAGCTTATAAGCTGCGAGTAATTTTAAATTTTGGAACTTAATTTTAGAATTGAGTTAGGGGCCTTTTTTTCCCCTTTTTTAGACTCTCGACCCCAAAGGAATAAAAGCGTAAAAGTCTTATCCTGCATCAATCACGTGTCTTCGACTTATAAGCTGCAGAAAAATGGCTAGCATGTATATATATATATTTATTAGTATCCAATATATCTAGACAATGCTATGGCATTACATTTGATCTTTGCGTATAAATCTAGATATTTGTTCATGTATTTATACCAGGGTTGGCCAAACCGCCGGTAATTGCGTGGTTACCGCCTAAACCACTGGAGTATGATATCGGTTACCGGCGGTTTGGTTTAAACAAATTTCATTTGAATTTAATTTTTTAAAAAAAATAAAAAAATCTAAAAAAATTCTAGTATGTAGTATTTAAATTATGGATCACTATGGTGAAGAAAGTTTGTGAAAATAATAAAGTTTACTTCATATTTTGGAGCTCCATTAAAATTAAAAAATAAGAGATGGGTTATGATATAATTTCTACTTTATTTAAGTGTAAAAAAGATAACAAGGGTCATGCAAAAAATTTATGCAATATTACATTGCTTTTCTAGAGATACCCATAAATTTTTTTTGAATTTTCTATAATTTTTTAGAATTTTTAATATGTTTTATAATTTTTTCTGCAATTTTTTCTTTTTAGCTTCAACATACCGCTGTTTACTGTACGGTCCGCAACCATACCGAGGTAACCGCACGGTAATCATGAGGTTTAAAAATTTTGAATTCAAATTTTTAGAGATGAAATTTGTGTGGTTTTGGACGGTTACCGTGCAGTAACCGCTAAAACATGGGGACGGTAACCCCTTCTCAAACGGTATGGTGAACACTGATTTATACTCAAAATTTCAAAAGTTTTACCACATAAACAACCACATATTCTTATAGGATTTCTTTTTCAAATATGAGATGCCCCCGATGGTAATTAAGGAGCAGAAGGTAATTTTCACCCAAGCAAAACACAACAGTTATGTTCATGGACCCATGAGGGAGGTGGTAATTACTGGCCTGGTCAAGTCAAGGCGATTGAAACGACTGGCTCATTTATCTTCATCCTCCTATGGCTGAGCAGAAGCACTGCTGGTTAAGGACAGTCTTAATTAAGAAATTATATACTAGTATACATGACATGTTGTGTTATCTTTTTTTCTTTCTTCATCAATTCTCTATCACTCTACTCTCTTATCTTGTCTTGTTATTTATGATATCTATTTCAATAGGTTTTATATAGTTTTTTGAACTTTGATTTTTGTGTAAGAAACTGTTTCTTGCATCACATCAGTTTCCTCTATTTTTCCTCTCTCTCCTCTTTAATATTATTGTCAAGTCAATAAATAATCCTATATAGCAGTATATTAAAAACTATAGAAACTATCTTATTGGAACTGTCCTAATTAGAAACAGTTACCTCATGATGGAGCTATTTTTAATTGTTTGCTGAAAGGAACATGATAAGATTTTGGGATTTGGATGGAAAATGAAAATGGTGGTTTTGGACGTGTAATGCTCTGTCCATGACGTCATCCCACACAGCAACAGGGGGGCAGTCAAGATTTCAAGTTGAGTTTTCTCCCGTGAGCCCCACCCCAGTCGCTGTAGGGTAGTAAAGCGATGAGGAGGCTGATCCGGTTGACTTTGACCTAGGTTTTGAGCACTCAAATGGCCACGTCATTCACTTCTCGCACCGCTCTTATATACTATCTCTATTTTAAAAATATAAGTATTTCTAATAAAAATTCTTATATTTTAAAATAGATGTAGTAATTGTTACAATTGAGTGATACTATTACAACTTATATCACTAATAATTTTTAAGTAATTAGATTATGATGCACGATAGTTTAGTACGTAATACACTTTAATAATGTGACATCTATTTAAGTATTTAGAAGATTTGAGAAATGATCAAAGTTTAAATATAAATAATGATTGGTGACAAGTAGGTGGAACAGAGCGAGTAAACGTTTGTGATCATTGATTATGATGACTAGTAGGTTAGATATGAAAAAACAGATGTTTGGAACGCACGAATGCAAAAATATCTTACCAGACAGTACAATTTATACGCATATTTTATGAAATTAATCTTGTGTTTCAAATAAAGCCTATATGAATATTATAGTTCCAAGTACTAAGCTCGCACTATGGATGGCATGTATATAATAAAAATATAAACCCAGATAAACACGCAAGAAACAGACATTCTGATAGTGCAAGTATTCGTACCGTTGCTCGTAGCGTTAGGCTCGCCTGAGCGACGCCATTGCTGCCACCGCTCGGCTGCCTCCCGTCGACGGACACCACCGTGAAGCCGCCCATCTCCTTGAGCAGCGCAAGCACCCGGAGCACAAGCTCCGACAAGTCGGCGACGCCCTCCGCCCGCACCGCCACCCTCACGGTCACCTCCGGTGATGTCGATGTGCCATCGCCGCCGCCGACGATCACATGGACCTGCACTCTCTGCGGCGAGCCGCCGCCGCCGCCTAGCCATTGGTGATGGTGATGAACTTCGTTTACTGTCCGGATCATTGAGCTTGATCCATTGGCACGTTGGTGGATTTGGGTTTGGAGGGCTCGGTTCTTGCCTTCGAGCTCCGAGATTTGAGTTATAAGTAAGTTCATATACTCCAGTGTCTTGGCAAGAACTGTGGCCTTGTCTTTCTGCAATGCCAATGTTTGGTTAATTTAGAGAAGCTAAATTAATTAGCAGATCTAATGTTCAATATGCTACTAGAATTCTAACAATTAAAACTAGTAAACAATGTGTAGTATTTCATTTGTTAGATAATTGAAAAATGTTGATAATTCTGGCCTCTGCACCATGTCTATCGTTCTGACATGAAAATATACTACTAGAATTCTAACAATTAAAATTAGCAAAACAATGTGTAGCATTTCATGTTGAATAATGTGATCAAAATTTCTCCAAGATAAGGTGGATTTAATTTGCATTGCAACAAGGTAATTAGCTCATGTTAAATATGTAGCTACCTTTGATCCAGGAGGAAGCAAGCCCCTCAACTGCTCGAAGCTCTCGTTGAGCCGCTCCCGCCGCCGTCGCTCCGATATCATATGGTGGAGCTGGCTGCTCGTCGGCGGCGGCGGCGGAGCGGCCGTCGCGTCCTCGTCGTCGTCGCGGGCCCGCTGCGCCGCTGCGCTGGCGGCGGCGGCGCGCTCCTGGCTGCACCTGACCATGTGCGTCCTCCTCAGGATGGAGATGCTCATCTTGATCATCCGCTGCCCCGGCGCCCCGGCGGCCGCCGCAATGCCGCGCGCGGTGCCAGCGCGGCGTTGTACGCCCGGAACGCCGTCGTCGTCGTCCCACGCCGCGGCGACCTTATCCAGGGGCGGTGTTTGGTGGTCGTGGGTAGCGCGGGCGACGACCACACCGACGACGTCGAGGGGGAGGAGATGACGTCGAGCATCGCCTGCGCCATGGCGGCGTCGTCGGCCTCGGCGCTCGGGAAGTGGAGGAAGCCGCTGCCGCAGCCGTGGCGGCCGAACGGCGACACGTGGTGCGGTGGCGGGCGCGGATGGAGCCGGGATGACGACGACGACGATGGCGTCGTCGCCGCCTGCACTGCTAGCTCTCGAGGAGACGGCGCGGCGGACGACGAGGCCACCATGGGCGTCATCGTGCGGAGCAGCGACGTGGAGGAGCCGTCGGCCGGGCTGCCGACGGAGACGGACGGCAGCGGCGAGGAGGACGACGACGATGGCCGCGTCGGCGGCAGCTGGAGCAGCTCCTCGAGCAGCGACTGCTGGAAGAAGTCCTCGGAGAAGACCTGCTCCACGCTCTCCTGCAAGCTGTTGCTGCCGTCGTACGCCGCCGACGTCGATAAGCCGACCTCGATCTCGCCGCTCTCGCATCCCATGAACGCCGCCATCTGCGCCATCAACAATGGCCATGCCAGTTCATCCATATATCTCGACTTCTCAACACAAAATAATCTTGAAATTAATCACCAACCTTAATGCCAGCTTCCTGAAACAATATTAGCACAAAGATAATACGAATTAGTTAGTAAAGCCAGAATTTTTCATGTGTTTGATCAATTAATGGAAGCCAAATTGATTAAGGAGCATGTGGATCAAGTAGAGCAAGTGCATGCATTAGTGAGTTCGATTCTGACCTGGTAGAAGCGCTGCTGCACCGGCAGCGAGGCGGAGGCGGCGAGGTCGAGCTCCGGGAGCTCCATGTACGCGCCGCCGCCGTCCACGTACGCCCACCCGGGCACGCACCCGGTCACGGCGGCGCAGACGGAGCCCCGGTAAGCGTCGAACAGCGCGCGCACGCCGCCGTCGTCACCATCACCGGAGAGCCATCCGTCGAGGCAGCAGAGCAGATGCGCAGCACCGGCGGAAGAAGACGAAGAAGCAATCGGAGGTGGAGCCTGGTGCACTCCGGCGACGGCGGGGGCGGGGAGCACGGGAGCCCAGGTGCAGAGATAGGCGCAGCCGGGGAGGCGCGCCGCCGCCCGCTGGAGGATGCGCAGCCGGGAGTCTTGGCCGAGCACGAAGATGGTGTCCATGCAACGAGCTCACTACCTTGATCCTCTACTGCTGCTGCTCTCGAGGCCGCTGTCCATGTCTAGGGCCTATCTACTCCTACTTGACCGGCCGGTCCACGATGGCGCTGTTGCCGTCGACGAAGGACCGCGCGGTGCGGGGTATATATATGCGCGGGCCGGGAGGAGGGGAGCAGGGAGGGTGACGACTGACGACGACGACGACGACGGGGAAGATGTGGATGCATGAGCGTGCATGCATGTGTGGATGGGAGTGGAGGGAAAAGTAGTAGCAGCTAGCTAGCAGCAGCATGAGCATGGTGATGGTGGGGTGGATTGGTGAGGGAGGAAGGTTGGTTTGGGGAGTATGGATGGGGACATGAGGAAGGAAGGTTGATTGAAAAGTAGTAGGACGGCTATTATTAGAGCTATTTTATTATCCTTGATAAGTAATGTGAGATACCATACTTTTTAAGTATAAATTTTGGTATCCCTTAATACCTCAGCATTGGTGGATATAGAGAAATTTTAGAGCTCGAGCAAATTTAACTATAGCTACTATTTGCTATAAAATTATATTTCAATTTTTTTAAATTACATATAATTTTAATAGATCACTCACCGACGAGCCCAGACGGCCGCCCGGGGTGGCCGGGCGATGGATCCACCGGTGCACCTCAGGTACTAAGAGGTAACAAAATTTACACTAAAAATCTTAATACATGTATATACCTCTCAAGTGCCATAAAATTACTCCTACTATTATGAGTATTTGTGAGTAAAGTCGTTCAAATGTCCACTGTATGGTGGTGATGGTGGCCTGATAGCTTTAGATAGATAGATGGGCTTCAAAAAGGGTCAAACATGGCACCAATGCACCGTGCAGATGCAGGAGCTGCCGGGGGCTGGCTGTTGGAGCTAACCACTTAACACTCACCATGGTCTGTGTGGTTCTCAGGAGTCAAGAGTTTGTTATATTATGCAGGTGGAGGCAAGGGTGATATTAATATGATTATTAATCCCTGTGCTATGCTTCAACCTCTTGTAATTTCGATTTCATCTTGCTCCGGCAGGTTGTAGGCCTCCTTGGGATGCACAAAATTTTCCCGATTTATATAGAAATCAGAACTAATTTATACTACTTTAAAAAATACAATGGTTATGGTGGTAAATCCGCTACTCCCATCAATAACATGTAGGCCCTCAGTGTACTCCTTAAAATTCAAGGAGAAAAGAGTAGTAGAAGCAGCTTTTTCTTTTAACTAGAGAAAGAAGTGGGTAGTTGCATCAAATTTTGAACTGTAGGGTTTGATTTTTGTGATAAATTTAAGGGTATTAGTTGCCAATTTTTATTTTCCAATCTCTTTCAAGGTTATTAAGAAGATAAGTAAAAAAAAATCTACAAACGATTATTCTTAAAAATCAAAGTTCAAAACTAGTGTATTTTGTCAAATAAACGATGATGTAGCCATATTAATTTTTCCCACGTGAACATGCAATATGACATGATTCTCTTTTTAATTCCGTAACAAGGTATGGTCATTCTGCTAGTTAATTTAGAAGTTTCGATATTCCTGTATTTGAAAGACGTATTTTCGTATGCACTCCAACAAATAGTAACAACCTTATGCATTGTATTAGTGTGATGATTGGTTTATTGTCACTACTACAAATCCGGACATCTATGACGGGCAAGTAAACGTGACTCGTTTGATATAACTCATCTCTAATAGGTCAAAAAGTAACATGTTTGAGATACGACTACCATAGACGACCCGTCACAGATGTGTGGTCATCTGTGACGGGTCGTAGTTGTAACCTGTCACTATAGTCTATTAGAGATGACAAGTCATCTATGACGGGCGTAGTTGGATAAACTATCACAGATGAGAGCACTCATCTCTGAAGGGTCGTAACTACCACCCGTCATGGGTGTTAGTTACGACTCGTCACAGATGAGTGAAAATTTAAATTTTTAAAATTTTCAAACGATTTTGGATGGAGACATGTCCTATATCAAAGTTGTAGATGCTGACGAGATCTACAACTTTATAATTGGCAACATTTTCATTTGAGATTATTTACATGCCCAAATATGCATTATAATTGATGAGATATATTTCAAAAAACAAAATTTTGAATTTTTCAAACAACCTCAGATGGAGACATATCCTATATCAAAGTTATAGATCACGACGAGATCTACAACTTTATAATTGACAATATTTTTATTTAAGATTGTTTACATGGCTGCATATCCATTATAAGTGATGGGATCTATTTTGAAAAACAAAATTTCAAAATTTTCAAACTACCTCGGATGGAGACATTCCATATATCAAAGATGTAGAGCTCAACGAGATCTACAACTTTATAATTGAATATTTTCATTTGAGATTGTTTACATGCCCGAATATGTATTATAAGATAAGATGTATTTTGAAAAACGAAAATTTGAATTCTTCAAACGACCTCGGATGGAGATATTCCCTATAATTGATTTATAGAACACGATGAGATTTACAATTTTATAATTGATGACTTTTCCATTTAAAATCAACTAGAGTGTCAAATACTTGCTACATGATTCAGATAGTAATATTCAAAAGAATAACATTGGAAGAGTAGTCCACATGGGCTCTATAGGTGAGTTGGTAAGGGTATATCTTGTAAAGAGAGAGCTCTTGGGTTTGAATTCTATCTACCGGCATGCATGCGTCTTTCGTCCGAAAAATCGTCATCTTACGTGTCTCTCCTCGGTGACCAGTCTCTTACCCATCACAGATAGCATTTTCCCTTGTAGTGTGTGTATTTTGTTTTATGCTTTAGTTGGACAAGGTAATTAAACCGCTAGTTGTATCATGAGAAGTACCCTCTTTACCATTTTACACCTAATGGCACATCTACCCTTGCAACATGTTACGCAACACAAATATTTTTAGATAATTAAAATAATTTCATTAATAATGAATTACACCTAACCTCTAAGTTAAGGGATGCATACAACCAAAAAAGAAAAAGAATAAAATAAAACCCTAAAACAAACATGAAAATGTCATGTTGTCTCGCATCAACTCACCCACTAATTACAGCCAAAAGAACATAAAGCTCTAGAAATCAACTTATAAACAACGTCTTCAACAAGGACCCCTACTTGTTCGCCATATGCGACACGTGCCAATAATTAGGTATGCATAATCTAGAAATAAGTTAAATGGCGTTGGATATTGACTTGTCGTGCTGTAATTATATATTTGTTTATCTTTGCACGACACTAAATTGAAACAACGGAAAGGACATATTGTAATGGCAACATTCTTCATTATATATTTCAATATGGTTGAACTTATACCATGAAAACTCGCATCCCATGGCATTGGACTTATTTTGCATAACTGAGGGACTACATGGTCAAGCTGGTAGAGTTTGATCCTTTTTGCAAAAGAAATGATAGTGCCGTTTACCAAACACCTCCTTAATTGGATCTCAAACTACAAAAAGTATAACATGCAAAATCATTGATAGACACAAGAAGAAACCAAAGGGTGGTTATCGTTATATTTCTATTCCTTCAGGTAAAACCCTTAGATTCAGATTCTTTCTTTTCTCTCCTCCTTTTCATCAGTTGATTTGGCAACAAGCAGTTTGGTTTTTTAATCAAGATGCATATATAAAAAAACATGGGGTCCATAGGATAACACCGTGCACTTGGTCCACTACTTTTCGGCCTTTTTCGCTGCTAAAATGGGATTTGGTCTACGCCCGTGTACCATTCTTCATGCCAGGTCAAGGCTGCAACTCCTGGTGCACAGATGTGCAATGGACCATGGCATCTTTCGTACTCTTCTCAATAAAACAACTGTTAATTTCCTTGTTACATTGCACAATACATATATTGCACTACTAGTCGTAGTCAAAATATGCAGTGGCTAATGTGTGCTTGTTGCTTAATTAATTAATCAAGTGACCATATGAACACAGCACGTGACACTGGGTTCACAAGTTCTATTTAGTGATTGGGATTTCAATATTAGTTAAGTTCGTTGCTGCTGGAATATTATATATACTTTGTGGGTTTGGGGGGTATACCAACCTCGATCACAATCTGATTACAATTGACTATTAGATGCATGCTGTCAAGTTGTACAACTTCTAATTTTTTGGCCTAATTCATAAAGGGAAATTATTAAGGTAATTAACTAGTAGCTACATGACTCTATCAAAACTAGTCAACAATAAAACCAGTTAGAGATTTGTCCCATCCCTTTATATCTTTTTTCTTTTTTTCATCAAATTTACTGATTATGTGCCTTATAGCAAAAGCCAAAAATTTACTTTCATTATCTAAAAACTAGTTGTCATGAACCAGTGATGATCTCATAACATTTGATATTTAGAGCAATACATAGTATGAACTTACACTTACTCTATATTACTCTGGAGAAGGTAGTGCATGGAGTAACCATGTCAAGCATAAGCATTATCAACGTCAAAATACTACTCTCTTGTTTCAAAATATAACTACTTCTAATATTTAAATTTATCTCATATAGCTGTACTTCTCCATCTACTTCCTCATCTCAACCAATTACATCAATCTTTCATTTAATTTCTCGACCTACTTTTTTAACCCAACCAATCGTCATCATCCTTTATTTAATTTCACCATATTTCTTAATCTCTTCAAAAAAAAGACAAAAGTGTCTACATTATGAGACGGAGGGAGTATGACTTGGCTAGAACAAAGGAATATTATAATAGTAAACAATTCAATTCCTAAGTGAGGGCTGCATTGGAACATATAGATTTTATAGGATTTTCATGGGAATTAGTTAAATTCCTGTAAAATTCCACCAAAAATCCTCCATTAGAGGATGATTGAATAGGCAATTTTTTTCACATTCCAAACAGGATCTTCAAGTTCAAGGGGTTACTTCATCCTACCTAGGAAGTGAAGGGGCCTTCATTCTGAAGTGTTCACCACCTATGGGTCATTCTAAATGAAGCGTTAGTTGCGTTAGTTAACATGGGTGCTAGTTTGAGAGGCAAGTCAACTTTCAGTCTTCTTTCACACACTTTTCCAATAATAAATCCCACAAATTAACTAAGCTTTAGATAGTAGTCTGGAGTTGATTAATTAGATTTCTTATCTCTGAAAAAGACCACAAAAGTATTATTAGTCTCCAATCTTTAGGTCCTGCCAAACTACAGATGCCCTCCAAACTCCGAGTCCAGCCGGACCAAATTAAAACTACATGCATGCCCAACCGAATCTTGATGCTATTGACAGTATCTGATTTGGTGCAGAAAAGTAGTCACTTACTTGACGACATGTTTAGTATAATTTCCTCTTTAATTAATGCAGATAAATGCTTGATTAGATCATTTGATTAGTTGACTGGGATCCACATCCACTCGATCGAGTAGCTCACAAGTTGAGAGTTTACCACTTAATTGATTCCAAATCTAATGCCTATTTGTTTATGCGTTATCGATTAATGATTTGGTGCCACATTTCTGTACTTTTAGAGCATTAAGCAAGGGTGGCCATGCCTGTTAGGAAAAGCTTGTATCTGTAAAGTTGTAACCCGCTCTTTTTGACAATAAGATGAGATTCTTCTATAATCAAAAGTTCCAAAGCTGAGTACTACTAACAAACAATTGTTTGGGGCTAGGACACCTGGTAAGCCTATGTACAAATACCCGGCTTACCTTATAGTCGGAAGAGGGTTACCTTTCTATCGCGGTAAGTCTGATTGCTACGCAAAACTAAAAATAATTGGACAAATTTTATCAAAATTTTTAATTTTATTTTTTAAAAAAACTTGATTGATATACCAGGTTGGTACCGTTACCACACACCTTGATGGTAAGTTCGGTTATCGTGATAACCGATGATATGTTAAGACTATATATAATGTGTGCATGTAGGCGGTTTTATTGGAATTTGGTCGTTTGATCGACCTGTAATAGCGGTATTTGTTTTTGTTGCTAATTTATCACTGAATATTTATACGGTGGTTATTTTTTACAGGTGTGACTACATGTCTTTGAGATAATGAGCTGCACACATATAAAAAAACAATGAGTTGCAAATAAATTAAAGGAAATAAAATTCTAGTGGTTGGCAAAAGATTTGTCTTGGCAAATGGCTATCAATTGAAACAACGACATTGTTTGGAAAAGAAACAGTATTGCCAAAGGTTGCAGAAAGGAAAGAAAATTAAACGTCTTTGAATCGTTTTCTCAGTTCATGCCTTTGTTGCTGCAGTCTCTGGCTGGTGATTTGGAAGCACACCAACACCAGCAAATGTTCCTTCGTGACAAGGACAGCTAGCTAAGCTTTCGATCGTTTGCGAGACTTTCTCAAAGAGAGATAGAATCAAAGAAACGTTCATTTAATTTGTAATAAATTTCTTCAAACAACAGAAAAGTTTCTTCAAATAAATTTCGCAAGCGGTCGTTTTCGAGAGTCAAATTCCGGTCAACTCAATCGCTGCAGGTCGTCAAACCCTACTCGAGTCTGTAGCTTAGAATTAATCAATGATGAAATATATTAATTATTCACAATTGTCTGTGAATGTGACAGTACGTGGTGCCGAGCCGGCCGTACAAATGCGATTAATCAGTCTTGGTTTCCTAGTAATCCATGTTAACCTGAGCTAAGCTAGGCGTGCGTTTATACGTGCCGACGTCCTGTGTAGCTATCTAGCGAGCTGCCTCCTGTCGATTTCATCTGCCACGTCAGCGGTTAATTTGGTCGCCACGTGGATTGGAGCAGGACAATGCCATTATTCTGCATCTCCGCAAGATTGTACCTCTGACTTCTTCTTTACATAGACTCATAGAATATATATTAACTCTGTTTTTACAGTTGAATTTTAGACATTACGTTTAAATATTTGTCTTATTTAAAAACTATATAAGTATCGTTTATTTTATTATGATTTATTTTTATTATTAAAAGTACTTCAAGCATTACTTATATTTTTACATAGTTATACTAAATTTTTAAATAAAAAAAATCAAAATGTAATGTCCAAAAGTTAAAAACGGAGAGGGTATTTCTTGTCATGAAGTATTGACGTGTGTTCTACTGCTAAATTTATGTATCACAATGATACTTAAGCTCCCCTTTAGTATCTCACTTTTCTTCTTTAAAAGAAAATTTTTTTATCGCTCAATATTTTTTAACCGACAGCATATACATGCATACATACACATGCGTATGATAGATGTACAAGAGATAAGATATTATAGTTTATAAATAAGAGCAAAAGATGAGATAGTCAATTCACAAGCATGCATATTATGACGATATTCAGTTTCTCCTTTGATGGTTGGTTTAGCCACAAGACACAATTTTCAGCATATGAGCCCTAGGCTTCTTGTCAGACTACTATGCAACTGCTGGACATCGTTTCTTGTGATAAGACTGATAAGATCTCACGGTTTCACGGACGATTGAGATGTCCTCAACAAAAGTTTTAAGACCAACAATGGTGTGACTCAGCGGCTACTAAACACCGCCACGTAGGATATCTGACAATGATTAAAAAAAGGTCTCTGCAAACGGTTCTCTTTTTACGTGCTCGATGAAAAATGATGATGAAAAGCATTCAATAAAGTGCTAGTGAGAAAGGGTATTATTCCAGTGATTTTATATGTCCGAACTGTGGCTTTTCTCCAAACAAGCCCTATCTATTTTATAGCAAACTATAATGCGTGAAAGTTGATCTACTGTCCCTCAAGCACCTAAAAATTTCGCTCTTTTTTTCTCCAAACATTATATCTACTCATTGGACCAACACATGTCTCTTACATTGTTAAGAAAGAAGGACAGTAATAATGGCTTATAAAACCCATTGCGCGGGAAATTAAGAAACTATCATTACATGAGAAAATAGTCGCACAGGAAATTAAGAAACTACAATTACGTAGGAAATAAACTGGACTTGTGACAGTACAAACCCTAGAAAATTTCTCCTTAGTAATAAGTCGTAACTGAGTGGAAAATTAAGAAACTATCATTATGTGGGAAAATAAAGTTGTACTCATGAAATAAAAAAAAACCAACACATCTCTTCCTTAGTACAAATCCTCAAGAGGAGTGTCTTCAGTTCCAACTTAAAATAAATCAAGCAGCCTTTAAAACCCAACAAGTCCTCAAGGGGCAGTCACAGCCTTTTCTTTTTTTCTCCCTTTCATCTACATCATTCGAAGGTTCTCTTGGTTTTTCATTTTAGTTATCATCCAAATGCGTTGTACTAAGATTTGTGAAGAAAATATAGAGAACCTGTTCACATTTCAAAACCAGGTAGTAAATAAATGCTACGCGTCCAAACAGGAAGCAAACGGCACCTACTCACAACGCTATACAACTCTGCGCCACCGAATAGGCATATGAAAACGTGCATATTTTTTTGCAGCAATGCACAGTGCAAAATAGCTTATTCACAAAACTAAAGTTTCATTACAAATAAAATTCTGTGCATTTGTGACTAAAATGCAAAAAACACACACAGATCTAGGTTTTATAAACCCTCCCAATTCCCCACTGCACTTCACAGATTCATAATCAGTCTAGTTCTCATCTCTTCGCCGTGTGCTCAGGCAAAGGCATTTTCCTCGGGTTGTCGGCGCAGCGCCGCCACACGGGCTCTGTGACGGGACGCCTGCGGCGAGGGGACTGCAGGGTGGTGCGGCGGCCGGCGGCGAGGTGATCTTGTTGTCAAGCGCCCGTGAAGCTCTATCGGTCAGGTAAAGGAAAGGTCTGCTCCTGTTCTTTTTCTCACGAATCCTTTGCTCCTGTAGATATGTGGAAGCAATTAGAAGCAAAGCAAAAAAAAATCATCTGGATATGAATCTGAAATGGAGGTTGATTTATTGGGTCCATCTGATCTATGATATTTTCCTGTTCCTGGTTGATTTTGTTTGGTTGGTTCGAGAGTGGAGAGACAAACATCACCATCAATAGAACTTGAATTATATATGTATGATCTTCCAGGGGACCATCTGGTCTTAGGTTTCTCTGCAGTCTGGCCCTGTCCTTGTTTGTCTGTTTGGCTGGAGGAAGTGGAGTGGGGATGGGGCTAGGGTGTTGGTGATTGCTATAGCCATAGTATCCTCCCTATGGACCATGCTCACATACAGATTTAGGATCAAATGGCGCAGATTCACCTGATTGGACGACTAGGGTTAGGTCCTCACGACGTGACGATGGGCTCCACAAGGGTTTTATTTATTGTCTTTTAATAGATTTTATGAGGCTTTATTTAAGGTTATTTACCCTCCGAACAGTTGGAACTGAATGGCGCAGATTGACCCTACTGGACTATTAAGGGTGAGGTTCTCCCATCACAACACTCTCCATAGATAGATCTGTTAGATTTTGTTAAAGGTGTTTCTATAGATTTGTAAGGTGTTATTTAAGGATTTTCTGGGCTATGGTACCAAAGATGCTTTTTCTTGGTTGGCTTGGCACTCCACTGTTTTGTTTGATGTTGACAACTTTTACTGAAGCTATCCTATCGTCAATGATGGTTGTTTGCTACCTACTGTATTACTGAGGCTGTGAGATTTCTAGATATTCATCATTGAGTTATTCAGTGAGTTCTAGTATAGGAATATCACAAACATGAAAAAATTGGTGATTTGCCACTCTCCGTGGCAATGACATGTGAGACTATTTGAGTCAATAACATGTGGGCCAGGATGGTAAATAATCGAAGTCTATTTTGTGGAGTGGCAAAATACCAAATCTCCCGTTGTTATGACAGCTTAGAAAAACTACTCTAAAATGTTTTTTCTTGTATTGCAAAGGAAAAGTGGGGTGCATATACATTTTAAAAGTGCACAATGTCCACTTTATATTGATTTATTTTGTCAACATTTCGCAAAATCAGAAAGTCGTATTGTTCTGTAATTGCGCCATTTTTGAAAATATAGTGAAATTTACAATTAACACAATGTTTGACACATTACTTCAGTACTAAAGTTGTAAGCTCTATAACATTGCGTCTCAATATTCATTTTAAAGCTTGGGCTCGCCTGCATGCATGGGCACAGCTTTTACTCGTATGCCATTAATGGTGGATGCCAGTGTTACCTAGATATGGACATGTGTTGGAATCCGACTCAGATTTAGTTGTCTGATTTGGCCCCCCAAAAATGTGAAATACATTTGGAATTAGACTCAATTTAGAGAATCAAACTCAGATGCAGACATATAGAGGACTATTACCCTTTTAGGATAGTACATATAAAATCATTATGTGCACTTGTTTCTTCTTTGAAGGATGTGGTATTGATTTCCCCCTTTCTTTTGTCATCAGGTGCTTAAATCGGTAGAGATAAACAGCAAAGTGTACATGGCACAACAAGAGCACCACATGGTTTCAGGAACTGTTGAAGAAGAGGTTTCTGCACAAGTTATGGGAAGTAAGAGTACCAAAAAGAAGGCTGTGCAAGGGAAAACATTCACTGGTTTGTCCAATAAAACAAAGTGTTTTGCATGTAATGAGACATCACACACACTGGATCAATGCAACATAAAAGGACTGGTTACTGGTGCACAGCTATTTGCCCATACTACAAGGCAACCATTCTACATGATTCAATCTTTGGAGGAAGCTGTTGAGGAGGAGACATTCTATCGTCGCTGCCTGCTAATCACATCTGATACCAGTAACTTGGACCCAAGAAAAGTGAAAGTTGAAGTAAGCAAGTTTTGGAAGCTGACTAACTGGGAGATAAGGACAGAAGGCAGACAGAATTTCCTAGTGTCCTTCAGCTCAGAGGATGACCTAATAAGCTGTTTAAAGACTCCCAGAATAGAAACATCTATAGATGATAAGGAGGTGAACTTCACTGTAGCAAGGTGGAAGGAAGACGATGAAGAAAACATTGAATTGATTAGGGAATGGTTTTTAGTTTATGGGGTCCCAACAATATATAGAAACTGGAAAGAGCTATATCAAATTGCATCAGCAGTTGGGGTATTGATTGATGTGGATGAGGAAAGTACGGAAGGTGACCATAAGGAGCCTATTAAGTTAAAGGTTGCATTAAGAAGCGTTGATGGTGCTCCTTTCTCATGTCACTTTGTGTTCGGGTGGTATTCAAGATGTGTTACGTTCATGATAGAAGACAATGTACAAACCATAGAGTGTGAAAGGAAGGTCTTACAAGATAGCAATGGTGAAGATCATCTTGATGAATCTGGCGAGGAATGCAAAGACAAAACAGATGAAGTTATTGAAATACCTCCAGAAATACTGAATAAAAGGATGGATTTGGAGAGCAGTAGTCATGACACTGGTGTTGTTGCTTCAACACACAACCATACATTGGATATCAAAGGCTGCTCAGATAAGGAACTAGAGAAAATAGAAACAGCTGAAGAGCCTAGCTTTATTGAGGAGTTAAGAGTTCACACAGAGATCAAAAGCAAAGATAACAACATAACTGCTCCAGCACCCACCACAACCAACATAAGTGGAAGTTCGACTAGCATGACTGGAGACATGCTCTTCAAACGTGAGTTAAAATTTACACAAATCATGCATATATGTATGTTAATGTGTTCGACATAATAGGATAATCCATTTTCAGTTTCTCCAAAAAAAAATCAACAGGTCGCTATTTTTGTTTGTTGATATCATATTCTTTATGCTTCACCAGCAACCACTGTGACCCACTCCAAGAAAACAACCGAAGGCAGTCCAAAAGCTGAAGGGGGGCAATCCACAAGTGGAAATTCAATGGGCATGATTGGAGAAGCACCCTTCAGAGGTCAGTGATAATTCTATATTCGAAAAGTTTGTTTTGTTATAAGGACTTTCTTTATGAATCTCATTAGAACGAAAATACTTTTTAAGTAAAAAACTAACTGATCCTCAATTTTTGAAAAAAATGTGGTTTTAGCATGCATACAGGTGAATGTGTCAGTACACTAGGTAGGGTAATTTTAGCATTTATGTAGGCAAATGTGTTGGGTGCACTAGGATAAATAGTTACCCTTTTTGTTGGTTGACATTATGTCCATAACACTTCCCTTGAAGGTATACAAAAACCACCTGTCAAGATTGTGTATGCAAGAAGAAATAAAATGCAAGAAAGATCCATGGAGAAGCAGGATTCCAAAAGCTTCCTAGAAAAAGAACAACGAAAGGAACTGGAAACAGCTCTAGTGGGCCAAGGGCAGAAGTCAGATAATGAGTCTGGCGGAGATGGAAACAATAAAGACAGCAATGCAATTGCTCCATCCACCATTGCAATCAACTCTAAGAAGAAGCAAACCATAGAAGACATTGTGACAACTCAAGGAGCACAATCTATCAGTGATAGTTCAACTGGAGAAACTCAGGCAAAAGGTGAGCGAGAATCCTGTTTATGCAAATTTTATTTGCCATATATTCCTTATACCTGCCTTAAACAAATATTTAGAAAAAAGAACTTAAAAAGGAAAATTGTGTAAGCAACACCTTTTAGAAAGTATTTCTAATGAAACAGGGTAAATCATCCCGAATTCTATAGTGTTAGATTAGAAATATCTTGTTAATACTTGTGTTGAACTGTCTCTAATGGCATGGCTGGAGCAGGACCCAGAGGAGCTCAGTTTGATGCAAAGCAACATGTTTCTACAATGAGCAAACAGTATGTGATCTAACATTTTCTTTTTATATATTAGTTTCTCTTCCTGTCTCATTGTTTCAACATTATGGTCTACTTGTCACATTCATATTTTATATTTGTCATCATATATGAATATTCAATTATGTCCAACATGGGCATGGCATGATATAGGCTAACTTGAAATTCCAGGGAATTTATCACACGCAATGAAATCCTTGAGAGTTTCAATGAGATGGGTCTCCAAGAAAACCTACTGAAGGGAATATATGCATATGGTAATTCTTATTATCTGTTATTTTGTTGAGATGCCTAAGTACGTAGCAATTACCTTTTGGCAGAGCTTTTACTGGAAACCCTATTTGTGTTTACCCCCTGATGTCATGTTTTACAGGTCTGGATAAGCCTTCAGCAGTCCATCGAAGAGGAATTGTCCCACTATGTATGGGTCTGGACGTTATCCATCAGTCACTGTCTGGAAAAACTGTTACACTATGCTGTGGTGTTCTGCAACGACTAGATTATGCATCTACACAATGCCAGGCTTTGGTTCTTGTACCAACACGTGACTTAGCACAGGAGACTAAAAAGGTGATTGGGGCACTTGGTCACTGCCTAGGTGTCCAAGCTCATGCTTTTTATGGAGGGACTAGTGTCCGTGAGGACCAGCAAATTCTTTCTAGCGGAGTTCAGGTTGCTGTTGGTACTCCTTGTCATGTTCTTGGCATGCTGCAAGGGAGAGCACTCTGTCCAGATCACATTAGAATGCTTGTCTTGGATGAAGCAGATGAAGTACTCAGAGGTTTCAAGGACCAGGTTGGTTGTGCACTCTCTTACCATCTCATTTGTAGAAATCACAAAGAATTACTGCATTGGGCAACCTAGTTACAGATCATGCACTATTTGGAACTCCACAATTCCACATACAATTCTTGCTAACAGTCATCTATTACCTTTGCAGATCCACGATATTATCCAGCTTCTCCCAACCAAAACCCAGTTTGGATTCTTCTCTGCTGCTATGCCCCATGAAGCTCTTGAGATGTGCCACAAGTTCATGAGTAAACCCGTGGAAATCATTGTGCCAAGAGATGAAGAACTTGAGGGTATCAATGTCAAGCAGTTCTATGTCAACGTCGAGAAGGAAGATTGTAAGCTCGACAAACTGTGTGATCTTTTTGACACCATGGAAATCACACGAAGCATCATCTTTGTCAACACTCGGCATCAGGCCAAGTCACTGACAGAAAAGATTAGAGGCAAGGGGTACACTGTCTCAGCAGTTCATGGAGGCATGAACCAGGGAGCCAGAGACAAAGCTGTTCAGGAATTCCAGTCTGGATCATCACGTGTCCTCATCGCCATTGATCTCCGTGGCATCGATGTTCTGCATGCCCCTGCTATAATCATCTACGATCTGCCGACGCAACCAGTCAGCTACCTACGTCATGTTCAAAGAAGTGGGCAGCACGGAAGTAAGGGTGTGGCCATCAGCTTCATAACTCGCGCTGATGAGCGTGGGTTCTCTAGTATCCAGAAGTTTGCCAACACCCAAATGGAGGAGCTACCCTCCAACGTTGCTGATCTCCTCTGAGAAATTTCTTGGTCGTTTATCATGTGCAAAACTGATCCAGGGGTGTAAAAAAGTTTTACCTAATAACCTTATCCCGGACCTCACTTTGTTATTATCTGTTCCTAGTTGCGTTGGTCAACTACTTGAAATCTAGGCTGGAATTTTGTGAAATTTAAACCTTGGTTTACCAGTTGTTTACCATCGCTCTCTTGTATCCCGGCTTGGATGTGCGAATTTGGTTGTTGCTTGCAATGTTCATGTGCATTTATCCATTCTCTTATTTTTAATGATCTGATTTCTTGACCATGATCATGCTATATATATATCGGCAGACATATCCCAAAGATGCAAAATGTGGTGCACACACATGACGACATGCCAAAACATTTTTGTCTCTTAAGACGCAGCGCACAAAAGGCTTAGTTTTGAACTTTGGACTAGCCTATGTTGCAGTAACCAATAACCATATCTGGCTGTGAACCTGCAGTTGGATGAAGGGGCAATAACTTGGTAATCGGTATGGTGATTTCTCACTTTGAGAACTTGGCTAGGTTCAGATCAAGGCTGATGCAGATGCCAAAATAGCATGCCATTACATCAAAGAGAGAGCAGCATTAACTACACTGCTTCAACTCAAGGCAACATTTTCCCTCCAAAAAAAAGGAAAAAAATTGAAAAAAGTAATCTTAGGGCAACATCTAAAATTCTAGACACAGCATGAACGCGTGTACTACATCCCATGATTAAATTTGAAACCAAAATTTTGCATGTTCGCATAGCTTCATGTGTACGAAGAGATCCATGATTTTTTGCTGGAATTTCCTCAAAGTTAAAGCACAGCAGCTCACACGATCCACAAACAGTTCTACTCTACAGTGCAAGATAGATGGATAGATCTGACTCACCTCAGGCAGGGTCGCTGCAACCAGATCCAGCGCCGACGCCGGATCGGATGAGGGGACGACGTGTCTCCAGACTGCTACTCTGCCCCGCTCGGGCTGCTCCTCACGTGCACGGAGAGGAGGACGAAGGATCGAGGCGGCGCCCGGAGTGCGCGACGCCGACGGCGACCGCAGCGACGGCCAGTGCAGGGCGCCATGCCGCCATGCCACCTTCACCTACCCAGCCGCGCGCGTCTGGCAAAGCTGACTGCCAGGCAGGCAGAAGCAAACCCTAGTTCATGCTTGGATCGAGCAGGAAACCCTAACGAGGCGAGGGATCCATCCATGGATCGGATTTGAGGCTGCTGCTTTGCTGCGCGATTCTCGTCCCGAGGCCCGAGCCGAGCGCGCAGGGACGCGGAAATGGAGGGATCAAAGATGGTTGGGCTCATTGGGCTTTTGCGGCCCAGTAAGGCCCAAAAATTTTGGAACCAATCGTTCCATGGGAATTGGGACGAATAATGGCCAAAATTTAACAAATTTCGTTAATTCCACCTGTGGGTCTTTTGGGGATTTGGGAAGCCTGGTTGGACCGAAAATTTAATTTAAATATCGATATATCCACAAACTAAGCATAGCTCAACTAGTTAGGTTGAAACCAAACACCCAAGTTTAAGGTACGGATACTCATATTTATAACTAATACCCATCACAGCGAGGCATGTGGAGATATCAATCTTAATACATGCCATCCCACTCATAAGGGTATGGTGTACGAGTGTGCGTTTATAGAGGAAGATATCAATCTTAATATATGTCATCCTACTTATAGGGTAGGGTGTACATGTGTGAGTTCATAGGGGTGAGTATACGCGCGCGTATATTGTCTATGTTTGTACTGTGTTTCGAAGAAAAATATCAATATATGAATGTAAACCTTTTAGACGAGAATTGAGGCGGTAATTTTGCTAATTTGGATGCAACATTCTGGCATGGGTGTAAGGATTGAAGAGGGCTGGGTACCAATCGAACTTGGGAAGTCTAAAAAAGAGTTTGAACTTGGTGATGAACTGCCCTGCCTTGCTTCAAGTGAAAAATGAGATATAGTTACAATTTGGAAAGCATATACACACGTATAAATACCATGAGAAGAAATTAAGGAGATAATCCTGCAATGCTGGATCGCCAATCTGGGATCAAATGATCATTCTTGGCCTAGAGGAACGCAAAACACTCTACGTTTATATGTTAGTTATGCCTTCTATCGATTATGTTGCCACCACTATTGGTGTACTTCTACTTTTCTGAGTTTTAGACGTCTAAGCCTACATTAGACCGTAGATCTCTCTTGGTATATCCAGACAATAGGTAGGAACATAAACTGAAACATTCTGGAGCTACAAAGATAGTTATTAAATCGTTAGCACCACATAAAAACATTCCCCCTAGAGTAGCTGTTAATACGAATAACAGAAACTCTGTTATAGCCATTTCTGTACATTCAATGTACTCTACGGATAGAGGAATACATAAAGTTGAACATAATAAAATAAGAAATTGAAAGATTTCGTTGAAATTGTTCGTTTGGAAATTTCCCGAAAAAGCTAATTATAGGCTCTTATCTCCATCGGAACAATAGGGCCGTTATGCTTATTACTAAACTTGTTGAAGAGATGAAATAGAACCAAGGTCTATCTTTTTGATCAGAGGTTAAATCGATCATCAGAAGAAGAATTAGGCCAAAAATTAGGATACATTCTGGGAAAATGAAACTTCCCTGGAAGAGAAGCAAATGAAACGCTTTCATAAAAATTCTCGGTAGAGAGAACCTTTCGATGCTCTGCTTGCTTATGATCCTCGGTAGCAAGATCTAAATGGCCAGATGGGCCAAACTTTCTCATAGCATTTCAATATGTACCCTACTTTTTTTTATATAAAATATACTAACCGTTCTTAAACTATTGGCGTACTTCTACTTGGATTTTTGCTTAAGAAGTAGTTATGCATTTTATCGATTGCGTTGCCATCACTATTTGGTGCACTTCTACTTGATTGAGTTTTGGATATCTAGCCTCCATGGTAGGAAGACCCTTTTCGACGTTGTGCATGATTACAATCGCAGTGGTGAGGTCTAGATGGCTAGATGAACCAAATCTGCTCGCTTCGTTTCACTGTGTATTATATATATATTTTTTTAAAAAACCAAACATGTATTCTACAGTCCTACTAAAGCAGTAGTTATGTCTTTTATAGATTGTGTTGCGACCACTATTGATGTACTCTCGTCCAGAAAAGGATACTCTTTCAATGCGCTGCCTGCTTACCATTGCTAATGGTAAGGTCTAGATGACCCGATGGACCAAATTTGCTCACCCCGTTTCACTACAAGTTTTACATTTTCTTTGACCAAATCTGTATCTTACTTTCTTATTAAAGCAGTACTCTCTATCCCAAAATAAACCGATTCGTCTCATCCCAAGAGAGTTGTAGTAGCGAGAAAAAAAAGACCAAAGTGTCTATCTTTAATAGGAAATTAGTATTGGTGGGTGGTAAGATAAAAGATATTAAATGAATAAAACTTCTTAATTCATGGATAGATAAGATATAAATTAATTTATTTTAAAACAAAGTGTAAACTATAAGAGTTGGTTTATTTTAGGACGAAGCGAGAACTAGTTATGCCTCTTATTGATTGTGTTGCCACCTTTTTTTTTTTTCTGAAGGACTGTTTTCCATCTATATTAGCCTACTTCTGCTTGGACTGACTTTTGGACAACCTCTTCAAGAGCATCTTCAACAAGTACCTAAAATTAGTCTCAAAAGTATTGGATTGAAGGCAGCCAAAAAAAAAGATTGATTCAAAAATCAATCCTCTCTAAGAGATATCTAAAATTAGTCCCAAAAATTTTTAAATATGCTATGTCATCACAGGTGGGCTTTCCAACTAATTTTTGACGTGTTCTCTTATCCTATCCGGTCGCGCGCGAGCACAGAAGCCGCGATCTACATCGAGTGCGTGCGAGCGTGCCTGACCGGAGGAGCGCGTGCATGTGAGAGCGTCCTATCTCTCTCTTTCTCTATAGCTAACAAAATTTCAAAATAGAACAGTACAGTTAGTGCTTCACAGACACAATCAAACAGAAGCTTTATATCATCTATATTGTCCCCTTGATTCTGTAGTTCTTCAAACATGCAAGGGCTGATTAATTCCGAGAGCTCTAGAACCAGCATTACATAATCTAACCTGGCATTCTTTTCCTCCCAAAAGACCTTAATACCTGATTCCATATCTGGGAAGTACAGGGTCCCACTGTTTAAATTCAGGAGAGTTGTCATCTTCATCAAATGAATGAAGAACCGATACAGGACTTGGCTGTTCTTTCTTTTCATTGCTTTGCTCAGGACAGCCATCTGGTAACTTGGGTGATCTTGGTTCAGGTGTCTTTGGATCTTGTTGCTAGCAGCTTCAAACCAGAGCTGCAGCTCCCCTAAATCATGTCATGTAAATTGCAACAAGAATCAAACAATTTATCAACAAGAATCAAGAATCACTAATTATATCAGTAGTAAATTGCAACAAAATCCACTGAATATATATCTGACATAAATTACAACAAAACAAATCCCCTAAATATATCTAGGTAAATTCTTAACAAATCCACTAAATTCTGAGCTCCAACTACAATTGACACCAAACAATGTGAGCTTCATATTGTTTATATGATGTCAACTTCAGAGCTAATAACATTATCAAAAGTTGGATATCAGCATGTAGAATGCAGTAGAGGAAGGCACATGATAGTGGTAGATTGAGCTTCTATCTGTATAAATAAAATTATATCAGAAAGTTGTAGGAGTACGCGTAGGCTACGATAGCAGAAAACAAAAATTTCTACCGCGCACACCAGGACATCATGTGAGAGAGGGATCATGGATCATTACCACTAGACGCGCAGTGCAGCGGAAGATGGGTTGGAGAAGCCAGTCCAACCTCGCGCGCGTCGAGGTAGTAATGGAAGTAGTCGATCTCCGGCCGATCAACGCTGCAACGAGCAGCGCCTCTACCGGTATCCACACGTCCGGGGCTGGAACACCGATCGCGAGTGTACTAGCACTCGTGGGCGGCTAGGGTTTGGCTCGGGAGGTGGCAGCTAGGGTTTAACTCGAGGTCAACAGAGAACGTACCGTCATCTCCTTGGCCCCTCACCTCCCTATATATAGACCTCCTCATTCGGGCCTCGTAGACCGAGGCCCAATAAGAGTCTACTCGGATCTCTATCCGAATCGAGCCCATATTCAAATCACATTCGAATAAGTGTTTCAACCCATTAAGTGTGCGACACTGTAGGTTCACATATATTTTGTCGCGACCCAGAAACACCTTTCTGGTCACCCTGTTAATAGCGGTCTCTAGCAAGGCATATTAACCCCAAAATATACGTAAAGATCATATCGGCTGAACCTGTAATGTCCTCATGTACAAATCCCTTTGCTTCACGATATCGATTGAGCTCAAGGCGAGACTTGTGTCATCCTTTTAATAGCTCAATCACTCTCTCGATCCTGTGATGGATTACAAACTTGTGATTGACACCTCAATCACCTTAGCATGGCCATGCACTTTCATAATCCATTACATCGAGGGGCCCAGAGATATCTCTCCCGTCAGGAGGGATAAATTCTATCTTGATCATTCACATCCCATTACATATTTCATAGCAAACCCGAAGACTACTTTTATAACTACCCAGTTACGGAGTAGTGTTTAGTAGTCTCAAAATAAGCTACTACGTATATTGGGAACCATGATGATCTTAAGTCTAAGGACTCTACATAAACACTACTTGAGACTAACTGATGACACATGAAATCTCTGCAGTATCTCATGACGGGTCTATCCAACATATGTTTACTAACATATATCTATATTATCGATTTGGTATCTCCATACCATGATCCATGAGACATGATCATCAATCAATACATATACTGATGTTAGAATCATATTTGTTCCTCATATGATATACGATCAGGGATCATTTAGAAATAGCAATATTTGATATTAAAAGTCTCATGAATAAGTCACGTACTTATTGATCAATAATGATAATGTCTATTTTAAGGAACCAATCAATACATTATAAACATAGCATGTGATATATATAACATCTCCATGTTGGCTCTAGGGCATATCACTAACAAAAGTATACATAAAACATAATACAGTGCACTACTTGTGAAAGGTTAAGTCACAAATTCACCATCTAGTTGTGATTTACATTTAGAAAGAGACTATAGTAGCTGGTCTGATTTCGGTGCAAAAGGACACTTTACATCAACAGAAGGTATTAAAAATGTTGTAGTAGTTACTATAGGACAGCAGTTACAAACTGTACCAGTTAGTAAACACCATCTAATGGGCTAACAAGGTTCAGTTGAACAAAATAGATAAACAAGCTAGGATTCTGAACTATTTGGGTGGCTGGCCTAGACTCTTTTAGCAATATTTTTCTGGCAAAAAATTATCAGATTCATATAGCTGAACAGCCAACCCTAAAGCATTCTCCTAAAAAAACACGAGTTATAGTACATAAATGAGATAATAGTATGTTATGGGCAACTTAGCTATAAGAAAAAAAAGTGTTTTATCATGTTTCAAGTGTACCCATTTTGTCGAATAATGGGGAGCCTGAAATTCATCTTATGGAGTTTGAACAGGGAGATTTAAACAACTTACTTAGATATTTTACTATGGGGATTCTGAAACTCTGAATGAGATGTAAACAATCTTCCTAGGCCAGGTTCTGCAGCTCTGAATATTCTGTAGTTTACTTGCAGTTATGTAGGTTTGGAGGGAATACATAGCTGTCAAACTATTTTCAAACTACAGTAGGAACTGCACACTCAAATAGAAGTTGCACTTTAGAGCTATTCTCCCAATCTAATATACTTTTTACTGAATATTGTCACTAATATTGTCACTAATTGAATATTATTGCACCAGCAACCATGGTACTTCTAGGATTGATTCATTGATTGAATTGCTTCTTGCAACTGAATACAATGACACGAAGTTGAGAACTTCTCTCTCTCCCACAGATTTATTTTTCAGTTTTGGAAGACTGCTAGTTAAAAATTCAGAAGATAAGTCCTACAGTTCTTAATATTCTACAGTTTACGGAGGCAGCATACTTGGCTGGAGGCGGTGCACTGGCCAGAGGCGGCAGCCCTGGCCAAAGGTGGCACCCTGGACGGATTGGTGTGAGGAAGAAGAAACTACGATGGGAAAAAAAGAGCTCGGGCAAGAAAGGATTTGGCGCGGGGAGAAGAAATCGATACGGACAGCAAAATTTTTCCCACGATCGCACGATTGGAAACGCTCAATACTACCCTAAATTTAGCTTAGTTTTGAGTCTGGATTAGATATGACGAATTTTTAGGACTAGCCTTAGGAATCTGTTAGAGGCTTGTTTTACACTAAAATCCCAAAAGTCTACTTGGATATCTCTTGGAGTTGCTTTAGCAGGGAGAACCTTTCAAGGCTCTGCATCGTCATTGAGATGGCTGCTACCATCTGATCCAGCTTTGCTCCCCCTCCATGATAAAGGTTTCCTGTTTACGATCATCGGCGATGAGGTCCATATAGATGGACAGGACTTGCACTACATTATCATTGACGGCTGAAAAATGTCAGCGGCAAACATCTTGCAGCCGCACGCTCACTACAGCAATCAGCACTCATCTACCATAGCCTCATGCTCCAGGTGATCTGCCATTGCCATAGACCAGAAAGGAGTGGCAGACAGACAGGACCAGCGAGCAAGAGAGCTAAATTTACGAGCAAGAGTACAATCAGGTGAACATGTCTAGATTTGAAGTGGAGTATGAAACACGACGCAGAAATCTTCAGTCGTAAGAAATATTTCAAGATAACAGAGTTCACAGCAATGATATATAGACTATAGCAGCAAAGGTCAATAAGTCAAATTAGAAGCTTAAAGCAAATCCTTTACGGTTCCCCTACATATAAGCGCAGATGGCAACAGTTAGCTGCTTGCAAAAATAATATAATAGGTCAATCACACCAATACTGTTCCTAACACAAAAGGCTTTGTTTGAGGGTTCTAATTCTCTCTGCATATGAAAACTAACGGAATACAACATAGCTTTCATGTGTAGCTTCTACAGCAAACTACGGATGGGTTCAGCGACTAAAATTACACAGTTGTTTCAGTTACGAGATAATTTGATGAAACTAAATAAATGTTCTGGTGCCGCTGATTTGGTAACCCAGGATAAGATAAAATGCTGATTTTCCAGGAGATGTGCACTTATTATCCTAGAAAAAACTCTCATGAGTTGAGACTCATTTCCCGTACGGATGGTACCTGCTGGAACCCCGGCCACCAGCACCTCCTGCTCCACCGTAACTGCCATATCCTCCAGCACCACCATAGCCACTTGGAGCGCCACCATAAGCACCACCGCCATAAGCACCACCTCCATAGGCACCCCCTCCATATGCACCACCACCGTAGGCACCATAAGCACCATAGGCACCTCCGTACAAGGAGCCACCATAGCCACCACCATATCCTGACCCAAATCCAGCATTACCTCCATAGCCATACCCTCCTCTACCATAACCATATGTGGTGCTATCATAATAACCTCCACCAGCTGATCGATAACCACCACCATACCCATAGCCACCACTGCTGCCACTGCCGCCGCCGCCACCGCCACCAGAAGCAGCAGCTCCACTGCCACGGTATGAACTGCGGTAACCACCCCCACTCCCATGACTAGATCTCCCATTACTACTGTGATCACCACCATGTTTCTTTGGCTCGGCCTTCTTTATTTCAACCTGAAATTTACAATAGTACAAAATAGACAAGATTGTCAAGCAACCATTTAAGGGTACAACAAAAATCATTTTTACCAAGGTACCACTTAAAACTAGACAGCACAACAGACAATCCTCTGTTCACTGGTAGAAACATCTGAGATTAGTTTTCAGGTCATTTGACCCAGCAAGAAATTGATTAGCAATGCATAAATAACTACATCTTACAGACAATGCAACAAAAGTGACTGGTATCGAGAAAAGAAGAAAAGGAAGTCCACAGAAGCACCAAGTGCTTCTAGATGGCTCCTATACTCCATTCATAATTTGGAATAACTCTCAACGCTTTAGATTTATAACGTAACCTATGTTTGTTTCTTGGAGCATATGAGCATCTCTAAGTTTATTACCATTTTCCTTTGTTTTCATGTTTACTACTGCTCCTACAGAACTAGAGGCGTGCACATGATGATTGCAAATTTGTTTAACACAAGTCGGTAACTACCTAAGAAAGTCTGCAAACAATTAAAGGAGGTTCTAACCTGCTTTCCACCAAGATCACGCATTCTTCCCTCTGATATAACCCTTTCCACAGAATCCTCACTTTCAAAAGTGACAAAACCAAATCCTCTAGAACGCCCAGTGCTATGATCAAGCATTATTTGATGTTCAACAATCTTACCATATGGGGAGAAGTGCTCCCTCAACTCATCTAGAATTTAATAGGTTGTTAGTTTTCATTTTGCAAGTAAAAATGCTGAAAATTTTTATTTATTATCTAATAAGCACCTTCAGTTAGTGATGATGGTAATCCACCAACGAAGATCTTTCTTGTCTTCGGGCCATCTTTGGATGACATTTCCTCCCTTGGGACTGTCCTTTTAACTTCAACCTGAATAAATAAAAAATCAAGAGAGATAAACAGAAGCCAAAATAAAATCCAAAAGTGCAGTTTTGCAAAAGAGAGTGAACTGTAGACTGAAGTCCCACGTAACGGCTGATCTAAATCAAGATGTCCTACCGTTCTTCCATCTATAACGTGTTCATCCTCCAAAACCTTGTCTATAACAGATGGATCGGAAAATGTAACAAATCCAAATCCACGAGGCATCTTAGTATGCTTGTCCTTCATAATTACAGAATCAGTTATAGCCCCATACTTCTCAAAATGCTTGGAGAATGATTCTACATACAAACAAATAAACCATACAGCTTTGTCAATTGGGAAAAAGGAATTATCAGCAAAACAGAGAAAACAGGGAGGGCAAACAACGGAGTATTGAAGAAATAGCATGGTGACTAAGAATTAAGTCATGATAGAAAAATAGTTCACATAAGGGTGGCAAGCATCAAGACCTCAATTCAGAAATCAATGATAACGATAGATGAGCAAATGCAAGTCTACATGCAATCTACTTCCCAAAGCTCATGAGAGCACTTCTTCTTTCATTTAAGCACAAATCATTTTAATCTTGTCACAGAAAGCAAATGCAATGTAAATATTCTAGCATTCAAAGGATTAAATGATAGTGCATAAGTTACTAGTATTAGTTTCTAAATTGTTAAATTTGATAAAGAGATAAGCAGTAAAATGCGAAAAACAAATCAACACAGGATGCAGAACAATTATACAGGTAAACATATAAGCATATATGTTGTGCATATATATAATGGCCCCCAAACTCCATTATCTTTAGTGCACAAATATAAATTACGGAAATATAATGCCACTCCGTCATTCAGTACTTTGCTAATGGGGAAAAGAGAACATGACTCGTCCAGTCAGATTTGGGTCTCGAAAGTCCAAATAAAGAATGATATAAAATGTTTAACCCTCACCAGAAAAAAGAATATGGTTTCGTAATGCTTATGTTATTAAGCAAAAGTAAGCAAGCTTATCCAATAGAACAAAAAAGATAAATAAAAGAAAATATTTGTTTGGCAGAGGCATTTTGACCAAATATCCAAATAAAAAACTACATTCAAGAGTGTTAAACAAAGGAAGTCTTATTTAGGTGGTGGTAGAAACTAAACTTATTTGTACGATAGGGCAGCAATCATATTATGCATACAGATTTGTAGGACCAATGTGTCACAAAGATCATATTGTTCCCATTAATAGTTACAAGGATTCACAGACTGACAAAAGATATGTATGCAGGTTGTATCCATCACATATATTAATACAGTGAACTATGAAACCTAACAACATCACAACACCAACAGGTAGAACCATCACAAGATAAAATAAATATAAATTGATCCACCTAAGCCCAAACCGCAAAAGAACATAACATAAAAGGCCAATTTTCGATCCATTAACCTTTATTTCACTGTCGGGCACAGTGACAAAGTCATGTACAATGTTACAACAGTACATTAACACAAACAATAAATTTCACAGTGCGAAATGCCAGATGAGACCATCCTTATGTCGAACCTACTACTATGCTACTGGCCTACTGCATGTTTCTACCAGTGTTCCTTTCGCAATTTCTCATAAACATGCTGTAGCACTTTCTCCCAGCAACTAGACCACAGCTTGAAGCTGGAACTAACGAAAACAGCATCCTAGACAAAGAATTTTAACAAAACAAAGTCACCATTCACCTTCAGTTGTCTCCCAAGCGACGCCTCCAACGAAAATCTTCCTGAAAAAAAACACCAAACATCATCTCTCAAGTTGCAACCCCTCTCCCAATCCGAACCAAACCAAATCCCTAGACGGCCCGAAACAACTCACCCCGACGAGTCGCCGCCCGGCGCCCTCCCGTCGTCCCCACCGGCATCGCCATACCCGGCGCCATCCCCCACATCCCGACCGCCTCCGCCCCGCCTCCCGGGGCGGCCCTCCTCCTCGTCGAACCCCTCCACCTCTTCCACCTCCTCTTCCTCCTCGTACCCGTTCATCCCGTGCTGGTTCTCCTCCGGGTACCCCGCCATGCCGCAAGCTCGCCGCGCCGCCTCCTGCAGCAGCAACCAAATAAATCTCCGAGCAAACTCGCGAAACCCTAGCTCGCGGCGGGGGCGGGGGGGGGGGGGGGGTGAACGCGCGAGGGGGTTAGAGGGTGAATTACCTCGGAGCCGGATCGATCGGAGTGGGAGGGGTTTGGGGGAAGAGAGGAGGTGGAGGTGGAGGGAGCAAACCCTAGGAGCGCCGCTTCGGGTGCGGGTTTAGAGAGGGAGAGGGAGAGGAAGGAGGCGAGGTAGTCGAGAGATTGGAGGCGGCGGCGAGGTGAGAGTCCAACGCGTAAACCGCTCGAGGGCTCGGCCTTTTAAAGCCGTGCACGGGTTGAGCCGAAGCCGACTGAGGTAAAGGAATGAAAGGGGCGCGACCGCACCACTGCCCTACTCACCAACAGAGTTGAAAGCAGTTCGGATATTATCTGTTAACCGTCTGAAATTTCGGATACGGATAGAATCGGTCGGATAATTCTCGAATAATCTTGGATTTGTAAACGGAAACGGATAATTTTCTCGGATATGGATACGAATACAGTAAAGGCATTATCTGGCGGATTTCGGAATCGGTCGGAAACTATCTGAATAAATTTTCGGATATCCGCATCACCCATTACATTTACTCCTCCATTCTCTCTCCAGTCTCCACACACATCGACGCGACGACGCCATCCGCTCTAAACGCAAGCCGCCGCCGGACCCTACACCCCCGCGCCCGCCGCCGCCGGACCCCACGCCCCCGTGGCCGCCGGCGCCATCCCTCGCGCCCGCAGCCACCGCCAGTTCATCAACGCGGTGGTGGACTACGCGCGCGGGCTGCCCAAGCCACAGGTGTTGCCTGTGTGGGCGCGCGACGTCATCCCGGACCCGCCCAAGATGCCGGCACCACCACCGTGGCTGGAGCTGCTCGACCTCCGCTACTTTACTGTTGACCTCAGCCCGGACCACATCACCAAGGTCAAGTCCAGCTTCTTCGAGTCCACTGGCCAGCGCTGCTCCGCCTTCGACATCTGCGTTGCCAAGACGTGGCAGGCCCACACCCGCGCGCTTGTCGCCGGCGCCGACTCAGCCGACGCCGCCGCCGGGAGGCGCACCGTGCGCGTCTGCTTCTTCGCCAACACGTTGGTTTATAAAGGGTTAATTTGAATCCATTATCGAGAAACTTATCTGGAATTGATTGACTTGACTTGAAGTTTGAGGGGTTTTTATATTCGAATAAATATTCGTTACCGTATTTGTTCCGATTCATATTCGCTCCGTATCTGTATCCGGTAATATTCGATTCCGTTTTTGTATCCGAGGTTTCCGATTCTGAATCCGATTCTAAAAAAAAATATGAAAACGAATATGGTATAGCTAGTTTCTGACCGTTTCCGATTCGTTTTCACCCCTACTCACGGAGACGGGCGAATAGGAACGGATAATACTTATACCATATTCGTTTTTATATTTTTTAGTCAAATAAAAAAATAAATATAAATAACTTAGATAAAAGATAAATAATAAATTATCTTGAATATAAATAAGAAAATAAGAATCGAATATAATCGGACATGAATACGGAAAAAAATATTTCTTGCAACACGAAAACCACCTAAGCAAATGCAATAAGGTGATATAAACGAGCTATAAAAGTTGACACATCAGATTTGTGCTTAGATGGACGAGAAGAGAGAAAAAAATAGCTATAAATTTATAGCCAGCTATAGCACAGACTTCAACAAGCTATGTGAGAGAGAGGAATGGGCCAGATATTAATAAAGTACTCCCTCCGTCCTAAAATATAAGAACCTAGGACCGGATGGGACATATCCTAGTACAATGAATCTGGTGAGCTATTTATAGGACGGAGGGACAACATATTCTATCTCATCCGGTCCTAGGATATGTCCCATCCGGTCCTAGGTTCTTATATTTTAGGACGGAGGGAATAGTATATATCATTAGCCAGCTATTTATGGGTGAGCTATTACATTAGCTATATATGATGTGTCAATTTTTATATATAGTAGTTCGCTATACTATTGATCTTGCTCTAATAGAAACACATACCATCATATCATATAATTAACTCATTTCATATAAAAAGTTCAATCGTGGACTAAACAATGTCGATTAAGTTTAACATGAACATCATTAAAGGTATATATAAATGCATGCCTGACTGACATTATAACATATATCATACAATATAACTTATAAAAATATGTAAAAGTTTAAACAATATTGATAGTGTGGACTAGTGTTAATGGAATGGACCACTATTAAAATCTAAAGAGATAGGTCGAAGGTATAGAGTTAGGAAGAAACGGGGTATGTTTCATGCCTGTGACGGATATCCGGATATCACTATTCACTGGATATCCGTATCCATTGGAAACTCTGATTATATATTTGTATTCGTATACGGAGAAAAATATTTGTATGTGTGTTCGTATCCAAATTATTTGCTCCAAATTGTACCTATATTCATTTTTTTCCAGTGTGGACGGAAACTATCCACTTCGCTTTTATCCCTAGTCAGTGTATTATTTTGTTGTTATCTTAAGCGATAAAAATATAGTCCTAGCAAATTCTATTGTACGATTTAACTAGGTATTTTGTATTTCTCTGGTGTGTAAAAACAATTAATGATTTTATTCAGAATTTAATCAAAGTTACATCCACAAGAATATATTGTATAATGAGTACTACTATGTAATAGAAAAATATTTTATGGCCATCTAATATGATTCTTCATCGTAATAAAGTCATTCAATTGAGCACGACTTTATCTACTTATGCGTAAAGTGAAATCTATATATGTATTGTGCACATATAGTTCACTTTATGTAATTACTTGTACAGAAACAATCATACGAAGGCATGTCAAAACAAAAGCGTAAGAAAGTTGCCGACTATAATAGAATCTATTTCCGTTGTCTTTTCGTCAGTTACCGATTATAATAGAATCTAGAAAGGGCACACTACTACAAAATTACGAATGGTCGGCGGTCAAAATGAATTTTCGTAGACGGGTAAATGGACCGTCTGTGAGCAATGGTCAGTGAAAATTGATAATTTTTGTAGACGGTTCCATACCTGCACGTAAAAATCGATCTTCGCGGGCGAGTCTCTTAAGCCACCCGCCTAGGAAAATCTTATTTTCAGATGCGGTACCTCAGGAGGCCCGCCTGCGCAAACATTTTTTGGGCGAAAAAAAGGAAAATCAGATTCAATCCTAGCCTCCGATTCACAACCCCGTCCAACCCAGCCACTGATTCACAAATTCATCAACAACAACATACAAACAAGAACAACAACAATAGGAGAACACAAGCATCAACAACAGTCAACAGCAGGAGAACGCAAGCATCAACAGGTAGTAGTCCATCCATACATGCAAACATCACATGAACAAGCCATCACGGTCACCGTCGCCATCTCGTCGTGGTCGCTGTTGCAGTCTCATCACTGTCGCCGTCTTGTCATGGTCACGGTTGCCGTCGCCGACCACCGCGGCGTCCGGATCTGCCGTTACTGAGGATGGCCGCGTTGGCCTCCTCCACCGCGGCCGCCGTGGATCTGGCACCACCCCCCCTCCCTTCCTCTTTGCCGCCGCCGCTAGATCCGGCACTCCTAGACACCGCCGTCGCCGGATCTACCTCCTTCACTGCCTCCGCCGCCACCCCTCCCATCCCCTTTGCCGCTGCCACCGGATCCAGCGTCGTCCACTGCCCCAGGCCTCCCTGTTTGCCGCTGCCGCCACCAGATACACTGACCTGAGAGTAAGAGGACGAGAGGGAGGAGAAGTGAGGGGGAGAAGAGAGGTAAGGTAGAGGAGACATGGAGATCGAGGGGTCGGGTGGAGAGGCGGGGAAACGGGAGATCGAGAGGAGCGACGGCACAGGATGCGATTTTCATAATGGGTGTATTAGGAGGTCGGCCAGTAAAAATGTAATCATTTTTATTGGCGGCTCTCTTAAAGTACCACTCGTGAAAATAATAATTTTTATAGGCTGTTTTTTAAAAGGACTGTTTATAAAAATAACTCTATTTTTATAGGCGGTTATTTTAAGACGATCGTCTGTAAAAATAGATTTTCACAGGCGATCAATAACGAGAGACCTTCGGTTGTATTTTCACAAATGTTATTTATTTTATCCGCCTATGACGTAAAACGGGTGGCGCCAGGAAAAAACCTTTTTATAGTAGTGACACTTTTGTTGGTATCCAAGCATGCACTTCCTCTTTGATCTTCCTAAAGAGGAACACTCTACTTTTCTACTTGCTAGCATAAGCTACACGTTGGTTGGTGAGTCCACCCTCTTGTCGCCCCTAGCGAGCCTCTTCAATATTCATAGTCATTAATGCTTTCGATTAATTACTAGAAAATAAGTGTGTCTTTTGGCACGCTTGCTAATATAGCCTGTTATATTATTTTTCCCTAGAGAATGTGTATATCATTTAGATATTATTGGAAGTTGGGATTTTTATAGTAATTAGTTTAAGATTCATAAATTTTATATACATATCAAACATTTAAAAGTATCATTTACGTTGTTTTTAGTTTTATGTTTGTAGAATACTAAGGAACAAACATAGTATGATAGTATTATATGCTAACAAATCAGTAAATATGGTATTTTTAAGGATAAAAAAGGGTTGTTCGTGATTATTCCGCTTCATTTTTTAAATTAAAAAGTTTTGTGTATAAGCCGTTAAAATTTGTAGAATTAGAAGGAAACGCTATTTACAATGTTTATACTTGCTAATAATTTTTTACTTTTTCTCTTTTTTTGGAAAATTGTATCACCTTTTTCTAGAAATATAGGATATAAACATGGTTATTGCCAGGACACCCCGAGACTTGTACCGTGGTTTGCAGCTTGCCACGTCGACACTAACTATTGGAGTGGTGTGATCTCAAATAAAACCAATTAAATACAGTAACCACCACACCTTAAAGCAGACTTAACGTTGCGAACCACAAATGCGTTACAACTCATGGCGCTGAACCTGAAATAAATGAGATACTCGACAGAATAGTCTCTATCAGTCCTCCTCGAGATATGCCCATCGAACCACATGATGGTGGCGACCAAGCGACTACATATCACAGAGGACTCGATCCACACTAGCTATTAAGCATATATCTTAATTATTTCAAGCCTATACCTGTGTTCGACTAGCTCCTAGGAAAAATACTAGTCTCACACGTTCATCTCAAGCAATGGTATACAGTAAATGGGTGTATAGTAAATAAACTAAATCTACAAGATCAAAGTACATAGGTCAATCGGCCAAATATTATGATTCAACGGAAGCTTATTTATCCATATCACAGGCAACGGACTTGGGGTAAACTATTTAAAGAATCAATTCTAAAGAAACAACGAGTTTCCGTAGTACTCAACCTACAACAAAGATTAATAACAATAATACAAGTAAGAGTCAGTACATTACCAAAATAATGTACTGGCAAGGACAATCCTATATCACTACATGCAAGCTCTAAATCAAAGAAAGGGCTATTTGTAGTTCCATCTTTGCATAAAGCTAATTTTTGTTCACAAACATTTGCAACGGTATTTGATAAAACAATAAAACATGTACAATATGTAAAGAAGGTGATCGGCATAATATAAGTATCACACTTGTTACCCTCCCCGACAACAAGTCATCAAAATTCTTCAATCCATATCCCAATTTCTTAAACACATTTGTAAAGCACAAAACTATACTTATGACACATCCCTACATTGCTCATGACCGTAAGCACGGCTAACCGATTAGTTTTGACTCTGCAGAGTTTGTACAATTTTACCCACATGACATGAATTCTCTAGTTTGTCTCGTGCTGCGCAAAGCACTACCACACTCTACACGTTGAGTGCGGTCTAGAGGTCACAATAAAGGTGTTACATTATCTATTTATCTAACCTTACATAAACACGATGAGCGGAAATCCACACTAAGTCTAGATTCTTAATGTCGTCACGGTAGTTAGCCAAACACCGAGACGCCGTGGAGAAACGACTCACGTGGCACTCACCGTTGTATTGGACACGCTTAGACCCCCATGTTGTAAGTGGAGAAACAACCCACTTACAGAACACACGCATACTAGGACAATTCCAGTCTCGTAAAAATTTTAACACACGCACATAGGTAGCTCCTATAAACCATCGTCAAGAGTAGTTCATACTACATCCGCCTTCCGAATGCAAGATTAGACGCATATATAACTTAATAGGCTAAGGCCATCCTATACTAGCACATGTGGTTATACTATAAACAATAGAGGGTGGCATAGAGTTCGGTCCTTAATCAACTCAGGCAAACACTCCCCCTATCTGTGTGCAACTACTCCATATGCACACCACTTGCCACCTAAGTCTGAAATTTCATTTTGCATCATATTAGTTCACAAATAACCAGAGGCTTCACCTCTATTCAAAAGTTATAAAATTCCCAAAATCTCATTTATAGAGTGATCACAATCTATTTTAGCCTAACTCTGAGCATGGCTAAGCAAATTGCATAAGTATAAGCATGTATAATTCCAAAGGAGCACAAGTCAAATGCTCTAACCAAATCTAAGGTTACAATCAGCAAGTATTACAAGTTTTCAAGGTTGATTATGCAACAATTAGGTTATAACTACCAATTTCCACATTCTAAATACTGATAGTTATAAATACGCATGCAATTTTGTAAACAACGTATATCATTCCCCAAAACATAGAATTCAATTTGTTCAAAGGAGGAGGGGAGAATACTTGCCTTACTCTTAAATACCCTGGCACCAACTATTCCACTCCTTCACTAATTTCGAATTCGTTCTCTAGAATGAATTTAATGTACAATCGAATAAATAGCAAATAATACAAAAAAATCCAAAATGCTCTAATATGCATGACGTTTATGTAGTAGGTTGGTCCTGACCTAAGGTGAATCTATGTGAAAGAATTTCCATTTTATCCTATTTTATTTGTGAGTTATGAACTTTACAAGTTCTATTTCACACTCAGAATTTTCATCCAAAATTCAGGTGCTTTATTGTGTGTAGATCCTCGTCCAGAAATCAACCGAGGCACACATATGACAAAGTTGATAACAAAGTAATTATTTACATAATGAATGTATTTATTACAGAGGTGAATGGCACCTCTTAAAATAATAAAATCTAAGCAGCGGAATAACTACGGACGACGCGATGACTCCCACTCCACACGCACTTGACCAGGCTCCCGTTTAGTCCTCCAGGAAGTCCTCCTCGCTGTAGTACTCCTCTGATGATGATTGTTGATTGCAAGGTGAGTACATGAAATACTCCGCAAGTCACACAGCAAATATGCAAGTACACAGATATCTAAAGGATGGCATAATATGGCTCAAGTTGCATAAACAACATTTAATAAAGCATTTAAGGAAGTAATAAAAACAGTAAACATTAATCAATTTTAACCAACACTATACCGCTCTACAAAGTGATATTGGCCCAACCACTCCACCCTGGAGCTAACCAAATTCCACCATTCATTATTCGATTGAGATAATGTGAGACTAATCATAGAAAACATTGCTAGGCCCGCCCATTAACCACGGACACGGCTATTCAAATAGTTTTACTCTAGCCAGAGGTGTACCAATTTACCCACAAGACACAACTCCACAACACATCACTATGCGCCTTGATACCACATGGTACCTCGGAAAGGAGTTGTGACATGACCCTCCATGTAACCCACACAACAAGAGTACCATCCACTGGACCACCAGTCTTCGGCAGGAGCTGATCAGGCCCCCAACAAGGAGATGATCCAACGCCCAAAACATGAACTTATTGACGCAGCCATGGTGGTCTTATTGACACAGCCACAACACACCATGGGGCCTTCGGTTGAACGAATCACACTTGGGTTCCCGCCATTACCCATTCTGGCTTTTGGCTAGCATAGGTATTGCTTCGCAACAAGTAGTCTGCGAACCGATCCTTAACTGTCATGAGCAACACTAGCAACATTCACAATCCTGGTGCTCACAACCCACCCTTTTAGTCAAATTTTAGTGGACCATTAAGTTATCCTCACACGACCATAGTCGTGAACTGAATTATCACTTCATGTGAACTCAATAATGTAATCAAGGTTTAAGTGATAGCCCATAAGTTATGCTACAGTTTCTAAGCATGGCTAAGCAGAATCCTAGAATTATTCTAGCTAACCAATACTTAAAGCTAACTAGTCACATTACTACCATAGGTACAAAGGCAGGTAATCAACTGAATAAAGCCATAATCAAGGATAAAGGTTTCCCTTCCAAATGACATTAGGAAAATAAATGCATAGTTGAAGGAAAATATAGCTTAAAACATAGGTACAATATGCTCAAAGGTGTTGAGGAATCTGTGTGACTTGCCTTGCTACATTGCAAGCGCTTTCGAACTCTCCTCGAGAAATTCCGACTCTTCCGAAACGTTGGTGGCTAAAGGCAATAAACAAAAAGGGCAAAACAATACATAAGCACACATCAACATACAATATTATATTTTTAATGGATAGATCTTGATTTTAATGAATTTTGCAAGTTGAATCACCTCAAACAGAGTTCGGATGAATTAGTTATGAATTTTAAAAGTTTAAACCCTTTTAAAGTATATTTAAAAGAGTTAAACCGAGGTATGACGTCATTTATGATTTACTTTAATTCGGGAAAAAGGTTTATGGTGTCAGCACAGGGGAGAGAGGCGGCGACACCTGGGGCCCACAGATCAGAGAGAGGGGAGCTCGGGTCTACGGTAGACCAGGTCTACCGAGAGGCTTACTAAGATCCGACGGCTTAGATTAACAAGAGGGAGATCGGATGGCCCAGATTGATCTCGGGTTTAAGATGGATCGGGTGGCTTAGATCTAACCGAGGCTAGATCGGACGTCTGGGATCTAATCAAGATGATCTATGGCTTGGATTGATCCCGATCAGATCGGGCCCGCGGCTAAGTTGGCATCCGACGTGGCGTCCACATCGGCTGCGGCGACGGCGGTGGCTCGGAACCCGATGGTCGACAGCGAGAGGTAGCACAGCGGAGCACGGCGAGGGCACCAGGGGATAGAAGGGAGAGCGGCGATCCTTACCGTGGGTAAGACGACGATGAACGGTGGTGGAATCGTCTGGCGGCGAGCTTCTAGCGGTAGAGCGGCTCGGGTCTTCGGCGGCGATGTTGCTCCGGCGGTCTTTGAGGGCTGGGAGGTGGTGGCCTAGCTCCCTCGCGGTCCAGCGGTTCCAACAGGGGTGGCGGCGAGCAACGGCGGTGGCTAAGACGACGGCGGGGCTCGGTTGGAAAGTGGCAGCGACGGCAGATTAGATTTGCTACGGCGCTAGGCCACACAGGGCTAGGATGAGCTCGACTGACGGTGGAAAGGGGAAGAGAGGCACCGGGGAACGCTATTTATAGCGAAGGGAAGGCGAGATCGGCTCGGGTTCGGTCGCGGTGGCGGATAAGGTCTTCTCGGAGTCCCGAAGCTTCACGAGCTTGGATTGGCGTCGATCCCATCCGTTGTTCTCCGTGTTTCTTGGGGGGAAAGGACTAGGAGGTTGAGGGAATCAAAACCCCTCAACAAATTTGGAGAAATCCTGCCCGGAGAGATCGAATTGGAGCAGGATTCACGGCGGCGGCGGCCTGCACAGTGTCTCTCCAGCTCGAGGTTGGAGACGACCCTGACAGGTGGTCCCCACCTGTCAGCGGAAGAGGGGAGACGTGGGGTGGCCGCAGGCCGTGGGCCACAGCGCACACGGGAAAGGGGAAGGGGCACAGTAACGGGCCGGATTCGGCCCAAGTGCAGGGATGAGGTTTTTATTTCCTTTTTCCTTTATTTAAATGCTTTAAATCTTGTTTGATTTACTAAAAATACTTTCCTTGCTCAAATAAATCCCAGAAAATTCCAGGAGATAGAGGATTAAGCAAAGTATTTTCAAAAATTATCTCCAGGCCAACTTTTGTTAGGAATTTTCTCTGTTTTTAATATTTTCACTCCTTGAGGCTTTTAAATATATTTCTAAAATTCCTTTTTTCCACACAATTATTTTAATTAGGTAATTTCAGGGTGTTACATTCTATACGTGAATATGTCTAAATACGATATAAGGTCAAAATTTATGTTGTTTTTAATATGTGTGAAACCTACACAGTGGGTTGGTACTGACTTTGTACAATTTTTGGTGAAGGAATTTCTATTTTATCATCTTCCACTTTTAAGATATAAATTTTTAGAAGTTGTATACATGATTACGGCATTTATAGATGTACTTTAATTATACTTGCAATTTGGAAGGTAGTTTTGTAGATCTTAACTTTACAACGATATTTAGTATAGCTCAGGATGAATTGTGGTAAAAGAATTTCAATTTTATAATTTAGAATAAGCAAGTTAGAAGGGTTGGAAGTCTAAATACAGTAGAATGTGTTATTTATAAATCATGTGTATTTGGAGGTGTTCTCTATGGTGATTTTGACCAAGTTTTACATCAGAGTGGTAAAGAGTGAAATTTTATAAGTACAACAAATCTTATTTCACTTCATTTGGAGTTAGCATGAATTTTCTATAATTTTTAGAAGTTATTATACACTCTATGTACTACACAAGGTATTTATACTTTATACTTATTTTTAGATGTGTTCTCTGTACTGGTTGTGCCAGATTTTAATCTATAGAAACAAAGTGCATATTTTTCTAAGCTCAACAAATCTAGATTCATAATTTTTGGAGCCAATATGAATTTCTTATGAATTTTACAAGTTGTGGCACTTTTTATGTTATACAAAATTTAGAGTGTTTTCTTACAGAGAGTGCCCTGTTTCATAATTTTGTTCTTCCAACAAATTTTATTTCATCTAATTTGGAGTTAAAATGAATTAATTATAGAGTTTACAAATTTATCCATTTTTCAGTTCAATAAATAAAACTTTTTATCTTTTCTTATGTTTTCTTAGATTTTTAAAATAGTTGGGTCCACTGGTCAGTGAGAGGCAAAGTGCAGAAAAGTTCCGGGGATTTCCAAAAATACAACCTGCGGTCCTAAACACGTTTGAAATGTGGTTTTCTTCAGAAGTCCAAATAGTTATTAGTATTTATGATTTGATCCTTGGTCCCACGTGTAAGTCTCAGTGCCTTTGCAAATCGATGCTCAACATTTTTGAATTGCTTCTAATTAGGTCCTTGCGTCTCTATTCTGTTTGGCCACGTGTCATTGAGACAGAGGCCGAGCTAGGCAGGGTAGGGTAGAGGCGCGCACAGCCGGCGATGTTCTCGCCGTCGCCGGCGGAGAACGGCATGGCGGATCAAGGTGTGCCCAAAAGGAAAAATGTAGATAGGCTCTATGGCGAACCTATAGGTGGTCGCACAACGTCTGGAGGTGATCGAGCGTTCCTGACGATTAGTTTTAGCAGCGGCGGGTTCGGGTAGTTCGACGAAAAGGAGATACAACCTATTTTGTTGAGGTTTAATGCATGCGCAGGCATCCTTAGGGCTTCAGGAAACTTACCCAGAGATTCTACACGGGGGATAGGCAGTGATGAAGGTAGAACGGTGTGCAGCAGCTCGGTGGCGGTGGAAACGGAAGAACGATAGTGTCGCCTCACTTTGGTCCACGGGCAGCTGGGGAAACTACATCGACCAAGTTAGTGGAGCTCTAAGGAAGGTACTGGAGTGGGGAATCAAGCGGAGGCTCACCAGATGGGACGAATCGACAACGGCGGTGGCCTGATCGGAGAGGAAGAAAACGACGTCGATCTCCTGGTACACAGCGTTGCGGGTCGATTGGTTGAGGCCGGAGTCTCTTGGGATCAAGATGATGCTAGCGGCGAGGTGGTTCGGGCTGGGGTTGCCGGAGCTCATCGAAACAGTGACAACCCGAGCAGCGGTGTTCCAGAGGCGATGGCGGCGATGACTAAGACGACAACCAGCGCAACCTAGGAGAGAAACGGTGAAAATGGGTCATTCAGAGAGAGAGGATCATGTTCCCGTGATCAGAGTACGGCGAAGCTCACCCGAGCGGAAGTAATGGCGGTCGAACACTCGCCGGTGTCGGAGAAGATGAAGCTGCGGCCAGTTATTTAGAGGTAGAATCTCTAGGTTTTACCGCGGAACAGACAGAGGGAGAGATGGGGAAGATGACAGCGAGGTGGCCGGTCAAAAGGTGAAATTCTTCTCGGCGGTGGAGATCCCATGGTGGCTCCAGTTGGCATTGGCACGTGGAGGCATCTGTGGCATGTTCTTGGAGTGGAGGATGGGCTAGATCGAGCGGTGTCTCTGGCTAGCAGGTGGGTCCAGGAGTCCAGTGGGTCCCACATGGCAGTGAAAAATGGGAGAGGAGTTCTCTAGATGCTAAGTGTGGAAGGTTGTGTCTACTGTCTACAGCTGTTTTGCACTGATGTTTTCACCGAGCTAAAGAGGACTTTTGGGGTTGGAAAAATTTATGTGTGTAGGTGGATAAGTGCTCTACCGACCTGTCAAGTTCCAAGGCTAGGGGCTTTGTATTTTTAATCTGGAAAAAAGATGAAATAGGCTTGGTGGCACAGTTTTCTGCAGTCTCATTTATTCCCTAGTGCATTGCAATTATCATTTTATGTGTTTCCTTTGAAAATTAAATTATGCCAAATTTTCTGGTTGTAATATGCATTATGATACACATTTTGGAAAAAGGGAACTGCCTGATTTGTCTTTATTTTTATTTGGTAAATTTAAGAAGTAAACCAATTTATTTTAGCTAGCCTCCTAGTTTTGCTGAATTGAAAGATTTTGTTGAAGTACAATTGAAGAGATAAAATCCTGCAAAATTTACAGTAGACTAATTTTGTTGGATAGTGATTATAGGAATTTTTTCCATGATTTTATACTAAACCAATTATTTTTAAAATTTCCTTAGGTTATGCAAATGTATATGCATCCTATTGTGGGAATGCATTTTAAGATCCAAAAACAATCAAAGAAAGGCATCCACATGAACTGGTAATAAATTTATTTATCTGCACATTTTTTATGTCAAACTTTTATTTATACATTTTTAGACATATTGCACCTTCCATTTTTATAAATTAACTCTTAAAATTTTTATACACCAAACCCTAAGGTATTTTAATTTAAATAAAATCCCTTGTACATATTTGAATGAATTACTTTCATTTCATTTAGCCTACAGAAGATTTTAGAAATTTGTTTTATCCGACTATTAAAGCTTTAGTATACTCATTTTTAAGATTTACTCTAGTTAATCTACTTCTTAATCCACTCCCTTGTGTAAAAACTATAGGATTTTACTTTCGAGGCCTTTTTATTGAGTTAATTCAGTTCAAATTTCGATTTGGGTATGTTACAGTTATGTTACCTTTTTCCAGTTTTATCACTTTTTCTTACTGACTTTCCTAAAAATATTTTATTTTTTGAAAAATTATTTTATCATGTTTTGTATTGGTATTGTTTATACTTCATGTTCCTTTTTTATACGTCAATTTTTTGCTTCATTTTTAAATAAAATAGGATGCTAACAGCCCGAATTACATACATACATTGATTTTCATTTTAATCCATTGTAGACCATACTTTCTTTTGCCAAGAAATATAATGATGTTTTAGCTTTTAAAATGACGTTGGTATTAAACTTTGATCATTAGTTTCTTTCATAGCATATCTTTTGATAACTATGAATTAATGTGAATTCTCGGGCGGAGAGCCCCGCTATGTGGCACGGCGTCTTCTGAGACTAAAAGCTTAGGTTTGTCCCAACGCTTTTTGTGCTGTATTCCCTAACAACACAAGGGTGCTACTCCTATGTGCTAGTCTGATACAGCACTCCTATGCGTGCAACATGTTTTGAATTAATGGAATTTTTATATTTTTCTTAAAAAAATATTTACAAAAGTATTTTTTTTTCAAAATTTTACAAATCTATACTCCCAACGCCCTCTAGAAGGGCTTTTTTTGGTGACGTGGCAAACGGCCGTCAGCTGCCACTGTCGGGCGGCCGTCGGGTCGTCTGCCATTTTGCAGGCGGCACCCTTGCCGCCCTTTAGGAGGGCGGCAAGGGGGCTACCTGCAAACTAGCCAACCCGTGGGGCCGCCACTTTTGTGGGCGGCCCCTTTGCCGCCCTCCTAAAGGACGGTTTTTTCCCGGCCAGGGGGCAGCCTACAAAATGGCTGGCTCCGCAGTTGGCCATTTTGCAGGCGGCCCCTTTGCTGCCCTCTAGGAGGGCGATTTTTTCCCGGCCAAGGGGCCGCTTGCAAAAGCGACGGCCATTTTGCAGGCGGCCCCCTTGCCGCCCTCTGGGAGGGCGGTTTTTGCCCGGCCAGAAGGCCGCCTACATAAATGGCGGTTGTCTGGCCGCTGAGGCAGGGTGGTGCCTGCAAAAGGAAAAAACGCCCCTCACGAGGGCGATTTTTTGGTGGCTCGGTATAAAACCCTCTTCCAGCCTCCGAAAAATTCATAAACTTCTCAAAAATACCAGAAAAAAAGAAGAGAGAGCTGAGAGGGGAGGCGAAGGAAAGCGGCGAAGCCCTGCTGGTTTGCGGATTTGTGTGCAGGTAAAATCTTATGTCCCTTTGCAATTTTCATTTGTATTCATGAAGTGATCTAGTATGTGTAGTATTGTACTAGTTATTTCACGGGCAAGGGAATGTTTGGTATGGTCCACAGGGTGTAGATCTATCGTAGTTCAGCTTAACGGCTAATGGCATTGATAGGCTGGGTGAGAGAAGTTAGGTTTATTTTTGTTAGATGAGTAACCCTAGTTCGAGAAATGTTAGGGAGATGAAAATGTGGACGATAATATTTCTTTTTTGTAGTCATGTGTAGTATACCCTAGGTATGTAGTTGTATAGGTATATTTGTAATATGTGGTTATGGTAATTATTGCAGTATGCATGTCATGCCCAGAAATTCACCAGAATTTCCAAAGCTAATTTGTACAATAAATCCTCGTCCAGAAATCAGTCGAGGTACACATATTGATAATTTGATAAACATAACCAAATACGTAATAACGGTAAATACTTACAGAAAAGACACTTAGTCCTCATATAGAAGAAACAGCAGTGGAACGGCAACTAGCGAAACAACACCAAGCCACAGGTAGCTCAACTGGGTATAAGCCAAACACCAAATTTCTCCTCCTCGCTAAGCTTTATTCTGATAATTGTGATAATGCAAGAGTGAGTACCACACACTGTACTCAACAATCCACACTAGGGAATGCAAAATAATGCAATGAGATTCCCAAGGAAAGGCATAGTATGGCTTATTTGCATAAAAACAACATTTCAAACATTTGCATTTAAAAGCATTGAAAAACAGTATCGTTTAATTAATAATCAATATTAAATCAATCTCTGAACAACGCTCCAACGCAGTTCAGGCCCATAACCATAACCCTCCAAACTGGAACTATCAAATTTCCAACATCATTTATCATTAATGAGTAGTGTGGAACTAATCACAGAAAATATTGCTAGGCCCACCCATTGACCGTGGGCATGGCTATTCGAATAGTTTTACTCTGGCCAGAGGTGTACAACTTTACCCACAAGACATGGTTCCACATATATCACCATGCCCCGAAATACCACCATGGTACTGCAAAGGGGGAAACCATGACAAGACCTTTCATAAAACTCGCCCAACAAAAAAACACCCGCTGAACCACTAGTCTCCGGCAGGAACTGATCAGGCACCTAGACAGGGAAACGATCCAACGCCCAAAACATGGACTTATTGACACAACCATGGTGGTCTTATTGACACAGACACAACACACCGTGGTGCCTCCTGTTGAACTCGCTACACTATAGATCCAGCCGTTGCCCATTCTGGCTTGTGGTTAGTACGGTAAATGCTTCTCAACAAGTAGTCCGCGAGCCGGTCTTTAACTGTCATGAGCACCGCTAGCAACATTCACAATCCTGGTGCTCACAACCCACCATCAGTCAAGTTTTAGTTGGCACATTAATTAACCAAGCACGACAAACTATCGTGAAACGATTGCCATTATTCATTGATTAATTAAGAGTGAGTCAATAGTTTCCCCACATAAAATGACACTAATCTTTCTAAGCATTGTCTAAGCAAAATCTAAAAAATTTAGCCAGATAATCAATTTAATATCCAACTAGTCAACATTAATCACCTAGGGTGTCAAGATAAAGGTAACAATATCAAAATGGCAATAAACAAGGAATATTGGATAATAATATAAATACCTGTAATAATGTCATTCCAAAACATTGCATGCAATAACGTTAAAACAAAATAGATTTCATAAATGGGATCAACATGCTCAAGGAGATTGTCGTGTGACTTGCCTTACAAACGAAAACGTCTTCAATAAGCCTTCTGAACTTTTCCGCAGACTTCACGATCTTCCGAATTGGCTGAAACGGCTAACTACAAATAAAATGAGAAAAATCCTAAGAAACTCCAAATAAACAGTACATAAAAAGTACATAAACAGGTAGATCGTGATTTTAGATGAATTTAGGAAGAACAACGGGCTGAATCGAAGGTCAAACGGAAAAGATACGGCCTCCGAAAGTTCGAATTCAGAGAAAATCCGAAAGAAATAGAAAAGGAATATTCCCTTAGAAATTAATTAATAATGGAATTATTTTTGGGAGGGATAATTGAGTGGGACCCGCTGTCATAGGCTAGGCTTATATGGACTAGGTCCATGGACCATAGGGAACATGTCTGAGGTAGACTGATGACTGGAATTCCACACGGGCCAGAGGGATGAGGTGGCTCAGATGTGGCAGCCTATGTGGCCTTAGGGCCGACGAGGCAAGGATCTAGGGTTAAGGAATCCGATGGTTCAGATTTGATCGGAATAGATCAGATGGCTGGGATTTGGATCAGGGTTTGTATGAAGATCGAATGGCTCTCGATTAATCAAGATGATCCAACGGTTGAGATTGATTAGGGACCCAAGACCTGTGTCCACATGTCATCGCCGAGGGGCCCACTGTCATACAAAGGAAAAGAGACTGCATGTGGGGCCCGCAAGGCAGAGACCCCAGCGTAGCCAGCCGAGCTCGACCGCCGATGGCGCTGTGGTCCTGATGCGAAGCATGACAGGCAGCGACCGGTGGCGGGGCGGTGAGGCCGGGCGGCTTGGCGAGGCCCTGGCGATAGCAATGGCAAACCCGCGGCGGTGGCAGGCGGTGAAGCCGGTGGAGTGGAGCGGGGAGTCGGGCGCCAGGTCCGAGGTAGATGGCAGCATCGACGGTGAACTGAGGGAAGGACCGAGGCGCCTGGTAGGGGAGAGGAAGAGGGCGGCGGGCACAGGGGCTCATCGGTGGCTGCGCGAAGGAGGCACAGATGACGGCGTCGTCCGCGGCGACCGGTGGCAGGGCCTCGCGCGGCGGCTGCGGCTTGCTTGCCGCGGCGAGGTGGCGAGCTGAGGCGTGGCGGTGGCTGGGTGAGATGGTGTGGAGAGGAGCCGAGCAGGCTAGGGCATGGGGCAAGGGACGCAGCAGCTAGCTTTATAGGGGAGAGACTCCGGCGGCAGCATGGGAGGCGTCAGCTCGCGTATTTGGTGGCAGTAGGCACGGAGGCGGCGTGGGGCTGGGCCAGCGGCGGTGGCGTGGGCCAAGAGCCAGGCCGGGGAGAGCGAGGCCGAGGGGCTCGGCCTAGGGCGGCTCTGTCCCCCTGCGGCCGAAGCACAGAGGAGGAGGAAGACCGAAGGAAGAAGATGAACAGGGAAAGAAAGGGGAAAAAAAAGGGAGAAAAAGAAAGGATGGGGGGAAAGGAAAAAGGGAGGGGTTTTCTGGAAAAACCCAAAATTTTGTGAATGTGGAAGTTAGGAATTCGAGGAATATTTCGGATTTGAACATTGTAAAAATATTCAGAGGTTCGGGATATTCCGATATTCGGAACGTATACGTATATATATATATACACACACAATTGGGACTTGGAAAAGGAACATTTTGCGGAAACCGGAATATGGAAATATCAGGAATATTTTTATGGAGATTGGAATTGTGGGAATTCTTGGAACTTTGGAATATTTTAATTATTGGGGTATTTTGGAAATTGGGAACTCGGGGATATTTTACGGATTCAGGAATTTGGGGTAAGCTTCAGATAAAACGAATAATTAGAATATTGGAGTCAAAGGGATTTCGGGATGAAACGACTATTCAGAATATTGAGGATTTGGATTTTATTCGATAAAATCAAAGGGGAAAAATAATGGATATTTAATAAAAAGGAATTGAATGTATTCGGGTCTGTCGGATTTGGAATTTTAGGGGATTTTTCCGAAGTCGGGCTTCCAGGGATTTAAGGTTCGAGAACGACAACTTGAGTCTGGGTAGAACAGAAGGGCACAAAGAGACCAGATCAGGAATGACCCGAAAAAGGAAATTTGGAATTTGTTTAAATAATTACTGAAATTTATCTTTGTAATATTAAAATTAATTCTGGAGCTCCGAAAAATCCGAGAAAATTTCAGAGAGTGTAATTACACACAAGTAATTTATTAAAAATGATTTCAAACATGATTTATTAAAGAAATTTTTATTTTCCATTTTTACTTTACTAAATTATTTTACTTTATATTTTAATATAAATTATAGAAAATCTATTATTAATTAATTATTTCATTCTCGAAAAATCGGGCTGTGACAATGCACCGCTTATTCAATGGTAAATTTTTGAAATATAATTCCGTTTTGAGATTTTACAAGGTATAACTTGTTTTTATTTGGTTATAATGTAGGTTGTTATGGATGCGTTCGTATGTCCACTCGTCAACGACCTCCAATTGGCGTGCCTCTGCCGATGTGTTGGTGCGGAGATGATTGCAAATTTGTAATAAGTGAGAAGGATCACACATACCGGCAAAGGTATTGGATGTGTGTTGATTATGCGTACTCTCCGGAGAAGCCCAAGCCGTAAGGGAAGAAAGAGAAGTCGAAGAAGCCGGTGGAGGTAATACAAATCCTCTTGTAGTGCGAAATATTTCAACCTTTGTACTAACAAATTTGCATATGTCAAGGCACCGAAGTCTCCTTCGTCTCTGTGAGACTGTGTGCAGTGGATAGATACGGAGATCGATCCAAAGGACAGAGTTTTTTTCGCAAGTCACAGGAATGGCACAGAGAGAACCTTGAACGTCTTTGGGCGACGAAAGTAGAGTGGGAGGTTGAGCAGAAGAGGAAAGAGGAGAAGGAGCGGCAGGAGTAGGAAGCCCATGAGGCAGACAGGGAGAGGAAGCGGCAGAGGGCATTACGTGCGAAGGAAGCTGGGCCGGAGGCGATGAGAAAGGGGAAGTACCCACACTGCACACAGTAGTTGCATATCTAGTCGGATGTCCGTTTGAAATACCCTAAAGCATGTAATAACGATAACTAGAAACGTTTCATGTGCCATTTGTACTCATTGGATGTATAATTTCATTACGTTCATAAGCAAGTAACGTGCGATGTTGGAGTTCAGCATGTGTGTTCTGTTGAAATCTTTTTATTTATCCCTGCATTACGAATGCATTGATTGATTTTCATTGCTCGGAATCTACTTTCGTCGTGAAGTTGAAACTCAAAAATTCACGGTTTTTGATCAGTTTCGTCGAAAACGTAGACCCTGAGGAGTACATCGTTGCACTGACGAGTGTAAACAAACAAAAGAAATTTCTGCAGTAAGCGTAGGATGAATAAAACATGACGTATAAAAGATATAACATATGTACAACAGGCTAACTACTATTGGTACAGCGTACTACAGGCCCTGGCCGTGACCTCTTGCCCTCTTCGTCTTCCTACCCTGCGCTCGCACGTGGCCCTGGGAGTAGGTCAGCCGGTCTGGTGGTATGGCATGGCCAACGCGGCGCACGTGCACGGGTGTGGCAGCTGGCAGCTCCTGTGTCTACGGTGGCAGAGCTCCTCCGAGCTGTGAGGAACCTAGTACCTCCTAGATCTCTGTGTCCTCCAAGTCATCGCCCTCGAAAGGATGCCGTGCCCAACCGCTGCCGTGTGTGCCCTGCGCGGAGGAGCCAGCGCTAGCAAACATCTCTGGCGGTGTAGAGTGGAACCTCGTGGAAAAAATTATTGATAATTGCAAACCGGAATTTTGCAAGGCAAAATGAAGCTTCGCACCGTGCATCTAAACTGAAGGACCTCCTGTAGTGGCCCCAGGGGCAGTGCTCATGCCTTGCTATGCGTGCGAACGTGTGTGGTACACTCTCTGCGTGGACGTGCCAGCTCCCAAGGGATCGAGGTACGGTGTTACGAAAGCTGCACGGAAGCATATTGATATAAAACGGTGCATGTTGGTAGAAGGAAACATCGTATGAACCGATGGATAGCGGAATTTACCTTTGGAGGGGCCAGCTGGCTGACTGGAACTATGCTGGTGCACTCCTGCTGCAGGCGGGCGAACTCCTACTCCAGCGGGCTGTGGAGGGTGCTGAGGTACAGCTACGGGAGGTACCATGTTGACCGCACGACAAGTGAGCGCACGAATCACTGTGTGCATCGACCTACGAATCCTCCCGAAAGTCATCCTCTGCTCCTTCGCACTCAGCACGATCCTAACGTCCAACCGTCCGAACGCCGCGTCCACATCAGCCTGAACCTAGCATGTAGCGTCGGCTTTTTTCAAATATGACGTGAATATGTGTTAGAACCATGGACACCTACAAAGGAAATGGCAAAGTGCAAAGAGAACGTGACTCACAGCGCGGAAGTAGTCCTGATCACGGTGTGTAGGGTACGCGTCTGTCACGGCGGCGGCGTGTGGCTGTGGATCAGCTGGAGTGAACGTGATGCGTGTGCGGGTGCGGGGCTGGTACCACCTGAGGTATCCTAGGTAGACGGCCTTAGTGTGTGGACGGACTTCATTGATGACCTCCTCCGTCGTCAACAACCAGTTGTCCACGTACCTTTGCAGTCGGGGAACCCATAGAGTGCTGACTACCTGTCCCCTACGAGTATAGCTAGTTGCAGAGATTGTATTAGACTTCATGCAAGAGTTGTAATACTGAACAAAGTTCGCAGTTGTACTAACCGGTGAACGTCGTGTGGGACAACCTGCTCCACGGGCACAGGAAAGTGCTGATGTAGGCCGAACTGTCGCATCACGCGCTGTGGATGGTAGGGCTCGACAAAGATGTCGAACACCATCGGCGCTGTCGTCATCCAGTAGGCTAGGTCATGCGTGCAAAGAACCGAGAGTCCGAGCGGTGCACGAGCCGCCATGGCCTGCGCACTGTATGGCTGCCAGATGATGTCACTGAGCTGCAGGCAATCGAACTCCATCACAAAGTCGGAGTAAGCCCTCCTAACCTACGCATAGGCGTAACGACGCTGCAAAAATAGGACAGGGAGAACACGTCAGTGTTTGCGCGTAAGTGATAAACCTAGAATTTCACAATACGTACCTCACGGTGACACCAGACTGTCCCCATAGTCGGACGGTCCTCAGCCAACTGCCCGTATAAGCCTCTTAGGCTGCCCTCGTAGGGAGAGTGCTCAATCTGAGGGCGACCTATCATGAACCGCTTGGCCATCCATAGCTGTAGAAGGAGAGTGCAACCGGCGATAATCGCTCCTAGATCGGTCTTTGTGCACGCGTCACAAAGACCATGGTACGTCGCAGCTAGCAAGATCCCCAGCTCTTCTACGGTACGCATCCGTCCTCACCATCGGCGATCGTACAGGCGTAGTGGATCAGTTCCTTGTCCACAGCGTGCCCCGTCGTGCTGGTGAATATCACCCTACCGAATAGCCAGAGCAGGTACGCGTCCAAGCTCCGTCGCACTGAGTAGTCGTCGGCGTCAGGGTGTAGCTGATCAGGCTACAAAGCAAGATTATTATTAGTTCCACTGTTGCTTTAAAGATCGGGCGATTATAAATCTAACAAATATGCCACTTACAGTGAACTGTAGCAGTCACGCCTATGAGGGGCCGCTCGTAGTGTAAGGAGGTAGCAAACCCGATGCACCAAGTCCAGGCAGGCGCTGCACGTGAGCGAACCGAACAGTGATGTCCTGCGCCCATCCATCAGCCCCGTCAACCGGACCCACAGCGTCCCCTGCGATGGGAAGGCCCAGCAGGTATGACATTTCCTGAAGTGTGGGAGCCATCTCGCCGCACGGTAGGTGGAACGTGTGCGTCTCCGGTCTCTAGTGATCCACCAGTGCTGTCAGAAGTGACCGGTCAACGTCCCATCGCCTCGCAGGGTCCCTCTCATCCTGTGCGGGCTTGACTAGCCTGCACAGCGGAAGAAATCTAGCCTCACACAACCTGCAGAATATAGCACCGTAGTCAATATTGCGAAACATAGATATGTAAAAGTGCGGGAAAAATGTTGGTGCAACTCTTACGTCTCACGGAACCGGGGGTCTATACGCAAGAGGTGACGTGAAGACCGTGGACGGAAGGTGCTCAGCTCGGCACCCTCAATGGCTAACAGGTAAGACTGGTGGGATTGGTCGAGCCCTCGATCGAGCAGTTTCGGTGTCTGGTATGCCATACCTGCATGCAAATAGAAAGTTAGCATAATTTTTATTGTGAAAGCAACAAGTAAGAGTCAGTTTGCAAAGTTAATTGAACAACCACATTAAAAATTATTGTAAAGGTTCATAGCATTATTACATGACAATAAAAGATGACAATACAGTACATATCATTCTATAACAAAGATGAAGCACGCAATATAGTAGGAGAACTTTAGTTATAGACTCTCTATTATATTGATACATGGACTAACACTATACCGCAGCATCACCAAATGCACGAGAACATCTAGGACGGGGTCCCCTTGAAGTGGTGCCTTCAGGGGACGACTACCATCAGTGCCTGAACCCGATGGTTGAGCTTCCACCGCACTCGGGCCCGTTGCATCTTTCGGACATTTCTTGTAGGTATGGCCTTTCTGGTCGCACTTTGACCAATGTTTACACCTTCCACCCACTTCTGACTCATCCATGTCATTACGAATGCGTCTTGTTTTGCGGTGACCTGCTTTGTCCTTCAATTTTGTTGGGTCAGGAATGTAGATAACTTGGGAATGCTCGGTAGTAAAAGTCTCCGCAATACCGAAGCCGTATATCTCGCCATTACAGGTACTGAAGATTACTTCTTTCCTAAAATAAGGTGAGACAAAATAACGTGCTTCTATCCCACACTCAGTGCTCACGACAATAAAGTGAGAACATGGCTTGTGTAGCAGAGTAGGCTTTCGGCATGAGCACTTGCAGGTCCTGTCTTCCTTCAGCACGTACTCCTGCACAACTCTTTTACAGTAGATTCCACGCATGCCCTTGTCGATACACAATATTTTGAACCCGTGCTCTTGTGTATCTTGAGGTATAGCTCGATGTCTTGGGACTTATTACTTTTATCTAGCATGTACTTAGTTAATAGTGTGCTAAAGAAAAGATTATTGTCTGCCATGGAGGGGCTAGCTGCTTTGAACCGATCTCTAAAGTATGTGCATGTGCTATGCAAGATAAATTCAACAATGCCAACAGGTGGGAGCCCTCGAACACCACACATGACTCAGTTGTAAACCTCTGCCAAATTTGTGGTCACTATACCATATCGAGAACCATCTTTGTCAAACTACAAGGTCTATTTCTCCTTTGGCTCATTCTCAATCCACTCCGAAAATTTACTAATCGACGATGCCGACCTTTTTCTCATACGAGGTCCATCACTTAGTAAAGGTTCAAGAGCTTGTGGAGCCTCATCCCCTACAAGGGTAGCCCTCCTGGACTGCTCCTCTGTTTGTTTAGACATTAGTTCATCCAACCTCCTCCAAAGATTATTGAATTTCTTCTCTTAATTCTGGGCGCATAGCCTCTTGAAAAATTCATAAGGTGCTTGTTCTTAAACTGCCTATAGAAATTAGCACCCATATAATGCATGCATCATCTACTTCGAACATCGGACCACTTTGGTGGGTACCCTTTATCTAGGCAGTCATCCCTCAATTCCTTAATTGCCCGTAGCAAGCCGGCGTGACGGTCATGTATTAAGCATACGTCTGGCCTCATTCGTACAACTGCAGACTCAACCAGTTCTAGGAACTAGTACCAGCTATAAGTGTTCTCGCTCTCAACAAAAGCAAAAGCCACGGGTAGAATTTGGTTGTTCCCGTCAACTTCAATTGCTATCAATATCTGTCCTCTGTACTTTCCAGTCAGAAATGTCCCATCAATGCAGAGGATGGGATGACAATGCATAAATGCCTGAATGTAAGCACCTAATGCAAAGAATACCTATTGCAACAACTTTAGTTACGATGGTCAATTGATGGGAAAGCTTTTAGGTTGTAGTAGGTCTCCGGATTCCTCTGAAGAATGCAGGCTAAAAGATGAGGCAAATTATCATACTATGCTTCAAATGTGCCAAACCTCATCTCCACAACTATCTGTTTCGCCCTCTATGCCTTCGCATAGCTAACTGTGTACTTGAATTTCTCCTCAATATACTTTACAATTGACCTTGGTTCGTAACCCAAGTTGTTCACAATGTGGGAGTACATCTCTATTGTAACAAATACAGATGTCATATTTCTATAGTATTTCTCGACCTCTTGTAAGTGACATGAATGCTCAGTCACAATTTTCACTTGCCAATAATCCTTCTATTTACCCTTGAACGCGTGCACCGCCATGGACACCCATCCTTCATGCACTTCACTTTATACACCGACTTGCTTGACTTCACGACCCAGAACTCTTTCTGAAGTGACATTACCCATTATTCACTGCCTCCTTCAAATTCTCTATGTATGCATACTTAGCCCCTTGGATGACCTTGTTCTCCTTCTACTCCTATGGCACATGATGTCGCTCGGAGATAACAAGTCTGGAGAAGTTCTCGTTGGTCCATTCTACAGGCATTACATCGTCCTCATCGGACGATTCATCATCCTCTGCATGTTCATTATCAGCATCTTCTCTATCCATTTTCTCAACGATGGTGTCGATTAGCTCTCCCTAGTTTACCGCATCTATTGGCTGCCTATCTTCTTTATTATCTCCTTCATTTTTCTCCATTGTTTCGGCATCATCTCCCGTCGCACTTAGACCTTCATCATCTTGCATGGCCATTACAATGGTGTTATCCTTCTCGTACACCGACACAAGTATGTCAAGTGGCCAACCACGTTAGAATGCATTCTTCACGTACCATCTCCAAGTGGCAGTGCAATCCACCAGCATCAGTTCCCAAAAAAAACTTCGACTACACGATTGACTACAATATACACGGTTATTGCATTGATTTAGAGGTCGACTTGGAAGCCTCGCATCAACCAGTTGTACACTGATCCAAAACTTCTCTCAGCTGGTCTATCAATGCTCTTAGCCGTTGAACTGAACTCCGATAGATCTATACCCTATGGACCATACCTAACATTCCCTTACCCGTGAAATAACTGAAATACCACCTTATTTGATTTCTCTGTTGATGAAAAAATAAAGTTAAACTAAGTACCAATATTCTCACCACATCTAATACCGTGTAATCGGCATTTTATAACTGCCATCTCTACAAAAATTACGTCGCCTAATAGGTTGACTAAAAAACTACAGACCTACGAGTGTAACAACTTATTTTCATACAGTACGATACACAAAACTAGTACAATATTACATCAATTCATGAATACAAATAGAAATTGCAAATGGACAAAAGATTTTACAGGCGGCTCTGTGGGTGTTAACGCCAAAATTTGGTAAGGACCTGTATCAGATTCGGTCAAGAGGACGGTTGCAGTCGGATAATAGAAATTGATCCAAGAAGCAGACCGAGTCTGAGAAGGAGCCGTGAAGACCACGCGTGGCAGTTAATTACTATAGTTATTAGGAAAAGGTTTATCTCTTTTAGGAAACCCGACCTCGTGTCCGGTCAGGCCTCGTTAGCGTTTTCTGTTATAGATAGGAAATCATATATCGTGTCCTATAAGGACTTATGTGACTCGGGGTATATATACGTATGCCCGGGGACCTTGTAAATCATCACAACGATCAATACAAATTCGGCGCATCGCCACCCCTTCGACGGGATCCTGCTTCTCGAGCCGGGCTGCATCGGTTAGGTCCGAACTCCTGCGAGAGGGTAAGTCTCGTCACACCGACTACCAATCGGCTAGGACTTCCTCGGTTAGGTCCGATATTCTAGTTGGTTTATGGTAGTCGGCTTACCACGATATATTTATTTTATCTATGGCTGCATCAGTTCAGTTTGATCTTATAGATTGATTAGGTATATCACATCACGTGTGCACAGACTGTATCGACTTACTGGGAGCGATTTATCATCAGTTCGTGCTGCATCGGTTAGGTCCGACCTACTGAACTGCTAGTGATAAGTCAATCCTGCTGGGCCGATGCGTTGTGTGCAGGCGTTTTATCGGAGTGCATAGCCGGTAAGTTATTTTCATCACGATCGCATTAAATCTATCGGCTCATTGAGGCATTGTTATCATTGTCGGTCTGTGCTGCAACGGTTAGGTCCGATCTACTAGACTGACGATAATAGCTTTACTCTTAATAAGCCGATGGTGTTGTGCGATGGTGTTATCGGAGTGCTTAGCCGATAAGTTACCTGTTAAAGCCGACTACATTTATTCATTGTTTTATCCTGTACTCGCTTTGTTAAGCAATCGGCTAGTTTACCAATTATTTATCATTTACGTTATTGCATATTTTATTATATGTTCTTGCCTGTATTATTGTCACAATCGGCTAAGGGCTAGCCGATGGGTTTATTCTGCCGATCCAAGCACAAGTACAAGCAGGTTCCCGGGCACGACCCCAGGTAAGGGCCCGGGCATAAGCCCGGGTAAGGACCAGTGTATGGGCCCGGACAGCGGACGAAGATCTTGGGAGCCGATATGAGCAAGGGCCCGGGTGCAGGCACACCTTCATGACAATACCAGTAACACTAGATCATGATCAGCTAGGATCTATTTGATTTATTTATGTATTATACTTGCTTATTTTATCTAGCTTATAGCCAGTTTTCGAATATCCCTTCGATGATCGGCTAGCATGATATTTGTTTATTATTACTTTATTGTCCTTGCCGTCATCGGTCTTAAGCCGATGAGTAAGTGCTACAGTGTACATCGGCCATCGGCTGATGAAACGAGTCTAGATCGGCTTCCAGCCGATTGGCTCATTGACTGGCACGCCTACGAACCTCAAACTTTAGGACCTGCACTGGAGTGAAGCAAATCTCCCAGGCCTTCGCGTGTCACCCAGACGCCGAACCGGGACCCGGCGATTTTCGGCGTCAACAGTGGGGCCGTCGTTTTTGCGGGCGGCCCCCTTGCCGCCCTCCTAAAGAGTGGCAAGGGTGTCACCTGTAAAATGGCAGACGGCCCGATAGCCGCCCGACAGTGGCGGCTGACGGCCATCTGCCACGTCACCTAAACACTCCAGAGAGCGTTGGGAGTATAGATTTGTAAAATTTCAAAAAAAATACTTTTGTAAATATTTTTTTTAAAATAAAAAAATAAAAAGATCTGAATTAATGTTCATAGCACTCATTCATGTGCGTGGCAGCCCAACCTGGTGCTGGCTCGGCCCACACAATGCATGAAGAGCCATGATGGCCCATGGCCAACGTGGCTAGTTGAGCCTGAGGGGGCTGCTACTCGTACGCGAAACATCATGAACGACGACATCAGCTAGCGATCCAACTATGGAATTTTTTTTATTTTTGTATTTATTTAATAAAATATTTATAAAAAGTATATTTTTGTTTGAAAATTTTACAAAAATATACTCCCAACGCCCTCTGGGAGGGCGTTTTTCATGAAATCGCCCTTCCAAAGGGCGATTTCATGACGTGGCTGACGGTCGTTGGCCGGGCGGCCGACAGCCGTCAGCCATTTTGCTGGCGGCTCCCTGGCCCCCCTGCCACTCTCTGGGAGGGCGATTTTTAGCTCCCCAGTATAAAACCCCCTCCCAGACTCCAAAAATGTCATAAAATTCACTCAAATCACAGAAAAAAAAAGAAGAGAGAGCTAAGAGCGAGGCTGAACGAAAGCAGCGAAGCTCTGCCAGTTTGCTAATTCATCTGCAGGTAAAATCTATTGTTTCTTTGCAATTTCTATTTCTATGCAATAATTAATGTAGTATTGTACTGGTTACGTGTATAGTACTATATGAAAATAAGTTGTTACTCGTAGATTTGTAGGTTTTTAGTTAATCTGCTAGATGACTTAATTTGTGTAGAGATGGTAGTTATAAAATCTGGAATACACGGTTTTAGGTGTGAGGAGAATGTTGGTACCTAGTTTAATTGTATTTTTTCATCAACAGATATGTTAAATAAGGTGATATTTCAGTTATTTCACGGGCAAGGGAATGTTAGGTATTGTCCACAAGGTGTAGATCTGTCGGATTTTAGTTCAACGGCTAAGGGCATTGATAAGCCAGTTGAGAGAAGTTTTGCGTCAGTGTACAACTGGCTGATGCGAGGGTTTCGACTGGACCCCCAGCTCAGCGCAATAACCTTGTATGTAGTAGTCAGTCGTGCAGTTGAAGGTTTTTTTGGGAACTGATACCGGTGGATTGCACTGCCACTTGGAGATGGTATGTAGAGAATGCATTTCAACGTGGTTGGCCACTGGGCATACTTGTGTCGGTGTATGAGAAAGATAACACCACTGGTGCAATGCCCGTGCAAGATGATGAGGGTCCAAGTACAGCGGGAGGTGATGGCGAAACAATGGAAGAAAATGAAGGAGAGAATGAAGAAGATAGATAGCCAAGAGGTGTTGCAGATGAGGGAGAACTAATCGACACCATCGTCGAAGAAATGGATAGGGAAGATTCTGAAAACGAGCATGCAGAGCATGATGATTCGTCTGATGAGCACAATGTGATGCCTGCAGAATGGAGCAACGAGGACTTCTCTGGGCTTGCTATCTCCGAGCGGCATCATGTGCCATGGGTGTGGGTGCCATGGGCCCCGGGTACCTCATGACAAGCATATGGGCCACTCGGACAGAGGATGGGCCTAGCCTTGTAATTAGAGATATAGCTAGATTCGGCAGACTTCGCCTTCTATAGAAAGGAATATACAGTCCTAGTCGGGTGCGTTATATCTCTAAGGGGAGATCTTCTAGTCGTAATCCGATGGGGAAGAGATCTTCTAAGGGGTTCTGAGCCGGCCGAGATCGGGCCGAGAAGGGAAGAGATCGTCGACTTCCCGTTCGGACTCAGCGACGCCGCGGATATCTACAATCTACATCCGACGCGGCAAACCCGATCCCCTGGAGTTCGACTCGGATACGGCTCCGAGCCGCTCGAGACCGGATCTAGGGAGGTCGGAGTTGTAATCACCCCCATCAACCATCCCGACTTCGACTCGAAGTCGGACTCCGACTTCCAGTCGGACTACGACTCTAAGTCGGACAGCAGCTCGGCAAGCTTCTCCCCGCCACGAGAAATCTTCATGGCATCCAAAGGCTCTACTCCTACTCAGGAATCACGCCGACTACACGAACAACAAGAGGAGGAGGCCTGCCGTCTGCAAGAACAACAGGAGGAAGAAGCAAGACGCCTGCACGTCCGCAACGACGATCTACGCAGGGCTGAGCAAACCGCTCAGCAGCAAATCCTCCAAACCCGAGTCGGCGACCACGATGTCTTCGTTACTCCCCAACAGAACATCGTGGCCGCTGCAACCCTACTGGACACAGTCCAGCTTGGGCCTGATCATCAGGTCACCCCGACGATCGCAAGGATAAAAGCCATGCTTACCGCTGCTGCATGTCAGCGGCACCAACAGTCGGGCGATACCCTCATACCGACCAACCGGTCGGCATCCCCAATGGCAGTCTCGTCTACCTCAAAGCGACGCCGAGCGGCCGGCTCTAGTCGGCTGCACACGGAGTCAAGCCAGACGTCACTCGGCAACCACAACAACCGGCAATGTCGAAGCGACCGTCGGGACAACCAGGACCTCCGAGACCGACTGCGGCGCGACCTTCAGCTAGACATTAATGCTCGGCGCCGCAAACGAGAAGAAGACGAGCAACGCCAACTGGAAGACGAGAACGAGCAATTCGGCCTCCACTACGAGCGGTTTCGCCGCCGTAGTCGAGGTCGGAGTCCTCATGAAGACGAAGGAGTACCGGCCTTCACTCAGGAGCTACAACAAGTCGACTGGCCGTCAAGTTTCAAGCCTACAGGCATCGACAAATACGATGGCAAGACCAATCCCGAGTCCTGGCTCACGGTCTACACTCTGGCGATCCGAGCAGCTGGGGGAAATCACAAAGTCATGGCTAACTACCTCCCAGTCGCTTTAGCCGACTCAGCGAGGACATGGCTAACAGGACTTCCCAAGCAATCAATCGGTTCCTGGGGAGAACTCCGGAAATGCTTCATCGCCAACTTCCAGGGAACATACGAGAGACCATCTTCCGAGTACGACTTATATCAGTTGCATCAAAGGAAGAACGAGTCTCTTCGTGACTTCATCAAGAGGTTTTCTGAGAAGAAGAACTCAATCCCAAACGTCAAGGATGAGGTCGTCATCGCCGCCTTTCGAAAAGGAGTCAAAGACACCTCGTTCATCGACAAATTCACGCGGAAGCCTCCCAACTCTGTCAAGGCCCTATTCGACATGGCAAACAAGTACGCCGACTCGGCCCACGCTGTTGCCGAGACCCTCGATGACAAGTCACCCTGACAGAAGAAACGGGACGACACCGACGACGCGGTCCCGACTAAAGCTGGGAATCGCAAACGCAAGTCAGACGGCTCCATTGTGGCAGTCGGTCACAACCGCCTTCGACCTTCAACAACTGAGGATTATCAGAACAACAAGTGACATGCTTGGGGGCTCACAAGCTCAAACACGAGGATGGCATCCCCACTCCCAAATACCGAACAGCTAAGTCCGCTTCTGATAAACATCTCCTCACTCGGCCTTGCTAGTGCCATAGCCGCTTACACCTAATAGGTGTATAAGCTGCGCATTTACTTTTTTCCGTTTTTGCTCTTAAATGATTACAAAAGTACTCGAGTAGCATAAATCTCGATCCGTGAAACTCTGCTCCATGTAAGACGAACTCAAGTCACCCAAAAACGCGTGCCTGGGAAAGAGCCATGAGCCAACTCCCGACGCTAGGGGGCTATGACTAGTCGGGCAGAGTGCTTAAACGTAAGGGGTCAACTACTCGAGGAAATTAATATCAAAAAGAGGAAGAACACGTATTTACATACATTGTAAAATACATTTTATTCGGGTGATTATTTCCATCGTCAGATGCTACTCATCCGATATCTTTATATTGCAGGCCCAGCTCCGGATACGCGTGACAGGAACTCAGGGCTGCGAGCCCATCTCCTACGCTCGGGGGCTGGACAAGTCTGCCGAAATACACTCGGGATGCTCCATGAGGGCTACTTACCGAGTACTTGCGCCAGTCGGGACGTCATCTTCCCCGACTACGCTCCATGGGAGCTAACAATTGGCCCCCGGCGCCAGTCGGGGCTGTGTACCACTCGGCTAAGTAGGGTACGCCCCATGAGGGTCGCCAGCCGAATCCTACGCTAATGCTAGGTTCGGGTACCTTATTTGGCCGCAACTCTGTCAGGTTGGGTACGCCCCATGAGGGTCGCCAGCCGAATCCTATGCTAATGCAAGATTCGGGTGCCTAGCTTGGCTATAACTCTGTTGGATAGGGTACGCCCCATGAGGGTCACCAGCCGAACCCTCTGCTAATGCAAGGTTCGGGTACCTTGTTCGGCTTTTCCCAAGTCAGAGAAGACTTACATCGTCAAAGCGCATCCGGAGTTCTCATGCACTGCGTCACACCTGAGGAGGGCAAGCAGATCCTGCAACATACCTACTCGGGTACATGTGGCAACCAGTTTGCATCCAGAACGTAAGTCGGAAAGGCTTGCGAATAAGGATTTCTCTAGCTGATTGCGGTTACCAACACCAAAAAACTCATCCTGACATGCGATGGATGCTACTTCTATAGAGCTATGCTGGGTAGGTTGGTTCAGGCCGGCTTACTTGGTAATTGCCACCAAGACATGAGTTCCTACAGTAGCATGCTCCTTGTGGGCCGCCCGCAGGCTGAGTTGAAATTATAGCGCTGGTGCTACCCACAGGAACCGATGAGGTAAACAGATATGCTTCATGAGAGCCTTATTGCTAAACATATATGTTTGGGTATCTGTCTTATCCACCAGGTCTCGAGGATACATCCTTACAAGGATCACAAGCTGGTCTTCATTAAAATTGGAGATGCAGGTATCTCTCTCGAGTACACCTAACCACGTAATGGATTTATTTTTCATACAGTGGTACTCGGCCTACATGCGCGGCCACCAGTTGCCATGAGCAGCATTATTGCCGCTGACATGACGCGGATGAGTCTAACTTTCGAGTAGTACACTACTCGGGAGAGACTATAAAATTCTCATTCCCGCTGACATGACGCGGATGAGTCTAACTTTCGAGTAGTACACTACTCGGGAGAGACTATAAAATTCTCATTCCCGCTGACATGACGCGGATGAGTCTAACTTTCGAGTAGTACACTACTCGGGAGAGACTATAAAATTCTCATTCCCGCTGACATGACGCGGATGAGTCTAACCTTCGAGTAGTGCACTACTCGGGACAGACTATAAACAATCTTCCAGCTGACGAGCTGAAGAGTCTAACTTCCGAATGGGACGCCACTCGGGAAAGACTATAAACCCTTTTCCAGCTGACATGAAGCTGACGAGTCTAATTTTCGAGTAATATATTACTTGGGAGAGACTATAAATAATCATCCCGGCTGACATGACGCCGACGAGTCTGATTTTCGAGTAGTATACTACTCGGGAAAGACTATAAACCCTTCTTTCCAGCTGACATGACGCTGAAGAGTCTCATATACGAGTAGCATCCTACTCGGCAAGACTATAGACACACATTCCGACTGACATGAAGTCGAAGAGTCCTACATACGAGTAGTTCCCTGCTCGGCAAGACTATAAATTATATTCCGGTTGACATGATACCGAAGAGTCTCATGTACCAGTAGTAATCTACTCGGGAAAGACTACAAGGTTAAAGATCTTTGACTTCATGTTTAATTGTTTTCACAATTAAGCACAAAGTCGGGGGCTACACCTAATAGGTGCGCCTATTCGGCGCACACTATTCCAACATCTACATGGAGCCCTTCATAGCCTCGCTGCCAGCTGACATGAAGCAGGACTCGGGAGAAGCAGCACTCAGACAAAGAGCACTCGGGAGCAATACACTCGGGAAGACTTCACCGTGGAGGATGAGCACTCGGCATCAGCTGTGACTCAACTATGAAGGTCTCGGGGGCTACTGTGGGTGCCATGGGCCCCGGGTACCTCATGACAAGCATATGGGCCACTCGGACAGAGGATGGGCCTAGCCTTGTAATTAGAGATATAGCTAGATTCGGCAGACTTCGCCTTTTATAGAAAGGAATATACAGTCCTAGTCGGGTGCGTTATATCTCTAAGGGGAGATCTTCTAGTCGTAATCCGATGGGGACTCCTACCTTGTAACCTTGTTCCCCAGTATATAAGGGGAGGCAGGGCGCCCCATGAGGGCAGGTTGAGTTGGTTCACCAGAATCACCACCACAAATCCTCAAAGGAATAACACCACAACTGGACGTAGGGTATTACCTCACATCGAGGGCCTGAACCAGTATAAAATCTCCCTGTGTTCCTTTGCAATCCACCGAGTTTCCATCCGCCGAGTAGCCCCATATATTTATTGCCGGTGTAAAACATCGACAATGGGAGTACAAGGAGAATGTGGTCATCCAGGGGGCTAAGTATGCATATGTAGAGGATTTAAAGGAGGCAGTAAAACAATGGGCAGTGTCACTTCAGAGGGAGTTCTCGGTCGTGAAGTCAAGTAAATCAGTGTATGAAGTGAAGTGCATGAAGGATGGATGTCCATGGCCGCTGCACGCATTCAAGGGTAAATGGAAAGATTATTGGAAGTTTTAATCGTGATCGAGCATTCATGTTACTTACCAGGTGTTGAAAAATATCATAGAAACATGACATCTGTATTTGTTGCAACAGAGATGTACTCCCACATTGTGAACAATCTGGGGTATGAACCAAGATCAATTGTTAGACATATTGAAGAGAAATTCAAATACACAATTAGCTATGCTAAGGCTTGGAGGGCAAAACAGAAGGTTATAGAGATGAGATTTGGCACATTTGAAGCATTTTATGACAATTTGTCTCGTCTGTTAGGCTGTATTCTTCAGAGGAATCCGGAGACGTGCTACGACCTGAAAGCCTTTCCATCAATTGACTATAGTAATAAAAGTGTGTTGCAATGAGTATTATTTGCATTAGGTGCTTGCATTCAGGCATTTGTCCATTGTCGTCCCATCCTATGCATCGATGGGACATTTCTGACCGGAAAGTACAGAGGGCAGATATTAACAGCAATTATAGTTGATGGGAACAACCAAGTTGTACCGGTGGCTTTTGCTTTTGTTGAGAGTGAGAATACTGATAGCTGGTATTGGTTTTTAGAAAGGGTTAAGTCTGCAGTTGTACGGATGAGACCAGATGTATGTCTCATACATGACCGTCACGCCGGCTTGCTGCGGGTAATTGAGGAATTGAGATATGGATGTGTTGAGAAGGGATACCCACCAAGGTGGTTTGATGTCCAAAGCAGATGGTGCATGTATCATATGGGTGCTAATTTCTACAGACAATTTAAGAATAAGCACCTTATGGATCTTTTCAAGAGGCTGTGCACCCAGAATCAAGAGAAGAAATTCAATGAGCTTTAGAGGAGATCGGATGAGCTGACCTCTAAACAAACAGATGAGCAGTGCATAAGGGCTACCATTGGAGGGGACGAGGCTCCACAAGCTCTTAGACCTCTATCAAGTGACGGACCTCATATGAGAAGAAGGTCTGTATCCTCAGTTAGAAAATTTTCAGAGTAGATTGAGAATGAGCCAAAGAAGAAATGGGCATTGTTGTATAACAAGGATGATTCTCGATTTGGCATAATGACCACAAATTTGGTAGAGGTTTATAACTGGATGATGCGTGGTGTTCGAGGGCTCTCACTTGTTGTCATAGTTGAATTTATCTTGTATGGCACATGCAAGTACTTCAGAGGTCGGTTCAGAGCAGCCGGCCCCTCAATGACGGACAATAATCTTTTCTTTGGCACACTACTGACTAAGTACCTGCAAGATAAAAGTAAAAAGGTCCAAAGACATCGAGCTCTACCTCAAGGTACACAAGAACACATATTTGAAATATTGTGTGTCGATAAGGGCATGCGCGGAATCTACCACAAAAGAGTTATGTAGGAGTGTGTGCTGAAGGAAGACGGGACCTGCAGGTGCTCATGCTGAAAACCTACTCTGCTCTACAAGCCATGTTCTCATGTTATTGCCGCGAGCGGTGAGTGCGGGATAGAAGCATGTTATTTTGTCTCACCTTATTTCAGAAAAGAAGCAATCTATAATACCTGGAGTGGAGAGATATACGGTTTCGGTATTGCGGGGACATTTACTACGGAGCATCCTCAAGCTATCTACATTCCAGACCCAACAAAATTGAGGGATAAAGCAGGTCAGCGCAAGACAAGACGCATCCGTAATGACATGGATGAGTCAGAAGCCGGTAGAAGGCATAAACGTTGTTCAAAGTGCGACCAAACAGGTCATACATATAAGAAATGTCCAAATGATGCAACCAGTCCAAGTACGGCGGAAGCTGGACCGTCGGGTTCAGGCGCTGATGGCAGTCGTCCTACGGGTGAAGGCACAACTTCAAGACGACCGCGTCCTAGGCGTTCTCGAGCATTTGGTGGTGCTGCGGTGTAGTGTAAGTCTATACTTGTTCTTTGTTATAAAAGGATATGTACCGTATTATTGTTTTTTGTTGTCATGTAACAATGCTATAAACCTTAACAATAATTTACGCTAACTCTCTATTTGCATGTAGGTATGGCGTACCATACATCGGAGCTGCTCGACCGGAGCCTCGACCAGTCCCACCGGTCTTACCTGTCAGCTGTCGAGGGTGCCCAGCTAGCCACCTTCCGTCCACGGCCTTCACGTCACCTCCTGCGGATAGACCCCCAGTTCCGTGAGAGGTAAGAGCTATACGAATATTCATTCACATCATTTGTGCATATCTATGTTCCCCAATATTGAATACAGTGCTATATTCTGTAGGTTGTGTGAGGCTGGACTTCTTCCACTGTGCAGGCTAGTTGAGCTTGCACCGGACGAGAGAGACCCCATCAAGCGATGAGACGCTGACCGGTCACTTCTGGCAGTACTGGTGGATCGCTAGAGACCGGAGACCCACACGTTCCACCTACCGTGCGGTAAGATGACTTCCACACTCCAGGACGTGTCGTACTTGCTAGGACTTCCCCTCGCAGGGGACGCAGTCGGTCCGGTTGACGGGACGCATGGTTGGTCGCAGGACATCACTGCTCGGTTCGAGCCCGTGCACCGTCGACCTGAACTTGGTAGGCCGGGTTCGCTACTGCCTTACACCACAAGCGGCCCCTCGTAGGCGTGGCTGCTACAGTTTACCGTAAGTCGTGGATTCCTTTGATTCACAATCATCCGACTTATAAAGCAACAGTGCTGCTGACTATTGAAAGTGCATCTAACCCCTAAGTGGGTTTTGGTGGATTAATGACAAAGCGGTTAAGTGACTAATGAGTTTGTCGAGAATTGTGCAGAGAATTAGTCCCAGGTTGCTTAGTGTGGTGCATGGAGACCCCCACAAAAACATGACGCAAAACGGCGAAGCGACTCGGAGTTTATTTTGAATTCTTTTAAATTTTCTTTTGAGTCGAGGAAAAACCGTACTACCAAGAGGGGTTGCAAACAGTGTTCCAAGACCTCTCAAGTGCTTAAGATCCAAATAGCTGAGAGTCCATCACTTTGGCACAACACATACACTTGGGATGGGCTAGTTTCAGTGTCAGGGTTGGAGGTTCCTATCCCCAGGGTGAGAGGCTCCGACCAACCAACTCAGCCAGAGACTAAGTGTTGACCGGAGGTTCCTACCCCTGGGGTCAGAACCTCCTGGCCAAAATCTGTGAGTAACGGCTAAGTGACGTAAGCAATTGCCTATAAAGCCCAAACTTGGATTCTAGCCGTTTGGGGACTACTTCACTTCATTCCAACTGTTCCTTAGCCTCTCCTAAGGTCCTTTAAGCTCTCCCAACTAGTTCTAGTGCGTTCTTGGTGATTCTTGTGAAGATCTAGTGGGAAATTGAGTGAATTTTGTTGAGAGAAGGCTAGGTGGATCTTGTGCACTTGAGGAGGACGCGGATTGGCTGTTTGGAGCTTATTTCTCTTGAGGGAAACCTCCTAGACGGTTAGGCGTCGCCCGCGAGCTTCCTCTTATTGTGGATTGTCCCGGGAAAGTTTGTGAACGTTAATCTCGCCTCCGCAAGGAAAAGAGGTAAATTCTAGTGGATACCAAGTTGATCTTCGTGGTCGCTTGGTGAGGAAAGGGGTCAATTGAGACCCGGCTCTTTGGAGATCCTCAACGGAGACGTAGGATCTTTGTGATCCGAACTTCGGGAAAAATCTTTGTGCCTCCGTTGTCTTTTCTCATTATTGTCTTATTTTGTATCTTACCTTGCCAGAATTTATCTCCTACCCTATTACCTGTATCAAACTTGATCTCTGTCAAAATTATCCATTATTGAAGTGTCTTGATAGAGTCGTCGGAACCTCCGGCGTTTTTGGTCGGAACCTCCGACCAGCCCTCTCGGCCAGCCCGAGAGAGCCGATCGGAACCTCCTACCATTTTGGTCGGAGGTTCCTACCAGAATTTTACCGTTGCATTTGGAGAATTTTTCAGGAACGCCTATTCACCCCCCTCTAGGTGACATCAACGGGCTTTCAACTATAATCTTCCTTTACAGCCTGATCAGCTAGACGATGACGCCGACGAATACTCGGTGCGGCGGAGCATGGAGGCATACCTGTTGTAGCTATTTGGGTGGGTGATGTTCACCAGCACGACAGGGCACGCGTTGGACAAGGGACTGATCCACTGCGCTCATGCGATCGCCGACAGCGAGGACGGCTGCGTACCGCAGTGGAGCTGGGGATCTGCTGTGCTAGTGGCGACGTACTGTGCTCTTTGTGACGCATGCACAAAGACCGATCCAGGTGCGATTATCGCCGGTTGCCCTCTCCTTTTGCAGCTATGGGCGGCCGAGCGGTTCGCGATAGGCCGTCCTGTGATTCAGCACTCTTCCTACGAGGACGGCCTTGGAGGCTTGTATGGGCAGTGGCCCGAGGACTGTCCGATTATGGGGACGGTATGGTGTCGCCATGAGGTACATAATGTGAAATTCTATGTTTACCACTTATGCGCAAACACTGACGTGTAATCTTTTCCTATTTTGCAGCGTCGTTACGCCCACAAGCAGGTTAGGAGGGCCTACTCCGAATTTGTTATGGAGCTCAACCGCCTGCTGCCCAGCGACGTCGTCTGGAAGCCGTATAGTCCGCAGGCCATCACGGCCCGTGCATCGCTCGGACTCTCTACTCTTTGCACGCGCAACCAGGCGTACTGGATGACGACAGTGCCGTTGGTGTTCGACATCTTCGTCGAGCCCTACTGTCCGCAGCGCGTGATGCGGCAGTTCGGCCTACGTCAGCACTTCCCTGTGCCCGTGGAGATCGTTGTGCCGTGCGATGTGCACCGGTTAGTACAACTGCGATCTTTGTTTAGTACTAAAACTCTTCAATATAGTCGAATGCACTCTCTGCAAATAGATATAATCGTAGGGAACAGGCAGGCGGCTCTTAGTGGTATCCCCGACTGCAGAAGTACGTGGAGGACTGGTTGTTGGCGATGGAGGAGGTCATCGACGAGATACATCCACACACTGAGGAGACCTACCTAGCATACCTCAGCTGGTACCAGCCCCGTACCTGTACACGCGTAACGTTCACCCCAGATAATCCACAGCCACACATCGCCGCTTCGATGGACACGTATCCTAGACACCGTGACCAGGACTACTTCCGCGCGGTAAGTCACATTATCTTTGCACTTTGCTATTCCCTTTGTAGGTGTCCGCGGTTCTAACACATATTTATGTCACATTTGAAATAGGCCGACGCAGTGCGACGGGTTCAGGCTGATGTGAACGCAGCGTTCGGACGGTTGGACAGTGGGATCGTGCTGACTACGGACGAGCAGAGGACGACCTTCGGGAGGATTCGTCGGGCGATGCACACAGTGATTCGTGCGTTCACTTGTCGTGTGGCCAACGCGGTACCTCCTGTAGTTATACAGCAGTAACAGCCACGGCTAGTAGGAACAGGAGCAGGAGCAGGAGTGCGCCCGCAGGGTTCCAGTCAGCCATCTGGCCCCTTAAGAGGTAAATTCTACTAACCATCGGTTCATAACATGTTTCCTTCTACGACATGCACCGTTGTACATCAATATGCTTCCATGTAACTTTCGCTACACCGTACCTACATCCCTCTGGAGCTAGCACGTCGACGCATGGAGTGTACCACACACGACCACACGTGCAGCTGGGCATGAGAAGTGTCCCCGGGGCCACCACAGGAGGTCCTTCAGGTTATATCAAAGTTTACTTTTGCCTTGCAAAATTTCGGTTTGCAATTATCAATAATTTGGTGTACAGGGTTCCACTCTACAGCGCCGGGGATGTTTGCTGGCGCTGGCTCCTCCACGCAGGGCACACGCGGCAGCGGTTGGGCACTGGGTCCTTTCGAGGGGGACGACTTGGAGGACGAGGGCGAGAAGATCCAGGAGATACTAGCTGCCTCACAGCTCAAAGGAGCTCCGCCACCACAGACACAGGACCCACCAGTTGCCACACCCGTGTAGACGACCCGCGCTGGCTGTGCCGTACCACCAGACCGGCTGACGTACTCCCAGGGCCAGGTGCGAGCGTAGGGTAGGAAGACGAAGAGGGCTAGAGGTTACGGTCAGGGTCCGTAGTACGTTGTATCAGTAATAGTTTGCCTGTTGTATATCATATTTTATTAATTCTACGTTTACTGAAGAAACCCCTTTACTTCGTTTATGCTCATTGATCAAACGATGTACTCCTCACAATCTACGTTTGTGACGAAACTGATCAAAAACATGAATTTTTGAGTTTCAACTTCATGGCGAAAGTACATTCCGAGCGGTGACAACCGAACACACGTTAATTGCTTACGAACCTAATGAAATTATCCATCCAAAGAGTACAAACGGCACATCAAACGTTTCTAGTTATCGTTATTACATGCCTTAGGAAATTTTAAACAGATATCCAACTAGAGATGCAACTACTGTGTGCAGCGTGGGTACTTCCCCTTCCTCGCCGCCTCCGGCCCAGCTTCCTCTGCACGTAGTGCCCTCTCCCGCTTCCTCTCTCTGTCTTCCTCACGGGCTTCCTTTTCCTGCCGCTCCTTCTCCTTCTTCCTCTTCTGCTCAGCCTCCCACTCTTCTTGCGCCGCCCAACGACGTTGGCACCACTCCCAGTTCCAATCTTTTAAACTGCGAAGAAACTCTGCATCCTGTGGACGAATCTCTGTATCTATCCACGGCACAAAGTCGCACAGAGGCGGAGGAGGCTTCGGTGCCTTAACATATACAAATTTGTTAGCTCAAAGATTCAAATATTTCGTACTACAAGATAATTCGTATTACCTCCACTGGCTTCTTCGCCTTCCCCTTCTTCCCTTGTGGCTTTGGCTTCTCCGGGGAGTACGCATAATTAGCACACATCCAATACCTTTACCGGTATGTGTAATCCTTCTCACTTATTGCGACTTTGTAATTATCTCCATACCAATACATCGGCGGAGGCACGTCAATCGAAGATCATAGATGACTGGACATACCGAATGTATCTATAGCAACCTACATTATAACCAAATAAACGCAAGTTATAACTCGCTAGACCAAAAATACCTTATACAACTACATACCTAGGGTATACTACACATATAGGTGGCCAAACGGGCGGACCGGGCCGGCACGGACTGAGGCACGGTCCGGCACGGCCCGCTACGGCACGGCCCGTGTAGGCACGGTTCCTGTAGCGGGCCGTGCCGTGCCGGCCCGCGTGCCTCCCCCCTGGCCCAGGCACGGCACGCCGAGGTCGTGAGCCGTGCCGTGCCGGCACGGCCCGTCGGCGGCCCACCGTGCCCGGGCCGGCCCGGTCCGCCGACGCCTGCCGCCGCGCGTCCGGCGTCCCCGGCCTCCGCCGCCTGCCGCCGCCCTCCGCCGCCGCCTCCCCGCCTGCGCGCCGCCCCCTCCGCCGCCTGCCGCCGCCTCGGCCTCCTCCCGCCTCCTCGGCTCCTCCGCCTCCTCCCGCCGCCTCGGCCTCCTCAGCTCCTCCGCCTCGTCCCGCCGCCTCGGCCTCCTCTGCCCCCTCCGCCGCCGCCTCCCCGCCTGCGCGCCGCCCCCTCCGCCGTCGGCCTCTCCGCCCCCTCCGCCGCGCCTCCCGCGCGCGCCTCCCCGGCCTCCGCCGCCTGCCGCCGCCCTCCGCCGCCGCCTTCCCGCCTGCGCGCCGCCCCCCGAGGCCGCCCTCCGCCGCCTCCCCGCCTGCGCCGAGTCCCGACTGAGTCACTCTCACTGAGTAAGTGAGAGTGACTGAGAGAGATGAGTAAAAAGAGGAAAAAAGAGACTTAAAAAATTTTAAAAAATTAGAGGAGTGGTAAAAAAATATAAAAAAAATGAAAAAACATTATCTAAGATGAGTAAAAAAATATGAGGGTATTTTTTGATGATATTAGAGGAGGAAATTTTTATATGTTTAAACAAGCAAAATAGAAGAACATATATAGTTATGCAATTTAATTTCTACATAGATATAGAGAAAAATTGTGCAATGACCTTTATTGATTTTGATATTACACAGCTGCCTCATTAAAAACTCTATCATGTAAAAACTCAATTTTGAGAAAACCATGACAAAGAAAAAAGAGTACAGCTAAAGGTCAATACTCAAAAATAAAAAAGATTACTCTAGTTCCTCATTTTGTAGGTAAAGATTTTCGAACTGCTCAGCCAAATCTTGGTTCTCCGTGGTGTGTTGGACACGTTCCTTAGCTAGCTCCCAGTCTTTAACCGCAAGTAGCATTTCTACCACCTCACTGCAGAGATTTCTTCTTCTCTCCTCAATAATTCTTCCGCAAAGACTGAAGGCCGATTCGGATGATACCGTAGACACAGGCACCGTGAACACATCCCGTGCTAGCTTTGAGAGCACGGGATATTGGGTCTTGTGATCATTCCACCATTGAAGAACGTTGAGATCTTCCTGGTTGATCGAGTCGCTGTCCAAGTAGGTGGACAGCTCAAGAGCTTCAAGTGAAGCGTGTGCAGGACTTGCTGCGGCCGAACTTCCACCACCGGTGCTCGAAGAAGAAGAGGAACCACCCCAAATTCGGCCCCACTGCAATTTCTTCTTACCTGGGACAGGGACGGGTGGGGCTCTTTGCACGCGAACTCCCTGAAACTTAGTTTCATACTTTCGAAATACTTCATATAATTTGGCTTACAATCAGAATAGTAGTTAGTGTAATCAATATTCATTGTATCTCCAATAAGATTCAAAATATTTAGAAACCCCCGTATTTTACCCCTAGGATCAAGAATAAATGCAAAAGCATACAAGTATGGAATGTTCCTCCAGTATTTAAGATATTTTTGTTTCATGTTATATACTGCAAATCCTAATAGTTGGTCATCTTCATATTCTTTTAATAAAGTGGCAATCTCAAAAATTTTATGCAAAATTAAATTAGCAGTTAGATAGTAAACACCAGACAAAGTAACAGTTGCATCATAAAATGTTTCAAGAAAGTAATAAAACCTTTCTACAACATGCCAAGACTGTTCTGTCAGTAGCGGTTGCCCGTCACTGGTAACAACATTCTTGGACTGCAAGAAAACAGTTAGCATATCTTTGTAAGGCAAGACATGTTTCAACATTAAATAAGTCGAGTTCCACCGATGGTCCGCATCCGTTTGGAACTTGCGTGGATGCTTGTCCGAAGCGATGCAGAATCGCTTGAAGGTCGCAAGTCGAGGATTAGAACCATTCAGCCATGTTATGGCTTCACGGATAGAATCGAGATATACAGTTACTCTTTTAAAACCAGATTTAACTATAAGATTAATAATATGGCAAGCACAACGTTGATGTAAAAAGAAATGATTCAGCATAAACATTGAATAAAGGCTGCAAAATTCCATTGCTCTGGAATTTGCAGCTGCATTATCTAGAGTTACTGCAATATTTTAATTTGTGATGCCAAAATCCTCACAAACTCTAGAAATTGTTCAGCAATATTTTCTGGCATTATGTGAAACATCAATTATTTTAAGCTATTTACTCTTTTTTGTAGTTCCCATTCATCATCACATAATGAGCAACTACACTAATATAGTCTTCCTTAGCCCTACCATCCAAATATTAGATGTGATACTAATAGAAAATGTGCAAGTAGCAAATATTGTTTAATATTATCCCGGCCTTGTTGTAAACATTCACCAAGTCCCGGGTTGTAGTTTGTCTACTAACACTTTGAACCTAGGATTATGAGCAGTTTTAATGTAACTCTCAAATACAAGAGACTCACAAAATTTAGGGGTAGATCCTGTCTAGCAATTAAACGGGTAAGGAATCTCGTGCTACCTGAGCATCATACTCATGAACGTACCGTAACCGTCCGGGATTGAGTACCAGTTGCTGCTGTCTTAGCTGTAACCTTGCTTCTTCCGCACACGGCCTCAGCATGCCGCCTCAAATGCCTGTTCCACCAGAAGATTTTCCAGAGAGTTTTTTAGTTTTACAAATTTTACTTTTGCGTAAGTTACCTCCCTTCCATCCGCGCGGTCTCCTTGATCTCATCAAATGTTGCCAGGCGGAGGAAGTTCTTTGATCTCTTTGAGCCGGTTGCCGTTGACAGGCTCCCGTCGCAGTTCCGGATCCTTGTGAAGCCGCATGTATTTCCTCCGTATGTTCTTGCGGTGTAGGAGCGACCCGGAGTTGTCTCTTGAGACATCGACAGATAGCTCGGGTCGAAGTCGCTCAGTTGGAACGTCGGGTAGTCGGATCCATCCTGCAATATAAATAGAGGAAAATTAGTATTAAACAAATAGTACGAACAAAAAAGAAAATTAGGATTTTTTTTTTACCTTGCAGGAGCACCGGAGGCTGCAGCTTTACCTATGAGAATGTGGGAAATTTTTGAATTTTAGACAAATTTTGTCTAAATCAAAAATTTTGAGCAAAGAGAGCAAAAGAGAGGAGAATAGAGCACAAGAGGAGAGAATTGGCAGGTTGGATGAGCAAAATGTGGCTGGGGGTTTTCCTATTTATAGGAAAAATTTCACAATTTTTTGGATTTTTTGATATTTTTTCGGATTTTTTTTGTCATGCAACGGCTAGATTCAAAATCTAGCCGTTTTTTCGGACCGTTGGGACGTGTCAATTTTTGAGAGACTGGGCAACGGGCCGAACACTGAGCAAACGTCATCAGCGTCGCAACGGGCAGATGTCAGTGCAAGGTCGCTGCCTCCTCTCCCTGCACCGACCCGGTTTCCTCGACCTCCTCCCGGCTCTCTCCTCGCTTCTCCTCTCGCCGCTCGGCCTCCTTCCTGGCTCCTCGGCTCCTCCACTCCTCCCGCCGCCTCGGCCTCCCGCCGCCTCCTCGGCTCCTCCGCCTCCTCCCCCTCGCCTCCTCGCTCCTCGCCTCCTCCCGCCCGCCTTGGCCTCCCGCGCCTCCTCCCGGCCTCCTCGGGCTCCGCCGTCCTCCGCGCCCGCCTCCTCCGGCTACTGCTCGGCCTCGCCGGTGCCCTCGCCGCTCCTCGCCGGGCGCCCGGGCTCCCCGCCTCGGCCACCGATGCCTGCCTCGGCCTCCGCGGCCGTAGATGCCTGCCACGGCAGCGCGGCCTCCGCCGCCGCCCTCCGGGAGGGCCGTGCCGGCCCGTGCCCGTGCATGCCCAGTCCCGCGCCCGTGCCCGTTCCGCCGCCCCCGTGCCCATGCCCCGTGTCGTTCCCGTGCCCATGCCGGCCCGCTACAGTCCACGGGCCGTGCCGTGCCGGCCCGCCATGCCGCACCACCGGCCCAGGCACGGCACGGCTACTCGGGCCGTGCCGGCATGGCCCACGGCCAACCGTGCCGGGCCGGCCCGGGCACGGTTACTGTAGCACCGTGCCCGGGCCGGCCCAACGGCGCACGGCCCATTTGGACATCTATAACTACACATGACTACAAAAAATGAAATATCATCGTCCTCATTTCCATCTCCCTAGCGTTTCTCGAACTAGTGCTACTCATCTAGTAAAAAAAACCTAACTTCTCTCATGCGCCCTATCAATGTCCTTAGCCGTTATGCTCAACTTAAATAGATCTACACCTTATGGACCAAACCTAACATTTACTTACCTGTGAAATAAGTAGTACAATACTACACATACTATATCATTTGATGAATAGAAATGGAAATTACAAAGAGCCATAAAATATTACCTGTAGAAGAATCCGTAAACTGGTAGGGCTTCGCCGCTTTCGTTCGCCTTCGCTCTTAGCTCTGTCTTCTTTTTTCTGTTATTTTTGTGAATTTTACGATATTTTTGAAATCTGAGAGGGGGTTTTATAGTGGGCGGGCTAAAAACCGCCATCTAGGAGGTGGTAAGGGGCCGCCTACAAAAGTGCTAACGGCTGTCGGCCGCCCGACCAACGGCCGTCAGCCACGTCATCAAATCGCCCTCTGAAAGGGCGATTTCATAAAAAAGCGCCCTCCCAAGGGCGTTGGGAGTATATTTTTGTAAATTTTTTAAATAAAAATATACTTTTTGTAAATATTTTATTAAATAAATATAAAAATAAAAAAATTTCTCCAACTATGTGCCGGGAATGAAGCTCAAACCACGCCACGCCATGCCACGTGGAGGGGCTCTCCATCCAAGAATTCATCCAAAATGTATACTTGGAACTTACTAATCTTAAAGTTCTACACACAAATATGCTACATCATCATTCACTAGTAATTATTATATTTTAAAGTTCATGCAACTATGAAATTTTTTATAGCTTCCTTAGAAGTTTATGGAAGAGAACTTGTTACTTACACAAAAGATAACAACATATAAATACTTTTGTATGGCACTTGAAAGATTTTACAATAAAAATAATAAGGCAAAAGTATTTCGTGTAGCATATAGCACATAACTATATATTTTTTTAAAAAATAATATGTCCAAAATCTTAAATTGTATATACAAACTTCTATTTCTATGCTGTGTGGAATATAGACAAGAGATTACACAATTTTTGGTGACTTCTAATGGGGTCAATCAATTATTGACCCTTACATATCTATTAGGGCATCTTGGCGATTTGGCCATTCGTAAAAATATATATGGCCTAATGACCACGGTGTAAAGTGAACTGATAAGCTTAATTGATATATTATAGCAGTAAAAAGTGTCAAGTCTAATTTTGGTCCCATAACTTTTGCCTCATCTACTTTTCATCCCTTAACTCTAAAATTATTGAAACCATATATTCCTTTTGTCTCAAAATAAAAAAAACCTCATGCTGAATGTGACACATTTTAGTGTTATGAATATATCTAGACATATGCTGAAGCTGCTGTTCAGTATTTTTCTTTTGCTGTGATGGAGTCCAGTAATTGCCCGTGCAGTTCAGCTAGCACCGGTAATTTCCCTTCCATGATTTTTGATCTACACTCTTGGTCTCACACTTTGCTCAGAAAATTATCTTGCATGATCCAATCGTAAGTATTAATGGGGTGTTTGGTTCCCAGCCAAACATTACCAGAATTTTTTTTATTTTTATATTTATTTAATAAAATATTTACAAAACTACATTTTCATTTCAAAAATTTACAAAAATATACTCCCGCCGCCCTCTGGGAGGGCGATATGTCTGAAACCGCCCTCCCAGAGGGTGATATGATGACGTGGCTGACGGCCGTTGGCCGGCGGCCCACGGCCGTCAGCCATTTTGCAGGCGGCCCCTCCGGGCCACACAAAAACCGCCTTTAAAGGGCGGCAAGGGTCGCCTGTAAAAATCCGGCGGGGGCTGGCCTGGCATTTTACAGGCGGCCCTTGCGCCTCTCAGAGGCGGTTTTTTTGTGGCCGGGGGCCGCCTGCAAATGGCGACCACGGGCGGCCATTTTGCAGGCGCCCCATTGCCGCCTCCGAGAGGGCGGTTTTGGGTCCCGAGGGCCGCCTGCAAAGTCGGTCCGGACGGTCCGCACTGTATACGGACGGTCCGAACTGGCTACTTTGCAGGCGGCCCCAGAGTGCTGTCCGGACGGTCCGCGCTATATACGGACGGTCCGAACTGTACAAATTACCGTTTCACCGTATATAGTCCAGACCATCGTCACCCTGTTCGGACGGGCCGTACTGTACAAATTGTTGTTTTGCATTATATAGTCCGGACCATCGTCATCCTGTCCGGACAGGCATATCTGTGGTGGGAAGAAAGAGGAAGTACCCACGCTGCACACAGTAGTTACATCTCTACTTGGTTATCTGTTTAAAATTCCCTAAGGCATGTAATAACGATAACTAGAAACGTTTGATGTGCCGTTTGTACTCTTTGTATGGATAATTTCATTATGTTCGTATGTAATTAACGTGTGTTCGATTGTCACCGCTCAGAATGTACTTTCGCCGTAAAATTGAAACTGAAAAATTTATGTTTTTGATCAGTTTCGTCATAAACATAGATCGTAAACGATCGAGAGCGTAAATAAAGTAAAGGGGTTTCTTCAGTATACGTAGAATTAATAAACATGATATACAACAGACAAACACTATCACTGATGCAACGTACTACGGGCCTGACCGTAACCTCTAGCCCTCTTTGTCTTCCTACCCTGCGCTCGCACCTGCCTGGGAGTAGTCAGCCGGTCTGGTGGTACGGCACGGCCAGCGCGGGTCGTCTGCACGGGTTGTGGCAGCTGGTGGGTCCTGTGTGTGGTGGCGGAGCTCCTTCGAGCTGTGAGGCTGGTAGTATCTCCTGGATCTCCTCGCTCGAGTCCTCCAAGTCGTCCCCCTCGAAAGGATCGGTGCCCAACCACTGTCCGCGTGCGGCCTGCGTGGAGGAGCCAGCGCCAGCAAACATCCGGCGCTGTAGAGTGGAACCATGTACACCAAAATATTGATAATTGCAAATCAAAATTTGGTAAGGCAAAAATAAAGTTTGATATAACTGAAGGACCTCCTATGGTGGCCGAGGGGCAGTTGTCACGCCCACGCCCTGCGTGGAGGAGCCAGCGCCAGTAAACATCCCCGGCGCTGTAGAGTAGAACCATGTAGACCAAAATATTGATAATTGCAAACCAAAATTTTGCAAGGCAAAAATAAACTTTGATATAACCTGAAGGACCTCCTGTGGTGGCCCGAGGGGCAGTTGTCATACCCAGCTACGCGTGTGGTCGTCTGTGGTACACTCCATGCGTCGATGTGCTAGCTCCAGAGGGATGTAGGTACGGTGTAGCGAAAGCTGCAGGGAAGCATATTGATGTACAATAGTACATGTCATAGAAGGAAACATGTTATGAACCGATGGTTAGTCCAATTTACCTCTGGAGGGGCCAGATGGCTAACTGGAACCCTGCAGTCATACTCCTGCTCCTGCTCCTGTTCCTGCTGGCCGTGGCTATTGCTGCTGTACAACTACGGGGGGTACCGCATCGACCGCACGACAAGTGAGCGCGCGAATCACTGTGAGCATCGCCTGACGAATCCTCCCGAAGGTCGTCCTCTGCTCATCGGCATTCAGCACAATCCCACTGTCTAATCGTCCGAACGCCGCGTTTACATCAGCCTGAACCTGTCGCGCTGCGTCGGCCTATTTCAGATGTGATGTGAACATGTGTTAGAACTGTGGACACCTACAAAGGAATTCGAGGTGCAAAGATAATGTGACGTACCGCGCGGAAGTAGTCCTGGTCACGGTGTCTAGGATACGTGTCCGTCGTAGCGGCGACGTATGGCTGTGGATCATCTGGGGTGAACGTTACGCGTGTGCGGGTACGGGCCTGGTACCACGTGAGGTATGCTAGGTAGGCCTCCTCAGTGTGTGCATGTATCTCGTCGACCACCTCCTCCGTCGCCAACAACCAGTCGTTACCACGTACTTCTGCAGTCGAGGATACCATGAACATCGGCTGCATGTCCCCTACGATTATATCTATTTGCAGAGAGTGCATTAGACTACATTAAATAGTTATAGTAGTAAACAAAGATCGCAGTTGTACTAACCGGTGCACATCGCGCGGCACATCGATCTGCACGGGCACAGGGGAGTACTGACGTAGTCCAAACTATCGCAGCACGCGCTGCGGAGAGTGGGGCTCGACGAAGATGTTGAACACCAACGGCACTGTCGTCATCCAGTACGCCTGGTCGCGCGTGCAAAGAGTAAAGAGTCCGAGCGGTGCACGGGCCGCGATGGCCTGCGGACTGTACGGCTTCCAGACGACGTCGCTAGGCAGCAGGCGGTCGAACTCCAAAACGAATTCGGGGTAGGCCCTCCTAACCTGCGTGTGGGCGTAACGACGCTGCAAAATAGGAAAAGGTTAAACGTCAGTGTTTGCGCATAACTGCTAAACATAGAATTTCACATTTTGTACCTCACGTCGACACCATACGGTCCCCATAGTCGTACGGTCCTCGGGCCATAGCCGTACAGCCTCCAGGGCCGCCTCGTAGGAAGAGTGCTGAATCAGAGGACGGCTATCGCGAACCGCTCGGCGCCATTAGCTGCAGAAGGAGAGGGCAACCGCGATAATCGCACCTGGATCGGTCTTTGTGCACGTGTCACAAAGAGCACGGTACGTCGCGCTAGCAGCATCCCAACTCCACTGCGGTAACGCGGTCGTACCTCGCTGTCGGCGATCGCACGAGCGTAGTGAATCAGTCCCTTGTCCACCCGTGCCTGTGAGTGTTGGTGAACATCACCCACGAACAGCCACAATAGGTACGCCTCCATGCTCCGCTGCACCGAGTAATCATCGGCGTCAATCGGCTAGCTTATCTGGCTGTAAAGGAAGATTATAGTCAGCAACTCTGTTGCTTTGTAGATCAGATGATTGTGAATTAAAGAAATCCGCGACTTACGGTGAACTGTAACAGCCAAGCCTGCGAGGGGCCGGTCGTGGTGTATGGCGGTAGCGAACCCGGGTGTCCAAGTTCAGGTCGACGATGCACGGGCTCAAACCGAGCAGTGATGTCCTGCGACCAACCATGGGCCCCGTCGATCGGGCCGACTGCGTCTCCTGCGAGGGGAAGTCCTAGCAGGTACGACACGTCCTGGAGTGTGGAAGTCATCTCGCCGCACGGCAGGTAGAACGTGTGGGTCTCCGGTCTCCAGCGATCCACCAGTGCGGCCATAAGTGACCAATCAACGTCCCATCGCTTAGCGGGGTCTCTCTCGTCCGGTGCGGGCTCGACTAGCCTACACAGCGAAAGAAGTCCAGCCTCACACAACCTGCAGAATATAGCACTGTAATCAATATTGGGGAACATAGATATGCACAAACGATGTGAATGAATATTCGTACAGCTCTTACCTCTGACGGAACTGAGGATCTATCCACAGGAGGTGACGTGAAGGCCGTGGACGGAAGGTGGGTAAGTGGGCACCCTCCACGGCTGACAGGTAAGACCGGTGGGACCGGTCGACACCTCGGTCCAACAGCTCCAGTGTATCGTACGCCATACCTGCATGCAAATAGAGAGTTAGCATTAATTATTGTTATAGTTTATAGCATTGTTACATGATAATAAAAAATAACAGTACGGTACATATCCTTCTATAACAAAGAACTAGTATAGACTTACGCTACACCGTAGCACCACTAATTGTTCGAGAACGCCTAAGACGGGGTCGTCTTTAAGTTGTGCCTTCACTCGTAGGACGCCTGCCATCATCAGCTGAACCCGACGGTCCAGCTTCCGTCGTACTTGACCGGTTGCATCCTTTGGACAGTTCTATATGTATGACTGTTTGGTCACACTTTGAACAACGTTTACGTCTTCCACCGGCTTCTGAGTCATCCATGTCATTACGGATGCGTCTGTCTTGCGGCGACTACTTTATTCCTCAATTTTGTTGGATCAGGAATGTACATAGCTTGAGGATGCTCATAGTAAATGTACCCGCAATACCGAAACCGTATATCTCTCCGCTCCAGGTATTATAGATTGCTTCTTTCCTGAATAAGGTGAGACAAAATAGCGTGCTTCTATCCGCACTCATCGCTCGCGGCAATAACGTGAGAGCATGGCTTGTGGAGCAGAGTAGGTTTCGGGCACGAGCACTTGCAGATCCCGTCTTCCTTCAGCAAACACTCTGCACAACTCTTTTACGGAAGATTCCGCGCATGCCTTATCGACACACAATATTTCAATCTGTGTTCTTCTGTGCCTTGAGGTAGAGCACGATGTCTTCGGGCCTTTTTTACTTTTTATCTTGCAGATACTTCGTCAGTAGTGTGCCAAATAAAAGATTATTGTCCGTCATTGAGGCCTAGCTGCTCCGAACCGATCTCTAAAGTACTTGCATGTGCCATGCAAGATAAATTCAACTATGCCAACAAGTGGGAGCCCTCGAACACCACGCATCACCCAGTTATAAACCTCTGCCAAATTTGTGGTCATTATGCCAAACCGAGAACCATCCTTGCATACAACAATGCCCATTTCTCCTTTGGCTCATTTTCAATCCAATCTGAAAATTTTCTAACTGAGGATGCAGACCTTCTTCTCATATGAAGTCCGTCAATTGATAGAGGTTCAAGAGCTTGTGGAGCCTCATCCTCTCCAATGGTAGCCCTCCTGGACTGCTCATCTGTTTGTTTAGAGGTCAGCTCACCCAACCTCCTCCAAAGCTTCTTGAATTTCTTCTCTTGATTCTGGGCGCAAAGCCTCTTGAAAAGATCCATAAGGTGCTTATTTCTAAACTGTCTGTAGAAATTAGCACCCATATGACGCATGCACCATCTGCTTTGGACATCAGACCACCTTGGTGGGTATCCCTTCTCAACACATCCATATCTCAATTCCTCAATTGCACGCAGCAAGCCGGCGTAACGGTTATGTATAAGGCATACGTCTGGTCTCATCCGTACAACGCAGATTTACCCTTTCTAGAAACCAATACAGCTATCAGTGTTCTCACTCTCAACAAAAACAAAAGCAACTGGTAGAACTTGGTTGTTTCCATCAACTCCAATTGCTATTAAGATCTGCCCTCTGTACTTTCCGGTCAGAAATGTTCATCGATGCGAGGATAGGACGACAATCCGGACAAATGCCTGAATGCAAGCACCTAATGCAAAGAATACTCGTTGCAACACACTTTTATTACCATGGTGAATTGATGGAAAGGCTTTTAGGTCGTAGCTCTCCGGATTCCTCTGAAGAATACAGCTAACAGACGAGGTAAATTATCATAGGATGCTTCAAATATGCCAAATCTCATCTCTAAAACTTCTGTTTTGCCTCCAAGCCTTAGCATAGCTAATTGTGTATTTAAATTTCTCTTCAATATGTCTATTGACCTTGGTTCGTACCCATAATTGTTAAATAATAATGTTGAGTAACATTCTGTCGCAGACAATACAGATGTCATATTTCTGTGATATTTTTCACACCCGGGTAATAACATGATGCTCAGTCACGATTGAAACTTGCAATAATCTTTCCATTTACCCTTGAATGCGTGCACCGCCATGGACACCCATCCTTTATGCACTTTACTTCATAGACCGATTTGCTTGACTTCACGACTGAGAACTCCCTTTGAAGTGACACGGCCCATTGTTTTACTGCCTCTTTTAAATCCTCTACATATGCATATTTAGCCCTTCGATGACCTCATTTTCCTTGTACTCCCATGACACATGATGTCCCTCGGAGATAGAAAGCCTAGAGAAATCCTGGGTTGCTCCATTCTGCAGGCATCATGGTGTCCTCATCAGACGAATCATCCTGCTCTACTTGCTCGTTTTCAGAATCTTCCTATCATTTCTTCAACGATTCTATTGATTGTTCTCCCTCATCTGCCACACTGTTGGCTGTCTTATCTTCTTCATTCCCTCCTTCATTCCCTTCTTCATTTTCTTCCATTGTTTCGCTATTACCTCCCGCCGTACTTGGACCTCATCATCTTGCACGGGCATTGCACCAGCAGTGTTTTCTTTCTCATATATTGATACAAGTATGCCCAGTGGCCAACCACGTTGAAATGCATTCTCCACATACCATCTCCAAGTGGCAGTGCAATCCACCGGCATCAGTTCCCAAAAAAAACCTTCAGCTACACGACTGACTACTACATACAAGGTTATTGCGCTGAGCTCGGGGTTCAATCGAAACCCTCGCATCAGCCAGTTGTACACTGACCCAAAACTTCTCTCAGCTGGTCTATCAATCCCCTTAGCCGTTGAACTAAAATCCGACAGATCTACCCCTTCTGGACCATATCTAACATTCCCTTGCCCGTGAAATAACTGAAATATCACCTTATTTGACATTTCTGTTGATGAAAAAATACAGTTAAATTAGATACCAATATTTTCCTCACATCTCTACAAAAATTAAATCATCTAACACATTAACTAAAGACCTACAGATCTACGAGTAATAACTTATTTTCATATAGTAATATACACATAACCAGTACAATACTACATCAATTTATGCATAGAAATAGAAATTACAAAGAGATAATAGATTTTACCTGCAGACAAATCAGCAAGCTGACAGAGCTTCGCTGCTTTCGTTCAGCCTTGCTCTCAGCTCTCTCTTTTTTTTCTGTAATTTCAGTGAATTTTATAACATTTTTGGAGTCTGGGAGGGGGTTTTATACTGCCCGGGCTAAAAACCGCCCTCCCAGAGGGCGGCAAGGGGGCCACCTGCAAAATGGCCTGTAAAATGTCACCAAGTTCTATGATGTGCTCATTTTCAACACTGGGCATTGGTGAGTTAATTGTCTCCTTGGCTTCAAGTTCTTACTACATGCTTTGCTGTTGTATTCCTCCTTTTGTGTACTAGCTAAGTAGAGTGGAAGTTTCATCTCTAACTTCCTTTTTGCGAAGATAGCGAGGTTGGAGATTGTTCAAAAGTTTCTTATGATACTCCGACCCTAAGCATTGCATATTTTCTATTCTGGTGATCACCTGGGCATTGGGCCAATCATACCTAGGAAAACTTCCTTCTTGCACAGCCTTCAAATGTTTTTTTTAATTGTTAATGTCCTTCAAGAATGCCATCTTCCAGATGTGCTTCTCCACAAAATTCTAAGCATACCAATCATGCTTGTATGCCTTGCTTTTGTACAATTTTTTTGGATTATGAACAGCTATGTTTGTAGGCTGGTCAGGGAGTCATGACTGCTATATTATATAATGCTTGGTGTTTGTCCCTTAATCAGGTGGGGCCTGGATAAATTCCCAAAAGAGACCCCCCTTGTTTTCTACCAAGGAGGGAAACCAATTGAGCCGCCCCTTGGCATCTACGATGGACTGAAAATAGTTCTCGAAAGTATGGCCTCTTACATTGAAAGGGAGGTCCCAAGTAAAACGCTGAAGCTGTGGCGCACGCAGTCACCCAGGCACTTCCATAGAGGTGAATGGGATCACAATGGCAGCTGCGTGTTTGATCGGCTTTTACAAGAACACGAGGTACTGCTCTGATTTCAAACAGTTTTTTCTTAAGAAATGCATTTTTAAAATTCTGAATCATGACACAACTTTAATAAAATCTTGTGCAGATCGACTTGTGGTTCGATCCCAGGTTTGGAGGAGTGAACAAAGAAGCAAGACTTGTGATACCAGGAGAAGCAGCAGCAAACTTGCCTTGCAGGTTTCCGATTCCGATCCCAGCCAGGCCACCAAGTACCCACTACCTACCCAACCCAGGCAGGAGAGGCGAATAGCCATGGCCGTCGCTGCATGCGCACGCACCTCCTCCTCCCTGCTCCGTGGCCTGGCCGTGTCGAGGCGGCCGCCGCTCCGATCCATCCACGAGGGGCCTGACACCATCGACGAGCTGCTCGACTGTCACCTCGCTAAGAAGGCCCCCACCCTCTGTGGCGCCCGACGGAGACAAGGCCGAGGTGCGCCGCCGGCTGACGAGCTCGCGGCGGGAGGCGCTCGGGCTGTACCAGGACATCCTTCGGGTTACGCGGCTGTTCGGGTGGCCCGCTGAGCGTGGCGTCCCGTGGCACGACGGAGGGAGTTCGAGGAGGCCCGCGGCGAGCGCGACCCAGAGGTGGTGGCGCGGGTCCTCATCGGCGGCCGTGACGCCGTGCAGCAGGCGCTCGACCGTCTCGCCGAGGCGTCCCGCTGCATGGTCGAGGCCAAGGAGGCCAAGCGCCGCAGTGGAGCGTACAAGTGTGCCACATGTTATAATAAAAATATCAAACTCTTGGATAAGCAGTTACTTATATCTATTCATTAGCCGTCTCTTCCTCTTCTCTTTATCTTTAATTAGATACACGTTGTTAATAATCCGAAACCATTTGATCATGTTAGTATGAAATTATCAACCATTAGATCGATGAGTTATTTATCTGCATTCATTAGTCATCTCTTTTCCTTCTCTCCACATTTAATCTATCATAACTATATAGTTGTGTCTAGTAACATATTCTTACGAGAAATATGAATTAAATGGGAGATGAGTACACAATCTAATTGCACCATCAAGATTTAAATAAGCATGTAATATTTAGATTCCATAATAGTACATATTTATTTTTATGAAAATTTCTATAAAATAATGCTTTGAAAAAATAAACCATGAAGCAACATTGTTAATTTTATACTTTTATTTTCACCTGCTAATTGTAAACTTCAATTATTATAATAATATAAATCTAATAAATCTCGCAGCAATGCGTAGGGTATTTTCTAATTTTGATGAGGACGCACCCAAGAAGAAACGCCCTGACATCAAGGAGTGGGCCACCAAGAGAAGAGAAGAGAAGAGAAGAGTAATTGCCTTACCTCAATGGACCCTCAGCTACAAATTTCCTTCTTGCATTATGTTCATATTCAAATGTCTGTCAGTCATATGCTCCGTGAAATTAAGGATCTTCTGATCATGAAACACTTGAGGTTAAACTAGCCTGTCAATTGCCTTAGTGATTGATGGGAGTGTGTGTGTACAAGCATATTGGTGGAAAAGAACGTAACTGCAAAAGCAACAAGCATAACAACTGCACTTTGCAGTTCTCAATCTGGCTTTTGTGTACTTGTACATTACTGATAACTTAGACTATACTAAGATTAGGTTTTGGAACTATGGGATGTCATCCCCTCTATTTGTACTTGTGCATTACTTACACACGTTATTCAGAATTCAGATAATCTCATCACTGAAACTTATATTTCTAGTTGTGTTATTGTGGTGCTTTCTTGAAAACTGATTACAACTTGCGCTTTGTACTATGATCTGTAGGGTGAAATGTATGTTGCATGAGAAGATCAAAGATTTGGTTAGTTCCCTGGAAGAAAAGCAGTGCACTTCTAAACTGTAGTCAGGCGTGGCTTGATAATGTCACGATACAAGTCCAATATCTTGTCATATTGTGGACAGCTGACTTGCAATATGGTCCTAGGCATGTTTTCCGTTGCTCTCTGTTCAGAGGATTGGTTGGGTCTTCTATGCCATCCAGGAAGAAGAATCATCTGTTTGTGAAATGTGCTTATTTTAAGTTTTTGCTGAAGGAGAATGATTATATAGATTGCACTGCATCTTTCACTGGGACAAATGCATGTGTTAGGTTAGACAATCTTCAACTTATTGCTTTTGGAATTCATGTTAGCAGTGCATTCTGGAAAATTGCACCCAAAGTTATTCCATCATTGATGGTGATATTGGAAACTATAAGCCAAAAGGAAGACCACAAGGTTATGAGTGGTAGAGAGCTTTAGAATATAGCTTTACAAACTCGATTGCAGGTCACAAATTTTCTTCAAGCAAGGCCATGAGCGGTGCTTCTTTCTGGCAGCGCTATGTTCATGCTTATGTCTTGTTACTATCAGTCTATCACTAGTTGGTTACCCTTCTGACATATATAGAAACTGCAGCAGGGTACAAAGCACCAGGAAATTCAGGGAAACTATTAGGGATCATTTGAAAAATGTCATTGAATTAGAGGAGAAAACAGAGGGTGCACTTCTTGTGCACAGATTTTTCCTTGTGCTTCTGATGATTCAGAAATCGAGCCTCAACTTAGCATCCACCTTGGTGAACTCTCTGTAGCATTTCTTCCAGCATGCACTCATTTCCTGGAAAACAGCCCGACGGGTTCTTTTCCTAAAATGGTGATTCGTTTATGGCCCTTCTACAGAGTGATATGAAGGAACTGTGATCCTTCTGGAAGGTAGTAAGCACTTTCTACAATGACTTAGGTGTGGTGCATCATGAAAAACCTTCAGTTATTTTTGAATTCAAATCATTTCTCATTGATCCTTACAAAAGCACAAGTGGTTTTCAGTATGTAGATTTACAGTTGGGAGGGTATACCTTGATTTGGATTATATGTGTGCTTACTTATCTGCTCTACAGGCAATTCACACACTACAAAGAGCTGAAAGAACTAACTGAAAAATCAGCAGAATTTTCGAACAGTAGTGATAGCTGTGCAACACGTTCAAGTGGAATGTTCATAAGTTGAGATCATTCAATCAGAGACTGAAGGTTGTGATTTCAGATGCTATTGCAGAAAATACCCTTCAGATTTCAGTACTCATTGCAGGTCCAAGTATCCAGGTTAATCTTTGATAAAAATAACCTGTTGCAAAAAAGCAAAAATAAGCAAGTGCCTCTGTTTTCTCAGATGAATAACAAGTCCTGCATAACTCTCAGCCTTGCATACGTTGAATGTGTTATCTGGCCAGCATCTCTATCTTCTTTAACTCCTCCGAAAGCTGATTTGCAAGTCAAATAATCACATAATACATTTGCTGGTGTCAAGGAGCTGCCAAAACAAAGCTGGTGAGCAACATGCACCAAACAGGCTTAGGGAGGACCAAGGAGGAAGAAGATGCTCTTTGTCTGATGTGTGGGCCACTAGTGCGAAGTGTAAACTTTGGTAACAAAACATGGTCTAAAGTGAAAAGAGATACTATTACCTAGTACAACATGTAACTTAATAAAAACTGGTCCAAAGTGCAATGCACTCTATATTTAATTTATAGTATGTCATTATATCTCATTTATTATAATTTTATAGTATGTCAATAATAGTCACATTTTCCTTCCACTCCATTATTTGCTCAGTGAACTAACGTACAAACTTTATCCATTTCATTAATAAATTACTTGATACAAGAACTCACTTAATTAGAAATATGTGTAAACATATTCATCTATGTTTTCACAGTCGAAGTGCAATGAACCAATGACATAGCTATAAAGATAACTTTGGATGCACAGATTTAGGCTTAGTTTGAGAGTGAGGGAAGAGGAGGAAGAAGAAGAAGATCACGTAAAACGAGATGAATTAATTGAATATTAGCTATTGTAAACTTGAAAAAGTATTTATATGATTTTTAAAGCAACTTCAATATAGAAAATTTTTATAAAAAATACACCGTTTAACAGTTTAAAAAATATGCTCACCGAAAATAACAAGAATTTTTATCCAAACCAGCAGATCCGAATGGATCCTTATGTTTATCCAAACCAGCAGATCCGAACGGATCTTTATCAGTTACTGCGGCACCACAGATAACGGCGGAAGCTGCACCAGCCAGCAGTAGAGCGGCACGGCTGTAGGGCAGGCGGCAATTCAACATGGGCAATGGCAATGGGCAACAGTTAGGGTTAGCATCTTTTTGCCGGGAAGGTCGAAGGATTAGGCTGTTTAATTTTATTAAGCAAATTGTCTTGATCTTTAGACGGCTCCTCATCATCGTTCATGGTCTGCCAACTTCACGAAGGTGACATAGAGGTTCATCATGAAAGAGGGACATCGGAAACAGCCAATGAGGATGACCTGCTGCTTGCAGCCGTGCGAGGCTCCCTGACGGCAGAACAGCACGGTGCTCCAGCGATTGGGTCACCGAACTGCGAAGACTTGCGCGGAAACTCACCGATGAAGCGGATAGGATAGATATATCGATAGCGGTGGCTGCTACGGCACCGGGATTGGTGAAAACTACTCGATCTAGCATATTCGTCATCCAATCCTTTAGTTAGGGTGAGTCTAAAGGTGATGAAAAAAAATAAAGATGATCATGTAATACGAGATATCTCATAAGTGAATGATTAATTAAGTATTAATTATTGTAAACTAAAAATAAATTAATATGATCTTTAAAGTAACTTTTAGATAATTTTTTTAAAAAAACACACCATTTAGCCATTCGAGAAAGGTGCTCACGAGAAAAAAAGAGGAGTTTTCACCCCCATCCATTAGAAGAGGGGTTCTCGTCATCTCTTCGGCTTCGGCTGGAATGCTTGGGAGGAGGGTACACATGGTGGATTGTTGGACTACTTTGGTTGGAGAAGAAACGGGCGGTGCAGCGCATGGAGGTTCAGATTTCTGATATACTCCTTACATCGTTTTACATTGATTAAAAACTGAGAAAATATAAAAACTTAATGATATGTTTGCTTCTCTTCTTCCCTCCTTATTTTCCTACATCAGCAGAAAAACATTACTAAGGCTACGTTCGAATCTCCATCATAGGAAAATTTTTTTTCTTGATTTCCGTGAGCATGCTTTACTAATACACTAAGGCTATGTTTTTTTAAAAAAATTTCTATATAGAGGTTGCTTTAAAAAATCATATAAATCCACACTAATAGCTCACTTCTTTTTACATGATCTTTTCTTCTTATTCCACCTCACTCAACTGCAAGCTATACCTAAGAAACATCTTCGCTTGTTGGCCAACCTACGATGCACCGATACGTCGTTTCCTCCACGTGTTCCAGTATCGGATACGTATCCGATACGGGGATACGTACGACGCTCCGTCGATACGATATCGGTAGAGTATCGGAAATTAAACAGCGTGAAAAAAAATAAAATTAATTCGTACGATACTTAAGCGATACGTGGCCCAGAAACCCATGGTTCGAAAGCCCATTACAGGCCCAACCTACACTACTGGTTGATAACGAATTTTTACTGTTACTAATTTAATTTTTTTTTTAATTTACAAAACTAATTTTCGGTTTGAATCATTTGCAAAACTAGTCTCTTGCCGTCCTGGGCCACGGCGGGATTTAAAAACCGCCGTGGCCCAGGGCGGCGAATGGCATCCCCGTCACTCGGGGCTAACGGCGCCGGCCGCTGTTCGCCGTTAGCCCCGGGGACGCCACGTGGATTCGCCGCCCTGGGGGACGGCGGCGAATGCCCCCAGGGGGCCGAATGCAAAATTACATTCGCCGCCCCCAGGGCGGCGAAGGGCGGCGAATGTAATTTTGCATTCGGCCCCCTGGGGGCATTCGCCGCCGTCCCCCAGGGCGGCAAATCCACCGGACCGTCCGCCCAGCAATCGGACGGTCCGTTCGCACAGGGATCGGACCGTCCGATCGAACCGTTCCCTCCCGATCGGACCATTGCCCAGCCCAGGCCTCGGCCCCCTGGAGCCATTTGCAAATTTACCAAATTTGAAAATTTTGTTGCTAATTTTTCACCCCAAAATTTTTGAAAATTTATTTGTCAAAATTAAATTCTTAAATTCTATTTATTGTGCCATTGCATTTATTGAGTCGATGTTTAAAAAAAACCAAATATCATATATTGTTCACGTCGTGAAAAGAACTTGTCAAACTGAGGGTATTCCCGGATCACTACTCGCATTCCACTCCTCGTATGTCTGGATTGGCACTCGCAATCCACTCCTCCCCGTCTTTCGCCTACACGCTTAACAAAATTTAGTTTTAATCGTGGTTTAGGGTATGTTTTTGACAATTTTTTTTTATAATCCGACGATGGTGGGCGTTGGTTTGTAAAATCGTGCTGATCATTTTTTCAAGTTTATTTTTGGTAAAACTTAATTAATGACATGGTAATAGGCCGGTCCGTTTTAATGACATGATAATAGATAGATGCGAGCCATTCGCATTGCGGCATGATGAATGCGACACCCATAGTACGAAATACAACAAGCGAGACTACATTGTTAGCAGTACAATGTATCTGAAGGATGGGATCGAGTCTACAGGAGGTGAATATGGACATGACAAATTTAAACAAGTAATGCGAGACCTATAAATAAATAAATACAACAATAGCCCCTAGGTCATACGCCTCCTCGTCCTCCTAGGCTGCGCTCGCACGTGCCCGCGCGAGTACGTCAGGCGGTCCGCTGGTACCCCACGGGTAGCTCGAACCACCTGAGCAGCAGGGAAAGCACCGGCGTCGTGCGGCTGTGTGTGCGGTGCACCTCCGAGCTGTGACGACCCGATCACGTCCTGCTCCGGAAGGAGGTCGTCCTCGGCAGAGATCCAAGCAGAGGTGCTCGGGGCAGATCCCCGCCCAGTGTCCCCCAGGTGGAGGTGAGATCCGCTGCGTGGGTCTGGTAAAGAAAATCTCGCGTTAGCCGCATAAAAAGTGCAGTTAGTTATGTAGAATAGGTTCAATCCTGACGTACCTGACAATCCTCGCCCGATCGTGGAGGCTGCCGACCTCGATCCTCCGGCGGTACCAGAAGGACCTGCTCCCCACGACGTACTGGCCCCTGCAGAACCCGCCGCTCCTGCCGATGTCCCTTCACCATGGGGACCTCGCATACGTATCTGCATCGGTGGGACTGCAACGGGACGGCGACAACTCAGAGCACGGACGACCGAGCGCATCGTGTTGCACATCCGGTCGAACGTGATCGTCTGCTCCTGCTGCGTGAGAGGGATGCCAGCCTGTAGGCGCTGCCGCAGTAGGTCCAGCTCCGTGTGGACCTGCCTAGCATCGTCCGCCTGTTCAGCAGGACATGCGTGGTTAGTTGCGCGTGGTAACTACCGTTGAAAATAGTATGAAAATCATTGACTCACCGCGCGGAAGTAGTCCTGGTCATGGTGCGTCGGGTATGCGTCTCGCACCCCCGCGACGTGCGCCTGTGGAGCCTCGGGAGTGTACGTCACCCGTAGTCTGGTACGGGCCTGGTACCAGGAAAGGTACTGCTCATACCTGGCGGCTGTGTAGGGGTGCAGCTCCGTGATGACGTCCTCCGTGGCTATGAGCCAGTCGTTGATGTAGTCAACGACGGTGGATCTCCACAGCCTACCGGCGGCCTGGCCACGCCGACTTAACCTGCAGAGCACAACCGGTGACACAATGCATAACAATACGGAATATTCATTTCCACATATACCTGTGAACGTGTTGCGGTACGCCCCTGCGTTGTTGATGGCCGAAGGTCTGTCGCATACCGAACTGCCGCATCACACTCTGCGGGCAGTGCGGCTCGACAGAAATGTCGAACAGCATCCGCGTCATCGTCAGCCAGTACGCCTGGTCCCTGGTGCAGAGGGACGACAGCCCGTGCGGCGCACGCGCGTCCCTCGCCTCAGCGCTGTACGGCTCCTAGACAACGTCGTCGTCCGTGATCCTGTCGAACTCCATGACGAAGTCTGGGTACGACTTCTGCGTCTGCACATGAGCGTACCGACGCTACAAACAGGAAAAGAGTTCTCGTTAGTCCAAGTAACTAAAAAACCGAGACGGTTCTAACACCGAACATACCTCACGACGACACCACACCGTCCCTATCGTCGGATAGTCCTCCGGTAGGACACCCACGTACAGGCTCGCCTCGTACGGACTGTGGTCCACAACGGGGCGGCCGATCGCGAACCGCTCTGCCGCCCAGAGCTGTAGGAGGAGTGGACAACCCGTGAAGACCGCTTCTGGCTCGGTCTTCCTGCAGCCGTCGCACAGACCCCTGTACGTGGCGGCAAGGACTGCCGATCCCCAACTGTATTGGGGAACAGCACCGTCCTCGGCGTCGGCTATCTCCCTCGCGTAAGGGATCAAGCCCTTGTCGACTGCGTGGCCGTGCGAGTTGGTGAACATCACCCACCCGAACACCCACAACAGGTACGCCTCCAGGCTCCTCTGCAGTGAGTACGCGTCGGCCTCCGGTGCTAGCTGATCAGACTGCGGTAACATATAATGAAGTTGACACTGTAATTCTAGTACGGACTGAAGGACGAACATAAAACAACAAGAAAGCATTCTTACCGTGTAGCTCAATACCCAAGCCTGAGGGGGGCCCGCATGCGTGTACGGGGAGATGTCGCCGACGAGGGGAAGCCCCGGAGCACGGTGAACCGGGGCGAACCGCTGTAGGATCTCCTCTCGCCACGCCTGGAGCCCGTCAACTGGCCCCACCGCATCGCCTGCTAGAGGCAGCCCAAGGAGGAAGCTGACGTCCTGCAGCGTGGGGCCATCTCACCGCACAGGAGGTGGAAGGTGTGCGTCTCCGTCTCCACCGGTCCACAAGAGTGTGAGGAGCGACCGGTCGATACCCCACTTCTTCGTCGGGTCATTCGGCTCCACCGCGGCTGCTACCAGCCTACACAGCGGCAGAAGGCCTGCCTCCCGCAACCTGACAATCAAAACAAAGCAAGTTAGTAAGTTGACATATACAGATTCACAGTACAACGTTCGTACGTACCTAGTCGTGAACCTGTCGTCCACGGGAAGTAGTCGCCTGGAAGGTCGAGGACGTAAGGTACCGAGCTCGAGGTTCTGCACCGCCGAGAGAAACGACCGGTGGACTGATCGGTGGCGTGATCTAGCAGCTCAGGCGTCTGGTAGTCCATACCTGCAAGGAAAAAGAAGCGGAACGGATTAGCTCATTTAAACATAGTGCATTATAGTCAGAAAATTAACAGAAAATTAACACATTACAGGGAGATTACATCATCAACGAGTGGCTATACTAGACAACATAACTCGAAGGTGCACGAGGACGCCTGCGACGACGCTGCCTATCAGTGGTGCCTTCCCCAGTTGGCCGCCTTCCGTCGGCGCCTGATCCTTCCATAGGAACTTCCGCTGCACTTGGGGCCTCGGCGTCTTTCGTGCTCTTCTTGTAGGTATGTCCCTCCTCTCCACACCTACTGCAACGTTGAGCGCTAACGCCGGCCTCGGATTCGTCCATATCATTGCGTATCCTCCGTGTCCGACGTCGGCCTGCCTTGTTCCTTGCCTTCGTCGGATCAGGGATGTAATAAACTGGACTTGTGTCTTCAGTGAAAGTGCCGACGATGCCGAAACCAAAGATCTCGGTACTCCATATATGCATGATTGCTTCCTTTTTGAAGTACAGAGACACATATTGACGTTCATCAATGCCGCACTCCCCGCAAGCGGCAATGACATGAGAACAGGGCTTGTGGTACAAGCTTGGTTTCCGGCAGGAGCACATGCATGTCCCATCTTCCTTTAGGACACACTCTTGTATAGGCTTCCTTGCGAATATGCCACGCCTGGACCTGTCGGCACACAATATCTCAAATCTACGCTCTCATGTGCCCTGCACTCGGACTCGGTGCTCTCTTGCCTTCTGCATTTGTCCTCAGGACTGTGTCATTTTGGTGCCGAACCAAAGGTTTCCATCGGCCATACATGGGCCATTCTGTCTGCACCTGTCGTGGAAGTACGTCTATGTTTTATGTAGGATGAACTCCACGATGGCAACAAGGGGGAGTTGCCGAACACCACGCATGACCCAGTTGTACACCTCTGCAAGGTTCGTGGTCATTATGCCGTACCTTGCTCCACCTTCATCGTACAGCAATGCCCATTTCTCCTTCGGCTCGTGCTCGATCCACTGCGAAAATCTGCTAACCGAGGAACCGGGCCTCCTTTTGAATGTACCGTCATCGGTGGGAAGTGCATCTAGAGTTTCATGGCCGTCAACACCTCTAGCTGGGGGTCTTGCAGAACTCTCGCGTCTATATTTGGCTGTCAGCTCATCAAGTCTCCTCCACAGCTCATTGAACTTCTTCTATTGATTCTGGGCGCACAAACGTTTGAACATGGCCATCAGCTCCTTGTTTCTGAACTGCTTATAAAAGTTTGCGCCCATGTGACGCATGCACCATCTGCTCTTCACATCTTCCCACACCGGAGGGTATCCCTTATCTGCGCAGCCGTTTCGCAGCTCCTGAATTGCACGCAGCATCCCTGGATGACGGTCATGTATGAGACATACATCTGGCCTCATCCCCACCACCTTTTCCTTAACCAGCTTCAGAAACCAGTACCAACTCTCTGTGTTCTCGCCCTCGACGAAGGCAAAGGCCACTGGCAACACTTGGTTGTTCTCGTCTACTCCGATTGCCGTCAACATTTGCCCTCTGTATTTTCCAGTTAGGAATGCGCCGTCGATGCAGAGAATGGGCCTGCAATGAACAAATGCAAACATGCACGTCTGCAGAGAGAGGAAGGCCCGCTGAAGGACGCTCTGCCCAGGACTTGATAACGATGGGAAACTTTTGATTTCGGAGTAGCTGCCAGGATTCCTCGCACAGATGGTTTGCAGTAGACGAGGCAAATTATTGTACGAAGCTTCAAAAACTACCAAATCTCATTTCAATTATCTTCTGTTTGGCCCTCCATGCCTTGGCATATGTAATGGTGTACTTCTCCTCGATGCGGCTAATAATTGACTTGGGCTCGAACCGGAGGTTCTCCACAACAGCATAATACAGCTCTGAAGCGATGAATGCAGATGATATGTTCTTGTGGTACTTCTGAACACCCGGAAGATGGCAGTTGTGCTCCGTCACGATTGACACGGACCAACAGTCGTCATATTTCTTCCTGGATGCGTACATCCTCCATGGATATCCATCGCTTGAACTTGCACATTTCACTTCGTACACCGATCTTGTGGACTTTGATACCCAGAACTCCCTCCCAAGTGACACAGCCCACATCTTCACAGCCTCTGTCAACTGTGCTTTTTCGGCGTATCTAGCGCCTTGCACCACTTTATTCTGCCGATACTCCCATGCCACGGTGTGCCCCTCTGAGACAACGAGTCCGGAGAAGTCCTCGTTGTCCCATTCTGCCGGGTGTACATCGTCCTCCGAAGAATCATCATCCTCCATATGCTCAGGTTCTGAGTCTTCAATTTCCATCTCCTGTACTAGACCTGGGTGTCTCTCCCCTTCATCTGCAAACCCCCCGGTCCCATGTCTTCTTGGCCTCCTTCCTCTCCGGCACCCTCATCTCTGCCTCATTTTGCTCCCCTGTTTCATCGGGCCCTTCCGCTGTACTCGGACCAGCCTGATCAATGCTGACCACGTCATGCACTACCATAGGATGCTCGGTGCCCATCCTCGCTGGCAGTGCACTCTCCACAAAAAATACCCAGCAGGCCGTTGAATCTATTGGCATTCAATTCCACCAAAAACCTTCCACAGCCCCAGCTAACCAGTGCGTACACCGTAATTGCATTTACTTGAGGATCTACTCCGAATCCCCTCATTAACCAATTGTAAACTCCAGGAAAACTTCTCTCAGCTGGAGCTATAATTCCCTTTTGTGCTACGTTGAACTCCGATAAATCTACCCCATATTGTCCTTGTCTGACATTTCCTTCACCGTGATATATCGCGAATACAACTCTATTTGCCATTTCTGTTCACAAAAAAGATTTTATTAATCTGTACTAATCAATATTCGTTCCATAAAAAGGCTATACATATGAGTCAAACCATTACCGTTTCTATATTTTACAAACTGACCCAGCGGCGCTAATAAAGTTATACGCTAGGTTTATCTAACATGTCAAAATGACGTATACCAACGATGGCCATGGCGGAGCATATTTATTTTTAAAATATCTACAATTTACTACTTCTCCGCTATGTTCTTTTAGTACGGCCAAATAAATTTAACACTAACAATGGTTATGCCAAACCGCTAATATTTTCATACTATATCGGATATTACACTACAAGTCTACTACTAATTAACATTTGTCTAAAAAATTGACTACATAACAGAGGAAGATCAAAAAAATACCTGGATTCGGCTAAAAAATCTGTGAGGGCTTCGCCGCTGTACTTCTCCTCCTTTCCCTCAGCTCTATTGGACGAACGCTGGAGGCGGAAGGGAGAAATGACGTGCGGCGACTGCAGGAAGGGAATTTATAGGGGCCGGCAAAAAACCGCCCTCCCCCAGGGCGGCGAATGGCTATAACCCGCCCTGGGGGACGGCGGCGAATGTAATTTTGCATTCGGCCCCCTAGGGGCATTCACCGCCGTCCCCCAGGGCGGCGAATCCACATGGCGTCCCCGGGGTTAACGGCGGCCGGCACCGTTAGCCCCGGGTGACGGGGATGCCATTCGCCGCCCTGGGCCACGGCGGTTTTTAAATCCCGCCGTGGCCCAGGGCGGCAAGAGACTAGTTTTGCAAATGATTCAAACCAAAAATTAGTTTTGTAAATTAAAAAAAAATTAAATTAGTAACAGTAAAAATTCGGTTGATAACGTCCAGCCCTAAATCCCTAAATCTCCAGTCCGGCAGCCACATCGCCGATCGCCGTGCGCCGTCGCCCACTGCATCGAGAGTGAGGAGCGGCTCCCCCTCGTGCGTCGCGTGCCTCTCTGGCGCCGGCGCCGGCTACCTGGTCGTCGTCGTAGGCTCGACGGCTCGTAGCCTCTACATCAACAGTTGCATCGTCCTTGAAATCCAAAGGTCAGCATCTTGTTTTTCACTTGTTCAGCTCACTACCTCCCTGTCTATAGCTGGAATAAAGATTTGTCCTAAGGTGATAGTGCCGATTCTTGGAAGTAAAGATAATTGTCAATTAACAAGAAGTAGTTTTCAGACTTTCTTAAAAAATGTAGTTTTAACTACTTCAAAGTTAATTCTGCAAGAAGAGCTACCATAGCAGCCACTAGGGGTGAAAACGGTTCGGATATTATCCGCTAACCGTCCGAAATTTTGGATACGGATAAGATCGGTCGAATAATTTTTGGATAATCTCGGATTCGGAAACGGAAACGGATAATTTTTCTCGGATACGGATACGAATACGGTAAAAGCATTATTCGGCGGATTTTGAAATTGGTCGGAAACTATCCGGACAAATTTTCAGATATCCGCATCTCCCATTAACCCTAACTTTGCCACTCTCCAGTCTCCACACAGACACACAGTCTCCAGCTCTGGATCTGGAGCAAGCTCGACGCGACGACGACGCCCGCCAGCCGCCGCCGGACCCTGCTCCCCCACGCCCGCCGCCGCCGTGGCCCTCGTGCCCCCCACGGCCGCCGGCGCCGGCGCCATCCCTCGCGCCCGCGGCCATCGGCGCCGGCCCTGTGCCCGCGCCCGCTACCGCCGCCAGGCCCTGAGCCCCCGTGGCCACCGGCGCCGGCCCTGCGCCCGCGCCTACTGCCGCCGCCGCTGGCGCCAAATCCATCCGTCCAATCCCAGGTAAATCCCCTCTTTTGGCAGATTAATTGATTTGGCCTCTTCGCTACTAGCTTGATGAGGTTCTTGGAGCTACTAGTGTTCTTGCATGTCCTGGATACCACTGTAAGGACTTGCATGCTAGCAAGTTGTTGCATTGGTGTCGTGGTATGATAGTGTTGTCTTCGGCAAACTTTGTCAAGCGGTTCTACATGTGCCTTCTCTAGAATTCAGATAACCCCCACTCATCCTCCTAGAATAAGACAACAATGGAAAGGAAAATTTACAATCAAGTGAACAGAAGTACAATCGAGTATGTAATTTCTCTAGTGGGTTAAAAATTTGGAAATGTTGATATATTGTTTTACAAAAAATAATAAGTTATCTCTCTTCGTTGGTTTGTAATGTTCAGTTTGAGGGGTTTTTATATTCGAATAAATATTCGTTACCGTATTCGTTCCGATTCGTATTCGCTCCGTATCTATATCCGGTAATATTCGATTCCGTTTTTGTATCCGAGGTTTCCGATTCCAAATCCGATTCCGAAAAAAATATAAAAACAAATATGATATAGCTAGTTTCCGACCGTTTCCGATCCGTTTTCACCCCTAGTCCTAATGGCCTTATAATACCAGAAGTTAGGATACCCCCATCATGTCCTAATAGCTCAAATTCTGAAACTTCCATTTTGTTCCTAGCTAATTAATCTACACAAAATAATGATGTAGGTAAATACTTCCTAGCTGATGCTGGATATGCAGCAAGAGTCGGTGTATTACCCTCATACCGAGGTACCCGATATCACCTAAAAGAATATAAGGGCACTAGAGAACCGGAGAACCCAAAGGAGTTATTCAACCTTCATCATTCCTCTCTTAGAACAACTGTTGAACGAGCATTTGGTGCCTTGAAGAACCGTTTCAAAACATTTAAAAGTCAGCCATTTTTTCCTTTGAAAACACAAGTGAATTGTGATGTCTTGCTGTGCGCTTCATAACTGGATCATAGAGAACGGTTTGATCGGTACGTGTACGACGATGCTGCTTGGTACGCAAGAAACCGTACTGATACGCAGTAGGACAATGTGGCATGGGCAAAGAAAAGAGATGATATGGCTTAAAAGATGTGGGAAGATAAAGTAGGACCAGTTGTAACTTAGGTTGGAGCTATTCTATAAATTATGTAACCAATGTGATCTGCAATTTGACATATTTCTATTTGTGATACTTCATATTTTTTATTGGAATAACTCTTGTGGTGGGAAACAATAATGACCAAGGGAAAGGCGAAGGTTGATGCTTCTGTGTCCTCTCATGAGAGGTCCTTGACATGGCATGAGGATCAAACCAAATTCATGTTACAGCGGTACATGGAGTACTTGAAAAAACAATATGCAGGATTTAAGATCAAGAAGACATATCACATGTTGTGTGCTGATGTTTTAAACAAGAAGTTTCTTATAGGGGTGACTGCTGATCAAGTAGACCATCACTATAGACACCATAAAGAAACCTGAAGTTTATTGCAGCAGCATTGAGCAAGAGTGGCAACACATTTGACCATACTAGATACTTGGTGACTATTTCAGAATATGAAAAAGCAAATTGATGTGTAAGTTCTTTGTGCTGAATTTAATTATGTGTTATATTTCAGAATCTGAATTGCGTACAACAATTTGACTTGTTTGCACTGAATGCAGGATAGAGCAAGACACCTGCTCTCTAAGGCCATCAAGTTCTTCAATGAGTTGCAGGAGCTATTCACAAGATCTAGTGCTGATGGTTCTTTGGCTATGGATCAGAACATATGCATGGATGACAGTGATGGTTCAGATAGTGATGATTCAAGAGATTTACTTGACCTCAACTGCTACACTCAACCTAAAGACCCACTTGGTGAGGATCCTGACACTTTGGCAACTCCAACCAGAAATACAACTATGGATAACAACTCTTCCAGCACTAGTCAAGCTAGTAAGAAGCGTCCAAGAGGCAACAACTCACCAACTAAGAAGCCATAAAAAAGGAAGAGTCGTTTTGCAGGGTCCACTGATGAATTCACTGCTACTATGAAATCACTTCGGGAGACATTTGTTAACACTACTCCCCAAATGCCACAAATTTCTGATCCTCAAGCAGGTTTGTGGCAGAGACTAGAGGCAATTCTAATGACCCCTGATCAGAGGGTTCTTGTTGGTGAGTATTTGTCTTCCAAGGAGAATAAAGGTAAGCGTGGTTGGTTATGCAATGTGAGTGATGATACTCTACATGCTCGGGTGTTCAAGTTCTTATGTGAGAAAGAAGGTCTTAACTTGTGAAGTTTAGCTTGTGAAGGTGGCTGGCTGATGAACATCTTTGTGGTGTGCTTAGCACCTTCTATTTGACTGTGCTCATTTTGGCTGTGTGACTAATGAATGATGGCAACAACTTGTACTAGTTGGTTGTTAGCGCATTTTGGCTGCGTGTGATCATGGAGACTGGCTAGAAGGTGTAGTTGGCTAACTGCTGATTTGGTAACTTAACTGGATGTTAATGGAATGTGTTTCATTGAACTAATATTTGAATACTTATGCACTTGGCTACAACATCCTGGAATGTTAATATTTCATTTTGTTGCTTATTGATGTTGGAATGAGATTGTTTGTGAGAAATTGGAGGTAATATTACCACTGTACTATGGAGGTGTTTTTACCAATATGTGGCAGCAATCCAAACAACTACCAAACTTTTTGCCAAACATTTTTTCAGCCATCCAAACAACAGCCACATTGATTTTGCCACACCTTAGTTATGAAGCAAACACCCTAGTTTTTTTTTATAAAATATGGCTAGCCACAAGTATTTGAGCCCCTATCTATTTGCCTTGGTGATGGATGAGGTCACAAGGGACATACAAGGGGATATCCCTTGGTGTATGCTTTTCGCGGACGATGTAGTGTTAGTTGATGAAAGCCGAGCGGGAGTAAATAGGAAACTAGAGTTGTGGCGGCAGACTCTAGAGTCCAAAGGTTTTAGGCTCAGCAGAACTAAAACCGAATATATGGCATGTGACTTCGGCACTGCTAGACATAAGGAGAGGGGTGTTAGTTTGGATGGTCAAATAGTGCCCAAGAAGGATACCTTTCGATATTTGGGATCAATGCTACAGAGAGATGGGGATATCGATGAAGATGTTAGCCATAGAATCAAAGCGGGGTGGATGAAGTGGCGTCAATCATCGGGTATTCTCTGTGACAAGAGGGTACCACAGAAGCTAAAAGGCAAGTTCTATAGAACAGCAATTAGACCGGCAATGTTGTATGGTGCAGAATGTTGGCCTACAAAAAGACGGCATGTTCAGCAGTTAAGTGTTGCGGAAATGCGTATGCTGCGTTGGATTTGTGGTCATACAAGAATGGATCGAGTCCGAAACGATGATATACGTGATAGGCTAGGGGTAGCACCAATTGAAGAGAAGCTTGTCCAACACCGGTTGAGATGGTTTGGACATGTCCAGCGGAGACCTCCAGAGGCACCAGTGCATAGTGGAATCCTAAGGCGCGACAGTGATATTAGGAGAGGCAGGGGAAGGCCAAAATTGACATGGGAGGAGGCAATAAAAAGGGACTTGAAAGGATGGAATATACCCAAAGATTTATCTTTGAATAGGTGTGCTTGGAAAGCAGCCATTTATGTGCCTGAACCTTGATCTGCGGCTCCTATTGGGTTTCAACTCTAGCCTACCCCAACTTGCTTGGGATTGAAAGGCTTTGTTGTTGTTGTTGTTGTTGTTGGCTAGCCACAAGTATGACTGATGTCTAACCTTAGGCGTGGCAATGTTTGACTGGGAACTAAACACACCCTTAATGTCATAGAATATATTCTCTAGTAATTTTTTATGGGCTTGTTTACTCTTAAGTTATCGTATTTTTCTCCAATATATTGCCAATCAACTTTTTAGACTGTTATATGCTTATGAGGGTTGTGCACAATGTTATATCAAATCCTCTCCTCTCTACTCTTTATCCCTAATCTCGCTGCCGCCTCTTGCTGCCGCCTTCTTTTCATTTCCCTACTCTCTCGTGCCTGGCTAGAGATAGGAGATGTTTAAATTTGGACCGTCAGATTAACCCTTCATCATCATGCGATGAGATATACTAGGAGCAGTAATGGTGTTTTGATGTTTTCTCGGTGTCAAGACTGTACGTGCATTCCTGCTCACCTATTCACCTTCTCCCATAGACACTGCCCACCAAAACCTAGACACTGACATCACGGCCCCACAAATTCACGGGCCCACATGTCATACTCTCTACGAGATTATCCCAGTAGACCATCGCCCCAATTGCCAGCTCTGCCCACTTCTCGAAGCAAAGAAACCCCACAAAATTAAAAAAAAAAAAGAGAAAGAGAGGAGCAGCCGAGTCGCGACGCGTCGGCCATGGCGCGGTCGGCGGCGGCGAGGAAGCCCTCGGCGGCGCCCACCGTCGTGCTGACACTGACCCTGGCACTCGCCTCCGCGGGCCTCCTCTTCCTCCTGGTCCACCTCTCCCCGTCCAACCCCTCCCCGCACCCCCACCCCCACCGCCGACTCCGCCTTCGCGGCGCGCGCGCGGCGGGGCACGGGGGCGGCGGCGCCTCCCCTCGCCAGATCCCGTTCGACCCCGTCATCGCGGACCTCGAGCGCCGCCACGACGACCGCGAGTGGGAGCGCCTGGCGGCCGCGGGGCTGCACGCGCCGGGGTTCGAGGCGGCGCCCGTCCCCGAGGACTACCTCGACGGCGGCGGCCGCGACGGCGCCGACCCCGACGAGGACTACATCAACGACGCCGCGCGGTTCAACGTGACGCGGAGGGTGGAGGCGCTGTTCCCCAAGATCGACTTGGACCCCGCCGACGGCGTCGTGACGGCCGCCGAGCTGACCGCCTGGAACCTCGCCTCCGCGCGCCGGGAGGTGCTGCACCGCACCGCCCGGGAGCTCGACCTGCACGACCGCGATCACGACGGCCGCATCGCCTTCTCCGAGTACGAGCGGCCCAGCTGGGCCTGGCGGTTCGATGGTACGTGGGCGATTTTCACATTTTGAACTGAAAAGATTCCCAGTTTGGTTCATTGAGCGCCGCATTTGCCTTCTTAGAGGAAAAGTTCGTTTCTTCGGAAGATGCTAGTTGACGAGCTGCCTAGCTGGGTGAGCTCTCTCGATCTTGGTCGGTTGAATTTGGTGATCCATCAGCAGGTCTTTGGATCACAAGATTCTTGGACTACATTGACACGTTGTGATGTCAATTCATTTGCAGAATGAAAATTACTTCACACCTCAAAGACTCAACCATAGGGGAGAAACAGAACTTTCAAAATTCCCTTGATTGCATTTTACCAGAAATGGTGTTTTACAAAGGCATTTTGGGGTCTTTCTCACAAATTTCCTGCGGGGAGCTTATTTGCAGTGATGTTTAACGAATTAAACCTTAGGTTTTAACTTTTAGTAGAACAGATCTGGACTATTTTCTACTGTTCTTAGAAAATTTAAGTAATTTACATACGTTCTGCATGCCTGAACTTTTGCACATATCTGGTCTTCAGAGTTAGCTGCTCAGGGGGAACTTTCTATTTTTCCTGTGATGGAATATAGTCTCTAGTCGACCTAGTTTCAATTCATCTGTTGGAATTAAACTCTTGTAGGTATTGTTCTATGATGGCATTGTCAGCCACATATATTCTAGTGCTTGTGATTGATACCAAACAATTGCTCGTAAGCATATTTAGAAGTGCATTTTTGACATGTTTCATCCCTTGATCAACCAGTAAACTTAGAATTTTCATGTTCTGGACATACTTGACAAAGATTTACATGTAGTTACACTCTGAATAGTTGTTGTGTGGACTCACCAAGTTCTGTATATTAAGGGGTTAAAAAGAACAGCTGTGCATACCATACTCATAACAAACACAATAAGTTTCATCCAAATGTTCTCATTCACGCCTTAGCAATGTGAGCACTAAGTGTCATCTTTGTGCAGTTCATAACTCATCCAATGATGGCGTGGGATGGTGGAAGGAGGAACATTTTAATGCTTCAGATATGGACGGTGATGGCTTCCTAAATCTGACAGAGTTTAACGAGTATAACTTTTCCTCTGACTACTATAATCTTCTGAAGTTCCTTCTTTGTTTTACAGTATTTTCTCTGGTTTACTTTGTGCAGCTTCTTACATCCAGCTGATACTACAAACCCAAAGCTAATACATTGGCTGTGCAAAGAAGAAGTCAGGTGCATCTTTCCCTCCAAACATTGTTTCCTTACAAATTTGTAGTCCATGTTCCATTTGCATCCTTCTCTTAGGATTCAGTTCTGCACAAAGATATTGGAGATGAAAGAAATATTTTCTTGCTGGATCTAGAGAGGTTGAGTTATCAAAACAAAAAAGAACAACTATGAAACTCTAGAACATATTCTTAAGTTATTACTGGCTGAAACCATGCCATTGATGAGTGATGCTACATCCTGGCTTGTGCATCACGGTGTTGTGCAATGGTTATGTCATGGGCCAAGACCATGACGGGATAAACACCGCCGGGATGATAGCCGGGTGGCATCGGCTGCTAGGGATGAGAAGGGATTTAGGTTGGGGAGAAGAACATCTGGGGAGGGATTAGACTAATCTGATTCATTGCTTAACCCAAATGATGATACAATCCATCCTTATATAGATGGAGGGAAGGATCCAGTCTAACCAACCAAACTACTGTACCATGTAACGTGTATGAGAGGGTACCTTTCCTGCCCATGGGCCTTGACCTCTCAGCCCAATGCCCATGACAGGTTATAACTGGAACACTTACTTCAGATTGTTGATAGTGCTGGATATTCTTCAGTCTTGATACTCAGTCAAATGTGTGAAACAGCTGCTTGCATAAAATGCTGCTTGTAAGTGTTCAATAGTCAAAACTCAAAACAAGCTGGTTAAGGAATTGAAATCTAGGGCTTTACTGAAATGTATGCTTTGAGGTTTGCTCTTCTATGCATAAGTTATGCCAATACTTGTTTAGTTCCAGATCATTTTTGCATGCAAACACAAATATAAAAAACCTTAAAAATGCTGGATTTTTAAATGAAAATTCACAACAATTAAAAGTTTATAGTTCATTCCTTGGTTGAGGCCCTGCCACAATAACATCTCTGTTAGCTAATTTTATGGGGTCAGCTGAAGATTTCAACAATTTCACTATTTTAAGACCAATTTTTTTTATCAATATTCAGGGAAAGAGATAAAGATAATGACGGAAAACTCAATTTTCAAGAGTTCTATAATGGATTATTTTACTCAATTCGGCATTTTAATGAGGAGACTTCAACAGATGACTCCAATGGTTCTGATGCACCAGCAAGAAAATCATTTACACAGCTTGATCTGGATAATGATGGGTATATTACAGCTCTTATCTTGTTTAATGAATAAAGAACTTTTGAGACTGAGTTAGGAGGCTCCTGCCATTTTGTAGGCTTTTGTCAGCAGATGAGCTAAAACCTATTATTGGTAATCTCCATCCACCAGAACACTTCTATGCCAAGCAACAAGCTGACTACACAATATCACAGGTAATAATGGCAGACTTGCATCTCATTTTACTTTTGAGGATATTTCGGCGTACCTTTCAGTCTAAAGCAGTCATAATTTTCATCTAGATTCTGGACTCATGAAGTGTCATCAGTGTTTATACAGCAGCGTGCACTTTTTTCTCTAAACATGCAACTTCGATCAAGTTGAATAAAAATGAGTGACTTAACAGTATATTTCACTTAACAAGAAAAGTTTGGTGATTTGTTATCTAATAGCCCTTTGTCGGTTTGTTTAATGTAGGCTGACACGAACAAAGATGGGCAACTGAGTTTGCAAGAGATGGTTGAGAACCCCTATGTATTTTACAGTGCTTTATTCACAGAAGATGATTATGGGTTTCACGATGAGCTCCGGTAGTTTCTTAATGGTATGCAAGACACAGTAAAATGCACATTGTTTGCTTTGTTAAGCACTAAAATTTCACTAACCTATGAATTTGCATGCTTAGTTAGCATCAGGAAGACAAGAAGTCCTCAGGAATCACCACCTTTGGAACACTTCATTAGACAGTGATGTGAATAGATAACTTCCATGATCTGTAGATTTCACCTTCGGGCTGCAAGAACATTTTAAGGGTATATTATATGCTTGAACTATCCTATCAGTTCTCATTCACTTGCATTTGCACTGAAGTCCAGAACATTTTTATTTCAGCAATTTCTCTTTTCTGGCAGGTGATTCCATGTACAACACGAGCGTGTTTCATGTACACTGTTCTATAAGTAGGGCGCTCTTTTGTAACCTTAACCCTTCTTGAACTATTTTCTTCATATGTATGAAGAGGAGAGGTAGCATTGGTTCTTTCATTTTTTAATTGGAAAGTAAAACTTTATTTTTGGATCACACACCTGTAAACTACAAAGACGAGGAAAGTGCAGATATAGGTTGCATATCAGCTTTCTTGTACTTAGGATTGTGGAAGCCTCTACTTTGAAAGTGATTATTTTCTTCTCCTGCATGTGTGACATTGAGGTGCTGGCAAATGCTGTCTATTTTCCAAGAAAAAAGGGCACTTTTTTCTTTTTACATTTGATGGCAGGGGCAATCAAAATGATGTGCAGAATGTGTTTTTTTTTCCTTTTGAAGACTAACTAATGATCTGCAGAATCACTTACTCAGGACCTGAAGCAAAGCATAGAAGTGTTCATCACAATTCGTCAATATCATTTCAAGGGATGCGTCTTAATATTTTTCACATATCAATTAGTAAACTCTCTAAACTTGGACTGTACATAATATAAATTGCTGTATATTCGAGAAATATGTACAACCATCACGACTTGCGATTTCTAAACTACAAATTTAATTTGAAATACAAACTAGCTAGATTTGCAATTTGCTCTCTTAGCAAACATACCAGCAAACTAGCAATACGCATACACATTTCACACGCTGCGTGGACTCCGTCGGTGTCTCGGTGACCACTGAGCTAGGCAAGGCAGCTGAGGTGAGCTCAGGTGTGCCTCCTCTTGATGGCCCTGAGCTTGACGCCATGGCGGAAGCCGAGGACGAGGTCGAAGTCGAACTGGATGGGCGACTCCATCGCCGGCGAGTGGCGGAACACGTAGCGGCGGTAGAGGTGCACGACGGCGAGCTTCACCTGCTGCAGCGCGAACCTGTGCCCCACGCACGCCCGCGGCCCGATCCCGAACGGGATGTGCGCGTACGGGTGCCGCGCCCTCTCCTCCTCCGCCTCCGCCGCGAACCTCTCCGGCCTGAACTCCTCCGGCTCCGGGAACTGCGCCGCGTCCCTCGCCAGCACCCCCGGCGCCAGCCACACGTACGTCCCCTGCAACAACGCCGATCAGAATCAATCAAGAAACGACGAGCTCACAGCGGCGAGGTTGTGGTACCTTTGGGAGGAGGTGGCCGGCGATCTCGACGGGCTCGGAGGTCTCCCTGGCGATGAGAGGCGACACGAGGTGGAACCGCATGGCCTCCTTGATGACCTGGTCGAGGTAGGGGAGCCCGGCGTGGAGCTCGTCGGCGTCGGGGACGCAGCCGCGCGGCGCGAACCCGTCGACCTCCCGGAGCAGCTTCTCCTCCACGCGCGGGTGGCAGGACACCAGGTACACCACCGACGACACCGTGAACGCCGTCGTCTTAGTCCCGGCGATCAGGTGCTCGTACGCCAGCGCCCGGACGTGCCGGTCCTCCAGCGCGAACTCCCTCCCGCCGCCGTGCCCGCCGCTCTCCCTCGCGTCCAGCAGCGCCGCGATGAAGTCCAGCGCGTCGCAGCCACGGCTCCTTTCGCGGTCCCGCCGCCTGCCGGCGATGATGGCATCGATGCGGCGGCACAGCCGGCGTTCGTTCTGGTCCATCTTGTAGTCCGCCGTGCCGGGCACACGGCGGAGCAGCCGCTTGCACGGCGTCTGCACGCACGGAAGGAAGAGCCCCAGGATGGTGGACAGCGAGCTCGACAGGTCCATCTTGATGAACTCCATGGACTTCTTGTACTCTCTCAAGAACTCCTTGACGTCGTCGTCGCCCTCGCCTGCGCCACCGTACCCGTCGGCGCTGCCGTCGCCGGCCGTGTCAGCCGCCTTCCTGGACAGGCCGAACTCGATGCCGAAGGCCGTCTTGCCGATGATGTCGATGGCCATGCACAGCGAGAGCTGGCAGAAGGGGATGCAGTCCTGGTCCGGGCAGCCGGCGATGTTGTCCACCAGAGATTCCACGTACGACTGCATCGTCGGGATGAGTCCGGCGAGCCTCGCCGGCTGGTACAGCGGGATCACCATGTTCCTCATCGAGGACCACGTCGAATCCCTGGCACCACCAAAACATCAGCATTGGCGATACGCACATCAATACAAATTTTCAGATTTCAGACAAAGAAATCGACCTTGCCACCATCTCATTCTTCTGTCACATATCAAAGTTCAGATTCTACTGGCATCTTGGGCACATATATGCAAAGTTCAGTTTCTACTGGCATCTTGGGCACAGATATGCAAACTTCATCCACCATGATCATGATTGTTACCTGGTGAGGAAGAGGGCATCCTGGTGAAGCGTGCCAACGTTCGGAGGCGGGGTGCTCCGGTTGCGGATGTCCTTGAACTTCTTGATGCCGACCTCCTTGCACAGCTCAGCATTTGCGACAATCACCAGTGGCTGCCTTCCCATGTGAAACCTGCATGTACAGTGGCCTTCTTCTCCATGAGTAACTAACACACAAGATGGCATTCAGACATGAAATTCTGCTTTGCCCATTAGCAGTTTAGCACTACCTGAAAATTGGACCGTACTCCTTCGCGATGGCGCGAAAGACATCCGGTCCGTTCTTGGCAAGAAGATGAAGGTGGCCTATAGGGAACCTGGTTGGAGGCCCTGGAACTGTCCTCACACTCCAGAAAGGTGCATAGAAGTATACCAGAAACACACCAAGCAGAGCTAGTGAAGATCCAAGCAGCAGTACAGGTAAAGTTGGGGCTGCAACATGGCTAGTTTCCAGTGCAATGGAGCAATTGCTTGCCTCCATGGAAGATGCTTGCATGCTCACAACTTTGTCAGAGAGTTGCTAGCAAGCTCAGTGTTCTGGTTTCTGGATTGGTGCTTCTCATGCCAATTTAAGCGTGAGGCACGCATGGTTGTCCTCGTCATGCTGCCATTCTCAGATTGTTGCTGTAGCAGTGGAACCGTTCCACAGGATGGATACTTTAGAGGAACGATAGAGAATGTGTGGTGACAGGCGTCACACACCAGCAGTTCTTGACCTGTGTAAGACCAGTGAAAAATCGAATAATTTCATTAAAAGCACAGAATCTTAATTCTAAAAGTGCTGATTTTTCATTTCCACCAATCGTTAGCAAGGTCTTCTACAAATTGTCTACAGGCAACAGTGGCAGAATTTTTCTGATTTACCACCATCTCTGTACCAATATTTGCTCGATCAATTGGCCTAAGCACTACACACACACATTACTTGCATTACCTATAAGCTTTTTAATTGCAATTATAACTTTCTTAACAAGAAAAAGAAATTTCAGCACCAGCTATTATTTTATATACCTTTTATAACCGGACAACAGGAAGAAATTATGTGAGTAAATAGCAATAATATAAAATGAGTGCAGTAGTCAATCTGTGATTTTTTTCTACGAAGTGTCCACTCATCTATCTGAACCACAGATTGAATTCCACTTAAACCAGCAGCCAGCATAAATACGACAGCAGAAACTGAAGGAAGCGGAAACACAGGGATCGTTCTTTGCATATCCTTTCCTGATGAACTTGGGTTTTGGTGGATCAACCATTGATTTCACATACTTCTTAAAGCACATATGCAGTGACAACAAGGATATTGCTGACGGCAATCGTAGAAGGCATTGGAAGGAGGAATCAAATGGAGACCAGTATTTTAGCACTGTAATGTGGTCAAGAAATTCTACACTGTCTAGTATCACTGGCTTGCAGCCTTGGGGCAGTGACAGTCAAAATGGCTGTCAATATTGCCGTGTGAAAAGAATAAACTTTGAAGGTATCTCAAGATTCCAAGTGGGATCGAATTGGCACTAGGATTCTGACAAGGATGGTATTGACACCACGATACATGGGGTGCTAGGATCTTCCACACCTTTTGTTGTGCTATGCTTTATGCATTATAAGCTCAACGTGCAAGTGTCACTCGTAGGTCAGATCATACTCTTTTATCCTAGTTTGCGTGTTAACTCACTAATCCACCAGGCCAACAGTTGTACACAAGTCAGTGGAAAATAATTCGTAAATCATGACATTTTGAATTGATTAGACATACTGAAGTCAATTGAAAATTATGCGAAAAGCAGCAATTTTTTCAATAAGAGGTGTCGAAAGCACCAGGTCTCATACTTTGTTGGGCCAATTATTATCATGCTTCTTTAAATATCACTTCAAAATTGATAATAATTGGCACAACAAATTGTGAATCAGTTCAATTATATGGGATTACATAAAAGTCCATACCTTATCAGAAAACCAGGTATTGGCAGTTATCACCTGGTTACTAGCATTCCTCCCTTCCCTAGTTGATTCCTGATGATGTAGTACAGCAGTAGCATCACTATTAGGTGTCTGACAGTCTGAGAGACTCCAGAATCCAGTTCGCCTTCAGCATGGCCTACAAAATGAAAAACAATGGTCCACATTCTCTGGATATTGGTTGCAGGGTTAACATTGTTTCTCCTGTTGCCATCTCCCAGAGGAAATATTCTCTCCTCAAGGTACCCTTTTCTTCAAGGCTGATAGAAAGATGGAGCCATGATACATGACCCCCCAGCCCTGTTCTTTTCCAGCCATCATGGGGCCCAGCTCTGTTCTTTTCCAAACTAAGGAGGTTGTGCTTGTAGTATATAAACATGTTCCATTTTATGTGTGTATAACTGTGTATCTTAGGACTTTTGTTTATGCGGTTTTTCTCTAGAGGAGATTTATAAGGTTATTAGAATGCATATTTTTCTTCTCATCTACTGAGGCCACTTAGCAAGTTGCTGATAAATACCATCTAATTAAAATTTTGTTTTAAGTTTCTCCCTCAACATTTTCTGCTTCCATCTATTAAAAAGAATAAAAGATGAAGGTTCTTTTTTAGTTAATATACATATTAGTTACTATGAGCTTATTTATAACTCCTCTGCGCTTGATTCACGATAATGCCTCAGTTTTGATAATACAGGGCTAAGCACGTCTGGGGGCTATCTACAAATATCTAGTCCAGAAGAGTAAAAGAAGACAGATGACAAAGCACAGAGAGATAATATATTTCAGAGTTGACCTGTTTTGGCCTCATTTCTAAAAACTAACAATCAATTAAATACATGAATCTTCATAAGATACACATAACCCATGCATGAATCAAATGGGACAATGCTTTACATATTCACATTCTAATCTTATCCTGATTTGATTTTATTTATCACAACTAGCACTCATCAAATAGCCCTCTAATCAACAAGAAATCAGGAAAAAATTATGAAAAGGATGACCAAAGATATTTTGTAGGCTGATAGGTTCTATGAACAACCTAAGATATTCGTGGACACCCACCAAAAGGGAAGAAAATAACCCCAGCCGCACAGTAGTTTCCATTAAAAATGAGTGAATGATACACAGGCCAACAAAGGTGACTGACTACCTGTCACTTTTTGACCCTACGTGCAAATGCACCAGACTGAGAATGACCATATTTAAACCATAGATCCAACTCGTAGTGTACCATGAAAATCTCTCGGTTGTGTATCAGTTGTCATGACGAGAAACTGGGTCCCAAAAATGAACTGAATGGGTAATCTCTGGTTATTGAACATACGCCACGGTGCTATATTACTGTGTCATTCAAGTAAAAAGTAAGTCAGGTGTACTACCTCTTTAAAGCAATACTTCAGCAAGACCTATAGCATGAAGCTCTATTATTTTTAACATATTTTTGCATCAATGCTGTAGCATTCAGTCTCCAGTGTCAGTTTTTATATTGCATGAAGCAATTCAAAGAGGATGATAGAACAAAAGACTTTTGTTCCCAGTTTAGAGCCCTCCACTACAAGATTAGGGTTAATGGTAACTGTAGGAGGAAAAGGTCAATAGTAAAAGAAACTCTACTTGGACAATTATTGTACCAAGTCACCAGGGAGGTGGGGAATATCCAGCAGTTGCCATTTTGCATGGCTTGTAATACGTGTGTGCATTTTAATTTGTGCCACTGAATTTTGCAACTTCCTTTTTCTGACAATGATGTGCATAAACCCTCATTCCTGGACATGCAACCTGATGGCTCAGTGTTTGGCGATGAATGCTGGGGAGGCTCTTCCGCTGTAGGCTAAGGTAGTGGGCCAGTGTTATGTATCTCAGTAGGCAGATAGCTACGTAAGTATGTATGACTTGATGTGGATACCAAGGATTGAGGTATTAATAGCTGAAAGTGAAATGTTCTCACCATATCATGTGATGACAATCATCTACTTCAATTGGAACATTCTTCAGTCCTTGTTCACAACCAGCTATTCCAGCCTGTGGATTTGGAAGGCAAAGGCGACGGTCCAGATCATGCCATCATGGTGCCATTGAAGGTTTCAAAACTGTTTAGGGCTTGTTTCAAACATAGCCACATAGGAACTTTGCAGAAAGTAGTATACATCTATAAACAATCCAAAATCCCCATAAATACTCCATTCATGAGGCCAGAGGCCATAGTATCAGTTAGGCAACCCAGATGGAGATGAGGAACTGTGGTATACAGTTACATTTCAATGATTTCTTGTCTACCTCACCTTTGCTGGTGACTTCTAATCGAACCTAGGCCTCGTGGGTGAATAGTACTTCTTTGGACCATAAAGTAAAAAAAGGGGGAGATGCCACGAATCCAATCTAGATACTGAAGAATCTACGAACACCGAATAGGCAGCATTCTCATAACCAATGAGCAGCAACCTAAAGTTGTCTCACCATTGGTGTGTATACAGGAGTATTCTCTTGGCTAGTTGGATGTTGTCCCACCATTGGCTAGTCAATACCTTTACATGGAAGGTGAACATAAAGTCTCATATGCCATGATAAAGTTCCTTTGTAGTCTTTGAATTTGCCTTCGCGTAATTATTCCTTGCTCGTTGTGTGTGACAGGCACTAATGGACAAAGGTTACATAATACTTCTCTAAGGTCAAAATGCTACTGAGCTAGTCTCGCAGAAAGTTATGTTATGCTAGTTTGATATGTAGATTCAAATAATTGATTTGGCGGCTACAGTGGCTGATATATTTGTCATATTTGGTTTCTGAAATGAATTGAAAAAAATGTGTGTGGTACGTAGAGTTCAAGCATCAACCTCTTTGTAAACAGAAGATTAGAGTAAACAAAGACAGTTAACTCTAAGTCTCAACGAATGTTTTCTTAAGAAATCTAATACAGCTGGAAGGTGAGAAGGAAGCATATTCCTAATTCATAAGCAATATGATACTAAAACAGCTGCAGTCTGATCAGAAAAAATAAAGATGATCGCTACATAGCACATACCTTACCTCTCCTTTTAGCGAGTAGGGAAGGTAGCCAAATCACAAATCTTTTGATAACCCTGCTTTGGAATCTACCATCCTTTATTGATGAATAGACAACTCGTTACTTGGACTTGCTACCAAGTCACTTTTCCAACCAGGTTCTGATGTTAATAGTGCTTGGCATTCCTTCTTTCCAACCAGCTAAACTGAAATAAAATACATCATCCGTGCCTTGTATTTTATTGCATTTGGAGTAACTGATAGCATGATGATCAACAATTCAACATGGATAATTCTCGTTTTCGTCTGACAATACATAATGATTTGTAATATCTCAATTCTCAGGAGAGAAAAAGCTACATTCTGAAAGAAGCATTGATTGGACTATGGCGATGACAAGAATTATTGTTTGCAGATGCTGTAGGTGATTCTACAGTTACCAACTGATTGCTTCAAGGACCCATGAATGATATGTATGTCGGCCTATGTAATAACCGTAGTCATAAAAAGTTCCTGGAACGAGGGGTCGAGGAACGGGATCAAGGAACATGGAACACTACTTTTGAAAGGTTTTAACAAGACAAGGACGAGATTGCTCCTGCGTACCCAGGACGAGGAACACAGCATAGTTCCACGTTTCCGGTGACTATGGTAATAATATGTTTCTTGGGGGCCAGTGTCTGCTGCACTAGCTCTCTAGGAATGCCCATACTATGTGTCTGATTTAGCCTAGTCCAAGCAAATAATCGGTGAAGCTTCCATAACTTACAGGCTCTAGAGCTCCTCACCCTAATAGTGTGATATTACTAACCGATGAGAACACATTTCTCACGGTAGTTTTGCCATTTTGCAGACATCAATATCATAAGTTTTAGTACTAACAAACTGCATAAATTTTAGTCCAATTGAACTTCAAATCTCGGACATGATGCGTACGAGCATTTATAATCAGATCCAGGAAACCAAAAGTGAATCATGTAGGAGTAAAAAAGGGGTTGATCACAATTTGATCACGCTTGTCCTAATCACCTGATGATTTCGTGTGGAAGGATCGGAGGCGCGGGTGAGGCAGGGGGCGGCGAGCAGCTACCGTACGGCGACGGGGGATCAATACCACCGGCGCGGCCTCTGGCGACTGAGCCATGCGAATGCCGCCGAAATCATTGGCAGTGTACTCTGCCGGAGGACGCGATGGGAGCCTCCGCCGCCGTTGCCGTCGCCGGCGCCGGCGCCGGATGAGCCCGAGGTGGGGGCGGGCGGCGGAGGGGAGAGAGAAGAAGGGGAGGGGTAAAAGTGTAAAACCGTAAAAAAGCGAGAGGAAGGCGGAATCCGTGGGCCACTGACATGCGGGCCCACTTTCCAGTGACACTGACACGCCATCCTTACGGTAGGGACCCGTCCCCTCCGATTCCGGCGGCGCCTCGACCGCTTCCCAAATCTTAGCTGCATCGACGACTCCACCGGTGGCGAAGCGCCGCCGCCGGCCACCGCCGCTCGCTTGTCCGCTCCGGCAAATGCCTTGCACCGTTTCGTTTGTTGAAGCATTTGAAGATTACATGTTGGAGTAGGCCATGTAATTTGCACACTCTTGGCAAGTTCTTGATTCCCAAAGCCATCAGCGCAACGGTTCGTGCCTTCTTGCTGATATTCTACCTCGGACCTTGGCTGCTGTTCCATTCAAGTGTCCATTGTTTAAGTATTTTTTTCAGATATCCATTGTTCAAGATTTGTTTGTGCAACAATACCATGTTTTTTTTCAATCTTTAGTGCAGCCGTTAGATCACTGACTAATGAAGTAATGATATTCTTCAGGTTGTGCCGCATTTCGTCACCGAAACTTCCACAAGATGGCTGTGTAAATGTTGGGGGATCTGTTATGACTTTTGACAATGTTTCTTCTCATTGTCATGGCTACGATTGGTTGCCTTGCACTCCAAGCAGAAAAACTTGTTTTAGAATTGATGTGGTCAATCCAGGCTTCCAGCCAATTAGTAGCCTATGATGTTGCACATGGATCTAGTCTTGCATGTCAGTGAGCTAATATATTTTTGCAAGTTGGTTTGAAGGGAAAGTTCATGGCTACTGCTCTTTCCTGTCTGGTATACATCCACATCTTTGATGGACTACATTCCACAGTCAATTTTAGTTTATCCATTTATTATACCATCAAACTGGAGCCTCTCAGGGATATATATAGGCACATAGCATACGTGGAGCACCATCTACTTCTTCTAGCCATCAATCTGTTCAAGAGATTTGAAGTTGTTCAGTTTTAGTTTGGTTTCTTGTAAAAAAGTACTTCAGAAATGGAGATGCAGGAAGGAAGGAAAGGGATACCTTCTTTGCTTTCATCCCAGGGGGAGTGCATTGCATCAAACATCACACAGGTTAAATATTTAAGTTTCTCCTTTTGTGTTATGCCATCTCCCTGGGAGTAAAGGGTAGTGTTGCAAAGTTTGTCCTTTTCGCCATTAGATTTGGTTTAAGTAAATTTTGTATTCCTGTCTTTCAGCTGATTGGTTGGACGCCACTAATAGAACTGAAAAATATTGCTAAGAAGGATGGCATAGCTGCTCGGCTGGTTGGGAAGATTGAGCCATACCAGCCCCTTTCCTCTGTGAAGGATCGGAGTGCTCTCAGGTGATTGGTCTAACTTCTTTAAATCATCTTGATGCACTAACAAATTATTGGAGGATTAACTAAGGTTAGAGTCTAATAACACCATGCCAACATGTTGACTTATAACAGAGTAGTGTTTAGTGTAAACAAGAGTAGTGTTTTGATAGAAATTACTTACAAATCATTTGTTCATATGAAATGATAGTTTCTTCTTACTACCACATGGTAGGGACAAGTTATTCCCCTCAAATTTACCAACTACGCATTGAGTTTTTACAACAGTATGAATGAGCCATTAAATTGCTATCATGACAAATATGACTCCTAACTTTCAGATTGATCGAAGATGCAGAGGAGAGAGGCTTGATCTTACCTGGCATCACAACACTAGCAGGGGTCACAAGCGGTAATCTTGGTATTGGCGTGGCGTTTGTTGCTGCTCAGAAAGGCTACAAATTCATTGCTGTCATGCCTGCTAAACTCTCAATAGACAAACAGATCCTGTTGAGATACTTGGGCGTTGAAGTGATATTAGTTGGTAAGAAGCTAAGCGCCATGGCCCTCATATTACAGGTCAGACGTAACATGGTTGTCTCCTGCAGACCCTGCACTGAATGGATTCCAGGGGCTACTTGATAGAGTAGAAGAGCTGAAGAAGGATATGGAAAATGTGTTTTTTATAGATCAATTCACCAATCCTGCTAATCCTGATGCACACTTCAGATGGACAGGTAACATGATTTTTTTCTTCAAAGTAAAATTAGTTAAACAATGTCATACAGTAAATGCTTTGATGTGATTAAATTTTGTGTTGGCTTTTGCACTGTCATGCTTCCATGCGATCAGCCAATTCTTGAATATTGCTACTAACAGATGAACATCAGTAATTTACTGAACTAAAATTTGCTCTCAGGACCAGAAATATGGAAAGATACAGCAGGCAAAGTGGATATATTTGTAGCTGCATCTGATTCAGGAGGCACAGTCACAGGTGTAGGGAGGTATCTCAAGATGAAAAATCCATCCATGAAGCTAATATGTGTTGAACCAGCTGAAAGTGCAGTAATTTCAGGTAACATATTTGACCACTGTACTGATAATTTGTTCTCCACTCAGCAATGCAACAGAAACTGTATGTAAAATTGAGCAAGTGAGCATGTGTACTCGTAGTTTTCATTTCTTACTGTATATTATCACTTGTAGGAGGTGAGCCAGCATTCCATAACATCCAAGGCATAGGTCCAGGTTTTATCCCAGAAATATTGGATAGACCTCAAATAGATGAAATAGTAACAGTAACCACACAAGAAGCTATGGACATGGCGAGAAGGTTGGCAAGGGAAGAAGGATTGCTTGTTGGAATATCTTCAGGAGCAAATGCAGCTGCCTGCTTGAAGGCAAGCTCCTTTTCTTTTTCATTTTTTCCCGGCAAATTCTACTATGATGATCTATTATAGAAACCTAGCTGTTACATGGTCCTCTCAATTGTGTACTACTTGATAGGTTGCAGCGAGGGAGGAGAACAAAGGCAAGATGATCGTGACGATGTTTTCCAGTGGTGGGGAGAGATACCTGAATTCGGAGCTCTTTGCGCAGGTGAAGGAGGAATGTGTCAGTATCAACAATGCATTCTGATGTTCAGCATAAGGTAGTGACAGTGTAGGGGTGATCAAGTAGTGTAATCCTTTCAAGGATTAATTCTTGGTGTGGTTGTTTTACTCTAATAGTGTAAGAAGTTTCTGTTGGTGATATTACTCTTAAGAGAGGAAAATTAAATGGATGTGCAGAGGCCCAAAAATTCAAAATGTTACTTGTTCAATTGCTGAGTAATACGTGGAATGTAGAATTCAAGCATGCGTCCCACTCGTTTGGAAGGAAAGGAAAAATCAATATTAACCAGTTGTCCTCTTCTCTAAATGCCAGAATTCTCATCATACTTCTCTGAATACATATTTCTATGTATACAGGGACAACAAAACTCAGCGTTTGTTCTTTCCATCTTCCAATATGCTACTGTGCATCCTTTTGGGCAGCTGCTTCCCTGATTCTTGTAGAGAGTCCAACTTGAAGTGCAGCGAAGATTCAGTCACCAAACAGTCTTTCTACAGAGTTAATTCTGACCAAAGACATGTTCAAGTGATCAAGTCATATAAAATTTTCCAAAGTAGTTGGCACAGAGTTAAACTCTTCATGTCTCTACCTTGATCGTGCATGTGGGATGCCCTCATGGCACTCACCTACCGGTGTTGGGATGCATGAGATTAGACAAGATGCTATGAGAAGTGTTGATAGTACTATATACTAGTAGTATTTAGACGAACTCTATTATGTTGTTTTGGCGCAATTGTTGGATCCCGTTTTCATGTGGCGGGCAGCTTTTACTGTTGCCACACTTTTACCTTTTTCCGCCAGATGGAGTTGTTATATTTGGAAACGTGGAGAAGCTACCAACGTTATGGAGGGACGGTGCGCTCCATGGTGCTGGTCTATGGGAGCAAGGATGGAGTACATCTTTTTTTTCTTCTTTTGCCGAGTCGGCCGAAGGATTAGACCAACCAAATGTTATTAAGACTGAAAAGATGTTCACAGATTACAAGGTCGACGGAACACTATCGAAGTCAAGGTGAGCAGGCTCGCCCCACACCTAAAAAGAAACAAAGAAGCGAGGGCAAACTCAGGATTGGCTGTTTTACGTCTCATGATTTGAAAGGATGATCAACTCTGAGGTGCTAGGGAGCTCAACGTGTAGCTTGCCGACGCGGGGAAGCTCCGAAGCGGCGGGGGTGATCGTCGAACGGTGGCGGCGGTGGAAAACTCTAGTTGAACGGCGATGGCTTGATCTACTCGGCGAACTAGCATGCATGAATGCACTTGGTGTTAGTGGAGTCTTAAGGAGGCTACTAGTGTAGGGAATTGACCTATAGCTCACCGGAGGCGGCGGCCGGAGTTGAAGAAGGAGCCGTCGATCTCGCAAATCCATGGCGATCTAGCTTCAGGGGCTTGGGTGTCTAGCTCAGGTTAGCGAGGCGAAGCAAGCGTCGCGGTGGCTCGGCTTGAAATGGTCGCTGGCGGCCAAAACAGCCACGTGACACGGCGGCGGCGACGCGAGACCGAGAGCAGGGACAACGGCGTCACACAGTCTCGATCTGCATGGTTTGGAAAGTGGGGGCATAGATGGGTTAGGCATGGAGAGAAGATCATCTTCCCGAGCATGGTTTGCGGCGAAGCTCACTAGAGCGAGCACCACGTAATATGCAGTAATGCACAGGTATATTAAGGTGTAGCCGGGTTCCTTTGTATAAAGCTAATTTCATATATAATTTTCATAAGCCTATGATCTAGCATCAACTAGTCAAGTTTTAAATTTTATAGATCATTAATCAACGGAGGTTGTGTCCACCACCTCGATTATTAGGGATAGCTTTCCACCACTGTCTCGTTAATGATTTTCTGAGGTCTATCCCTTCTCGCCTCTCGAGAAGTTGATCCATCAGCTCAAAACCAAATGCAATTCCTAAACCCATCAAGTTAAGAATTAGAAGTTTAGCCAAGTGTATCACAAATACCGACGCTCCTCTAACTGCGAGCACGTCTATTCGAATAGATTGGTTTATTCACACTGTAGTGGATATACGTTTTACTCACACTCCGTAACTTTTCCAATAAATGAGTCTAGCCTCCCAGGAGGAGACACTTTATGACAAAGCATTTCGTTAATCTTGTATTGGCAGTACTTGCTCTATGAACTTTGGCACTTATGTACTTTTGGTATACGCGGTTTTTAGCAGTGAGAGGAGTTCTGGCGTTCCAAGGAAGAAGTTGTATTCTTCATTTCCAAGTTTATTGTTGAAGTTAGTAGGTCGGTCTGTCATCTTCATCTTTCTCTCTAACAAGAATTTCATCACGGCTTGGATACCGCCTCCGCTTAGCTAACTATTTTGCTAGGTCTATATCCATGCAATAAGTATGGTCATACGCTATTCGTTTCATGCATAGCTTCATGGCTCGATGCATAGCTTCATGTTTTGATCCTTAATTAGCTAGGACGGCACTAACCTTTTCCGGATAACATCCAATTCCACCTTGCCGTCCTGGTCCAAAATGTTTTGGGTTGGTTTTATTTCACAAACCATTTCATCGACAACATGGCAATGTGGCGCTTATATCTCCATATATCGATATCCAATTATCTTCTCTAAGGTGATTGCCCAAGCATATAGCATTGATAAAATATGATTAAATGCATCTAATTTAGGTGGGTGAGGTTGCACGGAAGAGGAAAGGCGACGCGACGGCGGCCTGGCTACGGTGCGATGCATCTCCAGGAAATCCGGAGATGGCGCAGATGCACGGGAGGCAGGGACGCGTGGCTAGGCTGCGGTGCTGGGCTGCTCGAATTGGGCTGGCTCCAGATCGATTAGGTGAATTTTTACTGTTACTAATTTAATTTTTTTTTTAATTTACAAAACTAATTTTCGATTTGAATCAATTGCAAAACTAGTCTCTTGCCGCCCTGGGCCACGGCGGGATTTAAAAACCGCCGTGGCCCAGGGCGGCGAATGGCATCCCCGTCGCCCAGGCTAACGGCGCCGGCCGCCGTTAGCCCCGGGGAGGCCACGTGGATTCGCCGCCCTGGGGGACGGCGGCGAATGCCCCCAGGGGGCCGAATGCAAAATTACATTCGCCGCCGTCCCCCAGGGCGGGTTATAGCCATTCGCCGCCCTGGGGGAGGGCGGTTTTTTGCCGGCCCCTATAAAATCCCTTCCTGGATGGCAGTTGTGCTCCGTCACGATTGACACGGACCAACAGTCGTCATATTTCTTCCTGGATGCGTACATCCTCCATGGACATCCATCGCTTGAACTTGCACATTTCACTTCGTACACCGATCTTGTGGACTTTGATACCCAGAACTCCCTCCCAAGTGACACGGCCCACATCTTCACAGCCTCTGTCAACTGTGCTTTTTCGGCGTATCTAGCGCCTTGCACCACTTCATTCTGCCGATACTCCCATGCCACGGTGTGCCCCTCTGAGACAACGAGACCGGAGAAGTCCTCGTGTCCCATTCTGCCGGGTGTACATCGTCCTCCGAAGAATCATCATCCTCCATATGCTCAGGTTCTGAGTCTTCAATTTCCATCTCCTGTACTAGACCTGGGTGTCTCTCCCCTTCATCTGCAACCCCCCCGGTCCCATGTTCTTTGGCCTCCTTCCTCTCCGGCACCCTCGTCTTCTGCCTCATTTTGCTCCCTGTTTCATCGGGCCCTTCCGCTGTACTCGGACCAGCCTGATCAATGCTGACCACGTCATGCACTACCACTAGGATGCTCGGTGCCCATCCTCGCTGCAGTGCACTCTCCACAAAAATACCCCAGCTGTCCGTTGAATCTATTGGCATCAATTCCCACCAAAAACCTTCCACAGCCCAGCTAACCAGTGCGTACACCGTAATTGCATTTACTTGAGGATCTACTCCGAATCCCCTCATTAACCAATTGTAACTCCAGGAAAAACTTCTCTCAGCTGGAGCTATAATTCCCTTTTGTGCTACATTGACTCCGATAAATCTACCCCATATTGTCCTTGTCTGACATTTCCTTCACCGTGATATATCGCGAATACAACTCTATTTGCCATTTCTGTTCACAAAAAAGATTTTATTAATCTGTACTAATCAATATTCGTTCCATAAAAAGCTATACGTATGAGTCAAACCATTACCGTTTCTATATTTTATAAACTGACCCACGGCGCTAATAAAGTTATACGCTAGGTTTTATCTAACGTGTCAAAATGACGTATACCAACGATGGCCATGGCGGAGCATATTTATTTTTAAAATATCTACAATTTACTACTTCTCGCTATGTTTTTCTAATACGGCCAAATAAATTTAACACTAACGATGGTTATACCAAACCGCTAATATTTTCATACTATATTGGATATTACACTACAAGTCTACTACTAATTAACATTTGTTTAAAAAATTGACTACATAACAGAGGAAGATCAAAAAAATACCTGGATTCGGCTAAAAAATCTGCGAGGGCTTCGCCGCTGTACTTCTCCTCCTTTCCCTCAGCTCTATTGGACGAACGCTAGAGGCGGAAGGGAGAAATGAGACGCGGCGACTGCAGGAAGGGATTTTATAGGGGCCGGCAAAAAACTGCCCTCCCCAAGGGCGGCGAATGGCTATAACCCGCCCTGGGGGACGGCGGCGATGTAATTGCATTCGGCCCCCTGGGGGCATTCGCCGCCGTCCCCCAGGGCGGTGAATCCACGTGGCCTCCCCGGGGCTAACGGCGGCCGGCGCCGTTAGCCCGGGCGACGGGGATGCCATTCGCCGCCCTGGGCCACGGCGGTTTTTAAATCCCGCCGTGGCCCAGGGCGGCAAGAGACTAGTTTTGCAATTGATCCCAATCGAAAATTAGTTTTGTAAATTTAAAAAAAAAATTAAATTAATAACAGTAAAAATTCTCGATTAGGTGGTGGATGATGAACAGTGAATTTCAGTGAAAGAATAGAGAGAGAAGGAATTGGAGGGCTAAGCTGCAAATGTGAATTTTTATTTTCAGAAGAATAATAAAGGAATTGATTTGGATTTGAGTTTTGAGATTTCTAGTATTTAATTGAATTCAAACCATTGATTCCTCTCTCGAATGAATTGCTTTAATTTATTTTGGATTAACTCCTAGATGAACTTATGCAATTTACACTTGACACAATATTGATTTATGTATTCCAATGGGCCATTTATAGAGACAAGGATATATCGGCTTAATTTATTTGTATGACCATGTTTTTGGCATAGGTGGAATTCAATTGAATTTAAATAGAAAAGAGAGTTTAAATAGGGGGAAAAATTGGACCACTTGAATTGGATGGAAATAGGGTTGGGAATTCAAATATTTTTATTTAAATTCAACCTTGGGAGTTTTTCCTAATTTTATTTTAGTTTGGGTTGCCACATGGTGGTAGTAATTCATCTTATTGCAAAGGTGCTTAAGCTCCCAACATAGATTCAAAAACTTGACTTTTATTTTATATGGTAAAAATTAATAATTAACTTATATTTTATTTTGGGTCACTCTCATTTGGATAAATAAATATTTATTGGGTTAATATTAAATTCTATCTTATAGCAATAGAAAATAAATCATATCCCTCATCCTTACTGGAGTTGGTCCATTTTAAACGATATAAATGATTTTCATATTTCTACCGTGATGATTTATGGCTTTGGCAAGCAATGACAACTATGACATCCAGCATGATGTAAAAGTTTTAAAATATTCAAAATTTTACTGATTTTTATTATTAGAATTTTTAGGATGTTACATTAGGCTTGGGCAAAATTACTTTAGGTATACCTCACTTTGGTTAACTCTCTGGATGAGGTGCACATCTAGAAGGTGCATGGATTAAATGTGGTGAGATTATGAAATAGGAAATCTGTTTTAGTGAATTTCCTGATTTTTGCTATTTGAGGGATTTTTAAGCTACTAGACCAAGTAATAAAATTATACAAAAATTACAGTAGCCTATAAGTGATGTGTGGTACTTTTGAGAATTTTTCCTTGATTTATATTGCACCATTTGTTTTTAGGATTTACCTTTAGTCATTTCAATGCATATGAAACCTATTATGAAAATACATTTAAGAGCCAAACAATAGAAATAATTTATGCACACCAAGAAATGATGCTTCGTTCATTCATATCTTTTATTAAATAAAATTTTCATTTATATCACTTTAGGTAGGTTACACTTTTGCTCTAGCAGATTAATTATGAAGATTTTTTTTTGACAAAATTCCAACTATAAGGTAATTATCCTATACAAGAAAGCCTAAAACACTCTAAAATTAATCTATAGCATCCAAGGTCAAACATACCCCAATCATTACATAAGCTTGAGATTTGGAAACTTTTATTTTAGTCTATTGTGCTAAATTTAGTGTTAAAAAGGGATTAACACAGTTGGATGATTTGTTGATGTATTAGTTTCCCCCTGATAAATTAGAAATTTGTATCCTACTGTTGCAGAGCCGTGTTTTGTGTTTTATGAAGTCCTTGTAACTCCGGTGAGTTGGGTTTGAAGAAAAAGTATATTTAGTAGTTCTAAAATTTGAATTTAAAACGTTGACTGAGTTGTCCAAGTCAGAAACGTTCTGATGATTCATACGGAAATCATGGTCTTAATTTTAAAACAATGAGTTGTCAAAATCAACTTAAAATTAAGTTTTTAAATTTAACTTTTAACGGCGGCTTATAAGCTAAAAGACATGATAGATATAATAGAGTTTTATACGGAAGGTACGGTACCTTAGAAAAAACAAGGGAAGCAACATAAAAACATGGTCTTAATTTCACTGCCATCTGCCCATCCCTATGGGGCATTTCCCGGCAGTGAAGACCGACAGCATAATAAACAGCATCAGTGCTTCCTGGTTCACGGCTTGTAACTGCTTGGGGGGAAAAAGGCAGCCAATGCCAAATACAATGAATAAAACAACATTACATCAAGAAAACTTCAAATAAAACAACATTTTGCATCTTCTTTTACAGTGGTATTAGTTGGTAGTAAGTAGCTAGCTTTTTTTACAGTGGTCTCTACTATTATAATATGCAGTAGAATTGTCCGTTGATTTATAAGGGCACATTAGTATTTTTCCCAAGTCAACAGGCAGGGGGTATTTTGGCATTCAAAATTTTCCTTTCCTTTTGGTCGCTTAGAGCTCTATCTCTGGCACCGCGTCCGCCGTCACCTTCCGTTCCTCGCTTCTGCAACTATGCCGCCACACCGGCCGCACGCCCGGCCCAGCAGGGCTCAAACACTAGGGTTTCCAACTGATGGTGCTAAATTACAGTTTTACCCCTCCACGCCCATGTTTCTAGTGGATGATTATGCCCTCCCACACTTCTGCTACCGCTAATCAAGATAGTAGTGTACACAGATCTAGCCCGTTAGATAGATTAAGATGTTAATTTCTACTACCAGTATAGAACCGCAATGAGCTCGTATATTCTTGGAACCAGGCAATTAGACGTACTGTGCTCTTGCAAATTATGAATTACAGTATGAAACCATGCATGATGCTTAGATTGTTGAAGTTAGTTAAACAATGTCAGACAGTAAATGCTTTGATATGATTGAATTTTGTGTTGGCTTGTGTAACATATTTGTCGCCTGACCAGCGGAAAGTTTGCCAGTCGGTTGTTGTTAAGATTATATTTCAGGTAACATATTTGACCTGAAATATGAACTGAACTAAAATTTGTTCTCAGGACCTGAAAATACGGAAAGATACAGCAAGCAAAGTGGATTATATATTTGTAGCTGCATCTGGTTCTGGAGGCACAATCACAGGCCTAGGGAGGTATCTCAAGAGGAAGAATCCATTGATAAAGCTAATATGTGTTGAACGGCCAGCTGAAAGTGCAGTAAATTCAGGTAACATATTTGACCACTTAAATAGATGAAATAGTAACAGTAACCACTCAAGAAGCTATGGACATGGCAAGGAGGTTGGCAAGGGAAGAAGGATTGATCGTTGGAATATCTTCAGGGGGCAAATGCAGCTGCCTGCTTAATGGTAAGCCCTTTCTTTAATTTTCTTTTCCGCAAATGCCACAACAAATAATGATTTATCATAGAAAACTGGTTGTTAATTACATGGTCCTCTCAATTTGTGTACTGCCTGATAGGTTGCAGCAAGGGAGGAGAAGAAGGGTAAGATCATTGTGACGATGTTCTCCAGTGGTGGGGAGAGTACCTGAATTCGGAGCTCTTGCGCAGGTGGAGGAATGCATCAGCATCAACAACACATTCTGATAGAGTGTAGGGTGATCATGTGCTGTAATCCTTTCAAGGCTTGATTCTTTGTCCTTTCAAGTGTACGGGTGATGAAAAAACCACAAAATCAACTCTAAAATTAAATTTCAAAATACAAATCTGCCAGCGGTTTATAAGCCAACAAGCAAACGATGGATTTGAATGTTTGTTCTTCCTGTTTTTTTTTTCGCAAACATGCAGAAGGCTTGTGCGTCAATATATTGGAAAGCAAGCAGATTGTTTACACACCATGACCGGCCAGTGGCCATCGCCGTCAATAAAATTTTCCAAAGTAGTTGGAACAGAGACAGCTATAACTTTGTAAGGGAGGCGCCAAGCAGAAAGAAAGAAGGTTCCAAGTCCATGAAAAGGCATAACCGGAAGTGCAGGCACTAAGATAGCTAGCTGCTTATTTTACAAGGCCCCTACAACTACAGAATTCCTGGACCACCTGGAGAAATAACAAGAAAGCTTTCATCGCCTAACGACAAAAGGAACCTCAGTTCTCACGCCTAACTACACTATAGAGCTTAGCTAAACACCCTATGCAATCATGCATCCCTCATCTCTTGGCAAGAGGTTTCCAGCCGAAAGGATTCAGCAGAGATGTCCAACAAACGGTATGTAAGCTTCTTCCTGTTCTTTATGATGCCGTTTTCTCTCCTGCATAAATCGTACCCACAATCGATAAATCAATCTAGTGATGAACACCAAATCCTCCTCGAGCTCAAGAAACACTGGGGGCGCTCACCTGTATTAGGTAGATGGAACCCCAATTCTGCTGATCACTGCAACTGGGGAGGAATTACATGCACAAATGGTGTGGTGACCGCCATCTCTCTACCAAGTCAAACCTCCATGAAACCACTTCCTCCCTCAATTTGCCTCCTCAAGAACCTCACCCACTTGGACCTCTCCTACAACAACATCTCCTCTCCATTCCCTACAATGCTCTACAATTGTTCCAATCTCATGTACCTTGACCTTTCGAACAACGACTTCACTGGGAAGCTCCCAAATGACATAAATAGTCTATCAACACTGCTCGAGCATCTCAACCTATCATCTAATCGTTTCACTGGCAGAATTCCTCCATCCATTGGATGGTTCCCAAGGCTCAAGTCGTTGCTCCTTGACACCAATCAGTTTGATGGGAGGTACCCAGCTGAGGATATTAGCAAACTTGCTGACCTTGAAAGACTGACACTAGCAGTCAATCCATTTGTGCCGGCTCCCGTTCCAGTGGAGTTTGGCAAGTTGGCACGTCTTAGGTACCTGTGGCTGTCAGATATGAATATTACCGGTGAAATTCCTGAAAGCATGTCCAGCCTTAGAGAGCTCAACTTGTTGGACTTGTCATTGAACAAGCAGCAAGGAAAAATTCCAACGTGGATCTGGCAACATAAGAAGCTTCAGTACTTGTACCTGTATGCAAACAGATTCACTGGTGAGATTGAACCCAATGTCACTGCCTTGAACTTGGTGGAGATTGATGTTTCTTCAAACAAACTAACAGGAACAATACCAGATGACTTTGGTAAGCTTACTAACCTTACCTTATTGTTTCTCTACCATAACAAACTGAACGGATCAATTCCATCAAGCATTGGGCTGCTGCCAAAGCTTACGGACATCCGCTTATTCGATAACATGCTCTCTGGATCCCTCCCGCCAGAGCTTGGTAAGCACTCACCACTGGGCAATCTTGAGGTATCCAATAATAACCTCTCAGGTGAGCTACCAGAAGGCCTCTGCTTCAATAGGAAACTGTATGACATCGTTGTATTCAATAACAACTTTTCCGGAAAACTTCCATCGTCGTTGGACGGCTGCTATCTGTTGCAAAATTTGATGATGCAAAACAATAACTTTTCTGGAGAGTTCCCCAAGAGCCTTTGGTCAGTGGTGACAGATCAGTTAAGTGTAGTTCAGATACAGAACAACAGCTTCTCTGGCACATTCCCAACCCAAACCCCATGGAACTTTACACATCTTGACATCAGCAACAACAGATTCTCAGGTCCCATTCCAATGTTTGCAGGCAAAATGAAAGTATTCAGAGCAGCAAACAACTTGCTCTCTGGTGAAATTCCCTGGGATCTGACAGGCATTTCACAGGTCGCAGAGTTTGATCTTTCTGGGAATCAAATCAGTGGCTCAATACCCATGACAATTGGAGTGCTCAATGGGCTAAACACACTCAATCTAAGAGGAAATCAGATATCTGGTAATATTCCAGCGGCGTTTGGGTTTATAGCAGTGCTAAATGTCCTTGACCTCTCGTCCAATAATCTATCTGGTGAGATCCCAAAGGATTTTAGTAAGCTGAGCCTCAGTTTTCTGAATCTCTCTATGAATCAACTCACAGGGGAAATTCCGACATCATTGCAAAGCGAAGCATTTGAGCAGAGCTTCCAATTCAACCCAGGCCTCTGTGTCTCATCGACCAATTCAGTCCATAATTTCCCTATCTGTAGGGCAAGAACAAACATCAGCAATGATCAATCCAGGAGGCTTATAGCCTTATGTTCTGCTGTTGCCAGCATCATGCTTTTGGGTTCAGCAATGCTTGGTTTCATGCTCTTAAGAAGGAAGAAGCATTTACAAGATCACTTGTCATGGAAGCTAACACCATTCCATGTATTGCGTTTCACTGAAAACGACATTCTTTCTGGGCTCTGCGAGCAGAATTGGATTGGAAGTGGCAGGTCTGGCAAGGTGTACCGGGTTTATGCTGGGGATAGAGCAAGTCGTGGCAGGATGGTGGCTGTCAAAAAGATATGGAACATGCAAAATCTTGATAACAAGCTGGAGAAGGACTTCCTTGCAGAGGTCCAGATTTTGGGAGAAATCAGGCACACAAACATTGTCAAGCTGCTCTGCTGCATCTCAAGTTCAGAGGCAAAGCTTCTTGTCTATGAATACATGGAAAATGGCAGCCTATATCAGTGGCTTCACCAGAGGGAGAGAATTTGTGCGCCAGCACCTTTGGATTGGCCCACAAGATTGCAAATTGCCATCGACTCAGCGAGAGGTCTTTGCTACATGCACCACCATTGCTTGCCTCCCATAGTGCATCGAGATGTCAAGTCTGCCAACATCCTTCTGGATACAAATTTCAGAGCAAAGATGGCAGATTTTGGGCTTGCACGGATTCTTCTCAGAGCTGGAGATGAGGAGTCATTTTCTGCTATAGCTGGAACTTTTGGCTACATGGCACCAGGTCAGAGCTGAAAAAGGCCACTTTGATAAGTATATAGTTTCATATTAAGCTCAAACACTAATTGTTTGCACTTTGCAGAATACGGACATCGGCTCAAGGTGAACGAGAAGATTGATGTCTACAGTTTTGGTGTGGTCCTTCTGGAACTCATTACTGGTCGAGTGGCAAATGATGGTGGAGAATACTATTGCTTGGCACAATGGGCATGGAGACAGTACCAAGAATATGGTTTGTCCGTTGATCTTCTTGATGAGGGGATCAGAGACCCAACCCATGTTGAAGACGCATTGGAGGTGTTTACACTTGGTGTGATTTGTACTGGGGAGCATCCTTCAATGCGGCCATCAATGAAAGACGTACTGAATGTGCTTATCCAATTTGACCGTAAATCCAATGGAGGAATCCTGCAAGATGATATCTCTGATGAAACAGCTCTTATTGAATCATAGATAAACAGCTGAAATAACAGTCTTTTGGTTGATGAAGTGTGACGATCATGAGTATGCATGGGTTCAGATGCTGTAGGTGATTCATCTGCTTCAACCAGTTTGTAATGATGCTGTTGCACAAGCAAGTAGTTACAGCAGTTTTATGTTGACATAAAGCATGTGAAGTGTTGATGCAGTCCGTATCTTCTTTTTAGCTTGCAAACTTAATAGCAACACATGAATTTATCTTCATATTATAACAAACACTCCATTCTTCCGAAATAAGCATGCAGATAGTATGGATATTGCCATATTTGACCATGAAATTTCCTGAATTCATTTGTCTGGCACGTTTAACGTCAGCTTTATATGACAATGTGCATTAATAAAAAAAAAGAAAATGGTACTGCAGAAATTCCCTTAGTTTCTAGAGACAAACAGGGTCTTAATACCTCGAGAGAAACGAAAATGAAATGTGCATAAGTTACTCCAAGCATCTAACTGGTGAGCCTTCAAAGTAGACGAAATTCCCTTCTTTTTCAGGGGAGACGAAACTCCCAGTTTTTACAGAAAAATGGATATCTGAATTGATTCCAACAGTCATAACAAAAAAGAAATAGTAGTACTGTACTAATTAATTTAGAGGATTTGCTCTCGGCACTCTGAAAAAGAAGATTTTTTTTTGGGACAGAAAAAGGGTGTACTCTTCAAGTGAGTCGAAGTTCAAACCAAAATATTCTGGCATAGCTTACCCGATGGTTCCGCATGGAGTACGGAACGGAGGAGCGAGGGGGCGACGCAGGCTCGGCGATGGAGGACCCGCCGGGGCCGGCGACGGCGACATGGTGAGGGTGCTCGGCAGAAGAAGTAGAAATCGCCGCCGCCAGCTGGCAGCTTTCGGTGGATGCAACAAGGGATCCGAAGGTTTGCGGCGGGTCAGAAGCGCAAAACGGTAGATGTTGGGGATCCTGAGCTACTGGACATGTGGACCCACTTGGCAGCGGCGGTACCAACCGCAACGGCACTCGGCACCATGACCCGATCATGAATAACGCGCTCAAATCACACTAACCAAGGGAAAAAAAGAGGAAAAAGTCCATACTATTATAAAAGTTACCCGAAAATTAGTCAACACTACTACTCTTTTCGATCTCTGTAGCCATTTATCAACTATCACATATCAGATGACGATACAATAATACATAATATTTATTAACAAGATAAAACTGAAGCCTAATTTTCATGGCTCTAATTATAGACGCTTCTCCCTAATTAACATAGCACACCTAGCCGCTACAAGTCTATAGACTCGCCGACATCCTCTCCCGACACGCTTGTGCTGAATTATCGTCACCATAGTTACATTGTAGCACCCCCTCTCTATTTTAAGGGTTGCTGGGTTACGGAGTCCAACGTTAACTCCATCCTCTACCATCTAATACAACTTCAAGTCCAATTGTAATCTATTAGGACTAGTATATTTAACATATATTCTAACAAACTTTACCTTGGGGAATATACGCAACCTAGAAACAGTAGAATCACCATGCCTATCTATCGGTCCTCCAGATTTAGGTTGTCTTCTTTGCAGCTTCACCGTGAGCCACCCAATGAGCCTGCGCCAGACTCGTCGATATCAAAAGCAACAGCTATCCTAGTAACTGGTTTCTCCTAAACTCCACTTGCAATAGTGCACCATCTCAACTTATAAAGATGTGCCTCCACCTTCTCCCAAGTCACCACTGTCACCGTGCCCTTCATGATCTCCATCACTTTATTATTTCGATTAGTCCGGAATATTAACCTTTCTTCATGTAAGGTTTCGAGTGAAATCTCCTATATAACTCTAGTACATTCCTGACTCCCTGAAAAACATATTCACCTTTATCTTCCATCTTGATTCTGACTTCATCTACTTTTACGACTGGATAACCCACGCCATCGTCTAAGTAGACAAAACCAAACTCACCAGACTGGTATAACAAAAACCACTTCTTCCTTGGTGTCACATGAAACAAGCTAGCCGAATCCAATATCCATGTTTTCATATCTGTAGACTGTACGCTTGACATTGTGAGAAGATTACTATCGCTATCTGAGTCACTTAAAGTAGTTATCATATTAGCCTTAATTTTTTCTTTTAGTTTTGCACCAACTCTATATATCCTCACTCTTCGTCGAGTTTTGGACATATCTTATTATGCAAAATAATTTCATATGCGACCTGATCAACCAATCACCGCCGGCCTTCTCACCCTCTATACATGCAAACTATCTATTCGTAGAACCTTCTTATCCTTCCTTTGGATCTGTTTACAGGTTCCCGAAGCGAACTACTCATTCACTGCAATATGGTTCAACCATTCTAGCTCTATGGTCTAACCAGTTTGTCAGTGTAACCACCCTGCCTCCACCCAGCTCAACCAGTCTTGATCCATGCTAGACCAAACATCACATGGTACATGACTATGATATGAGACACAACTGTATATAAATACACATTTTTTTCTTATAAAACTCTTATAAATGCTGATATAGCATGTTGTGAGTGAACCTAGATTTTTTGTAAGTTGAGTTAAATAAAATGGTTGACAGCTTTGTTGGTAAGAGTTATGTAAGGATTTTTTTTAAGTACGTGTAGCACTGCTGGAAAAAAAAGAAAAAAAGAGTTGTGAATTGATGTAGAATAAATATGTGGTGAAAATCAACAAAAGAGAACTATAAATTTGATAAACCAGATGTTATCATGGCGAAGCGCATCAATTTTATGCACATTATGCATGACTGCTAGGCTCGCTAGGCGCGGTTGTTTCTGTTCGTTACACAAGTTCAGCGGTACCATATATGCTGCTTAGTGCTATATAAGCGGCGAAATTAGCTACAGGCATGTTATCCGACTAAGATTCCAATGCCATTCTCTCCTTTCTTCTACTTCTTATGATATCATGTTCAAAATCTGTGTAATTACTGGTCTGTACGTCGGTATATATAAGGTTCCTTAATAAGTTGATTCATTACAATGACACACGTAAGGGAAAGAAAGGATAGTCAATTCCTACCTATCCATCCATTCCATTCAGGATATAGATACGGTAGAAATGGTCAATTCCTATCTAAACACATTGTACCCGTAGACACCTCGGTGAATAATGACATAATCTCAACATTGGAATCGAGAATTGTTGTGAATGTAATATAATATTAGTTTTTATTTGTGTTACTTAAATTGATAAATTATATATTTACTAGCTCAATAACATAAGGTAGCTTTCATTCGGATATAGAAGAATGGTACTACACTCCAATGTTACTTAAATTGTTAAATTGATAAATTAATTATTGAAACATTTGAAAGAAAATGTAAAACACAGTAAAATCCCAACAGAAACAGTTTGCTCTCACACATGAAACATCGAATTTTAATAGTTGAAATCTTATATATTTTTTTTCATCAAAATATAATCAATCTAAGATCTTATTCTAAAGATTCAATTGTAATGATTACAACAGCATAATTAGATCACAAATCAAATAAGTGGTTTAGGAGAAAAAAAATTTAAAGCTTGCTAAAAAAACTAAACCCACCCAACCAACTATATAACTTGTAGAGATGCTCACGGCACGAATGCGTCCGATATGGTCTTTCATCGGGTGCCCGTAGCACAACATTTCCATCACATCCGAGCTCATTTGAGTTCCAAATAGAACTTTTCATTTTTATTATATGTTTATGATCTTCAGTATTTTTCACAAAATAAAATAAAAATAGTTGACCCCCTCCCTCCTCAAACTAATTCTTCACCAAGGCAACTAAACTTTTTTTGTTCAATTTATCTTGCAACTCTAAAAAGGGCTCACTTTTATCAGTAACGATATTTATATTTACCGTTCTCTTTTTACATAATATATTTCAAGTTGAAATACAATGGAAACCATTTATGACAAGTTGACAACATATCTGATGTTAGAAAAATATTTTGAAATTTTTTCATGACAGTTTACATGTAGTTTTAAATCTGATATTTGAATCAGTCATATATATTACGGACCATGCAAATTGTGATTAAAAATTCCCTTATTATCTCAAATTTCTCAAGAGAAATGGGGGTATATTATCTTGGGAGAAACACTATAAAAAAGGATTTTTGTCAACATCCCCTTCAGACAACGCCGGCAGCCCAAACATCTAGCCGCCTGTATTAAGTGAGCCAAGGGTGGGTGGTCACGGTCTGCCTGTGAAAAACGATTAACACAAGCGGCCGCCTAAGAAGGCTGCCTGCAAAAATTAAGCGATTTCTACAAGGGGAGGATTAAGCTAACTGCCCATGATAATCATGTTTGCACGGACAAGCACTTAACTAGGCTGCATGTGAAAATTAAGATATTTCTAAAGACGGTGCCTTAAACTAACCTACTGTGGTATTCTTGTTTCCACGGACAACCAATTAAGTGGGCCGCCTATATAATGTCTTTTCATCTTTCTCTCGTCCATCACGCCAGCGTCGGTAGTCGAGCCATCGGCTGGACACCCGTCGCATCCTCCACTGCTACGTCTCTCCACATTCTCCAGACCCCCCTTAAATAGAAAAATTTTGTCGCCCCATTCTCCGCTCCTATCTGCATGCTCTCTGTTCTCTGGCCATGGAGGACGATTAGACGTCATTTGAGTACTAGCTCGCAAAGCATACGCCGTCACCACCAGAGCGCTCGGAGGCTGATGACAAGGCTGAGAGTAGCGTGCCTGTGAAAACGTGTTTTGGTCGTCTGCGATAGTCTATTTCGTGCTAGTGAAAGGAAATTGTTAATGTGTTGCTCCAAACAAGTAACTGAGAATAGGTTACTCCTTGCAAGGTTTATATTTATGAACAAATTTCAAATTCTTAGAATAATTATATTTGTGAATAGAGAGAGTAGTCATTAACTGATGAGCCTTCCATAAGTAATAATGAACTAATATCTTTATCTCAAAACATAGCTATATCTAGCTATACATCTGAATTTTGAACAAATACTTATCCGGATGTATAATTAGAAATGGCTTGTATCTTAGAATGAAGGTAGTAATTATCATCCCGTATATATTACAAAACTTCTTTCTTTTCCTGAGGAGAGCAGAGGTGAAGCCCCTCAGCTAGTGACAACATGTGGACCCACTTGTCAGCGCCTTAGTAATGCTCCTGGCCGCAGCGCTGTGTGAACTGCTACGTAGCCAAAGACCAGCTCCTTCAACGGTTGCAATTGTATGGTACGGAATCACAATGCCTGATCAAACAAAATGCATTTGTAAGTATTCTCATGGCTTTTTACTCCATTGCTTAAGCAATTTCACAGAAAAAAATACATTGTATGTGCACGTCAATGTAAAAGCGTATCAAGACGATCCCAGGTTAGAACGAACTTAATTTGATCACTTGAACCACCTGACGCAGCATTTGATATAGCCCAAGCCGCTTCCTCCTTGATATCCTTCTCAGATGTCTTTAATAGGAAAATGAGGGTGCTTATAACATCTGCATCAATTACTGCTTGTTGGAAGAATTATGGTCAAGATATTGTAGTACAATCAATTGATATAGGGCAGCAAATATGATACAACAAATATAGACATGAACATCCCCCTTCAGTGACAGAGGAGCTTAGTTTGATGAAAAAGCACAAAGATCATAATATACTTCTCCTGCCTGAATATTATCCTTGCTGCCAGTGGCGATATTAGAAACAATTAGGCAAGCTTGCTTCTTGATGCTCTTTGGGTAATTTTGTGCTAGCAACGGGGCCAAGTAATTAAGAACGTTGTTTTCTACTTGGACCTGCAAAAATTTACCACGTTGGTTCAACATTAATTCCAGAAGATAACGAGGAAAACATAGCAAAATATAAAACTCCCAGTCAAGTATTAGAACAAGTACAGAAGTATACAAAGTATAGATATATATACTATCCTAAAAGACATAGTAATACATGGGTATTTCTATGCCGGAGGAATGCACATCTGAGCAAGAACACACAAGGTGACCACGATATGAATTTTAAGTCATAAAAAGATTCTGAGCTTTACCGCAATCTTCCAGCAACTCCAGAACTCCACAGTAGATTCAAATTCGCAAAAGAAATCGTAAATAAATTGTCTAGGTTCCCAATTCCCAGTTTGAAACTACGCTCAAACATGTTTTTTTTTTGTAATTTTACAGGACGATGTTAATTACTACATAAGTTTCAATGTTTATAAATGTTTCTCCAAACTTGCATTCTTTTTCTATCTTTAATGCATAGCGAACCTACTGCTTTCCTTTTAACAAAATTAAATTAAGCCAATTACATTACTAATCGCACTTAAGTAACCAATCTCACTAACACCTAAAATCAGTAAATTAAGCCATAGGTAACTTGGTGTACATCTTAATTTGTGATTTCTAGCAAATCCCTTTCACCCTATTTCTTCTTATCCAGTTTATGCAAGAGGTTCTTTGCAGATAGCACCAATAATCTTATACAGGCAGCATATTAACTTGAAGCCATATTTATCATCCAAATTCCAAACCAGAGCTATAGAATTTCTTCCAGTGTTGATCTTATCAGCAAAATTCAATCGAATTGCAAAACAGAATAATAGCTTACTGTATTAAGTAGAGATATCATGAAGCATGGTACTGCCCAGGGCAGAATTCTGGGCATTATGTAATTTGCGCTTGTTGCCCCAGTCCTCCGGTTTGACAGGTCCTGCAACATATGAATTAACCAAAGTTCCACAACAGAAATAGAAAGAATATGAGGTTACTGGAATATCAATTAAGAAGAAATAAACATGCAACTATTGTCATCAAATTCTTAGAACAATAGTTATGTAGCAACTGTGAATCTTTTTTCCCTTAAAAATCATCCAAGATTTTATACCATCTTCTAAGAAAACAAGAACTCAGGTAAATTAAACATTCTCCATTGCTCGCAAAATTGACAAGGGAACATTATCAGCCAGCTATGGCATTACTCAAGAAGAAATCATGCACATAAATAAAAGGCAAAGTATTTTAGCTCAGAATAATCATACCGTGCAGTGTGCTTTGTTCAAAATCAACATTATCTAGGATGATTTCCATTAATAAAGAAACTTGGCATCTTTATCTCCAACATTCTTCATAGTTTTGTGGTTAGGCCTGTGACATTCTTACGCTGCAATTCAAGTGTACTTGATGATATCAATTACTCACATAGAGCTCTAATTTTTATAATTACAGAAGTCGCAATATCTGATACTTAAAAAGGAAAAGTCCCCCCTTTCTGTTTCACATTTGAATTTACAACTTTCCAATTCACTGACAATAAAGTCAACAGACAAATGGGTCCAATGTATTACTTATGAAGAGCTCAGATGCCACTTATATTTATTAATAAATATTTTTATTTGGACCAAACCTTAAAGTCAGGTTGTTAGTACTCCAGCAAAATTGAAGGCTCGTCATCTCACAGCCACCTCAATCGCCCCCAACAGATCATTTGATGATTAACAGAGTAATAGGTTAGCTCTTTACTAATTATAATGGCTGTAGTCTATGATAGCTAATGATGAGAAAAGGCGTCCCCATAATCCCCTATTAATAAGACCTTACAGAATATAGCCCATTCATAAATAAAATAATCGTATATAAAGCATCATTTATATAAGTACAGAAGCATTCCGTTACAATCATGCTGAAACTCTTCTAGTCTTTAAAAAAAATGGGAAAACTGTCAACTTCGTCCAATCCAACGAAGCAAAAAAATGCAAAAATGGGATATACAAATGGGTGTCCGAATTATCATACAGTTAATTGAGATGATGATTAATTGAGATGATGTCGGAGTTATTATCATGATCGAATCAAACAGCCTAAAAGTATTTGAAATAAATGTCCAGAGTAGTATGTATTTGAAATAAATGTTTGGGTTAGTATGTATATATCACAATCAATATAGAAATCGATCAAGCCATCTGTTTCTTTCACCATGCAAGGCATGGGACAATTGTATTCTTACCCCTATTTGTAACCAAATTGTTATTTTTTTCCATAGTTTTTCAACTTTGTGATTTTCCTTATTTTCTTGAACTTGGTCTTATGTTTACCCTATTCTGTTAAGTTCTCTTAACGGTGTTAAAATTCATGTCAAAACAGGGGCAAAATTAATGTCAAAACAGGGGCAAATCACAAAGTCCTTAAAGAAAGTAGAGGCAAATCTGCAAATGACATACATGTCTTTAACAACGTTAAGAGGACTTAATGTAATAGCAAGTTTCAGTTAGAAAAACAAGGACAAAATCACACCGTTCAAAAAGTATGAGTAAAAACTCAATTGAAGTTGAAAACATGGACAAGAATGCAACTGCCCCTAAAAATATTTCTATTTTGCATGTCATCCTGAAATTTCTACAATAGAATAGAGGTATGTAAGTTAATCTAGTTATCTATGTGCGAGCCTCTCACTAATTAAGCATCCAATCCAGCGCCAAACGTGTGGAGCACCCACTTCACAAATATTCACAAGAACCTGGAAAAGGCCACCCGGTGGTAGGGTTAACCATATCACTGGTTACCACACACTGCGGTAACCGCGCTTACCTTGGGTTACGGTAATGGTAACCGCTTGGTAATCTCATCAAATTCAAATAAATTTAAAAAATAATTTAAAATTTTGCTAAATTTTATATGTTTTTTTTACAGTTTGTTGTGGTAACTATGGTTACCACGCTTACCAGCGGGGTGTGATAACCTAATCTCCTGTGCTAAGGTGAATCGGTGAAATCGGTCGGTTTGTACCGAAGTCATGGGAGATTGGGAGCAGTGAGCTATACCGTTAGGTGTTGCCGTTCGTGCTCAGCCGTGTTTCTATAGTTACTATACAGCCAGGGTTAAATAGAGCTGGCGTCTCATCACTGTATGTTGAAATCTATTGCCAGGCGATCTTCTTATCGTCAAACTAGACATATGCAAGATTTAATTAATTAGTAGTAATAGATACATCTAACAAATTAGCCTTTGTGGGGTATGTTAGCGTTTGCTGATGGAGAGCATATACGAGATAATAGCAGGCTCATTTTAAGTCTTGAAGCAAGTGTAGTCTTTCACTAACAAGAAGCCCAAATTGGTTGTCGTTGTCATGACAGTTATTTTCCCTTCCCACTTGATATATATTTATTCAACCACTAGAAAATTTACTATTAATACAGCCAAAATAGGTTCCCATATTAATTCTTGCCTGCGATAGGCATATGCATGGCTTTTCAGTTATCATGATAAATCAAGTCCTCACACACACGACAAATTGATAAGGAGCTAAATTTCCTCCAGCCTATATGAACTAACCATGGCAAATTAGGAGTTACCCTTTTGCCTCCCTCAACCCCAGCATGAATTAACCATGATGGATCAAGAGTTAATTTTACCTCCAGGTTTTAGTCATACTGCCATTCAACTGGGAAAAATAATATGTGGTAGATATACAGTGCTGGGCCAGATCTCATGGAGGCACAAGTGCACAACTATTCTGCTTCTTTCCTGAAAATATAAAAAAAGTTGGTAAAATGGTGGTCATGAACTAGAAGTGAAAGTTCTTCAATACATGCATGACTGCAAGGCGAAAACTGAATGAGCAAGGATGCATGGTGGTGCTTGAATAATACATCTTGTCAATATAAACACTATTTTTATATATTTTTTAATATATTCACATCTTCATCCCCTCACAAAACTCTTAAGACGTTAAGATTTCTAATATGTTTCTAAACTAGATGGAGTGAATGAAACAATAATATACCCAACATTCTTTTCTGTTCATGCAAAGGTTATTGTGAGTAGGAGATGTTGAGTCAAACAACCGCATCCAGTAAAGAGCACCGTGGAAATGATCCACAGAAGTACTTGGGGAGGATTTCGCTGTTGAGGTATTGTTTGGATTGTTATAAAACCGGCACCGATAAACCATCGATAACCGAACATGAAAGAACGCCATAGAAGATCCAAAACTGATGATGACACCAAGGCACGATATTTGTTAACGAGGTTTAGCCGAAACCTATATCCCGTGGCACTAATTACGGGCGCTCCTTCTTAATCCAGTATAATTACAGCGTATCAGAGTTACAACGACTCTCAACCGGTACGTCACCGGTCAACCGCTCCCTCTCGCCACCTTCTGCTAAGTTGTCATGCGATTACAACAAGTCCATCTCTCTATTTAAGAGAGAGTCTAGGACAGAGTTCGACTCTAATTCTACCCTAACAACTATTATAACTCCAAGTCCTAAACTGTAACCGACTACGTACACATATTCGACATAAACTATAACATGGATGAAAAGAATAAAAGCGAGTATAAGAAAACAAGTTTTAATACAATTTTTAGAAGGAAAAAAAGAGTTTTAGGTTACTATGTTATTCTAGATTTATCTAAAATCTTGTTTAGCCCATAAGAGAATAGCGAGGGGAATGTAAAACCGTGAAGGTAACTTGTTTTTGGGGAAAAAAAAGGTGATTTCCCGGTTTTTAGAAAACTTGGTGTGACAAAGCAACAATATTGTATTTAAATAGAATTAAGTTAAACCAGATTTAAACTTCTATATCCGACAATTCTCACTCATCTCGTCCCCATTTCTGGTCTTACACACCGTGCAGCATCCGAGCAGGCAATGGTGACCAATATACTCTTTAACAACCAAACCAAGTGTCGGAATGATGTTCAATAAGAGTTTATCGATAAGAGGGTGAAGAAATGATGTTGAGAGATAATAGAGAAAAAGGTTTATATACATTGTGTTGTTATTTACTGTTCAATATGAATGAGATATGATCTCTCTGTCATTGTGTATCATGAGTTGTATTTGGTAGAATCAATTCTGGACAACAACAATACCTTTTGAAAACTTTTTTCTCATGCCAATCTCACCTTCTGAAAGTTTTTTTTTCATGCCAATCTTCAACTGGTTTGATTTGCAGACTTTTTTTTTGTAAGTCTCTATTGTAAGCTCCTCTCTATCCATTAATTAAAAAAAATTATATGGAGTCGACAGTAGGTTGAAACTTGTAACACTTCACAACTGATAGTATGTGGTCAGCCATGGGGTCGCCAGTACACGCTGCAGCGATCATTCGTTTTGTTACCCACAGCTTCAAGTGCAGTGTAACACCCACACCTTTTAGGCGTAAAACTAATTTAATAAAAAGGTTATTCACAGCTCTTTATTTGAAGTCTCCGTGTGTGCCAAGATCTCAACTCCAAAATCCCAGAAATCAAATTCAAACCTCTTTCCCTCTTTCCCAAATCCATCGAAATAATTCTAGGGTTTTCAATCCCCTTCTACTCTTTCTGGGCCGCGTTCCCCTTCCTCTTAGCCAGCCCAATTCGGATCCCTCATCCTCTCTATTACGCACCTAGCCACCTGGGCCAACGCACTGTTCGGCCAGCCCAGTTATCTCTGTGGCCCGCTTCAGCTCTCCTCGCCCAGTCAAGTGCGCCACACGTGCTGCAATGGAGGAGATAAAATTCTTCCTCCTCTCCTCACTCGCGTCCTCCAGTGGCTGACCAGAAGTATGCCAATGTCACCCCGTCTACTGTGGCGACCGTTTTGCCGCCACTCACCGCCAACCTCCTACCCGCCTTTTGCCATAACCACCACCGCCGTCATCTGGGCCTGCCGCCACAAGCCGCCAAAGCTTGGACGCCTCCCCTGCGGCCTCACCAGTTGGACCGCCCAAAGTGGAGACGGCATTCCCCTCTTTCCACACCCCCTTCTCCTTTTTCCTCTCAAGAGCAGGCAACCGGCCTCCCCGCCTTGGCCTCTTTCCACGGTGGCAGGGCGACCCACTGATGCCGCCCGCCAGCTCACCGTCCTCCCCTTGACCGAGCCTATGACCACGTTTTCCCTACCCCGCCTCGAAATCGACTCCCGGAGGCATATAAATCCTCCTTCCCTCACTCTGTTTCTTCCCTTCCGCACCCATCTCACTTTTTCACCTTTGGAGCTCCGTGTGGCCGCGTCGAGCCCGTTGTCCACCGCCATTCGCGCCGGAGGAGCAGGCATGGACCAGCAAACCGCGGCGACCCCCCCTCCCCTGGCTTCCTCTTCCTCAACTTGTCCAAGCCGAGACCGAACAATCGCGTTCACGCCTCTGGCCTCTCTTCACTGCGGCTCTTCGTCTTGATAGCTATCTCTCTTCCTCTTCGATCCCAACCTCTTCTCTAGGGTGCTAGCTAGACCACCGCCGTCGCTTGTGGCCTAGCCACTCATTGTAGCTCGCCGCGTTTCCATTTCCCCTGTGCCAGTGTTGCACTATCACCACGGGTTGTGTAGGCTCGGCCCCCAACTGCACGTAATCGAGCTATGGAGCTCCGATGGGGAAATCCCAAATCGTGTGCCACTGCAATCCATCACCGTCGTTCCCCTTCCGGCGAATCTGAGCCATTGGCCCGAATCCTCCCGATCTCTTTGTTACGTTGGTGGCCTTCCTGTGTGACGAAGCTAAGCCTAGTGCCCGGTGTAGATGGGCTGCCGTCGGCCGTCAGATGGTGACACTGTTCATCTCCCTCCTCCCACCGCCTCTATGGCTGCCACCTTGGCCTCACGTGACCTCCACCCAAGCACCGTGCCAGCTCCCCTCACACCACATGTGCTCGAAACCGGAGACGCTGCCATGCCTCATGCGCTCGGTCCACAGAAGGCTGTGCGACTGAGCAAGGGCCGGCGTTCACGGTTGTCACGCCCAGAAATTCAACAGAATTTTCAAAGCTAATTTGTGTAATAAATCCTCGTCTAGGTGGATGGGGTCTCGGGCGGCGGAGGTGGCGCGGCGACCGAGGCAATCGGGCGGCACTGGGCGGGGAAGCCATGCACGCCTAGGGCACTTGGCTGGCCACGTGCGCAATCCGTCAAGAATGTGGCGCGCGTGAGAGAGAGGCGAGGAAGAAGAAAGCACTGACGTGCAGGGTCCCGTTGTCGGCCAGAGATGGTGGGGCATGGGCGGCTGACGAGAGGGCCTGGTCTGGCGCACGGTCTTGCTTGCAGCTGGTCGGAGCGAGGCGCGGAGCGGAATGCCTGCTGGAATGCAGGCCCAAGCGCGTGCACGGCCAACGTGTGGCGAGCGTGAGGGAGGAGGCCGAGGAGAGTTGGGCCGGCCGAGAGAAAAGAGTAGAGCGGCCTATTGTGAACAGTGGAATTTTTCTTTTTCCTAGGGATTTCCAGAGAGGGATTTGGAGAGATTTCGGAGGGTTTTCGATTTTAAAATTTGATTTTTTGAGTTTTCAAAATGACAAGGATTCATATCAAGGGCTCAATACTTGATTTTTATATATATATATATATATATATATATATATATATATATATATATATATATATATATATATATATATATAGTAAGGAGTTTTTGGGAATTGCTAATATTCAAGGGAGAGTGAGAGGACCTTCAAAGGGGGATTTGAATTTTTTTCCAAAATTTGAAATTTGGCCCTAGAACTTGAAAAGAGATTTCAGATGAAGTTTTAATTTTTCATGGGGAATAAAACAAAGATCATTTTTCTTTTTCTGTTGAAGGGATTGGGAGGGGAAATTCGAACTACAAAATTCGAATTCAAGATTTGAATATGGATCGGGACTTCGACTAGGGAACTGTGGGATTTCGAGGAGGGCTGAATTGAGATCTTGACACATAGATCCTTAAGCACACACAAGGATTAGAATTTTTTGGAACTAGGGTTTTTATAAAATAGTTTTTAACGGCCCAAAAAATCGGGGCGTTACACCATACCCCCCTACACCCTTGACCAGTGGGCCCTTGCCCCTCGGTCCACCGCGAACAGAACCCGTGCAACCCCCTTGACTCCCTGACATCCGAGCCCCAGCCATCAGTGGCCTCTCTCTCTCCTTCCTGACTTGCGGGCCCCAGTCGCCAGTGAAACCTTTTTCCCCTAGAGGCACTGACATGTGGGCCACCGCACTACTTCACCTTGGCCCACAACCCAACCATTCATTTTCCTCACTGACATGTGGGCCCAAGTTGCTAGTGGGCCCCAACTGTCATTGACTCTGTGGGAATATTCCCAAGAATATTCTCCTTTGGGAATTCTTTTAAATCTTTTCCTTCAATCCAAAGATCCTTTTAACCTTCGAAAAATCATATCTTTTTATCTGTGACTCTGATTGATTCCGTTCCAACTCCAATAATTTTCTAAAATTGAGATCTATCTAATGGAATTATTAGTAGTACTAAATATAGTCCTTTTTTTGGTCTTTGTTCGTGCATAGTAATGGTCGTCGGAATATCGTTTCGAAATGGATTTCACCGAGATTTCTCAAAGACTCGTGAAGACCTAAAGTCAGGCAAGTCATCTTTGATCAATCGAGCCTATAATTGAAATTAAATTATTTTGATTGTGAAATTTACATCGATAGGCGTGCACTGATCTGTGCGGTCCCGTCTGCGAGAGATCGGCGGACCTTCCTAAACTTGTTGCATTTAAAATAATTCCTTGACATTGATATATCCTGTACCTTTGTAACCACCACTACCACGCCTCGGTGTACATGCACTCTTGTGCGTGTGCTGACGGTTGCCCCTTCAAACTTAAAATTTGAGTACATTTTTGGGTAAAACTTGGTTTTACGAAATGTTTGGAAAAACCCGACACCTGGGTTGGAGCCTTGTGAAAGAAAAATGAGTTTTAAAAATGGAGACTCGCGACACAAGGCCGGTTCAGTGTGTGTTGCCTGTGTGGTCGCTTTAAGGACCGATTCCTTCGGAATTTCATCTAAGCATATGACCAGTACAACCACATGGGTAGAATGAGAAGCCCCTAGCTGAGTAACTAGTCGCCCAGGGACGCCTTGCGTGTTATTGGACTGTGGATCACTGGGAGGACGTCGGGGAAGGCCTCCTGGGTTCCTAGCACAATATGGTCTGAGACCTACCCTATTGTTGGTCGCGGACCCCTCCAGTTGACATGGGGTAACCTGGGAGGGCTTGGGAAATGCCTTGTCACGAAAACCTCTATGTCATCAATCATACCCGTACAGTGCAGTGAGTCGCGTCGTGTGGGTAAAATGTACCCCCTCTGCAGAGATCTAAACTATTTAAACAGTCATGCCCATGGTTATGGTCAGATGTGAGATGATTTCTTAGCGTAGTTTTATCTTTACCCTGTTTGCAAATGTGTGAGTGGTTTGGAAACTGTGAGAAGGATGTGCCGTTAAGGACGCGGACCGTTCGATGATGTCGGCTTAGCTGTCGAGGACAGCAGGACTCGGGAAGTCCGAAGAATGTTTTGGCTCTAGGAGCCGGTTTGATGTGAACTTGAGATTGTGAAAACTAAAGAATTAAAGATTAATGCATTTTTCACTCCGATCGGGCAAGACCCATCTCGCCTTGACTGTCGAGAAGCACACACTCAAATAGATTTAAAAGTTTTCCAAACAAAACTGATTACAAAGTAACTAGCCACTCTTTAAAACCTACAACAACCACCTAAATTCCCCTGTCTTGCTAAGTATGTAAGTACTCACCCTTGCTCTATATATATAGTTTTCCGTCGGGAGCTGAAGCTAAAGTTGCAGTGAAGTAAAGATTAGGGTTTCGTCCTAGTTCCCAGCCGCTGTCTGTGTGTTGGGACTTAGTCCACTGTTCCGCTGCTACCGCCGCTTCTGTGTTGTTTGTTGCTGTCTCTGGTTTGCTCCAAAGATGCAACGTAAGTTAAGGTATAAGTCTATTTATTTATTTATTTATTTAAGAATCCACGATGATACATATCTGATTTCCGTGGATACCAGCGCTGCGTCCTATGACTGGTATTGGTAATGCAGTTCCACGGGGAAGCAGTTCGCGTTGTTTCCTGCAGCACGCCCTATTTGGTGTCGTTGTACGGCGATACCAAATCGGGGTGTGACAATGGCATTAACCTTCCTCTTCTCTAATGCTATCTTCCCTTGCTCTTGTGCAAACATTGCTTGCTCTTGTGTCTTTTCTTGTGCTAACATTTCTTGCTCTTGTGCTAACCTTGCTTGATCAATTGCTATTTTCAATTGCTCTTGTTCAAATAACCGTTGGTATCACTCTTCTTTCTTCATCTCTTTAACAACATCCAACTCTTTTTTCTTTGACCACATTGCATCAAGAGCCTCATTGCACGAATCATTGTCTTCACCTAGAATGCTCTTACCTGACTTTTGCTTCTCCTTCGCCGCCTTCTTACCACCTGGCCTTTTCAAAGAATCGGCCGATGGATTGCCCTCCCCGTCGTCATCAATTGGGCAACATGAGTCAACACTCCCAGGAGTTGGAGAATCAGGAGATGCAGTTGAGGATTTCTTCTGCTTCTTCTTAGGTGGCAATGTCTTCTTCGAGGTTAAAAGACTATTCCATTTTGGGGCATGTTCCAATAGAGGCCAACAATGCGAGAATGCAAATGGTTTCTTCTCTGTTCCTTTGTACACCTCACAAGCTTGAACAATCTCCAATCAATAGAACAAGTACTTATCAATTTCTCACATTGTAATAATATAGCGATCAAAATTGTACAAAGTGAAACAAAAGCAAACCTTATCTCTCTCTGTCATCCCACTTGGCCTCCTACGCTCCACATCATCCATACAAGATGCAAACTTGTTGACATACCTTTGTATGTCACTCCAACGATGCTGAAGAGAAGTTTGATTGCGATCCGAATCAAAAGTCTTGTGCTCATGGAAGTAAGAATGAATTCTCATCCAATATGTTGAGCGTTGTTGTTCATTACCCTGGACTGCCTCCAAACTAGTATTAAGCCAAGCTGACACTAACAGCTTGTCCTTCTCATTCCTAAAATTTTTAGTTCTTTTGGTGGTTGGTCTCACGGACATTTCAGGTACTTCAATTGGCTCATGTGGCTGCTCACTGACTAAAGGCTGCTGAGATAAAGAGGCTGCTCACTTCCATTCCAATCATCGGCCTCACCTAAAATGTCACTTAAAAACTCACCCTCCATACTCCCTACAATGCAACAATCAACTTGATTAATTCAATCTGAGACTGAACAAATTAACTGCTTGGCATCTAGTGAAAACAAGTAGCATCAAGTAGTATATATCACTATAACTATGCAACAATCAACAAATTAACTGAGCAAATTACTTTGTGCTGACCACAGTGAAAACAAATAGCATCAAGGAGTATATCACTATAACTATCAACTGTTGCCTAATCTATAATTTGTCCACTATGATCTATCAAAGATATTTCTGATATAATATATAGTCATAAAATACATATTACTATCAAAGTAGCATCCTAATCCATAGCAATTTCCCTTGGTGCAGAAAACTTATAATAAATGATTATGACTTTGTACATCTCTGAGTGCATCGGCCAGACTATTTATTTCAATATCTAGATATTCATGGTAATCTCATTTCATTTAAAACGTCATAGCAATCTCAATGTGAGTCACATGTGCATCATTCAAACTCACAACAATCCTAATAATAAAATGCTTGGCTTGCTTGATTGCTTGTCATTCCTCATGCTTCCTTACCCAGAAACCTAACAACGTGGATAGGCGTTTTGACCAAGCATGTGCATCCACATTTGCACAGAAAGAGACACAGAAATGAATGCATTTGCACACGAAGTTCACAGGAATTTCATTTAAGGGGAATGGAAAGGCTCAGACCTTGGCGACCTCGACGACCTCCTTGGGCGGTTGGCGGCGCGACGACCTCCTCCTCCACGACCTCAGCCTCCACCGCGGAGGCCTCGACGGGTTCCTCGTCCTCCTCTGCCTCCGGCGTGTAGCCCTCCTCCTGGTCAGTGAAGTCGAGGGCGGTGGCGAAGGAAGAGAAGGATTCGAAGGCGACTGGCGGTGAACGGCGCGAGAGGGAGGCGGCGGGTCTCCTCGATATCCTCTCCGCCGCCGTCGAGTTGGCGTGGGTGGGGCGTGGAGCCGGGAAGGCCGCGCGCCAAAGGACAAATCAGGCACGCGGCCAGAACGGGGGTGATAGGGGGAGCCAAACGAGATTTGGGGTGTGTTTCGCACGGGACAGAGTTTCTCGGTTGCAAAAAGTTGATATCAATATTTGACTATGGATGGTTTGGCCGATAGTAGAGTTTTTTTTTTTTACTAAAATAGTCAAATTTTGACTAAGTCATTTATACAGGGTATCTATTGAAAATGCTCTAATGGCATGCTTTTTTTAAAAAAAAGTTAATTTTGCATATATATTCTAGAAGGAAATGATGGGCTCAAGCAGCCAATGCAAAATTATAGGGCCGTAACCTCTAACTTGGTGTAATCATGTAACCAAGCGAGATAGCAACACTTCACTCCTAGGTTAGGGACATATATCTAAAGTTCACCTTGAACTGCTTGGAGAATTGAAGGCGCCATGGTCAAGCACTTGATTGAAGCTAACCAAGGTTTTACAAATATGAACAGTATTGACAAAATGATGAGTTACATAAAAAAATGTTAAAGATCATGACTTTGAGTTAAAACTCTGTATTTGCTTAGCTTTGACTACTGAAAATTTCCCTGAATGAACTATAATGCATATATCCATAACTATTCTTGCAAGCAATTAAGAACAATACCACAGTTAATATCAATATTATTAAAATTGCATTCAGCAGAGAAAATTGCTTCCTGTGTTATCGCTTTCAACAAAATATATATCTCAGTGCAATTCAGTTAAAAAAAAAGTATTTCAATGTGTCGGTGGCTAGTGGGGATGTGTATGGCATGAGGGCAGGCGGTGCCGATGGTAGAGGCCACTGTTGTTGGAGGTGGATAGGAGGAGGAAGCGGCGGCGCCGAAGAGGATGGGGAGGAAGAGAAGGCGTCGATGGGGATGGAGAGGAGGCGGTAGTAGGGATGGGAAGGAGGAGGCTGCAGCGGAGGGGTGGGTACGGAGAAGACCTGCCTCCGCCGGACTCGTTGGCTGAGCCGCCGAGCTCGTCGCTGGATCGGCGCCATTGTTGGGCAATTCGCTGCAACGGATTTGCACCTCCGCTTGGCTCGTTGCGCCATTGTTGACGTGCTCGTCGCGGCCGCAGAGTCGTGGGGTAGCTCGGCGCGCTGGATCCCGCTCATCTCCATGTGCCCCACCTTATCTTATTAATAGTCAAATCGAGCATCAACCAATATATATTGACATCGTCCTTTGCTTTGCTTCATTTAAAATGCACCTTAAACATTTGCAAACACAATTTTTTCCTAGGCTTGCAAATACAAAATTTTAAAACTGCTGAAAGGTTTCTTCCAAATATAACTTTTTTACAAAGAAACAATAAATAGTGCGTACGTTCACTGTAAAAAAAAAAGTATATAGGGCCGTATAGATGGCGCGCCAACAGGCGAGCATAATATGAATAGTACTCACCATCTTCAGGCCATCACCTAGAATCAAGGTAGGAGTCATCGTATCCAAACCCTGGAAAACATGATAAAAAAAACCTAGTAGTGCTAAGTACTGAAGTATACATAAAGACAATTAACAAACATTTCGAAATAGTGAGCCAAGAGCTCATTAAAAACCATGTCAAAAGAGAATTAACTTTGCTATTTGCACTGAATCAATAAATCGTGATACCAAAGTGAAAATCCTACAAATTGCAGGGAATCAAACAGCTAAATAAGCAGAATATGTACTGGCAAATACCATTTTCTGACATGGTAGACCCTTGATTTTCTCCCTGAAGATACCGCATAACACATACTAAAAGCACTGTGTATTTTGTAGCTGAAAATAATATCAGTTGCCAACAGAGAGGACTTTGAAGAAATCTGAACATATGCTAACGAAGGTTGCTAAAAGAATATGAAAAAAGTGATGGATGGTAAGGAGAAATTCAGTATCAATTTATAATAGACAAGAAATAGGCACCCAAATTCAAGTCAACCAACTGAGGTAAGCAGTTCATAACTATGAATCTTTGTCCTTTCTAATCCCGTTAGGCGATTTTAAATACTAATGGTAAGAGTTCTTTTAGATAATCAGCATAGAGCCCACTACTCCAGCTATATGCCCATGTAAGCATTCTGCATTTCTCACTTGCGCAAATCTCAAGCAGGCTCTTTCTTCATGGTGGTTGTTCTGCTACAAGGAAATATTAGAGCCACTTCTGGATATTACATTACATCAGTCCCTACTATCTATAAAATCTAACATCTAGAGAAACAAATTTTACAAACTCAAAACATGCCCATCTGTATCATTAAGCCACTGATTTGGAGAAGGACCAACTTACAGAGAGCACATATGGAGCATTTGGTTGTATATCAGAATAAAGACAATCATCCAACTCTAGCAAGACATATTCTCCTCTTCCCCTTCTTCTTTCTCAAATTGCATATCTTTCTCGTGAGTGTCTGCCTTATCCAACAAAGAGTTTCTCCTAATCAGCAGTAAACCCTGACTTCACCAACCAATGTATCTGGAAAGGTTTACAAGTGGTAGACCAGTAAGTACAGTAAGATTTATCCAAAACTTATTTACCAGCAAGCGAAAACTGAAAACACAACATAACATTTGGGCATTTGCACATCTAAAAATTGTGTTTTTTTTTTATCAACTCCACTCCTGCTAAACGCAGGTAAACAGATACCATTGCTGCGTGTGGGGGATGAACACTAGAATAGCATGATGTCATGTGGTGGGGCTCTCCGACCGAGAATGAGCTCATAATTCGTAATACAAACTACAAAGATACCTTTAGGGCCTTAATATCTTATCTATTTATATTCAAAATCTCCATCACAAAGGGGGAGTAGCACTCTTAAACTTAAGATTTAAACCCTTAAATTCCTAAACTAATTACAATTTACCAAAATTACAATCTTCTCTCTAAAACAGGTGGCAGTCCAATTCATCAGTCTCCGACTCTTGCTCGATCTCACGTCCGTGGGCCTACATCATACCGCCTTGATCACCTTGCCCTCGAGCTAGACCCTGCCACTGCTCCGCGTCGACCAGCCGTCCACCGAGCTGGGCCACCCGCTGTTGCTTGCTCCTTGGATCGGCATCGAACGCTTGCACACACCCATATCGCATGCACACATGCTTACACCGATGCATGCTGTGACGAGGACATCACTTCTTTAGATACATGCATAACTCCACAAGATCTAATGTCAAGAGTACATATGCGAGAACTTAATTATTAGACTATTACCTAATGCTTGTAATGTGATTTTACTTAGAAACATTGGGTTAGATTGACAAGGAGGCTGTTCTACACTAAGTCAAGATGGAGATCAAGTATACCACGTCACCAAATCCAGTTCGGGCTTTTAAGACAGTACTGACTTTAAATGGACCTAGAACTTTTATGCCAACTCAAATTTGAAGGGTCTTGGACTTCACGGAAAGCTTATCTCGTTACCTTTCCAACACATCTGGTCTCATATCAAAATTCATCCTGAGTCAATGAGAATCGTCAAAATAAGAAAGTAGTATTGCTGAAACCAGGCTAAACTTGGGCCACAGGCCATGTAATAGTTTAGGCCCAACTCGAAAGCTCCTTTACCAAACCGTGCACCATAGGATTAATCCAGAGGGGACTAAAGATATTTAGCATCAGGTACAAGAATCACTGGACAAAGAGTATGTACGTGAAAATCTTAGCCCATATGATGTTCCTATTTTTTGGTTTCAAAAAGGATGCTCACATAAATCGTCCAATTTTCACAGCCCCATGCTACAGCCATATCAGCCACGTTCTCCAAACAACCCATCCTGCATACTGCTCGTGCCACCTCGGCACCTCCACACGAAAGCCGACAGCGATCAGGACTCACTAAATGATCTGCCTCCTTTTGTTTCCGTCGGTCTTAGTTCCTCCCAACATTTGTACACGCGGTAGCAAAAGGCCGAAATTTTTTTATCATAGTAATTAACAGTCCAAGAATTAAATAATTAGTAAATCAAATTAAATCTGGTATTTATAAAAATGGGGAGGACGTTGTTTAGTTGAGCGTCCAGCTGTGGACGCTGGTATCCACAACGTTCTTTGCAACGACGTCCACAACCTAGTATACCCTTGGCCACTGGGCTAATCCCAAGCCCAAGCCCAAGCCCAGAGTCCTCGATCGAAGAATTTTTTTTATTTTTATATTTATTTAATAAAAAATTTACAAAACTACATTTTCATTTCAAAAATTTACAAAAATATACTCCCGCCGCCCTTTGGGAGGGCGATATGTCTGAAATCGCCCTCCCAGAGGGCGATATGTTGACGTGGCTGACGGCCGTCGGCCGCGGCCCACGGCGTCAGCCATTTTGGCAGGCGGCCCCCGGCCACACAAAAACGTCCTCTGAGAGGGCGGCAAGGGGGCCGCTGTAAAAATCCTACCGGGGCCGGCATTTTACAGGCGGCCCCCTTGCGCCTCTCAGAGGGCGGTTTTTGTGTGGCCCGGGGCCGCCTGCAAAATGGCCGACCACCGGCCGGCCATTTTGCAGGCGGCCCCCTTGCCGCCCTCTGAGAGGGCGGTTTTTAGCCGCAAAGTCAGTCCGGACGGTCCGCACTGTATACGGACGGTCCGGACTGGCTACTTTGCAGGCGGCCCCAGAGTACTGTTCGGACGGTCCGAACTGTACAAATTTCCGTTTCACAGTATATAGTCCAGACCATCGTCATCCTGTTCGGACGGTCCGTACTGTATAAATTGTTGTTTTGCATTATATAGTCCGGACCATCGTCATCCTGTCCGGACGGTCCGGACAGGCATATCTGTGGCGGCAAGAAAGAGGAGTATCCACGCTGCACACCAGTAGTTACATCTCTACTTGGTTATCTGTTTAAAATTCCCTAAGGCATGTAATAACGATAACTAGAAACGTTTGATGTGCCGATTGTACTCTTTGTATGGATAATTTCATTATGTTCGTATGCAATTAACGTGTATTCGGTTGTCACCGCTCAGAATGTACTTTCGCCATAAAACTGAAACTGAAAAATTCATATTTTTGATCAGTTTCGTCAGAAACATAGATCGTAAACGATCGACGAGCGTAAATAAAGTAAAGAGGTTTCTTCAGTATACGTAGAATTAATAAAACATGATATACAACAGACAAACTATCACTGATGCAACGTACTACAGGCCCTGACCGTAACCTCTAGCCCTCTTTGTCTTCCTACCCTGCGCTCGCACCTGCCCCTGGGAGTACGTCAGCCGGTCTGGTGGTACGGCACGGCCAGCGCGGGTCGTCTGCACGGGTGTGGCAGCTTGTGGGTCCTGTGTCTGTGGTGGCGGAGCTCCTTCGAGCTGCGAGGCTGGTAGTATCTCCTGGATCTCCTCGCCCGAGTCCTCCAAGTCGTCCCCTCGAAAGGATCCGGTGCCCAACCGCTGCCGCGTGCGGCCTGCGTGGAGGAGCCAGCGCCAGCAAACATCCCCGGCGCTGTAGAGTGGAACCATGTACACCAAAATATTGATAATTGCAAATCAAAATTTGGTAAGACAAAAATAAAGTTTGATATAACCTGAAGGACCTCCTGTGGTGGCCCGAGGGGCAGTTGTCACACCCACGCCCTGCGTGGAGGAGCCAGCACCAGCAAACATCCCCGGCGCTGTAGAGTAGAATCATGTAGACCAAAATATTAATAATTGCAAACCAAAATTTTGCAAGGCAAAAATAAACTTTGATATAACCTGAAGGACCTCCTGTGGTGGCCCGAGGGGCAGTTGTCATGCCCAGCGGCGCGTGTGGTCATCTGTGGTACACTCCATGCGTCGATGTGCTAGCTCCAGAGAGATGTAGGTACGGTGTAGCGAAAGCTGCAGGGAAGCATATTGATGTACAACAGTACATGTCATAGAAGGAAACATGTTATGAACCAATGGTTAGTCCAATTTACCTCTGGAGGGGCCAGATGGCTGACTGGAACCCTGCAGTCGCACTCCTGCTCCTGCTCCTGTTCCTGCTGGCCGTGGCTATTGCTGCTGTACAACTATGGGAGGTACCGCATCGACCGCACGACAAGTGAGCGCACGAATCACTGTGAGCATCGCCTGACGAATCCTCCCGAAGGTCGTCCTCTGCTCATCGGCATTCAACACAATCCCACTGTCCAATTGATGGAAAGGCTTTTAGGTCGTAGCACGTCTCCGGATTCCTCTGAAGAATACAGCCTAACAGACGAGGCAAATTATCATAGGATGCTTCAAATGTGCCAAATCTCATCTCTACAACCTTCTGTTTTGCCCTCCAAGCCTTAGCATAGCTAATTGTATATTTAAATTTCTCTTCAATATGTCTAACAATTGACCTTGGTTCGTACCCCATATTGTTAATAATATGGGAGTATATCTCTGTCGCAACAAATGCAGATGTCATGTTTCTGTGATATTTTTCAACACCGGGTAAATAACATGAATGCTCAGTCACGATTGAAACTTGCCAATAATCTTTCCATTTACCCTTGAATGCGTGCACCCGCCATGGACACCCATCCTTCATGCACTTTACTTCATAGACCGATTTGCTTGACTTCACGACTGAGAACTCCCTTTGAAGTGACACGGCTCATTGTTTTACTGCCTCTTTTAAATCCTCTACATATGCATATTTAGCCCCTTCGATGACCTCATTTTCCTTGTACTCCCATGACACATGATGGCCCTCGGAGATAGAAAGCCTAGAGAAATCCTGATTGCTCCATTCTGTAGGCATCATAGTGTCCTCATCAGACGAATCATCCTGCTCTGCTTGCTCGTTTTCAGAATCTTCCCTATCCATTTCTTCAACGATTCTGTTGATTTGTTCTCCCTCATCTGCCACACCTGTTGGCTGTCTATCTTCTTCATTCCCTCCTTCATTCCCTTCTTCATTTTCTTCCATTGTTTCGCTATTACCTCCCGTCGTACTTGGACCCTCATCATCTTGCACGGGCATTGCACCAGCAGTGTTTTCTTTCTCATATATCGACACAAGTATGCCAGTGGCCAACCACGTTGAAATGCATTCTCCACGTACCATCTCCAAGTGGCAGTGCAATCCACCGGCATCAGTTCCCAAAAAAAACCTTCAGCTGCACGACTGACTACTACATATAAGGTTATTGCGCTGAGCTCGGGTTCAATCGAACCCTCGATCAGCCAGTTATACACTGACCAAAACTTCTCTCAGCTGGTATATCAATCCCCTTAGCCGTTGAACTAAAATCCGACAGATCTACCCCTTCTGGACCATATCTAACATTCCCTTGCCCGTGAAATAACTGAAATATCACCTTATTTGACATTTCTGTTGATGAAAAAATACAGTTAAACTAGATATCAATATTTTCCTCACATCTCTACAAAAATTAAATCATCTAACACATTAACTAAAGACCTACAGATCTACGAGTAACAACTTATTTTCATATAGTACTATACACATAACCAATACAATACTACATCAATTTATACATAGAAATAGAAATTACAAAGAGATAATAGATTTTACCTGCAGACAAATCAGCAAGCTGACAGAGCTTCGCTGCTTTCCTTTAGGCTTGCTCTCAGCTCTCTCTTTTTTTTCTGTAATTTCAGTGAAATTTTATGATATTTTTGTAGTCTGGGAGGGGGGTTTTTATTGCCCGGGCTAAAACCGCCCCCCAGAGGCGGCAAGGAGGCCGCCTGCAAAATGGCTGACGGCCGTGGGCCGCCGGCCGACGGCCGTCAGCCACGTCAACATATCGCCCTCTGGGAGGGCGATTTCAGACATATCGCCCTCCCAAAGGGCGGCGGGAGTATATTTTTGTAAATTTTTGAAATGAAAATGTAGTTTTGTAAATTTTTTATTAAATAAATATAAAAATAAAAAAAATTCTCGATCGAACTGGTGATGCCAAGAGCCTTCCACGTGATTCGTCTCGCTCCCCAATCGAAGTCATGACCTTCAAATAATGCTAATGAGGCTTGAGTGATCTTGCTCCGATCTGCAGCCTTCCGTTGTTCTTCGTTGCACCGCTGATCTCGTCGGAGGTGTGGCCTTTCTCACAGTGAAAGGCCACATATATGTTTTATTTATCTACTACCTATATAGTAATATATTGTCCTAGAGAGCATGATAATTAGTTGATTTGCTCTAGTTTTCTGCATAGATTTGCGACGTACTAATCTCACTAATGGATTCACTTCGGGTGAAAAAAAAGAAGACAAAAGCTTGACGAGGGAGACAGCCTAGGGCACGCAACAATGGAGAGGAACCAGGCTTCCAGATTCATGGAATCGACGGCAGCATCTTCCAGTAATGAAGCCGATTAAACATGTCGGCCTCGCCTAAACTCGAGGAAAAGGAGGCCACCGCTGTCAAGACCCAATACAAGGGCGGTCTACGATTGTGCTGTTGGACTGTAGCAGGGAGTGGACGCCGTATGATAGCGTCCATACCCGGACGCTATTGTTAGGAGCGTGCACCCCTGGATCCGCTGTGTAACATAGTGTCTATCTTTTTTTATAGATCTCCTTCACGATTTAGTACTTATTTAATTCAAAGAATAATACTCCCTTCGTTATATATTATAAGATGTTTTGACTCTTTCAAAAATCAAACCTCTTTAAGTTTGATCAAATTTATAGCAAAACGTAGCAACTTTTACAACGCCAAACTAGTTTCACTAAATCCAAAATTAAACCTATTTTGATAGTATATTTATTTTATATTGAAAATATTGCTATATTTATCTATAAATTTGATTAAACTTAAACAAGTTTGATTTTTTTAAAAAAAGTCAAAATGTCTTATAATATAAAACAAAGGGAGTAATTATTAAAGATAAAAAATTCATAGCAAAACGTCCGGGTTGAGCTTGTTTGACCCCCAATAGACAAATTATGAACTTGCCTTTACATCATCAACGAAGGATTTACAATAATGCACCTTATAATCTATTTTCATTTATATCATCCCACAATTTCTACCATGCGTACTACCAGGTGTGGTACAATTAGATCTAATTCATTGGACCTAACCCAATGGATGATCCTCATCCATTTAAAGGTACCTTAAAAACGTTGAAAAAAAGGAGAATGAATAGGTTTCACCTAGATGCATGTCTGGATAATGAATTGTATTTGACTTTTGAGTTTTCAGGTTTAATTAGTTCTTCTGAAAAAAATAACACTCCTACTCGTTTCAATTTCAGGTTGTTAGAGTTTGTGTTGAATATGTGTACGTTGTCAGAGGGGTGAGCTCCAACCGCGGGGAGTCTGGGGACCCCCCCTTTGAGGATCGGCCAGGGGAGTTGTTCACAGGACGGCTACGGCGTCCGGTCGAAATATGCTCAGGCCCCGGGGGCCCGGGCTGAGATGGCACGCAAGGGAGGCAGAAGAAGTAGACAGGTTCGGGCCGCGCGAAGGCGTAATACCCTACTCCTGTGTGTGTTTGCTATGTAGGAGATGAATGTGGTTTGTTCTTACAAGGTGTTCTCGAGGGATGCTCAAGAGCTTGCCCTCACTTGGGAACGAACTCAGTCTCTTGCTTTCTGGAGCAGCTCGGGAAGCTCTACCAGAAGCCGGACTCGAAAAAGAAGAAGAACCTCCGAAGCTGAAGTCGAAGACCAAGACCCCTTTTCTCCGCGGGCATAGATCCTCCTTTCAAAGTCTAAGGGGAGTCCACAGTGCCCAATACACAGCTTTTCTAGGTACGATATGTCTCGTCGTACACGTCCGCGGCCGCCTGCTGAGCCACATCGGAGTTGGTTCGGGATGTCCTGTCGTCACGTCGCTCGGCTGCTGCGGGCGGCTAGGTCGTGAAGGTGTGACAGCGCACGCCACCGCTGCCAGAGTGTGGAAAATTGAAGCCCTCTTAGTCAAAAGCTCTCTGACTGCACAGGGAGCCGGCCCATGGGGGGCCGTCACGCGTGGCAGAGCGGGCGACAAGGGCGACGCGCCCCGTCGCCTCACCATTAATGTTGGTGGTTGGAACAGTTGGTCCGCTCGAGTCAAGCTCGGGTCGGGGGCAGAGAGCTCGTCGAGCCCTCCGCGTGCACAAGGCGCCGAGTTCCTCGGGGACGAAGCTGTAGGCCCCGGACCCGGGGAGCGCACCCCGGGCCCGGGAATGCCCCAGTAATGTGCCCCGGGGACTCGACCCGGGGCTGGAGCTGGGGGTCCCGGGACCGGGGGGCGAGGCCCGGGCACGGGAAGTCCCAGTAATGTTCCCGGGGACATGCCCCGGGACCGAGGAGGTGGCTCCCGGGACCGTGGGGCGAGGCCCGGGCACGAGAAGGTCCCCGGGACGTGGGGCCCGAGGAGGGGGCTCCTGGGACCGGGTGGCGAGGCCCAGGCCCGGGAAGTTCCCTGGGATGCGGGGCCCGAGGAGGTGGCTGCGAGCCGTCATCGCGACTCGCCCGAGGAGTGCTCACTCGGGCCAAGGCAGTGCTCGTGCCCAGGTACTTAGCGGGAAAACGGCCGTAGCCGGCTGTCACCGGTGCAGAATGTGGGCCCCAGAGAAGCTGACGTGGCCGAAGATCCACGCGTCCCCGGGGTATGTGGGCCCCTAGTCCCGTTTCGCCGACATACGTAGTTGGTTACAGTTTAGTACTTAGAGTCGTAGTAGGTATTAGGGGTAGAGTTAGAGTCGAACTCTGTCCTAAGTTCTCTCTTAAATAGAGAGATAGACCTGTTGTAACCGCATGGCGACTTAGTAGAAGGTGGCAAGAGGGAGCGGCTGGCTAGCGGCGCACCGGTCGAGCGTCGTTGTAACTCTCATACGCTGTAATTATGCTGGATCGGGAAAGAGCGCCTGTAATCAGTGCCCCGGGGATGTAGACTTCGGCTGAACCTCATTAATAAATATCGTGCCTCGGTGTCGTCATCAGCTTTGGATCTCCTATGGTGTTTCTTCCGCGTTTGGTTATCGATAGTTTATCGGTGCCGGTTTTCTAACAAGTGGTATTAGAGCATGCGGGAGATCCATGGATAGAAGCACGATGGAGGTACCCCACACCGCGACTACTGCACATAAATATCCAGGGAGGGACATTGACGCAAGGTGGAGCACGACAGCGATCAACGGAATTTGATATGTGGATTACACTTCGGGCAGCAGCCTGAACTGTTCGATGAGCTGCAATCAACAAGGAGGCGACCAGACGTGGTACTCGGGTTGATGGCGGCTGAAGCGATTGGCGATCCAATCGGTGGTGTTGGACACGTCGGGCGGGTGGCCCAAACTTTTTGTTGAGCTACTTTCAATGGGGTGATGGTTAGACATGACAAGACGTGACGCTCAAGGTTGATTGAAGCTGGAGGCGATCGACGGCTCGATCGGTGGAGTTGAACACTCCGGGCGGGTGGCCTGGGCCTTTCGATGAGTTGCATTTGACATGGAGATGGCTAGATGTAGAGCTCGGGTCGTTTGGCAGCTGTGAAGACGGCCTGGTGATTCGTCGCCTTCGGCTCACGACTAAATTGGTGGTCAGTCAATCGGAAGTCAGAGCGGTTTGTGGTTGTTGAGCGAGCTGCAAGGCACGGGCCTTTGGTGCAATAGGTGGCGGTGCAGGCCACGGAACTCAACAGGCCGTCTTCGGCGAGAGGAGGCTGGCAAGCGAACCCGAGCAACAGCGGGTCAGTTTCGTTAATGGCGTCAATGTGGCTGTCTGGCAGTACAAGATATATCCAAGATCTATGGGTCGACATGATGGGGATATATGGAAATCTGTGTCATTGAAGAGGTGGAAGAGCAAGGGCTATCGTGGTGATTTCTTTAAGAGACTTGGGGGCGACGGTAAACTTCTCAAAGTATCGTGGGCTCAGTCCAAGGATGCGGAAAGCGTGAATATTGAATTTATTAGCTTGATACATAAGACGAGTCGGAGATGTTCTAGCTAAGAAGGAATTCAATTTCGCTTGGTAAGATGACTGTGATGATAGAAGAGAAAGTTAAGTACTGTTACAAGTGGAGTCTGGAGAAAAAATTTACGGGATAGAAGAGTCTCTTGATGGTGGTGAGCCTGGTGTAGGCTTGTCGGGCGGCTCGGCATGAGTAGCAAAGAAGGAACCAACTCAAGTTTGGTTACACGGAGGTTCACACATGGAGCAAATTCAAGATGGCGTGGCATATTCGTCAAGGTGGAGTTTGTTAGAGTTTGTGTCGAATATGTGTACGTAGTCTGTTATAGTTTAGGACTTGGAGTTGTAGTAGGTATTAGGGGTAGAGTTAGAGTCGAACTCTGCCTTAAGTTCTCTCTTAAATAGAGAGACAGACCTATTGTAACCGCATCGCGATTTAGCAGAAAGTGGCGAGAGAGAGCAGCTAGCCGGTGGCGTACAGTCAATCGTCGTTGTAACTCTCATATGCTGTAATTATGCTGGATCGGAGAGAAGCACCTGTAATCAGTGCCCTGGGGATATAGGCTTCAGCTGAACCTCGTTAACAAATATCGTGCCTTGGTGTCGTCATCAGCTTTGGATCTCCTATGGTGTTTTTTTTCGCGTTTGGTTATCAATGGTTTATCGGTGCTGGTTTTCTATCAGAGGTAACCCTTTCAATTTTTATTACATGTATGTGATCTTTGCTAATTTTCTCATTGTTATTTCATTGCATCCAACCAAATAGTATATAGACTTAAAATGCTTCAGGAAAACAAACATACCCTTCGTGTATTGGCTCTAACTAAAATTTCATAAGTAGCCCGTGTTAATGCATGAGTTAACCAAAATTTCTTGGGTTTGCCATTAAGCACACTATTTTATATTTGTGACAAATTAAGTCCTGATACACTAGAAATATTCTTTCCTCCAGGCCAGCATGAACTACCCATGACAAATCAGGAGTTGCTTTTTGCCTCCTCAGTTAAGCATGGATTAAGCATACAGACGTTGAGTTAATATTTTTAGATCATAATGAGTTAATTTTGCCTGCAGGTATCCCTCAATATTCAATCCAGCTGAAAACATTCTATTTTAATTTGTGGTCGATGGACAGTATCAGTGCAGAGTTTATGAGGAGGAGGTACATACTGCTTTCCTTCCGGCAAAAGGTTGGTCATGGTAGAGGCGATCATGAATTGGAGGTGAAAATCCTTTTAACACATATGCATGACTAATAGCAAAACTGGATGAGTAGATGTTGCCCGGATGCCAAAGTAACCATAAGTACCACAGCCATGCCTTTCGTGAGGAGTTCATTGTTTTATACTAACCCTTGAAACACATTTCAAATTTCTAATATATTTTACTTTATCTGTAAGTAATATACACCTCTATACTTCCTCTAGGAATGAGATGTTGGGATGAAACAACTATGCCCATCCAATATTCTTAACCCAAATTAAGGATAGTGAAATGATGTTGAGAGCGACTTCTAGAGAGTGAGAGTTTACATACATATGTTACAGTTAATTATGATAATTAGTGAAAAATTGGGAAGAAAACAATAATTAGATCAGTGTGCCTAATTAGAAGTTACATATAGACAAAAAGTTTTATGTGGCAGTATAGAGTAATGTGACTAGATGGTGGACGAGATAGATAATAGTTCTCACCTTGGAAACTCTGTCTTGTAGATTTCTATTTGTTTTTCCTATTTTGTAGTGGATTTTACCATTTTTAAACACAAGATTTCAACTAAAACAACTTATTTTTATTTCTAGGAGAACATGTAGGCGCACGAGGTAGTCGCACATACACATCGGGCCTAATGGGATAAAAGGAAAAATTAATGGGTCTAACGGCGAGGAAATTGTGTACTGATATGTGACTAATGGCTACTATGCTCTCTAATTTCTCCGAAAAGAACCCAACCTCTGCCATTTTCAGTTGCAATGCACCCGTTTCTTTTTTACTCTTAGATGACTCTGGTGATTTTCACGAATTTATCACATTATATCCAACCTAGCATGTACAGTTCAAAAGTTTCCTAAAAAAATCATATTATTCATACATCAGCATTAATTAAAATTTCACAATCGTCAAAAGCGTCCATGTAGCAATTATTCCACAACAGTAGGTGCTCCTACGGATATGGTTGTGGCTAATTAACTCCCACCTTTGAATTAATTTTCTTCCTTCTCTCACACACACGACACACATGTACAGAGCGAGCTCTAGCTTTCATGTGCCAGCTGACGTTAGTGTCGGAAAATAATATCGTTGAAACGAAGGACCGCTGCTGGCGCCCACACGAGAGTTAGAGAGAGTACTTGCAAAGATAATACCAGCTTAGCTTCCCATAATTAAGCAGAGACGATGACTTGACAGAGAACAGTCACACCAACTGCCTGATTATATGCACAAGCAGCATAAGTATATTATTTCAGATATTTTTCGTGTAAAGATGTACGACAAGAAGGTATTATTAGTAGGAAAAAAAAATTAAGGGCTTCTTTGAAATGTGAGATTGAGAAAACGGTGGAATAGAAAAAAACAAAGAATTTTGACAAGAATGCAAGTGTAATTCTAAACAAAGAATTGTAAGATACAGAAAAATATAAGAATAATCGTTTGAATAGACCGTAGGAAAAATATAGAAATCGGATAAGCGAGATAGACTTAAAAGAAAATTTTCCATCAAGGTTAAAGCTCTTATTAACTTTCCTTCAAATCTATATACATTGAGCCAGTTTTTAGGAATTTTATAGAATTTGAGAAACTCAGTCTTTTGTTTCAAATGACCATATATAAAAAAAAATCCTATTGTATGTGAATCCTATAAAATCCTTTCGTAAATCTTTTTATTCAAAGAGAACATAAAATTTATGTGTAATTCAAGCTAGGACCATTTCATTATAGATCTCGCCATTGGTACGGACGGGCGTACGGTCCGGCGAGCTGGACGCCTCAACGAACGCTAGCTAGCTCAGAGCTCACTGGTCACTATACTCCATTAAGCTCTCGCTTTCGGCGAGAGATCGAGAGGCGAGCTACTGGTTCTTGGAATTCGTCCTAGGGGTCACTGAGATCTCAGTGGGTAGTGACCACTGTGCTGCTGATATGTGATATGTCGCGGCATGGCTGGAGGTAGACGAGACGTACGGCACGGCAGGGTAAGTACCAGCCGGCCGGAGAGGAAGGAGAAGGACAGCTAGCTAGCTTGCTTGCTGCCAAGCACTCTATCTGCCTAGCTTTTTCGTTCGTACGTACGGCCCGAGCCGACTGATCCGGGATCGATCTAACATGCATTCAATCTAGCCACAGATCGATAATAATGATTCGTGGTTTTTGTACTTCGCGACTCTGCTGCCTCAGGGTTCACCAAACCGTTCGCTGATCGAAAACGAGTCCTGAGCGGTTTTGTCTGTTTTCAGAAAAACCATTCAAAAACTGGTAAAATCTGTTCAAATTATAAAATTTGGTTTGAAATTTTTAAATATGACCAGTTTACCGAGTGGTTTATGAACATGAGCCGACTCTAAACCTTGAAAATTCATAAAAACCGAGTGGTTTTTGTTGACTCTGTGAACCTGCATCTACTTCAAAAAATTCGGAATCAACAGTTGTAGAATCTAAAAACTTCTCTAAATTATCATCAATGAGTTGTTTCTCGTAATCTTCAACTCTCAAACAAATAAGGTCTATACAGTGGTGTATCTAGAATTTTCTTAAATATTATTAAATACATTATTTGAATTTTTACATGTCATATATTTAGATTAATTTTTTAGCACGACTTTATATCTTTACCTATTAAAACTCTTAATTTTTTCTTTATATATCTGTTATAAGCCACACGAAAATAATATAACATCATATCATCGAGGTTGTAAGACGCCTCTAGCGTCACACGGTATACCTATACCTACTTCATGACGCTATAGAGTGAGCTCAGTACACACCCAGATCCATCACTGTATACATCATATCTAATATAGTTTTGACACTACATAGCCAACTTATGTTCCTAGATATTTTTTTGGTTTGTCCGTCGAATGCTACAATAGGTATAGGTCGACATTGATCGTCGACATTTGCGGACAGACCGTGTGGGCAAAACCATATAGCATACAACAGGTTGCTATCGTTACATGTCTAGGCCTCTAGGGACATATATGGTCCCATATATATGTGCACATTGTACTCGAAAAAAAATATCTGAGAGTTATTAAAGTTGGTTGTGTGTAGTCGATTTCCAAGGGCTTCAATGCAGAGAAATTTATCGAAAATTTTAGCAGCAGAAGTCATCTGTACCTCTGCACGTACAAAAAGGCTTGGTGAGCCTACACTCGTTTTATATTGCTGACTTGCTATGCGCAAAACCTTTAAAATCATTATATTGATGCACCGTCACTTCCCGCCGCTAATCAAGCTAACTAGCTGTGGATCGAGGTACTTGAGAAGCACCAGCTAGCAGGGTTCACTAAACGGAACCATCGACAAAACCCGCTTCTCCATGGTTTTCTAATTGGCAACCGTTGACTATCGGTAAAGTTCAACCAAATTTTGTCAAAAAAATTAGAATATTATTTAATTTTTTAAAAAAATTTAACTAATTTATCTCCTTCGTACCTCCCTCATGTCATATGACAAAAGCACTATAAAACCTAGCTATATATCTGGCTAAAAGCTCTACAAAATTTAATTGCATCAATACAGAAATTGCAGAATTCATGCCTATCTGGTCAACTACTAGCTAACTCCACATCTTACTTAGCACCAACTAGCAGGCTTCACTAAACCGAATCATCCACAAAACCCTAAGCCAAACCATTAACAGAACCCGCTCCTCAGCGGTTTTCCTAGTTTTCATAAAAAGTTCAACTAAATTTTATAAAAAAATATTATTTAACTTTTTAAAAAAATTTTACCGGTTTACCAAATGGTTTACAATCTTAAGCCAATCGAAACATCCGATTTCCGTGAAAACCGAGCCGTTTCTATTGGTTTTGTAAACCGTGGGGCCAGCGTGCACCGGCGATCGCTAGGTGCATCATCATATAGCATCAATCATTGATGGTGTTGCCGCCGCCGTCGCCGTCAGCGAGGAAATATTGAGAATTCGATCGCCTCCGGGTAGCTTTCAGGCCGGAGCCGGAGGCATTTATGCTGCTGCTGCCGCTGGCAACCAAGTGGTGGTTGTGGGGTACTCACCACTCCAAACCAACGAAAGCTACCTGCACTAGCTCTCTCTCTCTCTCTCTCTCTCTAATATAATCTCTCTCCTGATCTTTTTTCTGATGAAATATAATCTCGATCTCCCGATCTTATCCTCTACTAGTTAGCTAGTTGCCTCAAATCAATCTTACAAACCCGATGAAAATCGGTAGTTTTTTCTGGAAATCAGGACTTTTCGGATCGGCTTGAGAATATAAACCGCTCGTTTTTTGAGTTAAGTACAAAAATTTTTGAACCGAATTTAAAATTTTTTACAAAATTTAACAGAATTTTACTAGGGTCCAATGGTTTTTGTGAACATATAGAAAACTGCTGACCCTAGTTTTTGACTCGATTTGGTAAACCCTGCGTATACTACTCCTGTCTGTCTTTGTGCGCATGTACATGCACGTGTTCTCTACAGTGCTTAAAATTTGTCAGAGTCGCTAAAAACATTCATTAAATCATGGGCGTACGTAAATATATTGTACACTATTGAATGCATAAGTTTATCAGCGTCAAATCTATAATTAAAGGTAATACTATTGAGCTAGGTGCGTTGTTATGCCACGCAGCCCGTCCTTAATTGTGGGCTTGTCCACCTTGCAAGAAATAAATAAAGAAAGAGGTAATTATGATTTTAGCCCTATTTTGAAGGCCAATTATCAATTTGATCTTGTCGTTTCAACTTTGCTTATTTGATCTTGCTTTTCAAAAATTAAGCTATTGTTTGACCCTGTTCGGTGAAGTCAAGTTAACGGTGTTAAAATTAAGGCTAAAATGTCGTTACGCCGATTCTTATTTGACCCTACTTTGTCAAAGGTTTTGTTTATTTATCCTAGTTTTGTGTATTTACTATTTATAAAATGTGTGTGGTGGAAATTATGTCAAATATTACTCAAATTTATCACAAATCTTTCAAATCTAAATCAAATCTATATTCACAAGTGGATATACACAGCCAAAGGTTACACGAGTGCATACACTCCAAATCTCATAACTGAAAAACACAAGAAAAAACAAACAACTAACAAGAAAAGACTAGAAGACTAGCTTTAAGATTTTCTTCCTCGCTTCAAGCTTCAAGGAGATGCGGAGCTAGCCCGCCCTTCTGCCGCCACGCCCTCTCGCTATTGCTGCATCCACCACAAAAGCTCCTCCGTTCCACCGTGAGTGAAGGAACAGGACGGAACTAGACCGCCAGCATTCTTGTAGTTGCTAAGCACCGGTCTCATGCCTTTTGGACAACTTACTCTCCTGCAGCTGAACGAGTCCATCGCCACCATGTTGTCCACTTCACACGACAACCATCACACCCGCAATGAGAACAACCCGCCGCCGTGTCATCGTCGTTGCCTGTAACGCTCCGCTTTCAGTGAGACGTTGAACTATATATTGCTAAAATCTATCCGTGAAAATTTTCGCTCTTTTGTGTGTTGTGTCGTAAGTTGTGCCTAGATCTTGATTTGTATTCCTGTCTTTGATCTCGTAATCCATCCTCTCAAAATCCTTCGTTCCAAAATAATCTCTGTATTCGGATCGCCGTATCCGAACATCGCTCCTAAAACCCTAGCGACAAAGTCCTTCAATCTTCCCCTTCAAAAATTCCTACTCAGATATTCGTTCCGAAGATTCGAATCGGAACCCTAAAATAACCCCTTTGGATCCCCTCCATAAACCCTCTTGTTTTCTCTCTCCCTTGAATCCCTAAGGGAATCCCGAATTAAATATTCAACTTGGGCATCCAACCCCTATTCAAAACTCCTTCCCACCAATACTTATATATATATATATATATATATATATATATATATATATATATATATATATATATATATATATATATGTGTGTGTGTGTGTGTGTGTGTGTGTGTGTGTGTGTGTATAAACATGTATATGTGCATTATCAACCTCCCACCCCTGTTCCACAATCATTTCCACCATTAGGACTATATGTATGTATATCTATACCTACATGGGTGCACCTGCATACATACATACATACATATACATATATATATATATACACACACACACACACCCTTATGCACATGTATATATATGTGTCAGCTCTCCATCATTGAACTCTTTGAAATCCCCCCCAAATCGCCTATGAAGTCCACACACAAAAATATCTTCAAAAATCTCTACAGGCAATCAACAGACTCAAATTTGAGTTTGAATCTAGAAACCCCTCACTTCTTTGATTTTTCCCTCTCAAATATTCATTGGAAGCCCAAATACCAAGTTATACCACAAACACCAGCAATTTTCACTTGGGGCCCTCTCCTATAATTCCCTTGTTTTACCCTAAGTTCAATATATTTTTGAATTCAAATTCCCCAAAGCAAAATCTACAAATACCCCTCCAGAATACCCACTAAAAAATAAAGAAGGAACACTGTACTCCTTGTGCCTTAACCCTCCTCCCTCGGCTCAGCACTGCGCGGGACCTCGGCGCACCGTAGGATGGACGCCATGTGTCCCCGCGCCCGCGCCAGCCACCCGATCTTAGTAAACCACCGCCCGTGCCGCTCCACGCTGCCGATCGCTGCCACGTGCACCCCAAGCACCGTGGACGCCGTTCGATTCCCCGGTCCCACTTGATAGATGCCCTGGCCTCACGCCTGACCGCGCGTGTGCACCCGCGAGATGCCGTCGCCCGTCGGATCACGCCGCGTGTTCCAAGCCGCGCCCAGCCGTCCGATCGTTCCAAACAGTGTCGTCTTCCCCGCTTGTCGTCTCCCCGTTTCGCCCATTCACGCCTGGAAGCCGTTCAGCTGAATGCCTTCATGGCCTCCCATCGTCATAGTGGTCCCACCCGGTCCCGCCAGCGCCTGCTATTCGCCACAGCGAGGATAGCCACCCTGCCGCCTCTTTTCCCCTCCCTCTCCTCCTTTTGACCAAGCCCACGACGGCATGGTCCCCGCTGCCTTTCTCTCTCTCTCTCCGACGTGGTTCCCGCTCAGGCCGCCCCCAATAGCCCGCGCAAGGACTCCAAACTTCACCCTTGGATACGCTGACCTCCGCTGCTTCTCGCATCTCCACCGTCAGCCCAAAATTTCACCCCGCGAGAAAACCCTACCGCGGCTCCACATTGCTCCTCTCTCCTCCATGATTGACCCCTATCTCAACCGACCTAACCCCGAGCCCCTTCCCCTCTATAAAATCCCCTAGGAGCCTCTCTGCCACCTCCCTTTTGCTCCTGCCCCTTTGAGACACTGCCTCCCGAAGCACGGTCGCCGCTCGGCCACCTCGGAACAACCTCCTCCTCGCCAATCCAGACCAGCGCTGTGAACGCCGCTCTCCTCTGACTCCGTTTCCCCTTCCTCACTCGGTTCCTGCTCGACCTGAGGACGCGACGCCTCCCCCAAAATCCTCCGAGTCATCATCACCACTCCCAACCCTGAACTCTGTCGCACGTGAATCCTCCTCGCCATTGAGCTCCCTATCGAACCCCTTGCGCTACTCCCCCTCTGGATGTTTCCCCGTGCGCCTCTCTTCCCTCAGCTCTCCTCGGCTCGCCCCCGACGCCACCATGGCCATTGCCCCTTTTCCCTCTTCTCTCTCCCCGCCGCTACGGCATCCCCATCGCCAGCCGCCGTCAAGCTTCCACCCCCTAATCCAAGCTGATCACGGCATTCGCCGTGGCCCCCTCTTTCCGTTGGCACTGCCAATTCATGCCGCTCGCCGCCGTTCGTCGGTTCACTCCTCGCCACCAAGAGCCATCTAATCCGCGCGCTTTCTCTCGCGCCTATACCATGGAGAAGATGATTGCGTGGCCATCCCCGAAGCCGCCGCGTGGGCATTGAGACAGCTCGGCCCCACCAGAGCCGAGCCACACCCCTCACCACACTTACCACCAAGTAGGCCCTACCCCCTCACTTGCCCTGCGAGCGCACGCCCGGTCCATGGACCGTCGATCACTGCCGTATGGGCCCCACTCCTTGGTTCGCCACCAGCCCACGCCCGTGGACCTCCTCCTTCGTGTGACTGACAACTAGGCCCCAGTCACCAAAGAGACCCCTCCTTGAACCGCTGACGAGTGGGCCATCACATTGTCCCCCAACCCACAGCCTACTCTTTCTCCCCCACTAGCCTGTCGGCCCTATGTGTCAGCGTCCCCACCTGTCAGTGACCCAAAGAATCTTCCTAAGAATATTCCCCTCTAGAAAATGGAATAAACCCTTTTCCTTTATCCAAAAATCCAAATAAACTTCAGAAATTCATAACTTTCTATCTGTTGGTCCGATTGACTCCGTTCCAACTCCAGTAATTTTCTAAAATTGAGATCTATCTAATGGCACTAGTAGCACTAAATAAGATCTTTTTATTAGTCTTTGTGTTGATTTGAATTATTTACGCATAGTAATCAGTCATCGGAAATCCATTTCGGAGCGGATTTCGCCGAGATTCCCGAAGACGCGTGAAGAACTAGAGCAAGGCAAGTCACCTTTGATCAATCGAGCCTATAATTGAAATTAAATTATTTTTGATTGCGAAACTTGCATCGATAGGCATGCACTGATCTGTGCGGTCCCATCTGCGAGTCAGACCGGCGGACCTTCCTAAACTTGCTGCATTTAAATACTTCCTTGATGATTGTAATATCATGTTCCCTTGTAATCACCACTGTCGTGTCTCGGTATTCGTGCACTATTGTGCGAGTACTGATGGCCGCCCCTTCAAACTTAAAATTTGAGAAACCTCTTGGGTAAAATATGGTTTTACGAAATGTTTGAAAAACCCGACACCTAGGTCGGTGCCTTGTGAAAGAAAAATGAGTTTTAAAAATGGAGACTCGCATCACAAGGCCGGTCCGGTGTGTGATGCTTGTGTGGTCACTTTAAGAACCGATTCCTTCGGAATTTCATCCAAACATACGACAGTATAACCACATGAGTGAATGGGAAGCCCCTGGCTGAGTAACTAGTCGTCCAGGGACGCCTTGCATGCCATTAACCACATGAGTTAAGGTATGTGTCTATTTAATTATTTAAGGTCTGCAATGATGCATATCTAATTTCTATGGATACCAGCCCTACATCCTGAAACTGGTATCAGTATCGTGGTTCCGTGGGAAAGCAGTTCACGCTGTTTTCCTACGGCACGCCCTATTTGGTGCCATTGTACAGCGGTGCGAGATCGGGGTGTGACATTGCCGCAGAGCCTCACCTCCACCGAGCCGCCAAAGCTTATCTCATCGGAGGGACTGTCGCCACCACGCCATCATCATCACAGACCACGACATCCGCCGAGCTGCCAAAGCTTATCTCGCCGAAGAGCTATCGCCACCACGCCGTCGTCACTGCAGAACATGATCTCTGCGAGCTATCGTCTCAACTCCTGCCGAGGAGCCGCTGCCTCCACACCTTCTTCGCCGCTGACCTCCACCACCTCCCCTTGGCACCACTGATGCGCTTGACTTTGCTCCTAGCGCGCTGCTGAGCCGATCGACCAATATCTGCCACCGCCGAGCCGTCACCACCACCATCGCCACCTAGGCCCTGGTGCCACCGTTGCACCGACGCTAGTATGCTGCCATCGTCGATCCTTCTACCACACAACCACCGGGGCTTGCAAGCTTACCAGCTCACCGCCCTCGCCGCCTCCCGCCGTCTCCACTACCGCACCGCCCCACCAGCCCGCAAGAAAGCGGGCGCCGCCGGCCAGCCACAGAACCCCACCCCTCCAGCTGCCTGCCGAAGCCACTAGCCAGCCTAGCCACGGGGCACCGTCCTCCCAGCTGTCGGCCGGCCCTGCACGAAGTGAGGAAGGAGGAAGGAGAAGAAATTAGATCTGGATCTAGACCGGAGAGAAAAAAAAGAGAAAAAGAGAAGGGAAGGAGGAAGGAGGAGAAAGAGGGTGAAGATGGAGGGGAAAGGGACTGGAGGCAAAGGGTGTGGGAGAGGAGAGGCGCCACCGATGGTGGCAGGCGGCGAGGTACAGAAGCCATGGGAAGGAGCGCAGGCCTCAGGAGGGTGTTGAAGGAGTCAGATTCAGTAATAGGATATGAACAACAATAGGTAATTGAATATGTATATGTACGTGCATGTACACGTAAGTTTTGTCTACACATACATGCATAAAATTATCAGTCATCACCAAATATCCCCTGAATTGTGGGCATACGCGTATAAAAACCAAACACATCCGTGTGTACTTGAAAAATCAGCTAGCTACATGGCTGTCAGGGCTCTGGTAGTGACATCAACATCGAATCTTGAATTTGAACCCTATTGATCAGAGTTGGGTACAGTAGCCATCTTTTGGGCTATTATATATATGTAGAGAAAGCAAAATATAGGCACAACTTTAATTTGCACAGAGAACAAAACATCAAGTTTACTATAAATCATTTTCTTTATTTTAAAATAAAAAATCTAAGTACTCAATGTGATATATTTATTCTATGTTCATGTACGCATGAGAGAGAGAAGATTGAGGTTTTGTCTCGTTTTCTTGGCAGTTTTCTCGTCCTCAAACGGAGTGCAGGCCTGTAGTCTGTAGATGTCGATGCGATCTCGGCTGTAGATGCCGAAATCCATCTGAAAAGAGTAGTCCCAAGCCGTCGCAGCCACATTTCCTCTACGGTCTTACAAATTGAATTAATAGACGTATTCCTTGATTTTTTTTTTATCAATTTAAAAATAAACAACCCCGATTAATATGTTTTAAGGATATATCTTTTGGTCAGGGTGACAAAAAAGAAAATTAAAAAAACACTTCTTTTTTATCATGGCAACGTCATGGTATTTTTTTTCCATATGATAATAATGTGTATACATAATGTTATCTTTCTTTTATCGAGTACAATTCAAACGCATACGGACACACACCATATTCACGCCCACGCGTAACCACCGAACGTGATTAAATCCTAGGAAAATAGAAGCACCTATGCCAAATCTAGAAATTGAAATCAGATGACCAGATTTAATTTCACCGGAAAGAAGCCTAGCTAGCTGAGATATATGTACTCATTTCGCACCGATAATGTTATCCTGCCACAGCATGTAAGAATAAAGTTCAGTTCGATAGCATCATATGTTGTTTTCTTATTTACTATCATATAGGACGTCAATCCAATTTATATGTTTGACCATTGATACTTCTAACTGTTTACTCATTAACGACCTGAGGTTTCGAGTTTTAGCTGCACATATTCGAAAACAATATCATAAAAAAGAAGGAAGGGTACATAAACACACACACACACTATATATATATATATATATAGTGTGTGTGTATGTATGTATGTATGTATGTATGAAAATGGTTAAGGAAATTTTAGAAAAACAAAGAAAAATCTTTCTATATAGATAGGAATTTTTATTATTTTTTGAACATTTTAATTTTTATTTTTTTAAAATAAACCATCATACTTAATTTTAATTTGAACCTTTTGGCAATGCCGGACTTATTTTTATTTTTAAAATCAAACCCTCCTTTCCTGGCGTGACAATATTATCCTACTACTAGCGTGGCTAAAATATTTAGATTTAATAATAAGTTTTTAGGGTTTGTTTTTAAAAATAAAAATTAAAAAGGTTTAAAAATGAAAAGAAATAGTGGTAATAATGCTGCATTACTAGTGCACGGCAACATCATAACTCGCGCGAAAAGATATAGTACATTATTCGTTTTATAGCGCGCGTGCTCCAAGCTAGCTAGCACGCGATCGATCGCTCCACGATGGATCGATGCGGATGGATGGATGCGTGAATGCGCTCGCTACATACCTATGCGCAGCTGCTCCCTTCCTCTATAAATATAAACATATTTAAATAATATTAAGTAAAGTATTTTTTACTATAAATACTAATATAAAGTAATATCATAAAGACTGCGAATGACGGAAGAATAATATTGATAACTTAGATTGTTGTAAAAAACTATTATACTATGTAACTTCTTTTACTTAAAACAATTATTTATTTTATATATATATATATTGTTAGTCCAATTAACATATTGAAGATTATGTTAAACTTAAAAAAACATATTGTTGGACTAGCTTTAATTTGTGGGTAGCTTTGCGGTAACGCAAGGTGGAAGGAACTGACGTACGTGTCGCGCCTGCAACCAAGATATATATGCATGTATATATCGTATGGAGGCATTGTGCGCTGTGGCTTTCGCTCGCGCATCGCTTTTCGCAGGATTCAATGCCTCGACAGCTGCACCTGTCGTGTCCCTCTCTCACCGATAAATCCAACGATTTTTATTGGGATTTGACGAAATTTATATGGAGTATCATGTCTACAAAAGTTTCTTTTAAATGACCAGTAATTTTTTTATCGTAAGATCATAAAGAGGCTTTCTCACTCTAAAAATAGCCTGATCGAGAAGTAGCAGGATCTCCGATTTTTAAGCATTGTAATCTTTACCTTACCTTGATGGTATCTTGAGCTAACACATAGATCTCTTAGACACCCATAATCCATTAGATCTTCACGGCCTAGTATCGATCGGACAAAAAAAAAAAAATTGAACCAAGCATGCTCTAATATATATCAATTGTAACAAAGGGACTATTTTTAAGCCCAAAAGCTAACATTGATAAGGAGCCCCATACTTTTAAATAAGATCGATCGCATGGCCTTTCATAATTAACATAGAACTATTCAACATTTATCTATATGTACTACATCATATACGTTATATAAGTAGATAATCTAAGCTGGACAGTAGTATTTAAAATAGATTATTTACTAAATTATTGTCCTGGACTATCTACTTGATTATAGGAATAAATTAAATATTATGATACATACACTTAAGATAGATTGAAGGTAAAGAATTGGGAAAAAGATTACGTAAAATAAGATGAGCGATTAGCGTATAATTAATTGAGTATTAGCTATTGTAAACTTAAAAAAAATAGATTAATATGATTTTTTAAAGCAACTTCTACGTAGAAAATTTTAAAAAAAAAACACACCGTTTAGCAGTTCGAAAAACATGCTTACGAAAAACGAAGGGTTTACACCCGCAACCTGTTGATTTGAACTATCCCTTAATAGATAGCTGCAACATGGTAGAGAAAGTTTTTTTGGATAAATTATATTTTTAAAAATTAAAGAGAATAATCTACTGTAATAATCTGATGAATAATAATCCAATGAATAAACTAAGAAGGCCTACTCACTGACATGAAAATAAAATTGGTGGGGGTTCTAATGAGTTAACAGGAATCCAAACTAACAGGAGAGATGATCAGATGCATGCATGCACAAAATTTTGTTTTTTCTCGCTTCTTACGTCAGCTGTGCTTGTTTTTCTATTGGATTTTCGTGTCATGAGACTCATCACCGTACCCTGCAAAACTCAGCTCATTCTTTTTTCACGTGTTAGTAGGACCTGTGTGCATGGTGCTCTGAGCCAGACACCTGTCCAATGCACTCATCTCGCTCCTTTTCCTTTTGAAAAGAATGTAAGCATTAGTTCATTTGTCACCATTTTTTAACACGATTGTAGGAAGTTTTATTGGGTTATATTGACATATCAATTCAAGTCAAAAATGTAAAGAGTAAATTTTACAATACACCAAATTTTACAAAATCATAAGGTTTTTTATATGGCACATAACCACGGATATTATAGTCTCAAAGTTTTATAAAACCATACCGTTGACCATGTAGAATCGAACACAAGAAACAAGCCTACTAGAGAGGGGTGAATGAAAGAAACAACAAAAACCAAAATCTTTTGTGAAATAAAAAAAACCCTCAAATCTGGATAGAATGCACCGGTCAGACTTGTCTCTGTTGCGCCGGTCTGACCGCCGCCTCGCCGCCGCGCTCTTGTCGAATGAACCGTCGGAATTTAAAAAGACACACACTAAAGATGCTCTTCAAAACAGCAATACATGAACAGTCACCTGAAAAAGGAATTACGCAATATCTGTATTTCTTTTAACTTTCACCCTTTTTTTCAGAAAAAACAGGAGTGGCTTGGAAAAGCCTCCCCTGCATGCATGATCCCTCTCTTTTCATCACATCATCACAACGATCGATCACACGTACACAACTGCACAACCGCAGTTGCCCCGGCCCTTTTGACTCCCCTATGATTTGTGCACACGCAGACAAACAAAATCTCATCCTGAATTTGTGAAGCAGGCCAAAAGAACACCAAGAAAACACAAAAAGCAAGCAACGATCGACCTCCCTACCACCACCACCACCACCACCAGCAGCCTCTGTCCCTACAAAAAAATTGAGAGCCACCTTCTTCCCATTCACGCTTCCAAATTGAATTTTTCAGCTGCAATATTACCATGTGACATGAATTTTCGATCTGTTCAACCATAACACTTTCATGTTAAATGGTTGTCCCAGATCGACATGACATGGAAAACAAAGTGGTACATTCCTTTCCACTCTAAAAAACACAATTTCACCCATTGGTCGGTAAATCTTCTTATCAAATGGCCTATACTCACTCAGGTCATGATTATCTGTGGTTTCAGATAGCCAAATAGCACTAAGTGCAAATCGTCTAAAACATCAAATAATTATGTCTAGAAATAGTATATCCACACACAAATATTATAGACGAATACTATACACGACTATAAATAAGACATATCTAACACTACCATGTCAAGTGTTTATTTTTTTTTTCATGCTTTCCTTCTTTTCGAGAAGAGCACGTTCGGTTCTTGATGTTGTCCATGATGCTTTGATCAGGCAGCTTAAATTCTCAATATGACACGTCGTTTTCTGAATCGGACGGGTCAGCAAATGCACGGCTGCTGGACCCGTACCCGCTAAACTACCACGACAGGTCTCCCTTATCGGATCCGGGTCCCCCCGAGCTCGCCCATAAAATGGCGCCACTGAGCTGAGCTCTCTTCTCTGCAAAGATCCACACCCACACGCCTCGCCCACACAAGCAAAGATGCCAATGGAGAGGTCGGTGTCGTGCGCGGAGAGGCCGGCGGCGTACGGGGCGGCGGCGGCGGCGACGGACCTGCGGTGCTACAGCGCGTCGTACGTCACGTCCTACAAGCCGGCGGCGGCGGCGGCGGCGGCGACGAACACGAAGGTGAAGCGCGCAACAAGCGCCAGCTCGTGGTCGCGGCCGGCGTCGGGCGGCGCCGTGCAGCGGAGCGGCAGCACCAAGACGGTCGCCTCCGGCTGGGGGCGCGCCAGCGGTGGCCCGACGCCGGGGTTCAACCTGCGGAGCTACAGCGCCTCGTACGCCGCGTCGTACTCGCCGTTCGAGGACGCGAAGCCGGCGAAGAGCGGCGGCGGCGGAGGAGGAGGAGGAGGCGCCGCGGCGACGTGGTCCGCCGCGGGGCGCCGGTCCGTGAACCTCAGGGGGTACACGCCGTCGTTCGCCGCATTGGACGACACCGCGGAGGCACCCCCGATCCCGGCCAAGAAGCAGGTGTCTCCGACCGCCCACTCCCCCGCCGGCAGCTTCGTCGACGAGGCGGAGCTGCAGCGGCGGAAGCGGCTGGTGGCCTACAAGGCGTACGACGTGGAGGGGAAGGTGAAGGACTCGGTGCGCCGCAGCGTGAAGTGGATCAAGGGCAAGTACTCCCGCGCCGTCGACGGCAAGTGGTGATCTCATGAGCTTTCTACCTCCCGCCTACCGCCATGGCACGAGCTGAGCTGAGCTGTTCTTCTTTGCTTCTTTTCGTCTTCTTCCTGCTCCTCGTCTTCTTCTTCTTCTTGGTGTGTGTCACCGTTTGATTGCTACTCTCCTCCTACCCGCACACCTTCATTCGATTTGTTATTCTTCTTCTTCTTCTTTTCTTCTTGGATTTTAGGATTTAATTTTGACGAGATTTGGTCTGCATATAGCTGCTGCAGCCATGTAGTTAGTAGTAATCCATACTACTTAGTATCAGTATTATGAGGATATATATGAGCAGTGCTAGCTTTCCCTTGGTGTTTTTGCTTGCAGGGCAAAAATCCAAGGAAAAGTCAGTGTGTGGTGTGCTTGTTGTACATATGTATATGAGTATATCTCTGTACCCAGTTTACCATCACCTGCTCCAGCTGTGATATTCTAGACATTATATGTAGTATAATAAGATTTTGGAGGTGTGATATGTAAATTACATACCATATATACTTCAGTCTTCAGCTGCTTCTTCTTCTGTTTGTATATATTACCAAAACTGAATCTTTAATTTCTCTGTACTCACTCTGCATGTATTCACTTGCTATATATAAACTGTGCAACAAGAATTGTGCAATTATTGAGGTGAGGTGTGAAAGAGAAAACTTGCAGCATTTCACTACTGCAGAATTGGTTAGCTTCTGCTTCTTCTGGTTGTTCTTCTTCCTCCTTGAGGATGCTAAGCTACCAGTGTTACTGAAAAGGCAGACAAGCTTCAGGAACGATGGGGCCTCGGCGCCCACTCATGCAGGATTCTCTACGGCTGGAATTTATGCTTTTGCAACTGCAACTAATTTGTTAATACTCTTCTGATTTCCTCCCAGCAATTCACAGATTGGGCAGTGCAGGCTGCAGGATTACTCCCCTTTTCCTTATTCTGTTGTGATGGAGAAGATGTAGAGTTATTCAATTCCAACTAACTGAATTGAATTCTAGGGAAAAAAGAACATGTGGATACCTGCAAGTGTAGCACTCTACTTTGGGGTTGTGGACTTCGTTTTTTAACTCCTCACTACTCATTTATCTATTTTCTAATAAAAATAGTAATTTGTAGTTTTGATGAAAGTTCCAAATTGCCGAGAAAAAGATATAAAAATAAGTAGAGATGAATTACGATTTTACATGCCTAAAAGTATCTCAGCGGATAAACAGCAGTAATCCTCCATCAAATCTTACTGCTTCGTGAAAGTTTTGACGATACTTGAGGGGTTACCATACTTTTTAAGGTAGTGCTACACTGCTGATGACCGAAGTAAAGATAGAATGTTTTTACGGTACTTGAGGAGATACCACATACTTTTTAAGGTAGTGCTACAGTACTGTGACTGAAGCAAGGATATGACGATTTTTACATAGTTTTTAAGATAGTGCTACGCAACTTTTTTTAGTACTTGAAAAGTTACCACATTTTTCAATGTGCTACACTCCTGGTAACTAAGCAAAAATAACGTTTTACAATACTTAGAGTTACCACACTTTTCAAGAGGTAGGTAAAACTGAAGCAGAGAAAGTGTAGGCATTGTGTAACTCAGTGATTGTACTCTTGTCAGTAATTTACTCTTTGTCTTTTCCCGGGCAATCTGAGAAGAGTCTTCCCTGCCGCTTTCGTTTCGTCCGCGTGGTTCAACTCAAGTCCATACGAAAACCGAAAAACGTTTCCATTCGATCGCTCAGTGGTAATTTCTTATCCCTGATCGCTTGCTTGCAGCCATGGACGAACGCGACGGATAAAATGCTCAATTCGTCGGTGAGCTCTTTACCCCTACCGGAAAGAGATTGATTTCTCGGGTCATTTTCTTGATCCCCGTCTGATTCCACAAAGAAATGCTGCTGCTAGATCTTGCCCCTCCTGACTCTTGCTATATTTTTTTCAATCTTGCATTGAGCAATTTCTAATAAGATCTACATAGAGAAAAAGGTTTGGTATGACGTTGACCTCAAACGTGAGCTGAGTCTCCATCTGCTGTGACCGTCCATGTATGTAGGACATGGTAGCTCGTTGAAGATCATAACAACTTCAAGAAGAAGAAGAAGAATATCAATGCTTTTCTGAATTTTCAGATTTCTGTTTTACTAATTCAGATTGCTGAGACATTTTTTTTCGCCGGGTCAGGTTGCTGGGATATGTATCTGCACTTTTGCAGTGAGCAAAACACACATCCTTTTCTTTCAGAAATCAAACTGGCATCCCATTTGTCTGTAACTGCAGGTTCGTGACATTTTTTTTCTTCCTAGGTGACAGCAATGGCATTCGCATGGATTAGGGTGTGATGTGTGCAGCTGCGGTTTCCGCTTGCCTTGATGAACAGTTGCTGGCGGCGAGGGCCATGGTTTTGTAGTTTCAGACTTTCAGTTAACAGTAAAGACACGTCCTTTCATCTGCTTGGCTGCTCAACTTAGGGTGAGTGAGGGAGGACAAACAAGATGACGATGATCACATAAAATAAGGTGAGCCATTAATAAATAATTAATTAAATATTAATTATTTTAAACTTAGAAAATGGATTTATATGATTTTTTAAAGCAATTTTTATATAAAATTTTTTTATAGAAAACACACCATTTAACAATTTGAAAAACGTGTTTATAGAAAACGAGGATGGTTTTCCTCGTAGTCGAACTCACCCTTAGTCCAATGGATTTCCGAATCTTTGTCTCCCTTCTATTCTGAAAAAGAAACATTTTGGTTTATATTGACAAACACCAATGCCAATGTACTTGTGTGACGAACTTTTAGGATGAAGACAATCAGTGAGCAGCATTATGCGACATCAAGAAATGATCATATGAAACTATGACAGTTACTTAACATTGATGGGGAAGACTTGCGAATCTTTTTCTCTGAAAAAAGGGTAAAAAGGGGGACATGGCTTGTGCTTTTTACTGTATCGGGGTAGTCAGTTTCTACCCAATTGATGTACCGTGTTCTTGTTTAGTTTTTATCTGAACCCTGTAGCATGAAATGGAAATTAAAAGGCCCTATCTTCTGCACATGGAATTAACCCAATAATCAAAATGATGAAAGAGAACACAATTTTGATCCTTTGTCTTGTTACTCAGCAAGTCGGCAGAAGGTTTATCTTCTTCTCAAAAAGAATAAATCTTTGCAAATTTGCATGATGCAAACAACGGTTGCAATTACACATATACAGTTTTAAACCACTGTTTCAGGGTGCAGAAGCAGTGCAGCGTACGTCGGCACATCCACTGATTTCTGCTTCAAAAATTAAAAAATCATGAAACATTCACACTGATTGCGTCTGCAGTGTATCAATCAGAACCCATCAGTGAACAATGCGTGAGCTTGTCAAGACGTGATGCCCCCGTTGAAAATTTGCAGTCAGGCACAAGTAGCAACATCAAGGTAAGGGCCCCTCTTAATTAATCAAATCAATCGACGTTCTTTGTCTTGATATATGCTGAGTTGTCCATCCATTCATCCATCCATGATCCATCTATCTTTAGTAATATCCACATACATAGCCGATTAGTCATGTCTGAATTATTATTAATTAATCCTATAATTCAGGATATATTTTAATTCCTAGCTCCGTCACTAACCGCAACTGATCCATATAAACCATACATATGCACATGATGTTTGGGTATCGTCATCTGCGACTCATGAATTACCTAAAAAAATACATGGCTCAAATTGATTTGAGTATAATCTTGGATGGAATGATTGGAATGTGCAGTGGTCAATGCGCACCTGATACATACATACATACACCTGGTCTGTTAGAGGGTCAACTGAATGAGAAAAATGCAGTAGTAGTAGTAGTGGTGCAGATTAGTGTGCAGTGCAGCCACTAAAAAGATATCCTTGACCTACCTTACAATCCTATATATATGGCAGGGACCTTCAATATCTCCAGCTGCTTTGATTCGATATGGAGATTATTAGAAAATGGATGGGTGGTTATTACAGGTTTGTGTAATCATGCAGGCAGGCTGCCGGTCCACGAGTTACAATACAGTCTGTATGTCCCTGTATGTAGGTGCAAAGTTTTGTGGGTGAACTGTTTCAGGTTGAGGAGAAAAACAGAAGAGGATAGGAGTATCCTTCTGTTTCAGGTGGTGAATGATTTGATTTAACCCTCACTGCCTGATGACTCTCGCGTGTTTCAGAATTCAGAAAAGCGTAGGACCTGAATACAGTTCAGCCGCAATGGTTGGCAAGAATGAAATATCCCTTTTGGATGGATATTGCAGGGTGTCAGGTCATGCAAAGTGTAATAGCTAGGTAGCTAGCACAATGAGCTAACCTTTTTTTGATTGTTATATAGCAAGATATACGTGGAATACCGTTTTCATAACCTTCAAATACAACCATCCACTTGTGTGCTAACCTCTTTGGTAGCTGGTTAAATGGTTTATAAACTAGGGTGAAATTTGAATTTTTTATGGGTATTGTAGCTTTGTGTTGGACGTTATGGTTTTTTAGGAATTATGTAGTCTTCAATGGTTTTAATCCTAACTCTTTTTTCAGGTAATTTTTAGATAGACACACTAAGCACGTCGGCAGTCACTGTTACTTAAGAAGGAGAATAACAATTTGGTGAAAAATAGATGCAAGTTGCTGGAAGCTACAAGTCTTAAAGTTCTTCTTATACTTTGGGTGGAACTTAAGAAAACGGTTGGAAGTCTTTTGTATTTGTTATGCTGTTGGCATTAAAGAGCATGATGCTATGACTATAAGAGATGGAGTCCAAGCACTGTCGAGGGTGAAAGTGTTTTGTAAGGTGTGAGTCTAAGAAAACTTTAGTTTTTTTTTATGGTTTGATATGTACATCTAGAGTCTGGGTTTTTAACCTATTTTTTAAGGAAAAAAACTAGCACAATAAGAGAAGGGAATTGAAGGGGACTAATTGATTTGATTCTTTTTGTGAGTGAAAGAAAGATCGTTTTCGAAGCTGCGACAGCAAGCAGCATTAGCAGGAGGTCAGGATGAGCAGGAAGGAGGTTAGGTTGGCGTTTGACCTTGTGCACGCTTGCGAGTTGGCAGAAGTGAGCGAGCGGTGAAACGTACACTTCGGAAATCGATCAGGTGAGAGGCCATCACCACCGGTAGCTAAGCTCATAGCTGCATGTACGCTACGGGACGGCTCATAATGGTGGTGGCTTAGAAGAAATGATGAGGTCTCGTGTGGCCTAGTAGGGTGTGTGTGCGTGCCTAGGATACGGATCGAATATGTACTCGACGATCCAAGGTGCGTTTGGTTAGAGGAAATTGCTCTTTGTTTGTTTCATGGACAGACGTATACGAGGGTTGGAAATGAGAAGTTTATCCTCAAACTCCTTTATTTTTAATACCTGAGAGAGACGAGAATTGGGAGGAAACTTCTTCTCTAAGTAGAGTAAGTTAGATTTGAGCCATCCATTGTGACTTAAAATCTAATTCTCATCAAAACTTCTCACCACGACCTTTGTTTCTTTTACCAAACAAAGGTCTAGTGGGAATGAAAAATCAAACTTCCATGTCCAATCCTGCTCACTTCAGCTCTTAATCTCCTTTTCCAAGACAAATTTCACTATTTGTCATCTAATTTATGGGCCTTTTAGGAATAGCCATCCATTTCGCAAGTCTCTCTGATTTTGTCATCCGGGCTGTGAATTTCTTGGGTCCGTTCCACTCCTGTCAGTCCGTCCGCCGGCGAGTCTATCCATCTGTCCCACCGCTGGACGTTCGAGGCATCTGCTACGGCATCGCCATCATGATGGGGCTGCACAACGTCGTTGCCGTCCGCCGCACCATAGCACACCTCGGCATGATGGAGGCCACCGATCACAGCAACCTCGCCACGAAACTCAACGCCTTCCTGTCCTCCTACCTCCTTTGCCGCCGGAAGGACGCACTCGCCGTGCTCCACTCCACCCGCCACTAGACGTCATGTCCCGACGCAGTCAAGGCCCTCATCGTCGCGAACTCTGACGGCAATGCCTCCGGCGCCGTTTCGGCTAGCTCCTCGTCGCTGTGGTGGGCGCGTGATATATTCGAGCTCGAGGTTGACCTCTCCTACCGCGTCATGCTGTCCGTCAAGGCGGCCGGAACCGTCCATGGCTTTGGGTGACGCGCTCAAAGAGTACATGGCGAGGTGGAAGACGCCAAAGAGCCCTGCGCGACAGCAAGAAGGGCGGCACCATTGAGGAGGTCACCGGGGAAGACGTGGACGCGGCCCTCGCCGGCGCCGGCGGCGAGCACGAGGAGGTGGTCCGTCACACCTACACATCAGGCCTAGCGCTAATTGCGGCGCTTAGTGGCGATGACGGCGGTAGGACGGGACGGACGACAGAAGTAGCACGGAACAAAGAAATTCTCAGTTTTGATGATAAAATACGAAAGGCTTACTAATTAAATGATAATTCCTAAAAGACCTACTAATTGGATAACAAATTGTGAAAATTTTCCGATCCAAGGGTTCCAAACGTAGGTAGGGCAAGGGTATGGAGCGATCATGTTAAGTTGCAATGCGATAAGGTTTTAGTCCATCGGTCGGTCGTTCGTTCGTCCGCCACCAGCGCAGCTGGCACAAATCAAGGCGACGATCGATCGATGCATGTGCCTCGTCGCGTTCCAGAACTCAAAATGATTTTCCAAAGAAACAAAAAAACATTCCCATGTTAAGTACACAGTCCCTTTTCACGTATGCAGATAGTCTTCCGATCGACATGGAATTCTTAAATTATGATTCTAGTTTTTCTATGAAACACTTTTCACCGGATATATATATATATATATATATATATATATATATATATATATATATATATATATATATATATATAGTGTGTCGGAGGATGAAACCTCGACTGCGGAGGGGAGTGGTTCTCAGGTGAATGCGGTGTTCGGTGGGTCGATGATCGGTGGATGGTTGGAAGAATGGATCGGCGCACAAGGAGACAGGAGGATTTATACAGGTTCGGGCCGCTCGGAAGCGTAATACCCTACTCCTGTGTGTTTGCTATGTGGGAGAATGGATGAATGTGGATTGTTGTTTACAGTGTGTTCTTCCCGGGGAGCTCGGGCCCTGGGAAGCTCTCTCTAGAAGCTATCTGAGTTGTGCCCGGCGGGAGCCAGAGCCACCTTCGTCCCCCTAAGGCCAGAGCTGAACCCCCTGAGTCAGAGGCATGGATCCTCCTTTTATCGTCAAGGGGAGTCCACAGTGCCAAGATACATGAGAGGGCTAGGTATGGGTTGTCTTATCGCCGTCTTGTCGCACACGTCTGCCTGCTGTCGCCTGCAGTGCCCACGTCCTGGACACGTCCGCCTGCTGAGCCATGCCGGAGTTGGTATGCAGCGGGCGGTGGAGTCGTGAGGATGTGACGGGATGCGATGGAGCACGCTGCCGAAGTCAAGAGTCTCTGACTGCTTGGACTTCGGCGCACGCCCTCACCGCCGAAGTCAAAAGGCTTCTGACAGCACAGTCGGGTGTCCACGGGGGGTCATCGCGAGACGCCCACGCGTGGCAGAGTAGGCGACAGGGGCGTCACGCCCCGTCGCCTCATCATTAATGCGGGCGGTTGGAGAGCTGGTCCGCTGAGTTCTTCGAGTCAATCGGCCCCCGGGGCCAAGGCGATCGGCACCCGGGTAGTCGGCAGTCGGCCTCGGGGCCGGGCATCGGCCCCCGGGAGCAGTCGGCAATCGGCACCCGGGTCCGGGGCGACCGCCGCCCGGGACCGGGGGATGCGCACCTGGGCCCGGCCATTGCTCGGGCCCCCGGGTACTTGGCGGGAGAGCGGACGTAGCCGGCCTTCTCTTGTGCAGAATGTGGACTCTGGAGTATTTGTTACGGCCGAAGACCCTCACATCCACGGGGACTGGGGGACCCCCAGTCCCATTTCGCCGACAGTGGCCCCTGGCCCTGTTGCTCGACCGAGATCAGCCCCGGGCAGGAACAGGGCCACGTCTTGAAGAAAAGAGGGGACGTGGGGTGCGCCTGGTTCACCATGGACTGAGGTAGCTTGACGACTTGTTGATTTAGACGGGATATGTGCCCGGGACCCGGGCTGAAAACATGGAATGAAGTGTTGAGGAAGGCTGGCGGCAGCGATCGCAATGGCGATGCAGCAGCTCGCCGCCCGTACTGTCGCCCCCGAGTTCTTCGTGGCGACCCGTTGGCCGGAGACCGCGCTAGCAGAGAGGTGCGTCGTCCGATCGGAGGCCGCCACCGAATTCTGCCGCCGTCGAGACCTCTCGCGCCTGGTCCAAGATGGAGGCGCGGGAGAAGGAAACTCTCTCCCGAGAGGAAAGCGTCCGGGCCCAAGAGGCCGGGTTCGCGTCTCGGGGGTGTGAGTTCGCCGCGCGCGAGGAAGTCGCGGTGGTTCGCGAGGAGGCGCGGGAGGCCGTGGCCAAGACCGCTGCCCCGGGGGCAAGGTTCCTTGACCGCGGCGAGCACCTTGTGGAGCCGATGCCTGACGAAGAGTCCCAGGAAGACGCCGGTCCCCTTCTGACACCATCCACGGCCGCCTTCGGGGCCCGGGGGCCCTCCATGCCCCCGAGCGCTCCCCCTCCGACGCCGCCCGGGGGCCGGTATGAAGTACACCGGTGACCTGCCCCCGTGCGGCGACATCTCTGGGCCTCGCTCGTGCTTGCGCTCCGGTTTGCCTGTCTTGAACAAAGAGAGATATTTGTATATGTATATGATCATGTTTATATTTTCGTACCTTGGTTTATTGTGTTGTTCGGAGGTTGCTGGTGTTCGGGGCCTCGTGTCTGGGAACGCCGAATACCGGGCGTCATCCGACAGCAAGATCCAGCAGCTGCGAACAGTCGTTGGGCCTAAGCCTCCTGTCCGGGCCCTGGTGCAGCCACCTGCCCTGGGAGCTTGGTCCCCAGGGGCAGCGAACGCGACGGTTGAAAGCCCCGGGAGCTCGGTCCCCGGGGGCGCGAGCAGTCCGGACGTGAGCCTTGCGGAGCGACCAAGTCCGTAGGTCCGGCCCCATCCGTCTTCCAGGTCCGGGGGCCCTCCGTGCCCCCGGGCGCCATTGGCCCAGGGAGCACAGCGAGGCCGCGGGAACAGACTCTTGACTCGCCGGGAGCCCTTTGGGAACTGACTCTTCTGGGCACGGGGTCGCCAGGCAGCGAAGTACCCGGCGCCTTGGCGGCGGCCGAGGAGGAGCCGGCCAGGTTGGGCACCACAGCCCGCCCCGGGAACCTAGGCTGTCCATACAAATGGGGGAAGAATACAATTTATGCAATATGTAAGTCGGGTAAGGTTACATACCTGGACGTTGCAAGTGGCGGTATGGCTCCGCGAGCACGATCCCAGGGCCGGGAGCATTGCTCGTCCCCGGGAACGCCGAGCATCGGGTCGATGCGCCGTGAACCGCCGTAGCGCCCAGGTCCCCGGGAGCCCGGCACCAAGGGGCCGCGGGCGTCCGAGCGTGAGCCTTGCGGAATTGGTTGAGTCTGTAGGCTCGGCCCCTCCCGTCTTCCGGGTCCAGGGGGCCCTCTGCGCCCCCGGGCGCCCTTTGGCCCAGGGAGCGCTGCGATGCCGCGGGAACAGACTTGACCGGGCACGGGGTCGCCTGGCAGCGGAGCATCCGGTGCCTCGGTGGTTGCCGGGGAGGAGCCGCCCAGGCCGGGCTCCGCAGCCCGTGTCGAGGTTCGGAAAGCCTGCCTAAACCTGCCGGGAATTGGTGTAATCTGCACACGATGAATTGTGAGAGTATTTGGCTCATCCGCTTGTCCGTTCCGTGCTACGATCAGTGGCGTCGATCACCTCCCGAAGGCGTCTTCGCGGTCACGACCGTGCGGAGGGAAAGATTACGCATAAGCATTTCGCCCCCTACCTCCGGAAAGAACCGATCCCGAAGCTAGCCAGGCAGGACGCCGGAGCCGCAGGGACACGGGGTGCCTCCCGGAGGGCGCCATCAGGTCCCTGCGAGCTCGACAACGCCCTCGACCTAGCACGTCGGGATACGATTACTCGTCAGTAAGGAACTGATGATAATGCACGAACCCCAACCGTCGCACGAGCGCGGCCCGAGTATGCCCCCAGGGGATGAGACTGTCATGAACGCAACACACGGAAAAAGACGAAAGGGACGGCACCGGGATAGATATTAAAAAATGCTGATTATATGAAAGCGTATACACAAGGGGGGGCCAGCCAACGCCGAGGTTTGGAGGAATCCAGCGCTGGCCCGGGCACACAGCTACTTATAGGATGTATTTATGGAAGAAATTCGTGAAGATGCTCCCAGGCTTACCGAGCCCGGTCGGGAAACATCGATCATCAGGAAGGGTCTTTCCCACAGGGGGAAGGTTTATTTCATTCCGACCCGTGCGAGGACACGGCGGAGATTCTAACCCCCAACCTGAAGTGATCGGGCCCGAACCTTACGCCAAAGATAGCGCTTGAGGCCTTGCTGGTAATCGAGCGACGCGGAGCGGGGCGCGCCGCCTTCGGTCCTCGAGGAAGTCGAGGTTGTCGAGCTGCAGGTTGTCGTGGTTGATATCGCCGACGTAGCGCTGTACCCGGGGAGAGCCGAAGGTGAGACCTGGCGGCAGAATGGCTTCGGCCCCGTGCACCGGGAAGAGAAGAGGTCTCCCCGGTCGCCCGGCTTTGGTGTGGCATGGTTCGCCCCTAGGACCGCCGGGAGCTTCGTCGATCCACTTGGCGCCATGCTTTTTGAGGTCACTGTAAGACCTTGTCTTGAGGCTCCGCAGGATCTCCGTGTTCGCCCCCCAGCCTGCCCATTGCTCGCAGGGTGGTCGGGGGAAGCGGAGGAGAGCTTGATGCCGATGTCGGAGCGGTACTCGCGGAAGAGCTCGCTCGTGAAACTGCGCGCTGTTGTTGGTGACGATTCGACGCGGTGTAATATTGCAGGGTACCTCGCCGACGACGTTCACCTGCATTTGTTACGTGATTCCCGGTCTCGGCCCGACGGGGCCGGTAGCCCGGGTTCAACTCCCCCGAGAAGGAGCGATCACTACGCGGCCGGTGATATACATAGGCCTGGGCACCACTCCCCCGAAAGGGAGCGAGCACTTCGCGGCCGGGGGTACATATAGGCCTGGGCACCACTCCCCCGAAAGGGAGCGAGCACTTCGCGGCCGGGCGTACATATAGGCCCGGGGCCCCAGGGGCCCTGGCTGGAATACGGTTTGATATATGCCGGGATCCGGAGGCCCGGGCTTGGATATGGAAAGTGTCGGGACGACCTTCCCGGACACGCTCTCGCCAGGGCGAAGCTGTCCGGGTTGTCGGTCCCCATCTGGTTATGAAAATGTTGATGTTGTCCCCGGGCGCCACGTTCCTAGGCTCGCACTCGCCTTGGCGAGGCTGCCCTGGTTCGGGCTCCACGGTGCCGGGCCCAGCAGACGGATCCCGGGCCACACCCTTATCGGGCAAGGGGCCCCGGGGGCCCGACTAGAATATGGTTTGATATATGCCGGGATCCGAAAGCCCGGGCTTGGATGTTCCGGGTGCCGCGTCCAAGACTCGCACTCGCCTTGGCGAGGCGGCCTTGGTTCGGGCTCCCCAGAGTCGGGCACGGCCGTGGTCCTCGGGACCCTTGGCCCCGCTCTGATGTTCTGGATATGCGTCCGGGCCCCCGGGGCCCCAGACTAAGGCATAGTATGAATCGGCGTGACTTCCCCGGACTCGCTCTTCGCCGGGGCGGTGTTGTCCGGGTGGTCGCGCCCTCTATTGTTGCTCCCGATCGGCAGCGGGATTCGGACCGTCCGGCGAGGGATCGGTCCGTCCGATCCACCTCGATCGGACTTGGCCTGCTATGGCTCCTGCCGGAAGTACTTGACCTGCTCGGCCAAGCTCTGGACGGCACGGCACTCATTGAGATCGTGCGAATCCGTCTGGTGGACGGTGCACCACTTCGGGGCCGCTGCCGGCGGAGGCGGCGCACATGCGGGCCTTCGCCGCTTGTCGCCGTTGTCGTCCCCGCGGGCGCCGTCGGCCCGGGGGGCGCCCGTAACAGCCAAGGCGTAGGTCCCGGTGGCCGCCTTGGACTTCTGGCGCTTCCTCCTGTCTCGATGCGCCGCGGAGCGTGAGGACTCACCGTCTTCTCCAGGGCCCTCATCAGGGGCCTCAGGGCGCGGCCTGTTCCACGCCCGGGCCTCCTCCTTGCGGGCGCAGAGGTCGGCAAGGCTGAACAACTTAGCCGTGGTCTGGACGTCGCTGGTGCCCAGCTTCTCGAGCATACGCTTATCACGCACGCCCGAGCGGAACGCGTGGATAACCGTGTGAGGAGCAATGTGGGGGATAGTGTTGCGGATCTGGCTGAAGCGCTGCAAAAAGTGCCTCAGCAACTCGCCTCTGCCCTGACACAGGTCGTGGAGGTCCGCCTCGGTCCCAGGGCACGGGAAAGTGCCCTGGAAGTTTGCCACGAACTGGTGGCAAAGGTTCTCCCACGAGTAAATGGACCCCTCGGGGAGGTTCATCATCCAGGAACGAGCCTGGGCCTTGAGCGCGACGGGGAAATAGTTCGCCATTACCTTCTCGTCGCCGCCGGCCGCCTGGATGGCAGTGGTGTATATCTGCAGAAACTCCGTGGGGTCGACGGAGCCGTCATACTTCTCTGGCAAGCTGGGCCGGAACCTGGCCGGCCAGCGCACTTGCCGGAGGCCTGGGGAGAGCGCCAGGCAACCCGAGCCGCCGTACTGAGCAGGCTCAGGCGATGGATGACGGTTTCCCGTCAGTGGGTTGGAGCTGGAGGCCTGGGCCTCGGAACGCCTGGCGGCGCCCGCGCGCCGCTCGCGTTGTCACTCCATTGTGACCCGGGCGTCCTCATGGGGCCGCAACTGCTTGGCCGATTGCGGAGGTCGCCCGCGCCCTGCTTGGTCCCGGGCGCGGCGCGAGGCGCCGCGCCCCGGGCTCGACTCTGGTTCGGGGCGGTGGGCCAGCTCACGCTAGAGGTTGCGCGGTCGGCACTCCCGGCCCCTGCTCTGTTGTGAGCGGCGACCTGGCGATGGGCCGTGCCTACCAGGCTGGCGACTTCGTCGAGCCACCGTCGCTCCCGGTCTCCACCCCTGGTAAGAACCAGGGGGTGGCGCAGGAGGGCTTCTGCCGCCAGGAGAGCTCTCTGCGGCGACGTGGGCTGGAAGTCGAGACAACGGCGCGCAGCGGAGCGGCGCCTCCGCTCGCGCCTCATAGATGAGGCCGCGGCGGACCCGGCGGGGCACTTGCCGGCTCCCTCCGCAAGGGGAGGGGCCGAGGCCGCACCACCAGGCCGGTCCCGAGCGAACTCGGTCCGCGCGGCACGCACCGCGCGCGCCCAAGAAGATGTTGGGGGAGAACGCGGCTGGCCCGCCGCGGGGCTAACGTCGCCCGGCTGGGTAAAGTCGCCGGACTCTTCGTCGGAATCCTGCGGACGATGGCCTCCTGCCATGGAGCGCGCCGGTGTTGGAGAAGCTGGCGTATCACCTGAAAAGGGAAACTCCCCCTACCTGGCGCGCCAGCTGTCGGAGGATGAAACCTCGACTGCGGGAAGTCCGGAGACCCCCCTTTGAGATTCGGCCAGGGGAGTGGTTCTCAGGTGAATGCGGCGTCCGGTGGGTCGATGATCGGTGGATGGTTGGAAGAATGGATCGGCGCACAAGGAGACAGGAGGATTTATACAGGTTCGGGCCGCTCGGAAGCGTAATACCCTACTCCTATGTGTTTGCTATGTGGGAGAATGGATGAATGTGGATTGTTGTTTACAGTGTGCTCTTCCCGGGGAGCTCGGGCCCTGGGAAGCTCTCTCTGGAAGCTATCTGAGTTGTGCCCGGCGGGAGCCAGAGCCACCTTCGTCCCCCTAAGGCCAGAGCTGAACCCCCTGAGTCAGAGGCATGGATCCTCCTTTTATCGTCAAGGGGAGTCCACAGTGCCAAGATACATGAGAGGGCTAGGTATGGGTTGTCTTATCGCCGTCTTGTCGCATACGTCCGCCTGCTGTCGCCTGCAGTGCCCACGTCCTGGACACGTCCGCCTGCTGAGCCATGCCGGAGTTGGTATGCAGCAGGCGGTGGAGTCGTGAGGATGTGACGGGATGCGATAGAGCACGCTGCCGAAGTCAAGAGTCTCTGACTGCTTGGACTTCGGCGCACGCCCTCACCGCCGAAGTCAAAAGGCTTCTGACAGCACAGTCGGGTGTCCACGGAGGGTCATCGCGAGGCACCCACGGGTGACAGAGCAGGCGACAGGGGCGTCACGCCCCGTCGCCTCATCATTAATACGGGCGGTTGGAGAGCTGGTCCGCTGAGTTCTTCGAGTCAATCGGCCGCCGGGGCCAAGGCGATCGGCACCCGGGACCGGGAGGATCGGCACCCGGGTAGTCGGCAGTCTGCTTCGGGGCCGGGCATCGGCCCCCGGGAGCAGTCGGCAATCGGCACCCGGGTCTGGGGCGACCGGCGCCCGGGACCGGGGGATGCGCACCCGGGCCCGGCCATTGCTCGGGCCCCCAGGTACTTGGCTGGAGAGCGGACGTAGCCGGCCTTCTCTTGCGTAGAATGTGGACTCCGGAGTATTTGTCGCGGCGGAAGACCCTCGCGTCCACAGGGACTGGAGGACCCCAGTCCCATTTCACCGACAATATGTTTCGACATTAAAATTCGATGTTTTACGGGTTAGAAGCAAATGTTCTAGAATTCAGTTATGTTGCACATTTTGAGTTTTCGTGTTCTAACAGATTTTTTTAATGTTGCACATGGTGTTATTTGGATGTTTTAATAAGTATTTTTTTTATGTTTTATTTGCGAATGTTGCATGTCTGAATTATTATTAATTAATCCTATAATTCATGATATATTTTAATTCTTGGCTCCACCACTGACCGCAACTGATCCATATAAACCATACGAATGTATGCGTGTGATATGTATCGTACGCATAAGCGAATCATGAATTATACATGGCTGAAATTGATACAGAGTACAATCTTGAATGGAATGATTGCAATGTGCAGTGATCAATGCGCACCTGATGCATACATACACATGGTCGGTTAGAGGGTCAACTCGAATGAGGAGAATGCAGTGGTAGTAGTGCAGATTAGTGTGCAATGCAGCCACTAAAATGATATCCTTGAACTACCTTACAATCCTATATATGGCCGTGACCTCCAATACCTCCGGCTGCATGCATGTTTTGATACGATATGGGGATTATTGGAGAATGGATGGGTGGTTATTACAGGTTTGTGTAATCATGCAGGTAGGCTGCCGGTCCATGAGTTACAGTGTCAGTCTGACTGTCCGTTCCATTATCTAGGTGCAAAATTTTGTGGGTGCATTGTTTCAGGTTGAAGAGGAAAACTGGAGAGGAGATAATATCTCTTCTATTTCAGGTGGTGAATGATTATTTCATTTAACCCTCCCTGCCTGATTGACTCTCACACTATCTGGTTTGGAAGGTCACTAGTTTATAATTAATTAACAATTAGATATTACATACTAAAAAATTGGATTTATTTGATTTTTCAAAAAAAATTCTATATAGAAATGTTTTACAAAATACACTTACATACTATACTACGAGGAAAATAGGTTAAGCCTAACTTTAGATTCAAACGGTGCCTTAGATTTATGGCTTAAACTAATTAATCACACGTTAAACGAGATAAATCATTACTTATATGATTAATTAAGTATTAACTATTATAAATTTAAAAAATAAATTTATTTGATTTTTTTAAAAAAATTAAAAATAAAGTTTTTGAAAAAACACACTCTTTTATAGTTTAGTGAACGTGCTATCGAAAAAGGAGGTTGCCGTTGGTTCGTTCGTCCACCACCAACCAGAAATAATCAAGGCAACGATCGATCCACGCATGTGTCTCTTATGTCGCATGAAATAACTCCAGAATTCGAATGATTTTTCTCAGGAATGGAAAAACATTCCCATGCTAAGTAGGCTGGCAGTCGTCCATTCGTATGTACAGACCTCAGACGAGTCAGTCTCACCAATATATATATATATTGATCAAACGCACGATAATATGATTCCAAATTTACTATTGATTAAACGTTTTATTTTTTTATTTTGTCAAATAACAACATTAGCCGGTGGATAAAACTTTGATATTCGGAGGAGGAGAAATAAGTTCCAAATTGTACTTTTAACTTATTATAGTTGTACTTTTAACTTGTTGTAGTTATAATTATCGATCACGCATAACTTTAGTTTTAAATTTGTGCAAGTCAGTCATAAATATGTATAACTATATCTAACTTATCGATTATAAATATCGATTGATAGATTTATTTTTTTAAAACGTTTGATCTATAGACAGTGCTTTCTGATTTGGGTTTCCGGTCGCTGTTCACTGAGCCAGCCCAGCCCACGAGGCTGCTTCTTCGCTCGTGCGGCCCGCTAGCTTCGCCGACGGGCTACGGGGGCGTGGAGCGAGTGAAACCCACTCGATCGATCCGGACCTGTGCTGGACTGCGGCCCACCTGTCCTAGCCCAAAACGCTCAGAAACAGCCCGAGCAACATCCATATAGTATGTTTATTTTTTTTTGAAAGTAACATCCATATATCTTGACCCGTTATCCAGGCTAGTAAATCATTGGTGTCATGTAGGTTTCCCCTCTTCGAACGGTATGGAAAACCATGGCGCTATCTCTGTTATTAGACTATAGGTCATCTCTATGCAAAAATAGTATGTGAACGATAATTTATAATGATTTTAAGATCAGAACAGGTCCTTCACCATAAAAAAGAATTCAAGTTTAAAAGGATCCAAACAAAAATTAAATTTTTGGTAAATTTTGTCTTGTTTTTCTTGGTTTGCCACGGGGCTAGTGTCATTTCTACTACTATAATATTGGTTATCTTTACGTATAAATAGTTTAAAAACAATAATTTATAGGCAAAATTTGCTATAAAACATTAAAAAATATGGTATCTGTTGGTAAACATCACAAAAATTAGTCTTTGTTGCAAGGCACTAGAAATATAATTTTGTTAATGGACACCAAAACCAATAAAATATAATTCCTAACTTAGTTGGAAAAAAATGACTATTTTGCCCTTTGTGAAGGCCCACCTGTCTCCTCTCTCTTGCATGTGAGGGCCACCTGTCAGGTGCCCTCCCACTCATCATCTTACCTTACATGCCCGATACTGTGGGGCCAAATTGTATGGAGGGTATCAACGTCATTTAAAAAATATTCTCTCTCCAATTCAATCAAAAATTATATTTTAATGGTTTTAGTGCCCAGTAGCAAAATACCGTAAACTTTCGTTTTTGCAGTGTCCATTAGGAAAGACCATATTTTTTTAAATATCCAGTAGCAAATTTTGACTACTCTCTCCGTCTCAAAATAATAAAATCTTAGTACTAGATGCGACACATCACAGTACTACGAATCTAGATAACCCTATGTCTAGATTCATACTACTAGGACGTGTTACATATAGTACTAGATTTTATTATTTTATGATGGAGGAAGTAATTTTTAATAAAAATTAGAATAAGTCATTCGTGTCTAATGACAAGTATGAGTGAACCGGGCTGGATCCGTCTGTTAGTATTATAGTATATGTCACCATCTTCTTGAAAAATAAAAAAATAATTCAGTACAGCTTAGACATTAGAGAGGCCGGCCTGTATCTCGTGCGTACTCCTTCGGATTTTTAATAAATAACACTATTAACTTTTAATCTGATGTTTGATTATTTATTTTATTTAAAAAATTTAGGTAAGTATAATTTATTTTGTTGTGACTTAGTTTATTATTAAAAAAAATTGTATAAATTATATTTTTACATATTTATACTAATTTTTTTAATAAAATAAATGGTTAGACGTTACGATTATTTATTAAAAAGGTAGTACATACGTATGTACGCGCTTGTCTTGTCACACAGTCTCTTATGCTTCCCGCGTACGTCAAAGAAATATTGTAGTTATATCTTGTGCTATAAACGCGTGAAAGAAAGATATATACTCCGTACTGTGCTGCGTATGGTGTGCCATGATCGATCCTGCAGGGTACGTACGTACGCGCGTATGCATCAAATTAACAAGAACAATACTACAAAATTAATTAACCGAATCTAGCTCAGTCGTTTGTCGAATTTACTCATATAGATAGAATGGGTATGTATCATTATAGAGATAAGTGCATATACATGTATGTGTATATGAGCATCTGTGTTTATATTGTGTTTTTTAAAAACATAAATTAATTAGCCGATCGACCGGTTTTAATTTTGCCTCACCGTCTCATGTAGCCCTGCAGGATGCGTACGTACGTACATTCAATCGAGCTAGCTGCTACACACCACACGATCCAAGTGTCTTGCGATAACATTTCAACAATGTACTACTGTAGCCATGTAAGACAAGCAAGGAGTAAATTAATTAATTACTAGCAAAAGCAAAATATCTGTAAATTGTAACAGGTGAAGCCATAAGATAGTTGATCTTATCATTGCTGCTCGAAATTGATTCAAGAACAAGTTGTTGCTGAGAGTTATCACATTAGTTCTACATTAATTTAGGGATTTAATTAGGAACCCATCTCATCTTTCAAGGCGATAAAGTAGGCTATGGGATGCCTCCAAATAATTAAATCAATCAGTAGGGAAATGATGGGAACAACAAAAAGAAGTCAAGAAGATAAATCAACTAATCAAGCATAAAAATCTGATTTTTACGATTTAATCGGTGCGTCTGCACCCATTCTTGCTCTGAATTGTGTAGTACCACGACCAAAGGAGTTGTACATTCATGAAATAATCTTTTGAACCCAAAAAAGCTACAGCCTTTTCGATGAATTAATCCCAATCACCATCCACTCTCTAGGCCGGTGTACCCTGCATTGACACCAGAATTTGCAGCTGTGCTCAGCTTTAGGTCAGATACTCAGATCATGGATGAATTCAAATAAATTATGTTAAACAAATACAAAGCGTCGAAAGTGACAGCTTGCAAGCATACTGTTGTAATTTCTACTTGCTGATCTTGAAAGCTATTACAAGGTTTCAGTACAAAAAATTGTACCCTGATGCATTTTGCGTGAGAAATGAAGAAAACAACATAAAGGAGTGAACTCAATTTAGGGTCACGATAAATTGAGTTAATTGCTAAAACCGAAAAAATAAATTCAGAAGCCTATGCTTCATATGAACATCCGAATTCATATATATCCAACAGGCAATATATATTTGGCACTAGGAAACCCCCATCCCAATTAACGAAAAAAACTAAACTTCCACACACACTTTGCAAATATATTGTGAATTTGTAATATCTTAATTAACCTGGGCATCGTAGTTCACAAAATCATATAAGCTAACCGACATGAACCATGCACGTGAAAAAATCATGACCAAAACAACTTGAGCAACTGCCTAAATAAACAGATAGATAAACTAACTGATCGTACCCTTGAATGAATCGTGAGAGGATTTCAGAACAAATCCTCGATCATCTTCGCGCTGTTACTCCGAGTTCGAGGCTGATAGTTCGTCGAGCGATCAGTCTTAGCTTGCTGGCCGGCCTATTTTGTCATCAAGGAACTGAGAAAGATATTTGGATTGTACGAAGAATTTCGACCCTTCTCTGTCATGAAAATATGTGTTTGTGTACGTGTTTTAAGTCAAACTTATGGAAACTTTAGCTTACAAATTGATATCCTTTATTTAAATTTCTGTGTTTGATGGGTGAAAATCGTATTTTGTAGGGACTTATCATGGACCGTGTACTTTTGTATTGTTATAATTTTTATGAGTTTTTACTACATTATAATAAAAAAATATTAATGAAATAGTATTTTAAAGACCATGTTGGTATCCATAACAACAATAATTTCCATGTTCAAAAGAGTTAGTGTTATTTAGGAAGCGACCGGTCATCGGATTATGTAATCTGAGTTATTCTTTTTTAGCGAAGAAACGAAACGAATTAAATTGTTGGACGGTCAACTGTTTTAGTTTACAGAAATGAAACTTTCATTAAATGAAGCAAAACAAATTATCAAAGCACGGAAATATTTTTCAAATTCGAGAACACTACAGCTACGCTGAATTGCTGATCGGTTATTGTTCACAAACACAACACAGTAACTTCACTCTAGACGTTTCTCTTGTTTAATTTCATCTTGACATTCCAGACCGCAGTTGTCTCTCACAGTCGCGGTCTGTGCGTCCGCCAGAGAAGATATCGTACAGTGTACGAGTGAAGGAAAGATATTGTGCTGCCTGCGTACAGGGTACGTACTATACGTAGCTGAAATTTTGCCAATTTAACCCTTTAGAAAAGCATATTTTAAGAACGGACCATGACATCAGCCACTGGCACTGACCTAGCTCCCTATGCCACCGTGGCGTCGGATCTAAGCTGGTGGGTCAACATGGCAGATGGTTAGCACCGAGAGCTCTTAACCTCAGCACCAATGGGTTTAACGCTTGAGGTAGGGACTTGAGTAGGAGATTGACGAGGACGGCGATGTCTACATACTTTGGTTGCTGCCGTCGCCTCAAGTTCTTATGCCACCGGACTTCCACACTGCCACTAACTCCTCGTTCTTCCATGCCATCGCCATCCTTATCGAGATCAGGGATGAAGCTAGGATTCTTGGATTGGGGACAGCCGAACAGACTGGACAAACCACGAGACTAATATCGATAACAATCAATGTATATATAGCCATAGGCTTTGTGTAGCTAGATAAATAATCGACATATGTTTTGAGATACAAAAGTACGTTCCATATACTTATTAGGTAATTAGCTCCAACATCTCATAAACAACAAAACAAGGCAACATATGTTTAATGTTTTGCCAATTGCCATACAAAAGAAAATTACATATCAATTAACTTAAATTTAGAGACTGGGATTAGGAAAACTAAATGTCAAGGATTTAGGGTATTGGGGGAGAACTTACTTATGGGCAGCCCAGCAGCTGTGTCACCTGTGCCAGCTCTGTTTGGGGCGATAGGGTCTCAGATGCTCAATGCTAGTAAACGGCAGCGAGCTTGTCGACTGGTAGAGAGATGCGATCGCCGATCTACCGTCAGTGTCGGAGGAATGGAGAGAGAAACTAAAATGACGGAGACAAGGCTTCACAAAGAAGCTAAGGCATCGGCGTCGCTTTGCCTCCCCGGTCTCTTTTCTCCTTTTCTCTCATCGTTCTGCAATCGGCCGGTTGACCGATGGATTTGGGCTTGTACACCCTAGGGGGGTGATGGGGGTTCTGTCAGCCCATGGAGGAACGCCTTGCCCACCCCGACACCGATCGAGACCTGTCGACTTCAGCATTCTCGTGGCCTCGTCGAGCTCCAGAGCCCCTGGTCAAGTGCTCTGTCTCAGCGCTAGGCTCATATTGGTGCTGAGTTGGGAGGTTAGCCTTGGTGCTGACCTCCTGCCACATCGAGCTCCAACTTGCCTAGGGCACCATGGCGCAAGGGGTCAGTGTCAAAACATCTGGCACTAAGATGTTGGATCTCTGCCATCATATTTGACGCTAAGGTTGTGTGGTCTATTTTTAAAATAAGTTTTTGACACAGTCCTTAGTTCTTTAAATAAGTTTTTTCAAAAGGGTGAAATAGTTAAAATTTCGACGTACGTAGTGTTTGTACACACAGGGTGTAACGTTGCTTACCGTACCCAGGTCGATCGGGAGCCACAACTCTAACAAGAATATAGTATACGTATATACCGTCATCGATCTCTCATGTATACAGCCTGCAGAATGCGTACGTATACGTACCCAGGACCCTTGGAATATATATGTGATGCAGATCCGTTGCAGTTAGCTAGAGATAGCTGATCTGCACAAACCACACCACGTAGCCATTGCATAATTATGCCTTACATGCTGGTCATCAAGATATCAAGTGTCCAAAACATTTCAACAAATGTACTACTGTAGCTATGTAAAGGCGCGAGAGAAAAGAGTACAAAATCAAGTTCAAGATGCTGATCGATCGATCGATCAGTCTCAGTCACCGGCCGGGATAGCCATTTCCTCATCAAATTTTGTCATCAAGGAAGATATTTAGATTATACGTACGGTGTGCATCTCCTTCCATCAGGAAAAAATATGTCGTCCTTTGCACGTGTTTTAAGTCAGGTTAACTTATATAACTCTAGTTTGCAGTTGGTACCCTTCATTTAAATACCTATGCTGGACGTACGATCGAACTTGTAAAATTGTCTTAAACAATACTTCCTTCCATAATATTACAATTTTATCAATTTTTTATAGAAATATGTTACATCATAAGTTATTAATAAAACGGTATTTGAAAATAAATTATTGTTAAAACGGTTTTTTTTTTTGGACCAACCGTGCACAGCAAACAGCGCTGAGTAGAGGCAGCATCGCCTATTTATGAAATTAATGAACTGATAGTAATACATGAACCGGTAATGATGCCCCACCTATCACTGTTGGTTCATCCCATGAATCGATAGTGCTAATGGTTAGGGGCAAAAAAATAATCCACGATTTAGACGGTCCAGACCACTAACCGCTACGAGTACATGACCTCATCGTTATTCTCTTCCTGCATGCATACGCTACATCGTTGTTACCATAGTTACATTATGACGTCTTTCTCTCTATTTGAGGGTTGCCGAGTTAAAAAGTCCGATGCTAACTCTAACCATTATCACCTAATACAACTTTAAATCTAATATAACATAATGACTAGTATATTTGACACCTAATCTAACATAAATACCGGTTTGTGTGGTGGAGGGATATAGGAGTCAAGCTAAACAGTGGCGAAAGAAGGGCCCTTCCGGTTCTCCAAATTATAATCTTCAAGAAGATCAGAACATGAATGTGGAGGTCGACGCTTTCTAGATCATAGAACACGTCGCACAAATTGATGCATTGATCCATTATGAACTCTGTGATATGTTCTTGAACCACCACAATCTCATGGGCTACTAGTCTAGTCACATCTAGTTTGTTTCGCTACAATAAATGAATATTGAAAAGAAGAAACAGAGTAACACTGTTGCAAGAAATTGAGCATGAATATTAAGATTACATACCTCCATTTCATTATCAAGGTAAAGTGGTTCAAGGATTCCTCTCATATATCTTCACACAAAGAACCTGCATAAGTTGGTTCCAGCGTTTTATATGCGGCATTTAAGTTCCTATAGCTTAATACATCACTGCCGGTTTTAAGTCATCGACCGGCAGGGTATCGAGTAACACTGCTAGTTCACAACAGTTTGGACGTGAAATTGTTGTGAACTGACCGGCAGTGATGGACTGGTTCGGATGGCCTTTTTTGCACTAGTGATATGAAACGATATATCCATGTGTTCAGAAAAAAATTATTTATAGTCTATAGTACTATTTAAATGAACTCAAGTGTATAACCAATTAATTAGAAATGAAACATAAACAATTAGCAACGCCAATGAGATTGGATTTATTTCATGTTGCAAAAAAAAAGGCAACCAAACAAGCAAACTTAAAATTTGACAACACCTAAATCTTGATGGTGTCGAGATTTTGATAAGATTTACATCGATAACCAAACAGCCCTAAGATCACGTCAACAAGACAACGGAGGACATTGTACTCTAGCAGTCTAGCTTGATCGAGGACGCTTACACCTATGCTGATCAATCATCGTTCACAAACACAGCACACAGTTAACTCTAGAGGTTTCTCTTCTTTAATTTCATCTTCACATTTCAAATTGCAGTTGTTGGGTAGACACGTCAACACTGAAACAAGTACCGCCTCCTTTAAAAAAAACCAATTCTAGCTATGCACGTAGAAAGAATATGTTCATGCACATAGCTACAATTATATTCTTTTAGGAACAGAATTAATTAGGAAGATCATGAATTTTGTTACTAGAATTTTTGTAGTGCAAGCTAGTTCTTTTCCAAGATTATTAATTAGGAGAAAAACACCACCACATGTAGAATATGTGAACTAACTTGCTTAGTCTTTATACCCCTAAAATCACATAGATGATACTAGTGCCAATTGCCAAATCATCAAATACTAGCATTTAAACCTGAGTGCCGGACTATGTTGTATATAACCACACAGGTGTGCCGCTTAACCAGATGATAAATGCCAATTTCCTAATCCAAGCCTTTTCCCGACGAAAAATAATCCAAACCTTTTAAATATGAATCAGATATTCATAATTAACTTGGACCAACAAACAATACTAGCTAGGAACAATTAAATCATTTCTTTCACAATTTCTTTTAGATAATTCAAATGAATCCAGCCTCGACATCAAATATATATCATTTCTTTCACGAATGAACAAATGGATATGTAAACTCCTGTGCAGTAGTCTTTATAGGATGCACTACTTCAGTTAGATGCAAATGCCCCTATTATTCTTTAAAAAAAAAGATATGATAGGTAACCAATCGCCGAAAATATCAACTCTAAATTCCGTATATTCTACACACATGGAAGAAAAATAAACTAAACTTTTATTTGATGAAAATCTTACTTTGTTTCTCTTAACATATTGTAAGATTTTGATCATTATTACGTCATGCCACGCCTGTAAACTGAGATTTTTTTTTACAGCCATGTGCATTAAAAAAAATGCAAAGCAATGAACGGGAAGCTGAGATATATATGTGCAATGTGCCACATGAGCACACGTTTTCAAGCCGCTAGAGATAGCTAGTTATGAGATGAGACAAATTAAATAATTAACTGTCAACACATTTGTTCTCTGGAGAGCAAAGTCAAAGAGCTAGCTGATCTAAGAACATCGCTCGATACCGGAAAGGACACGGATAGCTCTTTGGTTTGACACATCGCAGCTGGTAATTAAATTCATGTCAAGTGGACGATATGATGACCCCCATGATCAAAGAGCAGACTTTGAATTACTTCACAAGAGCTAGCTACTCGTCATTTAATTAGGGCATCTTATGAAGTCTTTAATATACTTTTTAAGTGTATTTACAAAAAAAAATTAAAAGACAACAACATAAAAGTATTTTTTCCATCGAGATCTACTAGTGTCATTTTAAATATCAAATATTAATTTGTGACAAATTAGTTATTTAAGATTTGGAGGTGGTTTGACTCATACATTCCACAATTTCTATTTTTACTAACTACAAGTAATAATCGTCAGTCCGTGTGTTCCCCAGCCTATTGTTATTGATATATTACAAATAATAAAATGTTAATCATCTACTAAATATATTGGTTATTTTTAAATTATAGCGGCTGAGATTAAAAGAAGATATAGTCCATGACAATTACAAACTTGCTAATTATTATTTCGAAATTTCATAATTAAATTAATAAACTAATAATTAAACTGAGAGCCATGATAGGTGCAACTTCTTATTTGTTAATTCCAAGTCTAGGATTTATTAAATTTTAGGATATCTAAAACTAAATAGTCTATGATAGTAAAAACCAAAGAGTTATGATATTTTCAATAACATATTATATTTGACACAAATACTTAATTAATACATCTACAGTCATGCTATATGATCTGACCAGCGGTCATATTTTCTTTTAATTAGTGTGTGGGAGTTTCCTCAGAGTGCATGATTAATATAGCTATAGATTTTACATTGTATTAATTGATTGCAACAGTTATATATATTTTCAGACCAATATTAAACCTGAAAGATCAATGATGGAGTCTAACACCCGCGTCTTGTATATTACCAAGTGGAGTTAATATATAATCTAGATTTGATATGTTAACTTCAACTGCCGACACTAAACGCTAGCTACAAAACTTATCTATAGAATAAGAGAGTTAACAATTAATTGTTGAACGAAACAACGGGTCACAAAAAAATTATGGCTATATAAAATCTCATAAAACTGTACACCCGCAGTGACCATGAATTGTTCAAATTTGGTAAACGTGAAACTGTGAAAATTGATGCGATCTAGCACAGTTCATCGGGGATTAATTTGTCAACCTTTTATTTTTTGCCGATGAAAACTTTGTCACTTTCTTTTATTTATTGTCTTTGCCGATGCCAACTTTATCAACTTCGTAACTTGGAAGTAAATGAATTTATGTTCATTATGAGCGTGTTTCTTTTTGAACACCTCTGAATAATTAAGGGGTTAGTATAATTATATTCAGTCTTGAGGGAGAAGTTTGAGCAAGCGTAGCGCATGGAAGCCTACAGAGGCTGATATACCATCTGGTAATTAATATGCATCGATCAGTTTGACGTCAGAGAGCCATGTTATTGTCTGTGCACTAATTAAGCAGGCACTGCTATCTCCTTGATGTTTTTGGCTCTTCTCACGTGATCAAGCATGTTGATATTTTTTAAAAAAATCAATGCGTAGTACATGTTGATAAAAAAAATTCAGCTCGAGCTTAGTGAAAAGAGGATTAATGCAAATCTATTACGAAAGGCACCAGTTGAGTTCTATTTAATTTAGAGCACGATAGCTCTAACGCCCTGAAAATCATCTTAATTAAAAATTATCGTGGGTAAATAAAAATACAAGAATACACTAGAAAATTTTTGTTTGAGAAAAGAGTTTGAATAAAATTTTGAAATTTCCAATATTAAAAATCCCGAGTTTAAATATTTAAATAAATACTTGGATGCTTTTATATTCCGAGGATTTTGTCGGAGTATTTTAAGCGTTTGAGTATTTATAATAACAAATTCTTCGTGTTTCGTAGTGGCATTTACTTCTGGTAAATTCCCTACGATTTAATAAATTCTTTGAAATTTTCTCGGATTTTTTGGAGCTACAGAATTAATTTTAATGCTATAAAGATCACTAAAGTAATTAAATATAAATAAATTCTTTTTCCTTTCTCCTATTCAGGTTGTTCCTGATTCAGTCCTTTGAAGTCTCCCCATTCATCGTGAACTCTGACTCCCTTTTCTTCTAGGGTTTTGTGTCGTTCCCAGAACCCTAAAGTCATATCGAAAACCTAAATTCGGAGTTACCGGATTTATTCATTTTTGAAACCTTAGAACTCTTTTGGACTCCTAATCTGAGATCCTTTGTATTCGAAATATCTATATTTTCCTTTGAGATAAATCCCAGATATTCCCTAATCCCGAAATATTTTATTCGTAATATTCCATTTCCCAGTTCCTGGAAAATCTTCTCCACTTCCCAACCCGAAGAATAATCCAATATTTTATTCCCCAAATATTTCTCGAGAAAATATTCTTCATTCTATGAATTCCACAAAATATTTCGTCTTCCAGACCCCACTACATATATTCTGTTTTCTAATTACTTCCAAATGCTGTTCGATTCCCAATATATATTTATATCTATGTAGATATACGTATATATATATATATATATATATATATATATATATATATATATATATATATATAAACATATATATCCTCATCTTCAAAGTATTTAAAAAAATATAACACGTAAATATCCTCAAAATTCCAATTTTCGCAAAATTAGAATTTCCCCAAAAACCCCCTTCCTTTTCTCCTTTTTCTTCTTCTTTTTTTCCCCTTCTATTTTTCCATTTTTCCCTTCTTTCTTTCTTCTCCTTTCTTTTTCCTCCCTCCTATTCATCTTCACCTACCTCTGGGTCCTCTCTCTGTTCCTCCCGATACAGCCGCACCCCTCTGGCCTGCCGAGCCCCCTAGGCCGAGCCCCTCAGCCTCTAGCCCGGCATGCGCTAGCCCAACACCGCCGCTTCCTCAGCCGCCGGCCTCCCTGTCGTGCCCAAGCCACGGGCCCAGCCTAGCGCCGCCGCCGTCACCGAATCCGCGTGCAGCCGCCACCCGTCGCCACCTCGGACTCCCTCTCATATAAAGCCAGAGCCGCCGCCAGCCCCTGTGCCCTAAAGCGCCGTCGCCCTGTGCGCCGCCTTACCTGAGCCGCCGCGCCGTAGTCTGTTGTCGGCCGCCGCCCAGCAAGCAAGCAGCGCCACCGCCTCTTGCTCCCCAGCACCATCGCCCTTGCCGTCGCAAGCCGCCGCCACCGTGCAAGGAGCCAACGCCGGTAGCCGCGGACACCGTCACCGCCTGCACGTCCTTCACCCGCCGCCGGTGAGCCCGAAGTCCGCCGTCCCTTCCCTGAAGCCACCGCCGTCCTACAGGCTGATCTAATCGCTGCCTGCGCCTCCCCTCAGCCGTGCTGCCGTCTCGCTCTGGAGCAGAAGCCGTTGCCCCTGCTCCAATCTACACCACCTCCGCCCCAGCGCCATGCTTCGCCGTCGACGTCCTCGCCTTGGCACTGACAGGCCTCTCTGGTCCCGTCCTTGGTGCCGTCGCCTACTGCCTTCCTTCGTCGTCGCCGATGCATCGCTGCTGCGCCGCCAATGGCCGCCGACGTCGTCATCTACCCGGAGCCCAACTCCCCTCTCCACCTTGCCGGCTCGTCGCCACCTGCCGCCGCGCGCCACTGCCACCGTTCTTCCCGGAAGCTGTCGCTCCCATGCCATCTCGGGACACCGGAGCCAAGCCCCATATATATAGCCGCCGCCTCTGCTGCTGCTCGCCAGGCCGCCGCCGCAGCTGCCCTGCCTCCAACGCCGTCGCCTGCAAGCCCGCCGCCGCTGTCCAACGCCATCGATGTCGGGCAGTCATCGTCGCATTCGCCTATGCCCGCTGGTGAGCTCCAAGCTGCCCCCATCTTTTCTCTGTTCCCTGGCGCCCTGTTTTTCCCCCAGCCCGCCGTGCCGCCTGTCCCTCGTCGATCTCGGCTGCTGTCCATCACCATCATCTACACTCGTCGCCGGCGCCTCTACTTTCATCCCCAAATCGGGCCGCCGCTCCTCTCGGCTGTCGTGGCACCAACTTCTTCTGCTGTCCCTCCGTCGTCTTGACGCCATCATCTGCCGCCGCCGTTGAACGTCACCTAGCGTCTCCCGTCGGCGGCCTTGTTGTCCCGACGCGCATGCGTCGCGCGCCAGCGCATGGCTAGGACGACATTCACCTCATCCCAACGCCGCTGACGGGTGGGTCCCGTCAGCAACCATTCCCCTCGGTGGCACAGACATGCGGGCCCCACCGGTGATACCCGTCTATGAATGACTTGTGGGGCCCCAAAGTTTAGAACCCTCAACCAATTTCAACCGTTCGATCCATTGGATCCAATTCTGACCGTAGGATCTCCATAATTCATCCGGATGTCATGTCAGCCCTAGCTGCTGAGTCGTCGTCTATCTCATCGCCATCTCGGACTCATTTGCCCATATGGCATCCGGGTCACCTGTCTACTAAAGCCCCTCTCCTCTGTCCCATAGACCGAGTCTACATAAGTCCCGTCACTGCCAGTGGATCCCACATGTCAGTTCCCTTTTTAAAATATTCATTTTAATCCCAAAATCCTAAGAATATTCTTTTCCAATTCTTTTTGGATTTACTCTAAATTCAATCTTCCAAAAGCCGTATCTTTTCCGTTTGAACTCCGATTCGGCCCTTTTTCTACCTAAATTCATCTAAAATCATAATCTACTTGTTTATATATTTTTATATATTGTTTATTTGGAGTTTCTTAGGATTTATTATCGTTTTACATGTAGTCACGTACAATCACCGATACGGAAGATCGCGAAGTCTGCGGAAGAGTTTGGAAGATTTGTAGAAGACGTTTTCTATTGTAAGGCAAGTCACACGATAATCTCCTTGAGCATGTTGATCCCATTTACAAAATCTATTTTGTTTTAACATTATTACACGCAACGCTTTTGAATGTCATTATATGTGTATTTATTTATTATCCTATGATCCTTGATTATTATGGCCATGTCGATACTGATTCCTTTACCTTGATACCCCGGGTAATAATATTGACTAGTTGGATGTTTAATTATTTGTCTGGCTAGATTATTTAGGATTTGCTTAGTCATGCCTAGAAACTATAGTGTCATTTTGTGTGGGGAAACAATTCAAACATCAATGACCCTTTAATGTTAAATGGCTATATTTTCACGACAGTGAGTCGTGGCTGATTAATTAACTATGTCAAATAAAACTTGACTGATGGTGGGTTGTGAGTACCAGGGTTGAGAATGTTGCTAGCGGTGCTCATGACAATTAAGGACCGGTTCGCGGACTACTTGTTGCGAAGCAACACTCGTGCTAACTACAAGCCAGAATGGGTAATGGTGGGAACCAAAGTGTAGTACGTTCAACCGGGGTCCACCATGGTGTTTGTGGGCTGTGTCAATAAGACCACCATGGCTGCGTCAATAAGTCCATGTCTTGTGCATTGGGCTTTCTCCCTGTCTAGGTATTGATCAATCCTACGGAGATGGTGGTCCAGCGGGTGGCTCCCTTGTTGCGGATTACATGGAGACCTATCACAATCCTTTCTAAGATACCGTGTGGTATTAAGGCGCACAGTGATGTATGTGGAGTTTGTCTTTAGGTAAATTGGTACACCTCTGGCTAGAATAAAACTGTTCGAATAGCCGTGTCCACGGTTAAGGGCGAGCCTAGTAATGTTTTCTATGATTAGTCCCACACTACTCATTAATGGAAATAAATGATGAAATTTGATGGCTCCTGTTTGGAAAGTTATGGTTTGGGCCTGAACTGCGTTGGAGCGATGTTCAGACATGGATTTAATGTTGATATTAATTAAACTATACGGTTTTCAATGGTTTTAAATGCAAATGTTTTAAATACTGTTTTATGCAAATAAACCATAATATGCCTTTCCTTTGGTATTCTGTTGCATTACATTGTATTTCCTAGTATGACTTGTTGAGACGGTGGTGGTACTCAGTCTTGCATTATTGCAATCTTAGAGTGAACCTCTGCGAGAAGGAGAAGTTTTGTGTTTGGCTTATACCCCAGTTGAGCTGCCTATGGCTTGGAGTTGAAGCTACGCTAGTTGCCATTCCGCTGCTGTATTCTTCTGTGTGAGGACTAAGTGACTCTGTTGTAAGTATGTATCGTTATTTCGTTTTGGTTATGTTTATCAAATTGTCAATTTGTGTATCTCGGCTAATTCCTAGACGAGGATTTATTGCATAAATTAGCTTTAGAAACTCTGATAAATTTCTGGGCGTGACAGTAGCACATGCCGGGATCAGGCGACCTGACGAATATCGACACATAACCAATGGTTAAACTATAGAAAATAACATTATAGCTTGCATGATCACTATGTTATGACACCGACGTATCAATTTTCTAGATTTGCCCCCCTTGCTTAATTTGCATGAACTTGTTTAATTACGTTTGTGTGAATAACTTTGCTATCCAAATTAAAAGAAGCAAATTACTCTATCTATACCAACTTGGCTCTAATATACTTCCTCCGTTTTTTTTAATAGAAAGCAACGTTACTTTTTTGACATAATATTTAACTATTCGTTTTATTAAAAAAAATAAGTAAGTATAACTTATTTTGTTGTTACTTTGTTTATTATTAAAAAAACTTTAGACATAACTCATATTTTTTATATTTACACTAATTTTATATAAAACGAATGGTCAAACGTCACAATAAAAATCAATAATATTATTTATTAAAAAATAGAGGTAGTAATACATAGTGCCGAAGACTAAAGGTTTTCTTTTTGGCTTTGTCAAGTTTGACTAATGAAATAAAATTACTATCTCCACTTAAGTCAAACATAAACATTAGCTCCATGGGTCTCTGAACTTCGCTTAATTAACTCGTGCTGCAAGGAATTATTGTGTCTACGCCTTATATTAGCGTAAAGTATATTAAAAAATACACTGAAAAATTCATTAAAACGTTTTTAGCGCTAACACAGTAACACGACGTCAATCAAAGTAGCTCGTGGCTATTCCACAATGGGAACACGCGCGCTTTCAATCTAGAAGTTCTCAGCTTTAAGCTGACGTTTCTATGCAAATCAGTGGTTGTTGAATGACGTCAAGTAACACAGTAATTAATTAATTATTGTTGACAAAACATCATTTCCAACTTTATTCAAAGAAGTTAAATTTCTCAAATGTTCTTAAATTTTACCATAGTTTTATTAATTAGGAAAATTGCAAACCCACCCACCCCAACACATACGCTCCCAAAATATCACCCTAAGCTTAAGATTACCCTCTATAAGACAATTTATTACAAATCCCCCTCCTAATTTACACTTGCTTTGAGATTCCTTCCCATTGCCGCTACCTGCACGTTCTCGTGGCCATAGAAGCGATCCTAGAAATGCCAATAGCTCGAGAGGAGACACGGTTGCCGACCAGGTCATGTATATGACCTAGCGCATCTCTGAGTCGACATGGTCTCGAAGCCTACCACATCAGCTGAGTCTGGCCAAGTGGGATGCAGGAAGTAGTTAAGTCCCACCTGTTCCACTACACCTGTGGCCCTAAGCACATCTTCTTCCTTAGCAGCACTGTGTCACACCGATCTAATCTTCACCACCTTGAACCTGCCGAAGAAACTAGCCGTCGTCAGACCCTATGAGACAAGCGCAATTGCTCATTGATCTTTCGGTGACCTCGAGATCAAAGAGCGGAGACTCGTGACCACCGTACGCCCAGTGATGTGCTAGGCACCATGAGTGGAGATGCCACGTGTTCTGTCATCGAGCTTGGCCGTATGAGTAGCGACCCCGACTCCTCTCAGTCTATTACTATTCCTATAAGCGTGCGTGGAGGTCTGTCGCAACAAGAACACATGACAGCGCAATTGGGGACAATCTCAACCAAGCTAAATTAGAAGGAATTTGTAACAATTCATCTTACGGGGATCTTAAATTCAGGGTGTCATTTGGGAGATTGCAATTTCCTTGACCCTTCCTACAATAAGTTGCTTCAAATTCATTAATTTTTCACTGAAGATAAAAAATTTGGGAAATATGCACAAAAAATTCATTAGGTCCCCCAACCATCGGGCAGGTTTGGGAACTTGTCGTCCCATTTTGGTCAACTTTGGTGATGCAGAAGTAAACTAGCTATAATGAGGGTAATTAATTTATTACAAATTTCTTCGCCCCTTGCACACTTTAGAGAATTTATCAGAGCTCTCTAGGCATCCCAAGTACATTAAAATGATCTTCACATCTAGAGTTAAGAGTACTCGGCCAAATTTATAATTTGCAGGTACAAGATGGCATCATTCAGGAGAAACATGGATCATCTACTATTACAACATTTCCTTCTGTACATGCATCAGAAAACAAAATTTCAACTACAATTCAAATAATTGAATTTAATCATCAAGTACTGATCTATAGTTCAAATAAAGACATAAAAAAAATCTGGCCAATGGGTGGTTACCAAATCTCCTTCGGCTAAATTCATAGCTTGTCATGAGAATCGACAAATATGTCTTGTTGCCCTTAATGGCCAAAGGAAGCTGGCTAATTAAACAGTGTATAATGACACATGCCCTAGAGAGAAATGTCAAAGCTGATGTAAGAACAACAGTGGCTGCTGAAAGAACACAATCATGCCCCCTTAATTAAATCGTGGTTGGTTAATTTTTTTCAAGTGGATGACCACCTCATTTGGCTTGTGCATCAAGAGATGACTGAGAATCAAGTCTAACTGCAAATTAATTGAGCAGATATGAGTTGGATGTTGTACATCATGTCACACAGTTACAAACCACCAAAAAATATAAAAACTTGAAATTAAAGTGAAACATCCAACACTTGAATGTACTACTTAATTATTCGCCAAGTGGGTAATCGCGGTTGCCCTTGGTTTGGTCACCAAATTAACTGCCACCACTGGCCACTACATCACTTTGCAATTAACGAAATTTGAAATGCACATCGTTGTTTGACTATGTTTGGGAGCAAAAGTGAGTGATCTTTACCGTTTGTACACATATCAGAGCGTCCCTGATATAAATAAACATATAAAAAGTGCAAAATGATAATGTTAATTAATTAGGGTAAGGTTTAATCTCTTACCCTGATATGAATCCACTGAAATTTATAAAACCCCTCGCTGAATCACAAAACCATGCATTGAGTCCACATTTCAAGAAGATCTATAATGAGTTCCGTACTAGGGATATGCAAAAAATTCATAAGCATATATATATGGATTTCCCATTAGGTTAATTACTTAATACAATAAAAAATATTCAGCAATTTAGAATATTTATTTGCCTACTAATTTCTTCACATTTTCGTTAAGGTAGGTATTTGATGGCTACTTTATGGAAACAACACAGATATTGTTGAATAATGAAACTATCCGAATAAAATAAAATGATATTTTTTAAAAAAATATTTCCTCCGTCCCAAAATATAGCAACCTAGTACTAGATAAGCCATTACTTAGTACAACGAATCTGATAGGTGATGTCTAATCTATACTAGGTTACTATATTTTGAGACGAGAGAGTAAATCTTACTGCAACATTGTTTCTAGAAGCCTTAGCCTTAGGATGATCCAAAGCAGAGAGAAGTATGCATCAACCACACGTACATGTCAAATTTGGAAATGAATTGTCATGCTGTGTTCCTCAAGAACACTACTAGCTAGCTAGGCTAATTAAAGAATGACATGTGGACAAAATGAAAAGAGGACCTTACTTTTTTTTTTTTGCATCATTTTCGAAAAGGATGGCCTTGCCAGACAACAGTCAAATTTGTCCAATTCATTGGACCTTAGCTTTATTATACGGTACGAAGCCACGTATACACGCACCATCACGCACACGTGGTTCTAAAAGTACGTGTGGAAATATTTCTCGAGCATTCATAAATTGTTGAGTACTTATTGGTCTGTACAGCAATATAGCCTAGAAGGTGTTGTGCAACCACAGTGTAGCACGATAGGTCGGTGGCTCCAATCAGAAAGGAGCTACAAGCATAATTATTTTCACAAAGACATCCATAGAAAATTAAGCAACTTTTGGTCCTATCAATAGGGACACACACTGGCGGTGGCCTATCTTCTAGGCCATCATGGCTGGCTCAGGCTTGGCGGCGTAGAATTTATTTTGTGTTATTTGAAAGGTTTAATTTGACGGGAGCATTTTAATTTATAGCAGATATTCACTTTATATGTACAGTAATATATTCGTGCATTATAATAGATCTATATCACTGAAAATGGATCTTAAGATCTTATGATTTCAACACATTACAACGGTTCTATTATCACTGAAAATGAGATACCGATCATTATTATTATAAATAGGCTCGTCTTTCGGTTTTCACTTAAACGCTACGTACGGACGGTGCAAAGAGGGACGGAAGGAGGACTCCCGTTTTACAGTGATAAGAGATTTATCCAGGCTAAAAAAAAAAAATTCTTAGATCCGTTACTGCACACACACCATGTATTGTGTGAGTTAGCCGATTGAGTTCCGATCTTTTCTCTTTTTGGTTTTATAAAATTACACTTACGACATAACGTGTGATTTTGTGGGTGTTTTCCATGCATGCCTGATCTATCGACTATGGCTAATAACCCTAAAAAATTAAACATTTGAAAGCAAACGTCGTCTTCGATCGCTCACATAATTAATATAATCTTGGTACCATTTGATACATGCGTTACTTCTATACAGTACGTGTAATATAAATAGTACCAGCTATATATATATATATACACACACACGGGTGAACATTCAAAGAGTCAAGCAGCCTGCCCCATCATATGGAGAACAAAATAGATCTAGTGAAGCCAATAATCTCAAGAGGCACATCAATATGCTGTGGCGTTTAATTTGCCTGACTATTTCTGGTAGATCTCCACCGTCCATTCTGTCTCGATCGATCGGTAGCCGTCGATCAGCCAGGTGCCGGTCCCATGGATTCTCTTTGCTTTCGGTCGCATGGATGCAGCTGTTGCTGCGTTAAATGGGTGGGCCACAATTGAATCTTTCGGAATGTGTAAAACTTTGAAATGTTTGAAAAGATTTGTGTCGGTTTGTTTGTAAGAGAGGAACAGGAGACATCACCGACCGTGGATGACCGTAGAGGATGGACCAGCTTATACCATGAGCGCTTCTTGATTTCGAAGGCTCATATTTCGCTCGATATCATGGGAGGACAGGAAATAAACTTCAATTTTGTTGACTTAGCTTGTTGTATATATATTGACTGATTCGACCTCTGCATGTTTTAGGTCTGGCTGAAATCATTGCCTCTCTCTGTTGACCATCATTTTTGTTTCTAGTATTCTTTTCTCTCCGTTCCAAAATATAGCTAACTTTATATTTAAATTTTGTTTTAAATAGAACTAACTAGAACATATAAAAAAATAACTTTATCTTTCTTTCCTATACTATCTCTAGTGGCCACATCGTCCCATCAACCCTTAAGATCCATACACCATCCATATTATTCTTAATTTCTATTACCCAACTATCTATTAATGAGACTATTTTAGACATTTTACACTAATTCTTAATTTTTTAAAACACTTTTAGGAAACTTTATTTTATGATGGAGAGAGTAGCTTTCACATATGTTAAATAATATGTTTATAGTCCTCTTGTTAGGTTCTACCAACCTTCCGTGAATTAAATTTGAGGATGATATTTTCCGACAATTTGCACTGTGTTTGAAGACCTAATGCCCATTTAAATTTGTTATGGTTCTGTCATGAGATGTCCTTGCCATTTTAGCTTAAAAATATCATGATTTTCGTGGTTCCAAAACCAACAAGCTGTGTTAATCGTCATAATTATTAAAAATTGTAGGATGGGTACCAACCTAAGAATCTCAGTACAATTTAGCTAGCATGCATCGTTGTGATTTTCACAATCAAGTTCTTAATGACAGTAGTGACATATTGTAGTCAGTTCATTGTAGTAGCTTCCATTATCAATGGAGAATTCTACCTTTAATTCGCCTCTCTCCAACTGCAATGGGACTTGATCATAGTGTCTTACACACTACAGTGTTATGTTTGGTTCAGTTAATGCTTGAAACAAACAACATACCCTGGACCAAAACTAATGTAATCAGTATTTCTTCGTTCCAAAGCGAATGTGATTTGTTCCTACCACATATGTCTTCTAGGCTTCCAGCTGCTCAACAAATCTTAGCTTGACAGATGAATTAATTCCACAAGGTGAGGTTGGAATTTTGTATCCTACGTATCGCCGATTCATCCGATGATCACACAAAGAATAGAATCCACTAAAATATTGTTAAAGGTCCCATTTAGAGGACAGGAATTTCACAGCAAACAATTCGATTCCCATGGGATTTAGGAAATTTCCCAACTTTCAAGGGGCACTCTTATTAGTGATGGCCCAATTAGATTATTCAAATATGGTTCTCTTTGGATTTAGAATAGGTAAATTTAATTTAATATTGCAGTTCACGAAATCTCTACTCTGACAGCGGAAAATATGTGGCAACATAGATATTTCCAGTTCTAGTAAAATTTAGTATGTAATCCATTTTTTTATAATTGTTTCTTTACTCATTTTACAAATTTGAGTTGACCAAGTCTAGTGCAATCGCAATGAAAAAAAATAATAGTGCAAATGCAAAGGAGGCTTTTGTTATAAAGGAAATATAATGTCCGGCCTCTGCACCAACAATAATGGATGCATACAACCCAATACCAGAAACTGGATTAGCTCGTGTCAACGTCTGGCAAATACTGTCAGGACTAGCTTGCCAGGGGAAAACAAATTTATCTGATGAATAACATGATTTATTGGCAATAAGATTTAAACACTAATAAGTGAAGTCATGCACCCACAACTTCACTATTATGCTAGGATTTTGCGGGCAGGGGAGACTTGATGCCCTGGGAAAAGGATAGTGATCAGAGAAAAGGTTTAACATCTAAACACCAAACTTAGAGGAACTGGCAAGTTAATAATAACAAAAAAAATGCTTGTCATATACTAATAGCATATATTCCTGAATAAATGTTGTATCTATATAGTTGATGTTTTTTTATCGTGTACTTGTCATGTTTTGTAACTTTTATTCATGGTCTTATGCACTGTAAATATTGTAATAATTAGATGTAGCTTATATTGAAGCAAGAACCGGGATTCCCATCATTAAAAAAATCAGGTAAAGTATCTTTTGACATGCAAACCATAAAATAGAGAGAATAACAAGAGTGATAAAGCACGTATAAGAGCGGTCAACCCCAACTGTTGTTTCTATTATCCTGAATTATACATGGTGTCAACAATAGCAAATTTCAGATTCACACTGAAAGTGCTCTATTATTAGTCCTTAAAAATTAAACCGCCCTTCAAACCGACGAAACGATAAGAGATTAGCTCACTAATCACTAATCAACCTAATTAAAGCCACCCATTGTAAAGCCATTGGCCGTTGCTATAGCTGATCAGCTAGCTGCAACCTAATTAAAGTGCCCCAACGTAAGCACATGTTTTGTCAACCAAATAATCGCTGTCACCTTACGTGTCGGATTATGTGTAGCTACCCAATTAGTTTTGTTTGCTCATAATGCAGTTTAGTTTGTCACTGGCATATCACCACACTAGATGACGTGGCCGTGTAGGATCTAGATATAGGGTTTTGTTTAATTGCTCTTGCCTATAGTTAATTAGTGAGGTGTAGTGTGATTAGCTCAAAGAGGTTAGCCACTTGGCGGCACATGATTGGGCAGGGGTTGAGGGTTTTAGAATGTTATCAAGACTGACGGAGATCAGCAGCAGTCAACGAACTCCCTTGGCTCAGCATGACTGCATGCAAATTAATTATTAGAAAAGGAAAAGGTTCTAGAACCGTACGAATATTATGTTAATTCACTGTCGTTAAAACACACGTACAGTTACGGATTTCTGGCTGAGTATACAATCTCATCGTCTGCCTTTTTTTTAATCGGCCGTAGCCAAAATTTAAATTATAATACTTAATTTTAGAGTTAATTTTAAGATTTTTTTTATCATAGTTTATTTTTTACATTGATTTTTAAGTCGCTAAAGACACGGATATAAAAGTTCTACTCATAAATTATTTTTGGTTACTTCATTTATTTTTTTATGGCAGCCGTAGAGCAAATGCTGAGAAGCTATATATCTGGAAATTCAGTCTTGTATTGGACAATCTCATGTCACTGCAGCTCAAAATGTTTTTTAAAGGTTTATGCTTTATTTTCCTGTTTGCTGATTCTATGATGCTCCGATATATATATATACATACACCAGTCGAATTGGACAAGAATAGAGATTAAATTCGCTGTATTTGTTGCGCAGAAAAGTCGCAGATGCTTTCTCTTGGTTTGGAAGTAGCAACTTCCCTACTTTTCAAGGGGAAGATCGAGTAATTGCCACTTGCAGCTCCATGATCTCTATCCCCTTGGCCATGGATAGACAGCAACAGCAATAGCCAAAGCCTCTCTCTCCACCGCACGATGCGTGAGCAACGGCCCAGATCACTGGAGCACCTAACTTGTTTGACATGGAAACCGCACCCATCTAGCCGACAACGGCTAATCAGCGATTGACAAACCAGGGCACAAGAGAATTAGCTCTGCAGGTACGAGACACGCAAACTTAGTTCTCTGGCATGTGACATTCTATGCTGATTAACCAATCACATGTGATGGATTATTTCGGCTGAAATGCTAATTATATGACCAATTCTCGGCGCTCCTATGGCTCGCGTCTTCAAGTAGACCTTAAAGTAGACCGTAGCACGTTTCTTCTTTCAGTTGTAGAGCCATATGTGTACCTGTTAGGGTTTTTGGTTTTCACAATCAAGATAGGGGCATAAATAGAGCTCCTCAATTACTAACTCTCAAATAAGCTAAGTTTGTTCCAAAGTATGAAATTCAACCCTACGCAAATACATTTATATCTACATGATTGAACATGACCAATATTAGTTTTATATACTACCTCCCACTATTTTTTTTCCTTTTTAAACAAGTTTAATTATACTTAAATATAAGAAACAATTACAACCCTTTTAAATATAAGAAACAATTACAACTTTATTATTACACGAAAAAAGACAGTACAGCCACAATGTTGACTAACTTTGGTACGCACAAAAGCATATGAACATGCATCGGCCACAATCTTCACTCCTTTTACAAATCTTAAAGCCGGCATCACCAAATAATTTGACGACACACACCATAAAGCCAGCATTACTGATTGGATCATCGGTAACCTGACAAACAAATCTTCTTACATCCATACGAAAGCAAGAAAAGGCAAAAGATTCTAGACAATTTAACTCCATGAATATCCTGAAAGACAAATCTTAATCTACCTAATAGACAACTCTAAAAACTTTATTGAGATGAAACCCTAACAACTTACTGGGAAAAAATGATAGACATGTCCATTCTCCCTCGCAGCTGATGAGGACACTAGAGCGGAGGAGGAAGGAGACCAGAGGGTCTAGCAACCGAGAAGATTGGCAGCGACGCGAACTGTCTCACAAGACGTGTGAGAGCTGACCTTTTCTCTATGTAGTATTATTATTAGTGTACGTACCTCATATACATTTATTTTCGGGCATATAGAATTAAATTATATATTGATCTAAGTTTAGAAAATACCAAAGTTTAGAATAAAAAAATTGGTATCTCTCTGTACCTCCTAAAGTATTGTAAAAACACTCTATTACAAATATCTTAGCTAGAACTCAGGACTTACCAAGCCTAGATTGTAACTCTACATGCCATAGCCAGTTTCTTTTTCTAAAGCTTGCTCGACCGTACAATCCGGATAACCTCACTCCCTAAGCTGAAGTACATGTGTGTTGACCATTGGTTTCCCAGAAAGCTGGAAAAGAACACAACAAATTAAAGAGATCGAAAGCTTGCTGCTGCATTGCTTGCTGGCACAATTGTTTACAGAGTACAAAACATTACAACTGATTGATCTTTTGATCTGTCGATGGCAAGGTAAATTCAGAGAAGGCCTCTCAACATGTAAACATCTCTCCATCGGTTTCACCCAAGAAAATGTTGCACCTACCAAGGACAGACAGCTGGCTTGGCTGAAACGTGGGCCCGGCAGAGGATAATTAACTCTGACCCTGACTGGTGGACCCGGCCAATCAGGAGCTGCCAAGTCAGAGGCCCTGTGTCTAGGAGTGATTGCTGGGTGGTTCTTGGGTCAATTTCCATGGCTGGCTATTGATCATTAAGTGATCAGATCAGCTAAGGTCCATGCTTCACATTTTAAAAACCTATATATATATATATATATATATATATATATATATATATATATATATATATAGTTTGGAGTCTCATGGTGTCCGGGTCTCAAGGTCTGAAATACACGAATTTTATTTAATTTTTTTAGATTTTTTAACTTCTAGATATATACCTAGGTGTAATAGTTTGATTGATATCTATACCTTACAACAAAACATCTTAAATTGAAAGTTATTTCACCATTTCATATCACATATTTAGTTAATTATATGTTTGGATGATATCTACCTAGAATCAAAATTTAAGAAAAAAAGGGATGCATAAGTTCAAATTCAGTTCAAACTTGTTTGAACTAGCTAGTAAACAAGTTAATATTTATACCCAAAAAGTTTTTAAATTTTTCATATTCATTTAAATTAGATATATACTTGATTTAAATCTTGATGCCCGGACACCATGGTGTATTAAGTAAATTTTATATACATATATATACACATATTATATATATATATATATATATATAGTTTGGGGTCTCATGGTGTCCGGGTCTCAAGGTCTGAAATACACGAATTTTATTTAATTTTTTTAGATTTTTTAACTTCTAGATATATACCTAGGTGTAATAGTTTGATTGATATCTATACCTTACAACAAAACATCTTAAATTTAAAGTTATTTCACCATTCCATATCACATATTTAGTTAATTATATGTTTGGATGAATCTACTTAGAATCAAAATTTAAGAAAAAAAAGATGCATAAGTTCAAATTCAGTTCAAACTTGTTTGAACTAGCTAGTAAACAAGTTAATATTTATACCCAAAAAGTTTTTAAATTTTTCATATTCATTTAAATTAGATATATACTCGATTTAAATCTTGATGCCCGGACACCATGGTGTATTAAGTAAATTTTATATACATATATATACACATATATATATAGGCTCCTTTGCAGTGGAGGAATTTTATAGGATTAATTTTCACATGAATTAGTTCAATTCTTACGGAATTCCTAAAAAAAATTCTCCATCCCAAATGAAGCCTGTATGTACACAGACATACAAATCCATGCATGTACAGTTACGAAAATTTAGAAATTGTGTCTTCAGATTTATAGATTGTCCTCAAAATATTTTCATATGATTACATGTGAAAAAAATACTAACACGATCTTGCAAAAGCTATGAGAGAAAGAGTAGCATTATATTCTACTTCCAAAATATCTCTATTAATGGAAACCAACTCCATGGCACAAATGTCATACAGCATCATTCAAAGAAGGTACTGATTGTTTAATTCACCAAATATCAGACCAGATTTTTCAGATGGAAATTAACCTCTACTAGAACACAGCTGCTGTCACATACGCGGAAAAAACTTTATGCTGCAATAGTTTTCAAAGCATTTTCATCAGATGAGAGTACTCAAATGTCACTGCGAGTTGATGCAGGTATCATACAGTGCTACAAGATCTTTTTGCCAGCAGCAGTCACAGTCGTACGCAGATGATTCACGGAATGACGGCAAGATCCGACGGCTGACAAGACGCTATGTTCTTAAATCTAATGACGGATGGCCGAAAGGCTAAGTACCAGTTGGTAGATTTCTTTTCCCTTTTTTCCTCGTGACAATGAAATGCTGATGCAAAATAATACTCAGAGTGAACATGGCATGTGTTTGCAACTACACTTTTCCTGCCTTCTCCTGATAACCTGCCTCAATATTTAGAATTTTAAAAAAATAAATTTAAATTCAGAATATTTTGATCGATTGCGGGTCAAAAACTTCAATATGTTTATTTATGTTTTTTGAGGGTTGCAGTATTTCTAGGAATACCAGTCCTCGGAACCTTACTTTACTCCTGGTCATCCTAAGGAAATGATGTAAGAATCGAACTGATTCATGCGAAAATATTGAAAACTTAATTTATAAAATCTCATGAGAGTATAACTAATTAATTTAGTGTCAAAAAATCTACGAAATACTAAAATGTTTTAAATTAGAAAACATATTCCAGACTCTTCCATTTTTTTGTGCTTAAATGAAAAGGAAAGTCAGAGCATGGCATGAGAGAAAAAAAAACGAGAAGAAGAAGAAGAAGAGCTTGCTCATGACATCTCTCTCCACCCCTGGCATCCATTATTGCAGAGTAGTTTAATCCTCCGGCCTTTTAAGACCCCTCCAAGAAGCTCTTGCTGGCGTTGCTTGCTGCTGACCAGCTCTCCCTCCTCCTCCTCCTGACATCCTCATCCCTTGCAATTTGCAGCCTCCTCTTCTCCTCCCTTGGTTTATATACTACTCAGTACCCTGTCTTAGCAGCAACCACAGCTTCCTGCTCTGCTCTTCTTGAGCTTCTTCCTCTTCTGTACTCTCTTCAACTCTCTCTCACCAGACAGGAAAAATTCAGAATCTTGATGGGGATCTGTGCATCTTCAGAGCACCTGGAGCAGGTTCAGGAGTCTGATGAGAGCATTGTGTATGTGAAGGATGAGCAAGGAGGAGGGGGTAGGGGGCTGGAGAGTGGAGCCAGGAAGGTGGCCTCCCTCTTCTCCCAGAGGGGCAAGAAAGGCCCCAACCAGGATTCTGTCATCCTCTGCCAGGTATCATCTTCTAACTCTCTGTCTGAATCTGCTCTGCTTGAGATGGCTCAGATCAATTGCTCAATTTCTGCTCTTGCTGAGGCTGCTCAGATCAATTGTTTGGTTCTGTACTCAAAAGGGTTCAGGTTCTTGGCGTCTTCATTGCATAATTAGTTCAGGACTTCAGGTTGTTCTTGAGTGCATGATTTGCTTAGGTCAGCAGCTAGTAGTTAGTAGAAAGAGAGAAAAATCTTTTCTTTCCCTTGCAGAATTGCTTGGTTTTTCATTTATATGGTGGGATTGGTGCCTTTCTTGTTGAATTATTTGTAGGTGTGATGTGTGGTGTGTAGTAATTGCCTCTTCTTGGGGGTGTTCTTGATCCTGGCTGCAGAATTTAGTGGCTCTCAACTTTGTTTTCTTCCATTTCTTGAGAGTTCTGGTGGTTGTGTACAGGACGGTTATAGATATTTAGTTGAACAGTGGGATGGATTCATCCTTGAGGGTGAAATTATTCCGTTTAAATTTCTTTTCTTCCATGACTAACCACGAATATTATCTTTGACAAGAAAAAATGTAGTTTTGGTTGGTCTTGGCTAAGTCTTATATCCCCTTGGTTAACTTCTTGACTTTCTTCAGATCACAATATATTCCCATGAAAAAAATTCACCTTTGGCGTTCCAGACTGTGATAACAAATTTCCTCTCATGTTGTCACAACCAACCATTAACTTAAAATTTTAGTTTAGAAGATGAAAAACAGTTTCATCTTGAAAATTAGTTTAGAAGCTGACAAAACTGTTTCATTTTACTTCTCCCAAGAGAGGTGGTGAAGGAAAACTCTCAAAGGTCAAGGGGGGTTAATTAGATAACTTCAGATCATGAACAGTAGTTAGTACCTAGGTTGTGCTAATCTACTAATAATAACTGTTTAGATGTGATCTGCCAAAGGACAGCTTTACACTTAAAAAAGTGTAATCACTTGAGACTTACTACTTCTTTTCCTCAATGATTGAACCCCATGTGTCCCAATCTTTAGGCACACCATGATTCTCCCAATCTTCTCCAAAAAGATTGCTCTTTTAACAAACACCACTAACCTCACCTACCTACCATCTTAATTTGTTTATTTACAGCATCAATCTCAAGCAAGATATTCTCAGAGATCATCTGAAAATTTGCGATTTTTTAGCTGTTGAGGTGATCAACTCACATGCAAAGACGCAATGTGGTCTGATTTGTTGTTGTTGTGATCATCAGGGGTTCGGCATGGAGGACGGCGTGTTCTGCGGCGTGTTCGACGGCCATGGCCGGTGCGGGCAGTTCATCAGCAAGCTGGTGAGGGACTACCTGCCGTTCATGATCCTGAGCCACCGGAACGCGCTGTTCCTGGCCGGCGCCGACGACGGCGACGACCTGGCGTTCAGCGACGACGCGTCGCCGCCGCCGTCGTCGACGGACAGCAGCGGCAGCTCGTCGCCGCAGCCGTCGGCGTCGGCGTCGGCGCAGATGCTGGAGGAGTGGAGGGAGGCGTGCACCAACGCTTTCGCCGCCATGGACGGCGAGCTCAAGCTCCAGGCCAACCTCGACTGCTCCTTCAGCGGCACCACCGCCGTGTGCGCCATCAAGCAAGGGAAGGACCTCATCATCGCCAACCTCGGCGACTCCAGGGCCGTTCTTGCCACCATGTCGGACTCCGGCTACCTCCAGGCCGTCCAGCTCACCGTCGACCACAAGCCCAACGTCGCGGAGGAGGCGGCGAGGATCAAGAGCTGTGGGGGGAGGGTGTTCGGGGTGAAGGACGAGCCGGGGGTGATGAGGGTGTGGCTGCCGGGGGAGAACTCGCCGGGGCTGGCCATGGCGAGGTCGCTGGGGGACCTGAGGCTGAAGCGGCACGGGGTGATCTCGACGCCGGAGGTAACGGCGCGGCGGGTGTCCGGCGCCGACCTGTTCATCGTGCTGGCCACCGACGGGGTGTGGGACGTGCTGAGCAACGAGGAGGTGGTGTCCATCGTGTGCGCCACGCCGCGGAAGCAGCACGCGTCCAAGGCGGTGGTGGAAGCCGCCGTGCAGCGGTGGCGGACCAAGTTCCCGACGTCCAGGGTGGACGACTGCTCCGCCGTCTGCCTCTTCCTCCACGACCACACCTGGGGCGCCGCCGTCTCCGCCGCCGCCAGGAACGCACGCAGGGCGGCTGCGCCGGCGGCGCACGCGCAGAGCTGAGGAGAGGAGGAGGAGGAGACCAAGAAGCTCCCGCTCCGGCGAGCCGCCGATCTTGTCCGTGTTTTTGCAGTTTTTGTTGCTCTTGTCGTGCTGCAAATACAAATAGACAAATATAGTCTATTGTAACATAGTGTAGAGAAGATGGGGAGAAAATGGCAATTGCCAAATTGCAATGTTGCCAAGAAAAAGGGAGGCAAAAAAGAAGCTGTTTTTTTTTTACTTTTGATGATCATAGCGAGTGAGAGATTGTGATGGCTGAAGAATGGCAATCTGTCGTCAATCTGATGCTGTTTGTGAGATTCCACTTGCTTGTTGGCAATTAGGAACTTTGGAATGACATTGTAAATACCACGCAAAAAAATTTGTAAATAGTTGGCCATGTGGTGTCTAATGCATACTGAGCCATGATTGTGTTATCATTGCCAATAAGCTCAGGCATAGCTGCGTGACATAAAACCCCAAATAGCGAATTAGGACGTGCTAAACCCTGCATAAAACCCCAAATGGCGAACTATGACATTAAACTCTACATAAAACCCAAACGGTGAACTAGAACACTAAACCCTACAATTACTACCGATGTCGTCAGAGGTGAAGAGCTTGAAGCTCATAAGATGTAAGTTTCTCCTCTATTTTCTTGTCTTCTTGAACTGGCTATTCCAGGCTCTATTTAGCATTAGGAATTTTGCAAGAAACCCCACATGGAAAAATTTAAAATAACAAACAACTTCATGATATCATTAGTAATAGTTGAGAAATACATGAACGAACAACCCGGTTTATATATAATTTCCCAAAACAGCATACAATCATGAAATTTATTATCATGTGTAACATAGCTTCCTACCAGCAAACACATTTATTATAATAAAACACAACACACTTAGATAAGTGACTTTAGGTTCAAAGAGCCGTATAGAATGAAGGACAAAACCTAAGGCGCATCAAAATCTACCAAATAAGAAACCACCGGTGCATATTCTAGGATCTATGTGGCTTTTATCTCAAAGAGCAGATGATGTAACTGGAAAAAAAATTAAATGCGAACTTGTGGCCCCAAATTAGCACAAGAGCAAAATTTTACACAACAAATTCCACCACAAAATGGAGCTAAAGCTTCTGCAACACACATTTCAATCGAGACGGCTACATGCATCTCAGAATTTCAATCGAGGCGGCTTCATCTCCAATTTTCCAATTCAACGATGCATGACTGTACGGTGTGTACGGTCTCCCACACTTGTTTGGGTCGATCAAACTCAAAGGCCTTGTCAGCCAACCAATACCAGGCCACTGCAGCCAGTGTGGGCCCCACGTGTCAGGGCCAAGGTGGGGGCCAGGTCATAGAATCCAACGGCGCCTCGATGGAAAATTAAACCACCATATGGGTCGGAATTCCGGTGATTCCAAATCGGCAAATTATTCTAAGTAGCTCGTGTTCTAAATTGAATTGAAATGCTATGCGAGGGATGAATAGTCTAGAACAGTGGATTTGGGCAGCATTCGGGTACCGATCGACGTGAAGGGGACTGTTTGAATGTTGAACCGTTCAATTAGGGGGCACAGCAAATCGTTTACGAGTTATTACTACCTTAATCAGCATAAGGCACCAAATGTGTCACGTCCATGTCTTGGAGCTACACATTCTCTACACTATTAATACGTAGAGCCACTTGTAGTTGTAGGGGGGCGTTGGAATTTGACTCAATCTACCAGCACACCAAGCAAAGGGACGCATCATGACTCTTTCAGGCTTGGGATGCAGTGCACTGGGACTGGCAGTTGGCACTTTTTATACTTTTATGATGAGTAAATTGTATTTTGCACTGGGCAAAGTGTGTCTTGTTTTACTCTGTACCGGGTTTAGTATATTTTCACTTTGCACCTTAGTATATCAAAATAAGTTTCACTTTGTATTAAATTACGTTATATAATTGAAGAAAAATCTTGTGAACTACTAGTAAACTTATTAAACTTTTTGAATTTAGACCACAATTTACAAAATTTCATTTTGATTTCATATAAAATTTGATGAAATTTCTATAGATTTGATGATGTATCATGTTATAAAGTGAAACTTACTTTGATATATCCCGGTGAAAAGTGAAACTATATACTAAACCCAGTGCAGAGTGAAACAAGATACACTTTACTTGGTGTAAAGTAAAGTAAAGTGTAATTTACTCTAATTTTATTTTTTGGTGGTTGCTTTTTTTGATGGAAATTCTTTAGGTAATTGCTAAGGAGTACTATGTAATTTAATTTGAGTGTTTTCTCACTGGAGTTGTGGATACTAGAGTTCCATAATAGCTATGGTATATATGTTTGAATATTCACGCTTTAGATTCGTCTCATAAGCATCATAACCACTAACTCGATCAAAATAGGGTTGGAGGGATGAGGGTAACATGACAGAAAGGAAGGAAGAAGAAAAAGAGGTGGTCACGGTAGTGTTGCCAAAACCATGTGCGAAGAAAGATGACGGCGGTTTAAACGAGAACCAATAAGTTAATTACAAAATGGTGAGCGGTAGCTACAATGGAGGAAGAAGGGTTGTGAAAGGATAAGGATAACGCCAGCCGCCATGGCGGCTCACCGGCACGGTTACACGGTAGCAATGGCCTGCTAGAAGGCAGTGTTGGCGCCCAAAAAAAAATAAAAACCAACAACGTGACAGTGAGGGTGCAATGCAGCGCCACTGCCAGCGGCAGCACGATGACAACAAACGCCAGTGTGCACCCTGCAAACGTGAACTGAAATCACATCCAGTAAAGAAAGATAAGCCCCGTTGAAAAACCGCGCCAAGTGTCAAGGTCACACACTCCTGCGTTCAAACACACTCGTGTTGTCAAGGTCATCAGTACGCGCATACATAACCTGTCAAAGATTAAATTACTGGGCCCCAGGTTCTAAACAGCAAAAAAAAAACAAACAAACAAAAACATTGGATTGATCCGAATGAGTCGCATAGTACATGCAAGCAAGTACGTTGTAAACGTAACTCAACTTGCACGGTGGCTAAGTGACAGCAGGGGGTTGAAAAAGTGCAGGCAAACGAAACCAAACACTGTGAAAGAGAAACCTGCGTGCTCCAGGAAGAAGGGGCCAGGAATGGCACCACGCGGAGTAGACAAGCTGAAGCTGCACCTGCAGCTTCTCTCTCACTTTCCATGGCACCAACCAACCTTCCTCAGATGAAGGCTACAAAGGTTTGTTCTGCTCTTCTGGAAAGCCAAATGTCTGTACATGGCAATAGTATTATTTCTACAACTAACAGGGATAAAAATTGTATTACACATATTTCAGTTTAAGGGAAGGTCAAGAAGAGATACATGCCACAAATTTTGGTCACGTATGGATTAATGAACAGGGCAGCAAAGAATAACTACAATAACTGTAATAAAATTTTATGCTCAAAGATTTCGATGTTCATGACAACAGATGGTTAGCCCTGGCTAGGTGGCATTACATGTGAAGAAATGAAAAGGAAAAAAAAATCTTACAGCCCTGGTAAGCAGATATATTCTTGTGACCTTCGGTGAAATTAGCATCAGCATTGTCATCTATCTTCTGCTTTATCTTTCAACTGCTGATTCTGGGTACAAGGCAGCAATCATATCTTGGGACCAAAAACTTTGATATGATTAGAATATATATTTCACATTTACTAAAGAATCAGAAGGGAGCAGCCTGCTACGGTAGTAAGTAGCATCGGAAGTGGTCTCGTGGAAACCGACTGCCTCTTTTGGCCCCAATCATGGAATTGATGACAATGTCCTTGCACCACCTCCCTGGTTGCATGTGAAAGTAGAAGGCTTTCACGTCAACCAAACCAAAAACATTTTTCTCTCTAGCATGTTATCTATGCATAGTACATGTACAAGCTATTTGCAGCAGCACACGCGATGGAATTCTCAGTTGGGTGCCATGCAAGATGGAGCAACTTTGTCGAAAGGTCATAAGAACTTCCATTAGCATCAACTCCCAGATTTTCCCCACCTGTTTCATATGAGCTAATGTGATGAGGAAAAGGACAATCAAAATTGAACCAGAGCTAGGTCCATGAATGTGGCTGAAACAATCAAGTCTAAACACAAAATAGAATCACATACCTCTCCTCACGGCACGGGTCAGAGAGGTCAGGGTCCGTGCAGGCCTTGTTGGATTAGCAACTTGGCGCCTATGGTTTTCAATTCCAACAGTAGAAATGAAGTTTAGCAAGGCTTAGAGAAAAAGTCTGCATTTGAGTGTGTTTTGGGTTGGTGTTGACATGATGTGTTTATACCTACAACTAAATGGCCACTAGTCATCTATGTTGAATGATTGGCAATCCAACCAACTTTGACAAAGAAAACTCAAATAAAATATTCTTCTTTTATTCTTTGTAGGTAGCGCCGAAAATTAGGCAGCAGCATTGAGCTAACTTAGACAGGAAATCATGGGGAACAGCCGAACAGGAGACAGCTCATACAAGGGGATAGTCCATACCTAGGTAGAGTATAAATAACACCGACTCACAATAATAGAAACAATACCCACAAGATGAGACATACCTCATGGGATTTCTGCTTGCTTCCAAGGTGGTTGCCTCTGCATTTCCAGGAGTACAACCAAAAACGCGAAATAAATTGCTGCAGTTGAAGGCACCACAAGGAGAGTTAACACATAGTAGTTCCAAATAAAATAATAGTTAGCAGCACTGATAACTCGTAATGAGAACAAGCAGATACCTGTAAGAGCCAGTTGCAACACGAAGTCCATCCCCACTTAGACAACATTCGAATTTGTCAAATATTGAATCATTTTCATATAGATCACAGAGCTGCAAAAGATGACATTAACACGGCATGAGATTGTGACAATTCTTGAGGATTGCTATTTTTGCTATCATTCAGGTTATAGAAACTTCACCTTAGGTCTTAAATATTCATGAACTTGGAAAGTTGCAACTGGGCCTGAATCCATGTTTAGATCCCATAACTGAAGAAAGAAAAGGAAGAACGAACTGATGACATTGCAAGCAGTAACCACTTAGATATATGATACATAGTATTAGAATCGGCTGCAGCATACATAAAAGTTTTAGCAAGAACTTCACTGTGGTTTAAAATAAAATGTCTACACTCTTAAGAATCATTTTGGTTCAAATGTCGTTTTCTAGCAAAACAATAGAAGAGAAATATGATGTCCATGATCCTAAGGGCTAAGTGAAAGTATTACTAAAGCTAATACTGCTTTCTGGCCAATCACTTAGTTGGGATTAAAAATTACCATATGACATTGTTAGGAATTGCAGAGACCACAGTAAGGGTTCAAGCAAATGTACTTGAAGATAGTGAAAAACCTAGGGTTGCCTAACACTAAAAACCCAATGCACATGTAATGAATACAGCTAATTTACAAGTTATAACATCGTAAATGAATTCAATCTACCAAAAGAAGCATTACAACAGAAGAAAAATGCAAGACGAGCACGTTCACACAACTTTTAAATCAAACCGGTACCAACTTGTCAATTTATATAGAAAGCAAAAGCTAAGAAACTCAACGAATAGGACAGCTTGATAAGTTACAGACCTTGAGAGTCATATAATCACGACTAAGGATGTGTCTTCCATCCCTTGCAAACTTTATATCTGAAACCGATGCAATTATCTCTGTAAAAAAGGATCTTGATCCAGCTGCTTCATGCTCCTCAAATCTGTACAGAATGCTCACTTCAATTTAGAGAACAGCTTGTGTAAATTTTAGCCATATAAATTAACTTCAAACATTTACAACTTTTCAGTTTCATTAAACATTGCCTTCTAAACAATGATAAATGTTCCATCAGGAAGTGCAAGGAGATCACTAACAGCTTAGCATGGTTGTCACACAGTGCTGATTGCCGCAGGTCAATAAGCCTGATAGAGCCCTTCGAGCTACTATACGCTAATGTATTACAATGAGTTGGGTGGAACTCCGCACATGTGATCACCTCTGAAATTTCACAGAATTTATAACATATGAAGCATGTTACCATAGGATAAAGAACAGAACAAACAGGAATTGTTTGACATAAGATCAAAATTTTACAGCAATAGCCAAAGGTGCTGCAGTATCAGCTGATCAACAGATAAATTGGGGATCACAAATGAAAGTAACATATCGGTTTTTGTTTTTGACCAACAATATACAGATTACCCATTTATGTTTACTAGTCACTAACCCATGCGTTGCACGGGCTATTATTACTGATACTATAAATATTGTAGTGGCTTCTATCAGTTGCTTCGAAATTGTAGTGGCATATATTAAAAGAAGAGCCCATATCAGTTGCTTGCTAATTCTTAATTTCGAATTTTAGAATTAAATTAATAAAATACTAAATTGAGGGTCCAAGCAGGGTATGATATCATATTTATTAATTACGAATTCTGAATTATTAAATTAGAGTTCATGCTATTTCCAAATGCATGGTTTATTTAATATGGACTCTCAACACAATTTACAGTCACAATAATACGATCCATCAAATCAATGGTCAGATCTTTCTAATTAACATGGGAGCTCCCTCGAAGTGCCCAATTAGTATAGGTAATTAGGTAACATGGGAACTTGTACCCTACATACCATTTAACACCTGTAGGGTGTCAATGGTTGCATGGTAAAAGGACTCTGGTTACTTCGCTATGCATCCTACTCAACTAATAGAGAATTCTATATAGAACATCTCATTATTGGACTGTGGACCAGCCAGTTAGGTAGCATTTGTGTGTTTAACATGTAAAACTAACCGGGAACCAAATATACAGCATGACTTAGTTTATCTCAGACTGAAATTTTTACCAGTTAGATCCTCCATGTTTGCAGGCTTCACATCAACAATATTAAAGCTCTGGTTGCTAATTTCCAGATTCCAAAGATTTATTCGCAGATCATCTGCTGATATGAATGTCTCCCCGTCACTTGGAGTAAAACAACATGAGAACATGATGTCAGCATAATGCTCATGATTTGAGAATCAACCGAAGCAGGTAGAACGCACAGATCAGTAAAGAAACACAGATACACATAAACAGACAAAGAAAAGAAGATAAATAAGCAGTGTAAAAGTATGGAGCCAATAAAACAACTGAACAAGAATCGAAATTACAAAATTACAAGTCTGATCAGGTATCCATAATATCAGGAAGGTAGCTAACCTATTATTTGAAATGGAATTAATATGGTAATCATGAGCATGTGCATATACACGCCGGCATCTTGCTACAAGGTTCAAGTCTTGGCCAGTAACCTGCATAGATAGTAAATAAAAATAAATACTCATACATTGTAATCATATGTGCAGTTTGTCAGGAGGAAAATCTATCTATAAGTATTCATGCCAAAAGGAGACTTATTTTACATGCAAACACCAGATTTGGTGCTGTACAGAACAATATGATTGCAGATGAGATGATGAATAAAGTGGGATAAGTACAACTACCACAGGCAGACGCAATGATGCGCATCCTCCAGGAGGAAATGATAGGTCTTTGTTTGGACAGTTGTATAACTTCTCTGAGCATCCACCATTTGGAAGAAGAGCTCTAGAACTACTGCTACTCGAACTGGAAACTGTACCATTATCTGAACTTTGAGAAGTATCCAAATTCATCACTGAAACTCGTTTTACTTTCTTCTCTTGCACCTGTAGATACAGTAAAACGGTAAGGTATCAATACTACAAAGATTAAGTAATAAGAGCTGAACAAAGAAAGAAATAGCATGGAAATCATTAACACTGTGAAGCGATTGTATGGTTCATTTGTATTTGCAAAGATCAAAGAATGAAATGCATGTGTTCCCTGATAGAACCAGTCTGTGTAGAAACATCATGTTCATACCAGGAGAAACTCTGAAATAAGTTTACTGTAAATATAACTCATGGCCTCATGGGACCAAAAACATGTTATAAAGTAAATATCAGATACAAGCTTCTGGCAGGCATGACAGAGCTAGGGAAACATTATGTAGGCAAGTGATCATACCCATAAGAAACAAAATGAGCATGGAAGCTTTGTGGTGCAACTGTACCTTCCAATACTTGATTGTTTTATCATTTGTCGATAAGAGAAAGATGGCATTGTTGGCTGTTTGGCACCACTTGATCTTGTTGATCTTCTCCTCTATTTCCAAACTTTTTAGGTAGTCGAACTGCATGGATTACATATAAATCAGAAAAACAAATTGACAAATTCAAGGATAGTTACTAACATGCTGTGCATATGGCTTGCACTTTTTGCTAGTAAGATAATCATCAAATCCTGCAACTAAAGCAAAGGAAAAATTTTGCCTGAACTTACAATCTCTGCCCCTATTACTTACAAACTTTATATAGTCATCAACGCACAAGTTTAACTATCTAACTGTTGCTATAGACTCTGATACTGCCTCCATTGTACAACATTGATGATCAATTTCATGTTAATTAATATGTTCGTATAAGATAGAAATGCTATAACATAACATTCTAAAATCACAACCATGTAGGTTGTATAAGGTTGGATGCGTGCATTTTACAAACAGCACCTATTCATGGATGAAGTGTACTAACAAATTACACCAGAGTGGATGTTTTTTTTTTACCTACCATTGAATGTACTGTCAGAATTGGAAATATATGCTTATGTTTCTAATTATAATGTGATTTCCTCTGACTTCAAATTTTATTATAAACTTTCAGGTTTAAGTGCTTGACTTGACTCAAGTTTTCAAGAAATTTAACACGGGCGAAAACATGTGGTCAAATCTGATATTGTCATTACTTTGAAATTCCTAGCAAAACTATGCAGTCCAACTGGGGGAGATATACATGTCACTCTGATTCATGGACAAAGGAAGATATTATAATTATAACCATTTTAGGATCCGCATACCTCCGGTTCATGACTCTGAAACTCAGTTTTGTAACGGAATTCAGGATGCCTGGCAATCGGGTAATCTTGTCTCTCAAGTTCACTCCGACTTGTGCTCTACACATAAATTGACTTCTATGAGAACAAGAGATTTAAGCAAGAAACCAATATAACTTAGATAGTTTGGTACTTACATCCCTGGAATCAGTTCTTTCAAATAAAACTACACGTCCACCTCTATCTCCAGTGGCAAGATGGTCACCGGATTTGTCAAACTCAATTGCAGAGATGATGTCAACTGAAACAAGAAACACATGTAATTAAGATGCCTATCGTGATATCAACTCTGGCTTGTGAAAAGAAGTCATGCACAAGTCATTTCACACAACCATCAAGCAAAATGAATAAAACCACAAACATCAGTCCATTTGAATTGAAGAGAAGAACGGACAATTTTATGTTAATTAACCTAGGACAAAGTATTCAAACAGGTTCGTGTGGACCATGTCACCATGGCAATTTCTAAAAAAAATAAAAGAGAGAGAAGAAAACATCACTGCTGTTTGGATAAATTTGAGCTCGCTCTTTAGTTTTATCAACTGCATGCGATCGTTGGTTGGCATTGATTGATTTTTTTCATCACTAAATAGCAATGAAGTGCATTTTCCCATTAGATGCTAGCACAACATTAGTAGGAGCTGAAATCATGTTAAATATGTGACAGTGGCAGAACTGGATCCAACAGAAATATAGTTTGCCAGCGTTTTTCAGCTTTATGCTCCTGCATACATATAAGCAGAGGTAACACTTTGCCTACCCTAAACTGCACCATTGTACATATGTATCGATGCTTTTTGAGTATTAAATAACACTACATTCTAAAGACATCTAAAAGATCCTGAGTTCCTGAAGAAAAGCTAATCATGGAACACTATGGTTGAAACAAGAAAAAGATGCGTCGCTAATGTGAGCAAGACAAAGACCGAATTTGTTATGTTTCTATCCTAAAATTCAATAGCACAATTCAGGATTTGCCACTCCTCAAGGGGCATTCCAGGTTTTGCCAACCATGTTATTGACACATGAGTGGCAAATCCTGATTGCAAATACCAAAAAGAGCAGCAAATCCTTAAATCTCCCAAACTTCAAGCTATACTGTTAGGTACAAACTAGGAAAAATGATGTCAGTCAGGTCATATGTATAGATCGGTTTTTGAAATAACCCTACAAACACAGGCAAGTCATATGTATATCTATTACAGGGGAAGAGACAATAAGAAATATCTCACTATTTATCGAGAAACTGTTATCAAACCAACACATTTAACCACAGAAACAGGAGAAATTGCAAATCAACTAAGAAGCAATATATCACATAGGCCACACATGCCTAAGAGAAGACGGCCCATTAAAAGTAACAAAATAAATTGGGAAATAACTGTGCTCTTGACATATTTACGAACCCTCATAAGCACATTGCGATCCTCAACACGAAACATTTAGAACACGAACATTGCCCTCAGCAGCTCCATGGATCACTTTTAAATATGTGATCCCAGTTCACATGCCAAAGCTCATAAACATATAGCGAAACCGTACTAGGACACTAAGAAACCTTGAGCAATACACAATCCCCACACACATCATCACACAAAAATTTCGAACTTTCACACTTCCCACTAGAGTGCCATGCTGTAAAGCTCGAAGCGTTATGTGCAGGAGATCCACCCCCACTTTCCTCCTATCCATGTAAACCACTCTAAGGACAAAAGCATCTCAGTTCACCAACAAACACTAACTACCAGCTCCAAAGTCTCCCTCCAATGACAGGCCGCTCCTACCAGTCTAGTGAGCAAAGCCTACGACATGAAAGCGATTCATTCCCGCACCTGATGGTAAGCCAAAACCCATGTTAAAGAAGCGCGTGCCATTTACCCAGAGCACCCGTCCCAGATCGCTTCTGCAGAACACGCTGCGAGAAGAACGCCTCCACCGAACCAAGCACACACCCCGAGACTCAAATCACCATCGGAATCCCCTTAATTCGCCGCCGCACCACATCCCGAATCCCCACGGAAGAATGCGCGGGTACAGCAGTGAGCGTCCTCAAATCCCCCCACCGGCCGGACCGAGCAGATCTCACGAACCGCGCGCGACAGACAAGAGCAGCGAAAGGGCCGCGGGTCGGCCCCGCCTCTCACCTTCCTGCACGTCCTCCCCGGCCGCGCGCTCGCCGAAGACCTGCGCGAACCGCCACTCCAGCGGCTGCGGCTGCCTCGCCTCCGCCGCCTCGGGGCGGTCGTCGTCGTTGGACTTGGAGGGGTCCATGTTCTGCGCCGCCGCCGTCACGACACCATGGCGCGGGGGCGGGGGGAGGAAGGGAGGGAGGGATCGGGAGGTTCTGGAAGGTTCGGGGAGGGGAAGGTTCTGGAAGAATGGGGGTGGGGGAGGAGGCGGCGATGGAGGAGGAGATCGAGGGAGGTGGGGTTGGGGGTGTGAGATGCCAAATGATGTGGGGGAGAATAAGAGAGAGCGTCCTGTATCGATCGATCGATCGGTCGCGCTTTTCTTTCCTTTCCTGAGTACTGATGGCTGTCTGTCTGCGGGAAGGGGACATTTATCAATCAGTCCTTGAGAATGTACCATTTCGCATTAAAATTCCGATGAATTACTCTTTTTTTCCTTTATTTATTTTTATTTTTCACTCGGTCGTTTAGGACGCTATTTCTAATCATATATTTAATGGGAATGCTATACAACGGGATCTCATTCACACTGCTCGGAACGGCATGCGCTCACCTCCCCACCGCGTGCAAGCGAGGCGAGCTTCTCTGCCAGTGCGTCCTCTGGCACAAGTGTTCCTTCGCTAACGCCATGATTATTAGGACTGGACCAGACCGACGGTCGAACCGATAAAAACCGGAACCGGAGACTACAGTGGCTCGGTTCACTTAAAAGATCGTCCATATAATCGAACCACTAAAAACCGATTGAACCGTTGGTTTTTTACGAAACCGCTGAACCGAGTGGTTTTATTGGAATTGGCCGGTTTTTGCTTATGGACCTTGTTACCCCATTTTTTAGGATCACACAACTAAGGTATGGGCAAAATCATAAATGTTTAGTTTTTAGGGTTGCCTGCTCCCTGCGGTGCTGCTCTACCAGGCAAAACAGATCGGCGGTGGCGGCAAGGTGCAGCGGCCGACGGCGGCAAGGGGCATGCGCGGAGGCGGCGAAGGCGCAAGCACGCGGCGGCAGGCAGAGGCACGGCCACACGGTAGCAGCAGACGCCTTGACTGACGCTGAACGGCGCGCCATCTCCTATCTACCATGGCTAACGGTTAGTACTCAGACTTCTCAATCTCAAGTTCTCAGTCGATTGATTCCTAGATGCTTGCAGATTAAATCATTAAATTGTTGTTGGCTACTCCTGAATTGGTATATGCTTGTTGCTAAAAAGATTCAGATTATACAATTAAAATATTCATGTGCTTTTTTTCTATAAATCGACTGTATATGTACTTATATTGCTCCGGTTCAATATATTTCATGACCAGTTCAATTCATCCGGTCTAAAACTATCGAACCAGCGGTTCAATCGGTTCTTAACGGTTGACCAATGAACTAGCGAACCGATGGTCTCGACGGTTCAATGTTCGGTCCGGTCCTAATAACTTTGGCTAATGCTGAACCTCTCCCCTTGTCGAAACCACCGGCACCACCATCGGCTCTTATCAATCCTAAGCTGAGGCGGTCAATCCGGGAGCTGGTGGTGGTAGTCGTCCCCGCTAGCGCCTAGAGCAGCAAGGTCCCCATAAGGGCCAGCACAGCGCATGCTGCCGAGGGAGCATCATGAATGTCTGAGCCGCCTGGCATTAGTCGGCAAGAAATGACTAGCGGGTGGTACGACCGTCAGTGATGAGTCGGCGAAGAAGTGGATTGCCGGGGAAAAGACGACCAGCGAGTGGCTCCCGAATGGGGAGGAATGTGCCAAGAACTGGCGCGGAGGCGCTCCTCCCTAGCATGTCTAGCTTGCTTACTCAAATTTCACTCTCTCGCACGCAAGTACTCGCCTTGCGATTTTGCAAAGCTTGCCATGCTAAGAACTTCAGAAAGATCCAGCTGATTCAGTCGTTGCTGCTACTAGGGGTAGAAGTCACAACTACAATTTGGCTCCAATTAATACTGCTTGCAAGTCGCAACTACAGTTTGGCTCCAATTAATACTCCTTGCAAGTAGAAACCACAGTGAGCATTGGGCCTGAAGACGTTTGGCCTAACGCACCGAGTTTGTGTCGTGCCGCACAAGCTGCCATGCTACACACAGCCCCGCCCACATGCCTGATACCCAAGGTATCGGCCTGGTACCAACAGGTATTGGAGGTACCAGGTCTAGTACCAATGGGGTATCAGAATTGGTATCTATCTGGTATCATCCCATCTGAACAAGATCCCGTACAATAGCAGCCCATTTTTTAAAAACAAGGTTTATTTATGGCAAAATTTGCTCCAAGACACTAGATTTATGGTATGTTCTCTACAACGATCTAGTTTTGTGGTTGTTTGCCGAAAACGTATTTTGACCATTATTTTAATATATCCTCTTCAAATAGAGAGAGAAAACTTTGCAAAAAATGATTTTACCCCTAGGCAACCATGCAAGAAAAATTCGAACAAATATTGTTTTAATTTAAACATACTTTGCAAAATTTAAAACTTGTCCTAAATTGCAGAAATGAGAACTGCCCAAAAAATTTAAAAATAATTTTAACAATTATTGACTGAATTTAGAAAATAAAAAAGTGGAATTTAAAATTTTAAACAAATATTAGGTGATTTAAAAAAATATTTTTGTAAAATGTCAATTAAAAAATAAATTTTGAACAAATATTGGCTGAATTTAAGAAATCAAAAAAATAATATTGAACTAATATTTACTGAATTTAAACAATTTTTTGTAAAGATTTTTTAATATCCACAATTTGGAACAAGTTTTGTATTTTACAAAAACATGTTTAAATTTAGCCAATATTTGTCCGAATTTATCTTGCATGGTGGTCAAATCATCTTTTATAATGTTTTCTCTCTCCATTTGAAGAGGATATATTAAAATAATGGTCAAATTGTGTTTATACAAACAAGCATAAAATTAGAGTGTCCTACCGTAAAGCCACAAAACTAGAGCATCTTGGAGCAAATAACACAAATATAGAGTATTCTAGAGCAAAATTTGCCGTGATTTATATAAATATAAGAAACTATTACAATCTTGTTGCTCCATTAAAAAGAAGGCATTAAAATTATCAATAAAGAACAAACATGCTCCATGTAACGCCGCAAGATATATGAGCAGATGATCACAGACACAATACAGACATGCAAGGGTATATGAATGGACATCGTCCATTATCTTTGCTCCTTGTGACAAATCATCGGCAACTCGACCAACGAGCCTTCTTCGATCTTCGTCGAAGGCCCCCTGAGAATGCAGTAGCCATCAACAAAGAGGTAGAAAAAGCAAAAGACTCTGGAAAATCCCATTTCAAGACAACATGAATGACAAGCCATAATCTATATAACAATCCTAAAACTCCCAAATACTTTATTAAGATGAAACCCTAAAAAAGTTACTCAGAGAAAACGAGAGACATGTTCCCTCCCTCCTCGCCGCTAGCAAGGACGCCAGAGCGGAGGAGGAGGGAGACCGAGGGGGCATTGATGGAGAGAGTTCCGAGCGTCTCCTTCCACGAACATGCGATTCATGATAGGGTCATTGTCACAGTCTGATTTTTTGGGAATTAAATAATTAATTAATAATGGATTTTCTATAATTTATATTAAATTATAAAGTAAAATAATTAAGTAAAGTAAAAATAGGAAATAAAAATTTTCTTTAATAAATTATAGTCGAAATCATTTTTAATAAATTCATTGTGTGTAATTACATTCTCTGGAATTTTCTCGGATTTTTCGGAGCTCCAGAGTTAATTTTAACATTACAAAGATCAATTTTAGTAATTAATTAAACAAATTCCAAATTCCTTTTCTCGGGTTGTTTCTGGTCCAATCCCTTTGTGCCATTCTGTTCTACTCGGACTCGGGCCGTTGTTCCCGAATCTCCAATTCCCTAAAAGTCTGATTCCGTAAAATATTCTCGAAATCCAAAATCCGGATAGTCGAATATATCCAATTCCTCTCAAATAAACCCCACAAAATTCACTGTCCAAAGTTCTCGAATAAATCTAGTTTCCAAAACTCAGAAATCCCTTAAATATCAAAAAATCCTTTTTCTTCTGAAATAAATCCTTTATATTCCTTTGAAATCTAGTTTTCGATAAATAAATTCAAATCCCCTAATATTCTAATTTTTTTCCAATTTCCGAATCCTATAAAGTATTTTCGAGTTTTCGATTCCAAAAAATAATGCCAAAGTATTCGAAATATTTCAAGATTCCAAAATTCCGAGCATTTTCACAATTACCGATGCTCCAGAATTATTCCCCTGAAGCCCTGAATGCACCCATTCCTTTTTTCAAAATCCCGAATATATATATATATACACATATAATCCGAATATTGGAATATCATAAAAATTTTGAATATTTCTATAATTTTTAATTCGAAAATATTCCTCGAATTCCTAGCTTCCAATTTCGTGAATTTTAAGTTTTTTCAGAAAACCCCCTTCCTTTTTCTTTTTCCCCATCTTCTCTTTTCTCTTTTATTTTTTTCCTTTCTCTTTCCTGTTTATCTTCTTGCTCCCGGCCTCCTCTCTCCTCTCATCTCCCTCCTCTGTCTCTCTCTCCCTCCTGGACTGCGTCCAGCCGAGCCGCCGCCCGGCCTGCGCACCTCCGGCCCGCGCGCGTCTGTCGCCGCCCGGCCCGGCCTGCCACCGCCGCGCCCTGCCCTGACCCGCGCCCCCGTCTTTGGCCTGGCCCGCTGCTCCGCCGCCCGGCTCAGCCAGCGCCGCCGCCGCAAATCCCGCGGTCGCCGCTCTCCCCCGTGCCGCAGCCGGTCTCCAGGCGTCGCCCTAGATATACCGTGTCCGCCACCCCCTGGGAGCCCTAGCAGTGCCGCCCTTATCCGCGCCACCGTCGCCCCTGCAGCTCCCTGCCGTCGTCGCCCTTGTTCCGATCTGCACAGCCGCCTGCGCCTCCTCTCCACCCGCGCCGCAGCGTCCAGCGCCGCCGCCGCTCTAGTCCGCGCCGCCACCAAGCCGTCGCCGTCGTCAGTCGCCGGCGTCGCCATCTCTATAGCTCGCCGGTGAGCACCGTCTTCCCCGGAGCCTCGACTGCCCTCTCCACCTCGCCGGTTCTCTGTTGCCGCTGCCAGTCTGCCGTCGGCCATCTTTGCACCGAGCCGCCCCTGCTTGTCCTCTCCTGGTTCGTCGTCGTCGTCAAGCCGAACTCTTGGAGAACCTCGGGAGCCTCAGACACCCTCCTCCATCCCTCTGTGTCGCCGCCTGCCGTCGCCACCTGCCGCCGACGAGCCGCCGTCGTCGTGTCACCTGGATGCCGCCGGACGCCGTCGACATCCTCCCGGGCCTCGCCTTGCTGCACCGCCATCCACGCCGAGGAGCACCGGAGCTCGCCCTGCCTAATCCCTTGCCGGTGGACCATCAGCCCCTTCCTCTATGTGCCACTGCCGTGTGGGCCCGGCGTCCCTCTCCTCCTCTATGACCGACGATAGGGCCCCATGTGCAGATCTCGAGCCCTTCCCATTGTTGGATCATTCCAAGCCATCTGTTAGATCTACTTGAGGATTGGCAGGTGAACTGAACATCAAATCTTTCCATGTTCAATTAGAGCCGTTAGAGTCTATAAATCCTAGATTTGATCAACCTCAACTCTAGTGGAACGTGTCACCATGTCATCCCACGGCTTCCACCTCATTATTTTATCCACGTGTGTATTCACCTCATCAGTTCATCAGCCACCTCATCCTTTTGGTCCATAGACCCAATCCACCAGTGCCATGTCAGCCCTAGCCTAGTCCACCTCGGTCGCCATCTTAGCCTATCTAATCTACGTGAGGGACACATCACCCCAATCCACCACTCCAGCTACTCCTCGGATCTATGAACCCAGTCTATGGTAGGCCCTAGCCTCTGATCAGTGGGCTCCACTCTTGTACAGTCAAAAGTATTAATTTTAATTCCAGTGAATATTCTTGAGAATATTCTTTTTTTTCTTTTCGGATTTTCTCTAAATTAATCTTCCGAAACCGTATCTTTTTCGTTTGAACTCTGATTCGATCCGTTCTTCTTCTAAATTCATCAAAATTATGATCTCATACCTGTTTATTATACTTTTATGTACTGTTTATTTGGAGTTTCTTAGGGTTTTCATTGTTTTAGTGTAGTCGCGTATAATCGCCGTTTCGGAGGATCGTGAAGTCTGCAGAAGGGTTCGGAAGATTTGCCAGAAATGTTTCAATTGCAGACAAGTTTCATACGACAATCCCCTAGAGCATGTTAATCTCATTTGTGAAAATTATTTTATTTTAAAGTTATTGCATGAAATATTTTGGAATAACATTATTACGGGAAATTATTTAATAACCAACATTCCTTGATATTTATGGCCACTTTGATGTTGATATCCGTACTTTGATACCTTGGTGATTAATATTAACTAGCTGGTGTTAAATTAATTATCTAGTTAGATATTTAGGATTTGCTTAGCCAGTGCTTAGAAACTGTAGCGTCATTTTATGTGGGGAAAATTGTTGATTCACTCCTGGTTAATTAATGTTTAATGGCAATTGTTACACGGCGGTTGGTCGTGGTCGGTCAATTAAATGTGACAACTAAAACTTGACCGAATGGTGGGTTGTGAGCATGAGGGTTGTGAATGTTGCTAGCGGTGCACATGACATCTAAGGACTAGTTCACGGACTACTTGTTGCGAAGCATTTACCGTACTAACCACAAGCAGAATGGGCAACGGCTGAACCTGTACTATAGCGAGTTCAACAAGAGGCACCACGGTGTGTTGTGGCTGTGTCAATAAGACCACCATGGGTGCGTCAATAAGTCCATGTTTTGGGCGTTGAATCGTCTCCCTGTTGGGTGCCTGATCAGTTCTTACCAGAGACTGGTAGTTCAGCGGGTGACCATTCTGTTGGGCAAGTTGCATGAAAGGTCTTGTCACAGTTTCCCCTTTGCAGTACCATGGTAGTATTTCGGGGCATGGTGATATGTGCGGAATCATGTCTTGTGGGTAAATTGGTACACCTCTAGCCAGAGTAAAACTATTCGGATAGCCGTGCCCGCGGTCAATGGATGGGCCTAGCAATGTTTTCTGTAATTAGTCTCACACTGCTTAATGATGATGATAAATGGTGAAAACTTGATAGCTCCAGTTTGGAAGGTTATGGTTTTGAGCCTGAACTAAGTTGGAGCGCTGTTCAGAGATTAGCTAAATATTGATAATAATTAAACTATGCTGTTTTTCAATGTTTATAAATGCAAATGTTTTAAATGTTGTTTTACGTAAATAAGCCATACTATGCCTTTCCTTTGAATTTCTGTTGCATTACATTGCATTTCTTAGTGTGGCTTGTTGAGTACGGTGGGTGGTACTCAGTCTTGCAATATTGCAATCATCAGAGTGAAGCTTTGCGAGGAGGAGAAGTTTGGTGTTTGGCTTATACCCCAGTTAAGCTGCCTATGGCTTGGTGCTAAAGCTACGCAAGTTGCCATTTCGCTGCTGTTTTTTTGCGGTGTGAGGACTAAGTGCCTCTGTTGTAAGTATTTATTGTTATTTCGTTTTGGTTATGTTTATCAAATTGTCGATTTGTGTACCTCGGCTGATTCCTAGACGAGGATTTATTGCACAAATTAGCTTTGAAAATTCTGGTGAATTTCTAGGCGTGACAGTCATGGACTACCTACTGATATGTTTATACTTTTTATCATATAAGGAAGAATAATAAAAATGTAATGATGAATGCCGTGAAAAATCTATTAAGATTATTTTTGTGTATCAAACCATAGTATTTTGCATAAATTGGCAATTTAATATTTTTAGGCAAATTTTGCTACAGGATATCGCCACTTTGCGATTTTAGCTATTGGACACCACGAGAGTTAAACTTGGGGAAGACACTCTAAAAATGTGGTTATTTGTCCGTGGACACCGCCCCAATATTTTAATATTTTTGGATTGATTGGGGAGAGAGAAGGCATGAAAAGACAAAAATGCCCTGGGTTTTCCAATTCATATCAAGACTGGTCCACCTCTGTCGCCTCCGGCTCCATGAACTCTAGCGTTGGCTCTTCCCTTGCGCTAACTCTGTCGTTGGACACTAACCCCTCCGTGGCACCAGACATGACGACGGTGTCAGAGGGCAGACTGATGAGACTCCTTCTGATGCAAAGCGGGCACTCGCATGCGGAGGTGAAACATGTGAGGGGCACTTTTGTCTTTTCATACAAAACTATGCCTTCTCTCCTTCCTCATCACTCCAAAAATATCAAAATAATGGGGGTGGTGTCCATGAACAAATTACCAGATTTACTGAATGTCTTCCCCCAAAGTTTAAATTTTTGTGGTGTTCTACAGCTAAAACCTCAAAGTGATGATGTCCTGTAGCAAACTTTGCCTATTTTTGATGTTTGATTGCACGCATCCTAGAACGATGTATGTTTATCAATAGAGAGTATGTTTTAGACAAGCACAAGTACAGTGATGCCAACTAGAGTTGTGGAAAAATAGATGGCATGAACAAGTCTAATAGTTGAGTAATTCCTTGTGTTTAGATCTTTCTGGAAAAAATACAATAATGCTAATAGAGAGCAAATTGCTTCGGCCATAGGGAATGATGAGGTAACTTTAACTTGTGCCCAAATGATGGTATGCAACTCACTATCAATGCCTATTGTCAGTGAAGTGGAAACCGGAGCTCTCACCATCGATGGCTCGGGGCGGCCTGGCGCCACGTCATCACATCGCCACAACTCATGACAACTACGAAGCTACACATAGGTTCCCCCAGGTCCAGGAAGTAGAGCCTCGAGCTCGCGGCTACAAGGGTCAAGCTCGGGGCGGATCCTGAGCTCGTGGCCGCAGTGTGTCACAGCCCGATCTTGGGAATTAAATAAATTAATTAATAATGGATTTTTTAGAATTTATATTAAATTGTAAAGTAAATTAATCGAGTAAAGTAAAAATAGGAAATAAAAATTCCTTTAATAAATCATGGTTGAATTCATTTTTAATCAAAATCGTCGCCTGCCCTGGTCGGGCCCTTCGCTATAAATGCTGGCCGCCACCGCCCTCTACCCGTGCCCTAGACCCGCCGCCGCCACCTCGTGCCCTCCAGCTGCCAAGTGCCGCTGCCACTTGGCTTTCGATCTCGCCGCCGTCACTGCTTTTCTCCAAGCCGCCACCGCATCCCAAATCCACCGCCAACGCTGGGAGTCCGAGGTCGCGCCGCCAACTTATCTTCCCCCCCTCTCTCTATATATACCGCCGCCCCTCTTGCCCAGAGGCCCTAATTTCATCGCCGCTCCACGTCCCTCATCATCCTCGCCCGAAACTACCGCCGCTGCTCTTCAAGCCGCCGCCGCTCCGTGAGGTCGCGCCCCCGTGGTTGCCGACATCGTCGTCTCCTACACTCATCATCCGCCGCCGATGAGCCCCAAGACCGTGGCCGCTGCCTTCGTCTCCTCCCTCTCTTGGCCTTTGTTCTTCCCCAAATCAGCGTCGCCGCCTGCCCTCGTTCTTCGCTCCGCGCTGCCAACGCCCGTCGCCATCGTGCTGTCGTCCTGGCGCGTCGATTGCCGCCCTCCGTGCTGGTCGCCCTCGCCGCCACCGTCCTCCCCGGCCTCGTCATGCTACGTGCCACATCACGCCGCGATGCGCCATGGGCGCATGGGCACCATTTGCCCCCCTCTCGAGCCGCCGGTACGAGCCCGTTGGCAATCCTCCCTGCTGTGCATGACAGATGGGCCCCACCGGAGATCCCCCTCTGTGACCGACATGAGGGCCCTGGCGTTTGCCCTATCTGTATGGCATGCGGACCCCGGTGATCAGTCCCCAAGCTTTCTCAAACGTTGGATCATCTCAAATCCATTCGAGCCCTTCGATCTTCATAACTACCGATCGCATCTAAACCGTCCAATCCTCCAGATCCGATCTAAGCTGTTGGATCTCCATAACCTGGACCAGAGCCACGTCAGCCCTAAATTGCCACCTCACTGCCACATCAGCGCCACCTCAGCCCTAGGTGCCACATGGCATCCACCTCAGCCAGTGTAACACCCAGAAAATCTTAGCCGGATTTCTGAACATTTCTGTGTATTAAATCCTTGTCCAGGAAAGTCAGGATACACAATACCAAGTTGCCATACAGAATACATCTTACAAATAGAATAAAAGTATCTTACATAAATGCAGCGGGAAAGATAAAATAAGCCTATATACAGCTAGCCAAGCGAAGGCTTCCATTCCACAGGCGTCTTGACGGCGGATCTAGCCTAGTCCTCCTGATGATCCTCGTTGGACAGATACTCCACCACTAGGGGGAAAGACAGCAAGACTGAGTACCACCCACGATACTTAACAAGTCACACCCACAAATATGCACAATGCACGGGAGACAAAGATAGGCTCGGGGTTCATTTGCGTAAAAGCAGTAGTAAACAATTGTAGTTTGCAAACAGTAAAAAATTGATTAATTTAACAATATTAAACCTCCACTGATCAACACTACACCACGTTGACCAGGCCCAACCATCCATCCTATCACTACAGCAAATTTTAAGTCAATTTATCACTACAGCAAATGCCCATAACCGCAGACGCGGCTATTCGAATAGATTTTAACTCTGGCCAGAGGTGTACACCTGTACTCACAAGACACAGCCCTACACACGTTCCCGTGTGCCGGTGTGTCACCACGACACCCCACGACAGGCTGTGACAAGACCGTTCACGCAACCTCTCTCTTACCATATCGACCAGGCTACCCCCCTACGCCACAATGGATCAGGAAGCCGATCAACTCGACCCCGAGCCGACCCCAACTCCATTACGCCTATTCTCACCAACGGTGCCTAGGAGAGGGAGAAGATACACTATAAGCCCAACCATTGCCCATGCTGGCTTGTGGTATGTACGATTAATTGCCCAAGGGGTTCCCGCGAACCGGTCCTTAACTGCTATGGGTGCGACCAACAAAACCATGCACCCACAGCCCACCATTTAGATCAAATTTTAGTGGTTTAATATTGAGATATCCAAAATTCCATTTCCCGACATAGAGTCGAATGACAAGTGTAAATAAAAGAATTCACTTCCCCATATGAGCTAATAGTCTCTAAGCATGGCTAAGCATCCTAACCGTATTCTCTAGTCATACTATTACCCAGCTACAAAGGTATACAGGGGGAATCAAGTCATAGCAATTAAAATTGCATCCATATAGGTGAACCTTCCACATGAAATAATGAAATTATGCATGTTTAGTAATTTAAGACAAACATTTTACAATAAATGGGTACAATATGATCGACGAAACGATGTCACTTGCCTTGCTCCGGCTCTGCGAACTCTGCAACGACTTTGTAATATACGGAAGGATCGACTGCGTCAGATTCTATATTAAACAAAGCACAAACAATTAAAAAAGTACATGTGGGCACTGAAGCAGGGGTTAAAAGTATTTTTAATGGATTCTTGGTATTTTTCTGGATTTAATAAAATTTGAATGGAATTAATCGGAGCTCGTATGAATTAGTTATGAATTTTTGAATTTCTCTGTGTATTTACTAAACAAAAAATAAACCCTAAATGATTTATTGCGCATTAAACTGGAGATAATGTGTCAGCAAATCAGGGGACTGGCGCCGATAGGCGGGCCTCACCGGTCAGCGACGCCAGGGAGGACGGTGCACGGTGGACGCAGTCCACCGCGTGTGGGCGCGGCGCGGGCCCGCGTGAGCAGTCCCGATCTGCCTGCAGATCGGACGGCTCCGGTTGAGCCGAGGCCGAGCCCCGCCGGCGCGTGCGGCTGGCGACGGCACGCGCGGCCCGATGGTCGCCGCCGGCAACCATCCGGCACGGCGGAGGGCAGTGGCGAGCGGCGAAGGAGACAAGGAAAGTGATGGGGGTGCTCACCGAGGTACGGCGACGGTCGGAGAGCGGCGAATGGTGGCGAGCAAAAAGGATTGGTGGCAACGAGGTTCGAGATGCCTACGCCAACGGGGTTCCGGCGGCGCAGAGGGGTGACGGAGGTGCGGACGTCGTCGGGGTAAACCTGGGGAAGGTTTAGAGAGTGTTAGGGAAGGAAATGGCCGAACGGGCCGACGGGAACACACGATCGAAGGCCGGCGGCGAGACTCACAGAAGGGGATTGGCGGCGGGGAGACACTCCGGTGGCGTAAGGGCTCGCGGGAGCAGTTGCCAGGCTTCTCTGGCATGCGACGAAGCTGGTGGTGGTGGGCGCGTGGCCTGACAGCGGCTACGGCGGCAGCGTCGAGCAGCTGGAGGCGCGGAGCACAGCGACGGTTCGGGAACTCGGCGCGGAGGGGGTTAGAGTGCACAGGAAGCTTCGGCATTTTGAGGAAAAGGGGTAGAGGAGCATGGCGGGGGTTTAAATGGGCACGGGAGCGGGAGATCATGGCCGAGGTGGCCGAATTTCGCGAAAACGGGGATGCGGCGGCCACAGGAAGGTGGGCGAGATTCTCTCGCGGGGGTGGGCGAGAGGAACGGGGAACATGGGGGAAATGCGTGGGCGAGTGGGGAGACCGGGTCCGCGACATTCAAACCGAGGGCGGATGGAAGGGGGCGCCGAACGGGCGAGGGGATCGATGGCGCTGCGCGCGGGCGAGGCTGAGATCGACGGGAGGAAGACAAAGCTGACAGGTGGGCCCGCCCTGTCAGCGGGAGGGCGACCGGCCGAGGCGGCCCGGGTCTGATGGGCGGGGCCCATGCGATAGAGAGAGAGGAGAGGCGCGCGGGAAGGCAGGGCCGACAGGTAGGGGCCCCCTAGCGGTGAGGGAGAGTGGGCGCGTGCGCGTGGGCCGCGACAGGCCGAGGAGCAGGAATGGGCTGCAGCCCAGCAGGAGAAAAAGAAAAGAAGAAAGAAAAAGAAAGGAAAAAGAAAAGAGGTTTCCGGTGGGAATTTAATTCCAATAATTTGTTTTGAATTATTAAAATTACTTTCAGTGCTTTAAAAATTCCAATAAAAATCTTGTTACTGTATTTTGATTATTATTTTGTATTTCACTTATTTAATTAATTCACTTGGCCTATTTAAATAATTTCTTTGAGGCTTTTTCTTTAATATATTTTGTGTGGCTCTATTAAGAGGTACCTCAGGGCGTGACAGCCAGTCCACCGTAGCCCCTCTTCCCTATGTTCCATGAACCTAGACCACATGAGCCAACTCACTGATAGTGGGTCCCACGTGTTAGCTTTTCCCAAAATAATTGTTTTAATTGAAATTCCTAGGGAATATTCTGTGAATATTCCTTTTCCAATTTATTTGCGGATTTTATCTGAATTCGAACTTCCGAAGGACATATCTTTTCCGTCCGAACTCCGATTTGACCCGTTCTTCTTTCTAAATTCATCTAAAATCATGATCTACATGTCTGTGTATTTTTTATGTACTGTTTATTTGGAGTTTCTTCTCGTTTTGCATGTAGTTGTGTAGTTTCGGAGGTGTGCGAAGTTCGAGGAAGAGTGCCGGGAGATCAATTGAAGACTTTTCTATTGCAAGGCAAGTCACACGACAATCCCCCTGAGCATATTGATCTCAATCGTGAAAATTATTTTGTTTTAATGTTATTGCATGCAAAGTTTTGGAATGTCATTAATATGGGTATTTATTATTAATCCAATATTCCTTTGATTATGGCCATGATCTGTTATTGATACCGTTACCTTGATACCTTAGGTAATTAATACTAACTAGCTAGATGTCTCAACTAATGATCTAGCTAGAGTAATTAGTTTTGCTTAGCCATGCTTAGAAACCCTAGTGTCATTTTATGTGGGATAACTATTGATTCACTTATGATTAATTAATGATTAATGGCAATAGTTTCATGACGGTTGGTTGTGGTTGGTTAATTAAATTTGGTCAACTAAAACTTGATTATTGGTGGGTTGTGAGCACATGGAATGATGATGATGCTAGTGGTGCTCATGACACTTAAGGACTAGTTCGCGAGCTATCTTTGCAAAGTAATACTTGTACTAACCACAAGCTATAATGGGTAATGGCGGGACTTGAAGTATGACGCGTTCAATAGGAGGCACCAGGGCGTGTTTGTAGCTATTGTAAGTCCACACATGGCAGTTGTAAGTCCATGAGTTCGGGCGTCGAGCCGTCTCGTGGGAAGGCACTTCACCCCTACCGGAGACTAGAGGCTTGTGGGAGGCACTCCTATTGTGCGAGTTATGGATGGTCCTGTCACAACTCCTTTCCGAGGTACTATGGTGGTATTGAGGCGCACGGCAACGTGTCGTGGGATTATGTCTTATGGGTAAATTGGTACACCTCTAACCAGAGTAAAACTGTTCGAATAGCCGTGCCCATGGTTATGGGCGGCCTAGCAATGTTTTCCGTGATTAGTCCCACACTACTCAATAATGATGAATTGATGGAAACTTGATAGCTTCAGATTTGGAGGGTTTTGGGCCTGATTTGCATTGGAGTGCTGTTCGATGATTGATTTAATTTTTATAATGATTAAATTATACTGATTTTTCAATGTTTTTAAATGCAAATGTTTAAATGTTGTTTATGCAAAAGAGCCGTATTTTGCCTTTCCTTTGGAATCCTGTTGCATTATATTACATTTCTGTGTGGCTTGTTGAGTACGATGGGTGGTATTCAGTCTTGCAATATTACTGTCATCAGAGTGAAGATTTTTGGTGTTTGGTTTATACCCCAATTAAGCTGCCTATGGGCTTGGTGCTGAAGCTTCGCTAGGATTGTCGTTCCACTGTGGTTTTTCTTTTGTGTGAGGACTAAGTGCCTCTTTATAAGTATTTATCGTTATTTCATTTTGGTTATGTTTATCAAATTGTCGATTTGTGTACCTCGGCTAATTCCTAGACAAGGATTTAGTGCACGAATTAGCTTTGGAAATTTTGTAGTGAATTTCTGGGCGTGACACAGCAGCCGCGCTTGAGGCACAACCTTGCTCCGCCCCCGAGCTTAGCTTCCCCAAGCAGTTCAGGGTTGACGCGGAGGGAGGGGCATTAATGGCGATGCAACGGAGCGTGTTGCCTCACTTCAGTCCTTGCGCACCTTTCCAATTAAGGGTGACGGGATGTACATCTACCGAGCGTGCAGCATGAGGGACAGGACGGCCCTGTACCCCCCGCCGTGTGCCATCTTCACACTTTCCTGTCAGGGGACGTGGGCTAGCAGGCGGCGTGGTTGACTATCATGTTGCTCGCCCAGGCTCACTGTTTTTCTCCTACTTCTGCGGGAGGCTAACAAGAGGGGCTCACGACCAGCGTGGCAAGCCCAATCTTCCCCAGTAAGCACTCGATGGCCACGCCAGGATGCGTAGCGGGCAATTGCTCTCTCACTTCGTATCGGCCCCAAGGAGGCCCACAGGAGCGCGACGAGCTGGCCCACCAATCGGAAGGCAGCAAAACCACCATACCTAATTCTGCAATAGCGCTCTCTACCTCTATAGTTCGGCAACTATGGTATTCCCCCAAGAGCTATAAGGGGAGAACCATAGCCAAGGAAAAAGAGATCGGATCCACAAACTTTCAGAGTCTAAGTCTTGTAAACACCTGAGACAAACAACCTAGAGAGAAACCAAGAACACCACAGGAGTAGGATATTATGCCATCGCGTGGCCCGAACCTATATAAACACTTTGCCTCGTTTACTTACGCGTCAACCTACAACAAATAGAACGCATTCTCCCTGGCCGAACTCACAAGTGGGTCCTGTAGGATCCCTGCATACGGTGTTCGCACACTGACAGCTGGTGCGCCATGTAGGGGTGTTGTGTTTGATTTGATTCCTTGTTCTTTTCCCACCTTGGGGTAGCAGGATGGCTGGTGGACACCACCGCCGTCAGTCCGACTCTGAGGAGGGAGGGGAGGAGGTTGTGGCCGCTGTGCAATGCCCGACTCCGCCTCCTCAGCACCCGTCAACATGGCAAGACCGTCCCCATCCGACACCACATCATCGCCCCTACGCGGGACAGGCAAACTCGACGCCTTCGCGTGCTATGGGAGGTGGCGAGGGCCCTGATGGTGCCGTCGTGGCCTCCAACATGCAACGGGAATGCACACACAGCGTGTCGTCCCGCCGCTGGCTGGACTTTGGCACAGCTAGCCCGGGGAACGCCCTGCTAGCTGCACAAGTGCTCCTCCGTCATTCTCCACTCCAGACTGCCGTGGAGACCCTGGAAGACCGTTGGTTGAAGGAGATCACCAACCTGGTTGGCACGGCGCACCGCCAGGTGGCGGCCTCTAGTTCCCGCACCGCCTCCAAGTCAGCGTCCAAGTCGACTCCACTGTCGGTTTCAACACCACGGCGACAAGGCCCCCGTTCCGGGGGAGAACGCCGACCTGTTGCAAGGAATGCAAGCCGACGGGCGGCTCACTCGGTTGGGGAGGGGAGCCGGACCTACAAGCTTATCTCAACGAGCAGCCGGCCTAAGAAGACGCGCGTGTCATGCTCGAGCGTGCGTTGGAGAGGTGCCGCAACGCAGTTGAGCTCGCGGAGGACCAGGCATCATCCGGGGGCCATGAGTCCCCGATTCGCGAGCGCTACCCCAACGCCTCACTTGTCGGTGCTATGCTGTACAGTGTCGGGTGCTGCACATTCACCCATAAGCTCCATCAGGTTCACTGGCCCATCAAGTTCCTCCTATACATCCCGGAGAAGTATGATGGCTCTGTCGACCCCGCAGAGTTCCTCCAAATCTACACCACCTCCATCCAAGCAGTGGGCGGGAGCGAGAAGGTCATGGCGAACTACTTCCCTGTGGCCTTGAAGGCCCAGGCCTACTCCTGGCTCATGAACCTCCTCTCGAGCTCCATCTGCTCATGGGATGACCTATGCCACCAGTTCATGGCCAACTTCCAGGGCACGTTTCCACGCCCTGGGATGGAGTCCGACCTTCACGCTGTCATACAACGGGAGGGTGAGACGCTGAGGTAGTTCATACAACGATTCAGCCAGGTCCGCAACACCATCCTGCATATCCCACCGTATGTTATGATCCTCGCATTCCAGCAGGGTGTCCACGATGAGCGTATACTCAAAAAGCTGGGCACCCACGATGTCGAGACCACCGCGCAACTGTTCACGCTGGCCAACAAGTGCGCCAAGATGGCGGAGGCCCAGGCGTGCCATGTGCCACGCCCCGAGCAGGCCCTCGCTGATGCGCTGGTTCCTCCCGCTCTGCTGAAAGGTGGGAGAGGAGGAAGTGGAGGAAGGAGAAGCGCCCCGACAAACCGCGCAAGCCACCGCGAGACGACGTCGGCGGAAGCAGCAAGAAGAAGAAGACCGCACCGGCGAAGGGCGAAAAGAAGCCTGGCAAGTAAAGGTGACAAAGTAAAGGTAAACAATAGCAATAATGGCCATAATCAAAGGATATAGGGATATGATAATAACCCATAATAATTTGACATTCAAAAATGCATGCAACAATGTTAAAACAAAACAGTTTTCGCAATTGGGATCAATATGCTCAAGGGGATTATTGTGTGACTTGTCTTGCTCCTTCGATTAATCTTCTAAAATTCTTTCCTCAAACTCATGATCCTTCGAAACGATAGAATCTTTATGCTAGCACGCAAAACAAGAAAAAACTCTAATAAAACCAAATAAACAATACATAAAAACTAAACAAACATGTAGATCTTGATTTTAGATGAATTTCGAGACTTGAACGACCTCTTTCCAAGTTCGTATGAATTAGTTATGAATTTTTCAAGATTTAATCCAATTAAAGTATATTTAAAAGGATTAAACAGACTTATTGCATCATCTTTAATTATTTTTATACTGGAAAATGAAGATTATCACGTAAACCCCGGTGAGAGAGGAGGCCGAGTCACTGACATGCAGGACCCACATGTCATAGAGAGAAAGGGCTTGGTCTACCATGGATCCAGTCTATGGAGAGGTCTTCAGAGAGATCAATCGCTCATATCGATTGATAGAGGAGATCAATGGCCAGGATTTAATCTAGGGCAATTGAAAGGATTGGATGGCTGAGATCAAATCAAATCAGGATCAACGGCTTAGATTAGAAGGCCACTAGGATGAGATGGACAACCGAGATCAAACTAGATTCGTCTGACGATCGAGATTTGACTGGATAGGATCGCTTGGCTGACATTAGATCGATCTTAGATTGACGGCTTAGATCAACCCAAAGTAGATCGGACGTCAGGGATTGGATCCACCGGATCTGTTCACACAGCCAAACACGTGAGCGGCCATGTCGACTAGGAGAGGCGCACCGGTGGCAGCTGACTGGCCGCAAATTTGATGTGGATTGCCACGCGAGACCGACGGCGGCGGCGGCTCGGGGACCAATGGTCACCGGTGTTCGGTGGCATGGCGGCGGAAAGCCAACGCGGGCACAACTTATAGAGATATGACCAGGCGACCTCTTACCAGGCACAAAGATGACGGCAGAGGATGGCGGTGAAAACGGGTCAGCGATGAGCTCTTGGCGGCGGATGGCTTCGGGTTCCCGGCGGCAACGGCTTTCCGGTGAGCTTCGGCATCGATGAGATGGTGGACGGTCTTCTCCTCGTAGCTGCAGTCTTGATGGTGGCGACAAAGAGGCTCAGCGACGGCGGAATCGACTGCAGACGCCGGCCGGAACGCTAACCTGCCGCGGAAGCGGCGGTGGCGGCAAATTCAAAACCGAGACGCGGGGCGGCGGCAAGAGCGCAAGAAAGCTTTGACTTGCAGCGGATTAGGGACGAGGGGCTCCGGGGCAAGCTATTTAAAGGATGGGGAGGGAGAGATTGAGCTCAAAATGACTCAGAGACGGCAAAGTTTCCCGAAGCTTCATGAACTCACAACTCGGAGAGGGGAAAAGGAGAGGAGACCGAGGGAAACATGAATATGTGCTTGGATTGGAGAGGAAGGCAGCGGGGAGACCGGATTTCGATGTGGTGACAGCGTCGTGTAGTTGCGGGACTCCGGCCAGAGGTTGGGGAGCAAGCTGACAGGGTAGGCCCACTTGTCAGGGCAGGAGGAGGTTGGAGCGGGCTGCTGGGCTGGTACAACTCCCTGGGCGGTGTGGAACGAACATGTCGAGCGGAGAGAGGCTGAGGGCTCGCGGGAAGGAGATGGGCCGAGGTCGAGAAAGGAAGGAGAGGAAGGAGTCGGGCCACAATTGGCCCAGAACTGAGGATGGATTTTAATTTAGTTTTCAATTGAAATAATAGGTGAAATGATCTTTGTGGCTTTAAAATTAGTTCTTTTGCTTTGAAAATTCCAAAGAGTTTATTTTAGCATGAAGAATTTATTAAAAATAAATCCAACCATGATTTACAAAGGAAAATTTTTATTTCCCTCATTTAGTTCACTTGATTATTTCTTTTCACTTTAATAGAAATTCTAAAGATACTTTATTAAATCATTTATTTATTCCCCGAAAAAATCGGGTTGTGGCACAGGTTTACATATCCGTGTACTCACTCGTTGGCCTTAACATGTGACACTGCCACAAGCCATTTGATCAGTTGGTGAGGCGTGAAATGTGAAAAGGCATCCATTCCGATGGGAACCAAAAGAGGCCCCACATGGGGGTTGTCGGTTAGGACTAGTTGGTGCACGCGCAGACTATAGTCACCTCCTTTCATATGCTATGATTGGATTTTAAGTCCAAGAATAAATAGGAGATATGTTACCAAAAGGTTTTCAGAACATAAATTAATCAAATATATCCCCCCTTTAGATTGAAATTGAGGAATTATTCTCCTGGCCTAAGATCTTAGACAACCTACATATCCGTGGCGTATGATTAAATTCTCAATTTTCGATCTAAAGGGATGATTATATGATCAAATCTACTTTCGTTCAACGTGATGTGTATGGATATAACAATTTTGTTTTACATTGGATATTTTTGCAAGGAGTTTACATCGGATTTAGACACGCCCTAGAAAAAAATTGAGCCATAGGGGGTTCTAAACTTCTAATGGATGCATCCAGGATAGCAGGTCAGTTGTAACGTGAAATGTTGTCCAATTCCAATATAGATAGATATTCATGTAATTGATATTAACAAAAAAAAACTTGAAATGTGACCAATCAACTAGAAATGCTTTTCTTCTTGGTCCTATCTGTGTTGATTTTTTAAGCCGTCCACTATCTTGTTCAATAAGTAAATGTGACCCTTTATTATGGTTGTGCTATTTTCTTGCAATGTTCAACTTATATAAATACGAATTGAGTTATCTCACCTGTCCTTAATGTGAAGGACTACTATTTTTTCACTGTATATAAGAGACTCGCTGGTATACCAATTAGTATTCAACATGGTTGTCAGTATCACAATATGGATCATAGTATCGTATAATCTTACGATATTACGTATGCTATATGATACATATCGAACCGTGGATTATTTTTGGATAGGATCGATCTGTGATCAGGGTATGGAATGTAAGATACTAGGACAAGCATCGCGATACTAACATCCTGATTGTTATGATATTACCATTACTCTATTTTTACATAACTAGAAAAATACCTGTGCGTTGCAACGGGAAAAATTAAAAATACGATAAATATTAGTATATGATTAGAACTAAAAGAAACAAAATGTCTGTGCGGTGCAACAGGCAAAGTCAATTTCAAAAGAATTGAACAAATCTACTCCCCTTCGGTCATTAAATATTTGACAGGATAAGATTTGGTGAAACTTATAAAATTTTGATGATCAATAATTTCTAAATGCCTAGTTTTAAAACAAAAGAAATGGTATATATAGATTTGCTTAGGAAGTATATCGTAGTATCCTGAAATTATTAGATTTTATAGACTTATTCTAATATAAATTTGAAAGTCGTAATTTTATAAGCTTGATCGAATCTTATTTTAAATATGAAATATTTATTACTGGAGGTTCGTCGATGATGACGACTACGATGAGGCCCCTGTTGCTCCGTCTAGTGAGACCGAACCACCAAGGCGACGTACGACGCCTCGACAACCCAAGTACTACCAGTCGTCGTAGTATATGGTGGCATCTCTGGGTGAACGAATAAGCCTAATTTAATTAAGCTAGCTAGCTACGTAAATTCATTTACTATTTCATCGGAGACGAGCACTAGAAGTAGTACATATATCTTTTTTCTTGTACTGTCCAACCATTGTACCGCCCAAGCAACGAGTCAAAAAATTTCACTGCTCTGGCTGGACCGCTTGTTCCGATCATTGATTAGTTGGGATAGGCAAATAGGGGATGAAAGTAGCTATATTATCTGACAAATTTGAAATGCTAGAAGTGGCATATTTTGAGATGAAGGATGTAATAATTTATAGTAGAGATGTAGCAGTTAACTGGGAGTAGTGTCTTAATTTCCTTTTGTATAGCTCATCCTTTAAGCATATAAACACTAAACATTCACCGGTAACATCGATGGCCTTTGGAATTTAAAAAAACATCTGTGCCATTTGGAATAAAAAAAGAAGAAAAAGAAATCGATGCCCTTCCCATTCTGTGAACCTCCGTCCCCTTTCCTATATGTGAACCCCCGCCTGGCTCCTGCTTCCTCCCTCGAGCAGCTGCTGCAGCAGTCATCACCCCATAACCACACTCAATCCCCACCTCATCCAGCTCTTGTCGCGAGCTCGGCAGATGGGGTGGTTGCTACGGAGGGTGGAGTTGTGGACATTGCTCTCTCTCTCCGTTCTTGCCCTCGCTAGTTTTTGCTGGAGTATTAGGAGAATATGGGGGCTGCGGCACTGGATTGGGCGAGCTACGCTAATCTAGGGGTTGGCAACTGCAGTGGAGGAGTAGACGTTGTTGGGCTGGCGGGCTATCTATGGCTGCCAATCAGCACCGAGATATGGCCATTCGAAGTGCAGGTGGCTAGGATCTCTGGTTAGTTGATAATTTTTGTTGTGAAATATGTGTTGTGCAATTTTTCTTTGAAACCATAGGATAAGGATTGAACCGGTAGTGGCGGTGGTGGAGGAGGGGTAGGAGAGGTGAGGCCAAGGCAGTTGCGCATGGTTGGTTTGAGGAGGAGGAGGGGAAGGGTTGGGAGGGGGAGGTGGGAATGGACCCAGACTTCTCGTGGGCGAACGGGGGCCCGATCTTTGAGTTTGCCTTCAACTCCGTCAACTTCTCCGACCAGGTGCTGCGGATCGAGATTGTCGACGGGGATGACGCATCGGGGGCCAAGGGTGCCACGGGGGAGGGGTGCTCCTCGCTTGTCGACTGGGCTCGCCAGTGGAAGCGCCACCGTGAGGAGCTCCACCGCGAGAAAGGTAAGGGTGGATTCTTCCTCTTCTCCTAGCCTCGGGTTCCTGGGCATGGTTTGGATTCGAATTTGGGGCAGTGAAGGGAGGGGGCGTTCGTAGGAACCCTCAGAATTGGTAGCTTGGATGCGCGCCATCCACGGACGAAGCTACTAGCAATGGACAAGCGACGATGAAAATTTTGGATGACGTCAACATGACGCAATGATAACGTCAACGACGGATGAAAATTTTGGCAGAAACACTATTCCTTTTTTATAATAGCAGAGATAGCTATATATAATTGATATAAACATTAAATTAAAGTTGAAAAAGAAAAATATTATAGAACCCCAATCCTAGAATCCAAGTATTTACTCAGAAATCCTACATGGACCCTGACCCTAACAACCTAACCTTTGGTATAATCAAGTACGCCTCAAACTTCTTACAGAAAATAACACTGCATGCTTTTGCATATATATGTCCAAACAAGCCGGCCGGGCCGGCACGGCCCGCTACGGCACGCCAAGGCTGTGGGCCGTGCCGAGCCGGCACGAGGGCCAGAGGCGGCTCATGGCTCGGCTGGCCCAGTCCGCTTCCCTTCCTCCCGTCCTGATTCCCGCCCCCCAGATCGGACAGTCTGCTCCCCTCTTGGCTCCCGCTTGCCGCCGTTCAAATTTGGAACGAGCGGCGCGCGGCACAGAAGCGGTGGCAGTGGGCCCCTCGGCGGACAGCGCCCGATGTAAAAAAAGAAAAATTGAAAAAAGGAAAAAGTGAGTTAACGTGACTTTAAAAAAGAAAATTGAAAAAAAAGTGACTTAACAATTTGTAAAAATTAGAGGATAGGTAAAAAATATAGAAAAAGGCACAAAATTATTTGAGATAAGTAAAAAATATGAGGGTATTTTTTGATGATATTGGAGGAGGACATTTTCATATTTTTGAAACAACCAAATTAGCAACACATATATAATTATGTAATTTAATTTCTGCATAGATATAGGGGAAAAATGAGCAATGACTTTTATTGAATTTGTTATTACATATCTGCCTCATTAAAAACTCTGTCATGCAAGAACTCAATTTTGAAAAAATCATGACAAAGAAAAAGGAGTACAGCTAAAGGTCAACACTCAAAAATAAAAAAACACTACTCTAGTTTCTCATTTTCTAAGTAAAGATTTTCGAACTGAGCAGCCAAATCTTGGTTCTCCGCGGTGTGTTAGGACTTATCGTTCCTTGGCTAGCTCTCAAGTCTTGAACGTAAGTAGCATTTCTACCATCTCGGCTGCGGAGATTTTCTCCTCTCCTCAATAATTCTTCCGCAAAGAATGAAGGCCGATTCGGAGGATACCGTATACACAGTCACCGTGAACACATCCCGTGCTAGCTTTGAGAGCACAAAATATTGGGTCTTGTGATCGTTCCACTACCCTAGAACATTGAGATCTTCCTAGTTGATGGAGTCGCTGTCCAAGTAGGAGGACAGCTCAAGGGCTTCATGTGAAGCGTGTGCAGGACTTGTGGTGGTCGAACTTTCACCACCGGTGCTCGAAGAAGAAGAGGAACCACCCCAAATTTGGTCAACCTACAATTTCTTCTTACCTGGTACAGGGGCAGGTGAGGCTCTTTGCACACGAACTCCCTAAAACTTAGTTTCATACTTTCAAAACACTTCATACAATTTAGTCTTAGCATCAGAATAATAGTTAGTGTAATCAATATTCATTGCATCCTCAATAAGATTCAAAATATTAAGGAAACTCCGCATTTTACCCCTACGATCAAGAATAAATGCAAAAGCATACAAGTATGGAATGTCCCTCCAATATTTAAGATATTTCTGGTTCATGTGAAATACTACAAGTCCTAGTAGTTGGTCATCTTCATATTCCCTTAATAAAGTGGCAATCTCAAAAATCTTATGCAAAATTAAATTAGCAGTTGGATAGTAAATACTAGACAAAGTAACAGTTGCATCATAAAATGTTTCAAGAAAGTAATAAAACCTTTCCACAATATACAAAGACTGTTCTGTCAGTAGCGGTTGCCCGTTACTGGTAACAATATTCTTGGATTGCAAAAAAAGTTAGTGTATCCTTATAAGGCAAGACATGTCTCAACATCAAATAAGTCGAGTTTCATCGATGGTTCGCATCCGTTTGGAACTTGCGTAGACACTTGTCCGAAGCGATGTAGAATCGCTTGAAGGTCACAAGTCGAGGATTATAACCATTGAGTCATGTTATGGCTTCACGGATGAAATCAAGATATGCACTTACTCTCTTAAAACTAGATTTAACTATAAGATTGATAACATGTCATGTACAGTGTTGATGTAAAAGAAATGATTCAGCATAAACATTGAACAAAGACTGTAGAATTTTCATTGCTCTAGAATTTGTATCTACATTATCTAGAGTTATCACAAATATTTTATTTGTGAGGCTAAATTCCTCACAAACTCTAGAAATTCGTTTAACAATATTTTCTGCAGTATGTAAAACATCAATTAATTTTAAATCTATTACTCTTTTTTGTAATTTCCAGTCATCATCAACATAATGAGCAACTACACTAATATAGTCCTAATTAGCCCTACCGCTCCAAATATCAGATGTGATACTAACAGAAAAGGTACATGTAGCAAACAATTGTTTAATACTATCCCGGCTTTGGTTATAAACATTCACCAAATCTCGGGTTATGGTCTGTCTATTAACAGCTTGAAACTTAGGATTATGAGCAGTTTTAATGTAAGTCTCAAATGTAAGAGACTCACCAAAGTTTAGGGTTAGATCCTTTCTAGCAATTAAACGTGTAAGGGAATCTCGTGCTACCTGAGGATCATACTACCATGAACATACCGTACCGTCATAATTTAGTATCAGTTGCTGCTGTCATAGTTGGTAACTTTGCTTCTTCGCACACGCCTCAGCATGCCGCCTCAATTGCCTTGTTCCACCAGAAGATTTTCCAGAGAGTTTAGTCTTATAAATTCTACATTTCGCATAAGTTACCCCTGTTCTATCCTCGTCGGTCTCCTTGATCTCATCAAAATGTTGCCAGCGGAGGAAGTTCTTGATCTCTTCGAGCCAGTTACCGTCGATATGCTCCTACTCACAATTCCAGATCCTTCCGAAGCCGCATGTACTTTCTCTGGCTGTCCTTGCGGTGTAGGAGTCGACCTGGAGTCGTCTCCCTGCGACATCGGCACATAGCTCAGGTCGAAGTCGCTTAGCTGGAACATCGGGTAGTTCAGATCTATCCTGAAATATAAATAGAGAAAATTAGTACCAAAAAAATAGTACGAATAAAGAATAAAATTCATAATTTTTTTTACCTTGCAAGAGCACTGGAGGTTGCAGCTATCAGCTATGGGAATGTGAACATTTTTTGATTTTTAGACAAAATTTGTCTAAATTAAAAATTTAGAGCACAAAAGAGCAAAAGAGAGTACAAGATGAGAGATTGTGAGGTTTGGATGAGCTAAGATGTTGCTGCTGGTTGTCCTATTTATAGAAAAAAATTTCACATTTTTGGATTTTTTGGTATTTTTTTGGACTTTTTGCCCTCCAACGACTAGATTGGGACATGTGGCGGGCTCTGATTGAGCCATCACAGCCCATCCGACTGTTGTCCCCCCACCCCCGGATCGGACCATCCGACTCCTCCCTATTGGACCCGCCCCCGTCCGCCCCACTCCTCCCTCTCGATCGGGGCAACCCTGGATCGGACTGTCCCACCCCCCGAACCGTCTGACTCCTCTTGATGAGACCGTTGCCCCCCTATCTAATCGGACCGTTGCCCTTCCAACCGGCCCGCTACAGTTAACGGAGCATGCGCAACCCCGGCCCAAACACGACATAAGCACATGAGCCGTACCATGCCGGTCCGAACATGATTACTGTAGCACCTTACCCGGATCAGCTTGCCATGGCACGGCCCACTTGAAGCATCAATACCTTTGCATATCCGGAGAAAGAAAAGGAAAAAAAACCGGCAGAAAGGACCAGCTCTATAAATTAGCACCCCGGCTGTCCGCTAGGGTTTTCTGTCTTCTTATCCCTTCGCTTCCCTCAACGCGGTCATCGCCGCCACCGCCGCCTCCTCCCAAACCCTAGCTCGCCCCGTCCGCCATGGCCGACGACCACTACTCCTCCAAGCGGAAGTACGACGACCCCTCGCCGCCTCCACGGCGAACTGGCTTCTCCTCCGGCCCTCCCACCGCCTCCCCGCCCTCGGGCGGCGCTGGGGCGCCGGCGTCGTACAACAGCGTGCCGCCGCCTCCCACCGACGAGATCCAGCTGGCGAAGCAGCGTGCGCAGGCGATCGCGGCTAGGATCTTCAACGCCGCCGAGGCGAAGCGCCCCCGCGTGGACAGCGCCGGCGACGACGACGACGCGGGCGCCGGGGTGGGTTCCCTTGGCAGTAGCGGCCGCAGCGGCGGCGGGACCGGGCTCGGCTTCTCATCCTCGGCCGGTGGCGGTGAGTCCCTCCGCTATCTCGTTCAACCCTTGCTAGGTCGGGAGATCCGGTTTCTGTCCTCGTGGTTACTGGTAGCTTCTGCGATGTGGATTTAGGGTTCTCCTTTTGCTTGAATTACTCTCCGATTTGTCTGTTGGATTAAAAGATCTGTCAGCCTGATATGCTAGCCCTTCGATTTTATCTTTTAAGTTTAGGCAGTCAGGAAGTATGGTTACTTTGGTTACAGTCTGCAAGGTAAGTTAGTAAGCTGCAAGTACTTGTGCAAAATCCCTGCGGTTTACAGTTCAGCAGTAGAAGCGTAGGACCAGGCCTTGTTGTTAGCTGAAGGCCATGTCATGTGTAGATGAGGATTATCGTTGGTATCATGTACCTGCATACAGTTAACAACGCTGTTCTAGTGTTCTGGGAACATCTCATCGTGCTGAATTATGTTGACCGTATGTTGTGTCAATTACCATTTTATGATTGTATTACTTCCTTTTTTTATTGAAAGTACCCCTGTTATTGTCTATTGTTGTTCATTTAAACTGTTTGTTTACTTCTCTTTTTTGTGGATTTACTCATCTACATGCTGCCTGTAAAATCGCTAATGCATTTTTTTTCAGGTCATGGGTCTGCTATCCCATCTTTATCTTCTCATGGCAGCACACCTCAATACTCCTCATATGGTGGATACCAGGGTACAAGCAAAAAAATTGAAATCCCAAATGGAAGGGTATGCTTTCCTAGATTTACCTGTTCGAATCACTGTTTTTTTTTTGTGATGGAAGGGATTTCACCTGAACTGGTTGTGCTAACAATTCTGTTGGCCTAATACAGGTTGGTGTTATCATTGGAAAGTCCGGAGATACTATAAAGAATCTCCAACTTCAGTCAGGAGCTAAGATCCAAGTAACAAGAGACCTGGATGCTCTACCTGGCTCACAGACAAGACCTGTTGAACTTTCTGGCACTCCTGATCAGATAAGCAGAGCTGAGCAACTGATCAATGAGGTCCTGGCAGAGGTATCACCTGCCATTCTCATGGCTTCCCTTTTTAACTTTTTGGGGATGAGTTGCCATTAGTTGTGCAACTCGTTTGTCAACCATATTATTCATGCACCTTCTGCAGGCTGATGCTGCTTCATCTGGCAATATCTCTGGCCGAAAGTACAATGCACCTCAACCAGGTGCTGAACAATTCCAAATGAAAATTGCTAACAATAAGGTAATCCACTTTCCTGTAAATTAATTTAGCTTGATGCTATTGAAAAAAAAAGCACAGTCCTGCCAAAAATACCATGAGGACGATGGTCGTGGTGACAATGTCCAGATCTGACCTAATTTCGTTTGTTTCAGGTTGGTCTGGTTATTGGAAAGGGTGGTGAGACTATAAAATCCATGCAAGCCAAATCTGGTGCTCGTATACAGGTCTGTGGCCTTGCCTTGCAAATTCGGTCTTGTGCAAGGGTGTGCATGACATGGCATTCTATTGTTTTTGTTGTGGTAACCTTTTCTGCATTGTGTGTATATTGTTGGCTAAGATAAGACTATTGAATTGATTTCAGATCTTAGTTGTCTTGTTTATGAGTGCCTCTCTTGTGTTTATACAAAATGTCACACGAGTGCTTGCCTGTTTGCATATGAAATATCTGAAGCATGCTTACTATATGAACTGTTTGCTCCCAGCATTTCTATTTATACCTGATGGATTCTTCGATTTGCACTGTATCCTATCAATGTGTTTTGTGTTGCTAACCTTTTATGTTCTCATATGTACTTTTGCAGGTTGTCCCTTTGCATTTACCCCCTGGTGATCCTGCAACTGAAAGAACAGTGTATATTGATGGTACACAAGAGCAAATTGACATGGCAAAGCAATTAGTGATTGAGGTTACTAGTGAGGTCCGCTATTTTCCCTTGTCATATTTGTTGCCTGCTTTCATGATTGCTATGCCAGTTTGCTACTTATCTGTGGTGTTAAAGCAATTCTGCCTTCTCATTTTTTATGTTAATTTTGGATCCTTCTGATTTTATCTTCCCCCCTAATTGGCCTCCTTTCTTTCCATTTTTTTGAGAAACATTTGCCTTTTGCTTCTGTGATGAGCAATGATTCTCTGGCAATAATGTTCATGAGATAAGTCTTATGAACACATGTCAATGGACTCAGGTCATGCCGTCAACATGCTTCCACACCTATAAGGGTGTCATACGCTCTTTCTAATACATGCATCTCTAAAGTTTTCAATATCCGAAATTGTTTGTCTTTGCTCTAATTACTGCTCTATTAATTCAATATGTACAGTTAAAAATTTTCTTCTAACTATTGATGCAAATATTCCATTATACCATGTTAGTTCTCTTGGAATTATCTATTCTTATGTCTTAGCTATATATATTGCATGTGCTTGGTGCTGTCCATTGAACTCCAACTATATTTTGTATTAATTCTCTTGACGTAATATTGTCCATCTCCAACTATATTTTTATATTGATTCTCTTTAACATAATACTGTCCATACCTTGGTGTGTGTGGCGCACACATCTACCCTGGAGACCAGGTTTGTTATGACATAAGTTTTCATACACAAGAACATGCTGGATAGAAGATTAACTTTTAACTGATAGCTTGGATATCTCTTTGTGGTCTAACCTCATATACCTGGTCTCATATACCTCTTAAGTTGTCATTGGCTGGTCCCTTATCTCTTTGTAGATAGCTTGTATACATTGCTTTACTCAAGTGTTTTTATACCTGAGTGGTAATGTACAGTATGATTGCAGGTTGTGCAATTTAGGTGCAGGTATTTAGGCTACAGTTCTGTTTTGCTATTTTAGAACGCTATATATCACTTCTGGCGTCTCTGCCCTACTCATTATTTGATGCTTAATTCTCAGTCGGGATGAGCGTGGGTCACTCTGTGGGTACATATCAACCCACTCTAGTTCAACCATCTCATTTGGTTGAACCAGTGGGTCAATGGGTACCCGCCCACGTAGTGACCCATGGCCATCCCTAATTCTTAGCCCATGATATTTGCTATCTCTTCCAGTTGGGTGTAGCATGTACTTCAAACTTAATGTTACTTTTTTAATAACCTTGAAAATCCATATAGCTCGAACTTAGATTCATGTAACAAGAGCATGCTGGATTCCTTATTTGTTTGTTTCTCGTCTATATTTTCTCCTCTGTGACTTTGCAGGTTACCATACCTAAGCTGTTAGAGAACTGCAAAACATTCCTCCTTTGCTATATCATTTATTCATTAGTTTATACCATATTATTGGAGGAGACCATGAACAAAAGAAATTATCGGTGCTTATCTGTTTTGATTATCAATGAAAAAGATCTTTCACTTAGTTGAGTAGTGTCATCACTTATCAGCCAATTATTTTTGACCTGTCAACATATATAAACTGCATGGCACTCTTCTATTGCTATTCAATATATATATGTTCGTCTAGATGTCCAATCTTCTTTAGCCCCCATAGTTTTGCACATGGGAGACGATAGATGGGCATCACCAATGTTGCTTGAGAATATTGATCGGTGAGTTTTGCTCCCTCTATTTTCTTGGTGGTTCTGGAATTTCTGTATATTACTTCGCTTTGGGTTTGTATATGTTTGTCTTTTGCACTGCCGCTCTGCATGGTTTATTGTATGTTATTTTGTTTTATATACATATACAGATGTGCAAACTATATTTTTGCAGAATCGTGCTAGAAATCCAATGTCAGGTGGCTATTCCCAGCAGGGCTATCGCCCTCCTCGGCCTCAATCAAATTGGGGTCCACATGGTGCGGCACCAATGCAACAGCCTGGTTATGGTTACATGCAGCCTGGAGCCTATCCTGGGGCACCCCCACAGTATGGCGCTCCTCAGCAACCTTATGGTAGCTACCCTCCAGCATCTGGTGGTTATCAGACTGGGTGGGATCAATCATCAAATCAGCAGTCTCAGCAGGGTCCCCCAGGCACGGGCTACGATTATTACAACCAACAGCAGCAACCTCAACAGCAACAATCTGCCCCTGGGACTGCTGCACCTGGTGATGCTACTAGCTATAATTCCAGCCAGCCTCAATATGCTTCCCAAGGTTATGATTCTACCTACTCTCAGCAGAGTGGCGGGCAGCAGGCATATGGACATGATTATTCTAGTTACTACCAGGCCCAAGGGCAGCAGCAGGGCTACTCTCAGCAGACTGGATATGATCAGCAGGGCTATGGCGCTTCTGGCTATGGGTCAGCTCCTAATTCAACTCAGGATGGGTCTGCACCAAGCTATGGTGGTCAAGGTGGGGCTGGTCAAGCATCTCCTGGACAGCAAACTTCAACTCCTGCTGCTGGAAGCCACCCTGGTTATTCGAGCCAGCCGCCTACTAGTGCTGCATCAAGCTACCCAGCACAAGGGTCTGCTCAGTCTGGATACGGGGCTCCACCAGCACCACAGCCTGGCTATGGTACCCAGCCCCAAGCACAGGGAGGGTATGGTCCGGGCTCTTATGGTCAACCTCCGCAGGGACAGAAGGCTCCTAATTCTTCTCCTTATGGACAGGCTCCGCCTCCTGGATCTGCTCCTGGTGGTTATGGCCAGTATGGTTACTCTCACAGTCAGCAGGGATATGGCGCACCCCCGCCATACCCTGGTGCACCTGCTGCAAGCCACCCAGGCTATGGCCAGCAGCCTTCTTACGGTGATCCTTACGGTAGTGGAAGCTACGGCCAGCCGGCAGCCTATTCTACTGAAGCTACAACTGCTGCCTCCCAGGACCAATCTGCTCCTGCCCCTGGGGCTGCGCCTGCGACAGCCGCTGCTCCTGCACCTGCTCCTGAAAACAGTGGAACCCAAAGCCCTCCTAGTTAATCCTGCACCATAATCTTGTTTAGAGAAGAGGTTTCCGGATTTATATGTTGAAATTGTTCTTCCTGCTCCCTTTGACTCGTTTTAAATATAGACAATTGTTTTAAGTTATTGCGTTATGTTCAGTGTGTTACTTTGATGCCTATGAATGGATTGTACTGAGGCGTGACTGTGCTTGATGTGCCTATCTGTGTTACTGCCTTGTAAGCTGGACGTCTATCCGTAATATGCAATCTGAGCTCTACTTTGCAGTCGTTTTTTCTGACTTTTTGCAGTCATTTTATCTGACTTGCGAGGATTGGACTGTGATATCTATTGTTTTTTAGGACTGTATATATAACATGTGATAGAAAATCCCTCTCCATTTCTTGTGTTTTTTAACTGTTGGATCTATTTTGAGATTCGTGCAACCCCCTTAACCTTAATTCCTCTCCTCTCTTTTTTTTCCTGTCGTTCTCAATCCTATGCCGATCCGATCCGGAAGGCCTGCCTAGCCGGTCTCCTCCTCCTTCCCTATACTACCTGCCCCTTCTCCTCCTCCTTAAGACGGTGGCAGTAGCGAGCTGTCTCTGGTGGCTTCCTCACCGTCGGAGACACGCCTACCCTGCTCGTTTTCGACGGCTCTCCCGTCGTCGGAGACGTCCCCGTTGCCCCTGCCACCAATACTTATCGGGATCACGCCTACCCTGCTCGTCTTCGACGGCTCTCCCGTCGTCGGAGACGTCCCCGTTGCCCTTGCCACCAATACTTATCGGGATCCTGACGCCCTCGTCACCAACACTGGCCCACCGTTGGCTCCAAACCCTGCGGCTTCGGTGGTGCTGTCGCTACCTCACCGTCCGCTCGGTCCGCTGCCCATCGTCGAGCCATCACCTTCCACGGCCATTCCTCTAAGCCCGGGGAACTTCCCCTCCCCCCAACCCCCCTCCCACCCCTTCCTCAACCCCAAAACCTAAACCCAACTCCATTGCCATTTGTTGGGTTTGCCGGAGCTAGACGAGAAAGGGTCACTATAGCTGGAGGAGAAGAGCTAGGCTCGTCGGAGCACGAATCGCGAGGCAAATTCTAAGGTCAGAAATTTGCAAAAAATCCCCCCCAAATTTTTTCGAATGTAATTTAGCAATTCCGTTGTTTTTTCTATAATAGAATTCTAAGTTCTGCTCAAGCCTATAAATTTTGTGCGAGCTATTTCGCGATCGGTGTGATAGATATGACCTGGATGGTCTTTTTCGTGTAAAGAAACACCAGCCACCTCGGAATCCTAATTCTATTCCAATTCTTTTTTTTATAGCGGGGTTTATTCCAATTCATTACTAATAAATTAGTTATAATTATTGTTGCGTAATTCAGTTATTCTAATGTATTGTTAGGGTAATCATCTGTACTTATATCTATACTACTTAGAAAGAGCCTTGTGGTGATGGATTTTACAGCCACTCAAGGTTCCAGAGTGGAAGTGGGAAGAAATCGGGATGGATTTTATCATTGGTTTGCCTCGCACATCGTCAGGGTATGACTCAATCTGGGTGGTTGTGGACCGACTTACCAAAGTTGCACATTTCATCCCGGTGCATACAACATACTCGGGTAAGAAACTGGCAGAACTGTATATGGCTCGCATAATATGTTTACACGGAGTACCCAAGAGGATTGTCTCCGATCGTGGTAGCCAGTTCACTTCCAAGTTTTGGCAGAAGTTACAAGCAGAACTGGGAACCAGACTGAACTTCAGCACGGCATATCATCCACAAACAGATGGTCAAACTGAAATAGTCAATCAGATATTGGAGGACATGTTGAGGGCTTGCGCACTAGACTTCGGAGGAACATGGGATAAGAGCTTACCGTACGCAGAGTTCTCGTACAACAACAGCTACCAGGCCAGCTTGCAGATAGCACTGTTTGAAGCTCTGTATGGCAGGAAGTGCCGCACACCCCTTTTCTGGGATCAAACAGGCGAACGCCAGGTATTCGGAACCGACTCACTCAAAGAGGCTGAAGAGAAGGTAGCTATAATACGGGAGCGCTTGAAGACGGCTCAATCCAGACAGAAAAGCTATGCTGACAACCGTCGCCGAGACCTAAGCTTCGAGGAAGGAGATTACGTATATCTTCGCGTCACCCCACTTTGCGGAGTACACAGGTTCCAAACCAAAGGGAAGCTAGCACCACGTTTCGTGGGACCCTACCAAGTGCTAGCCCAAAAAGGTGAAGTGGCATATCAGTTGAGCCTTCCAGCTTCGATGACGGGTATACACGACGTGTTTCACGTGTCACAGTTGAAGAAGTGTCTGAGAATCCCAGTAGAACAGGCAGATCCGGAATAGATCGAGATTCAGGAAGACCTCACATATGTGGAGAAGCCAATACGGATTCTAGAAATCAGTGAGAGAAACACCAGGAGCAGGGTAATCATGTTCTGCAAGGTACAGTGGAGCCATCACTCAGAAGAAGAAGCCACCTGGGAGCGAGAAGACGAATTGAAGTCCGCCTATCCCCACCTCTTCGCCAGCCCTTCCGAATCTCGGGGACGAGATTCTGTTTAAGGGGGGTAGGTTTGTCACACCCTGACTTTAGCCACACAAAATTATACCTGAGAAAAATACCCAAGAAAATAAATTTAAAAAGGCTAGAGGAATTAATTAAAGGTGTAAAATGCAAGATAATAAATTATCGTGGTCGGGAATATTTTTCTTGTATTCTCTGTGCCAAAATACATTAACGGGATTTTTAGTGGAATTTTTAGAGCACATGAACTATTTTTAATAAATCGAAAATGTTTATCGGAATTTAAATCGTCCTGGAAAATCTTTTTCCTTTTTCCTCTCTCCTTTTCTTCTGTTGGGCAAGCGGCCCGCTCCTCTGCCGGCCTTCCTCCCCGCGCGCCCGCGCCCACACCCCGTGCCCGCGCCCTCGCTCGCGCTCACGCGCCTCCCGCTGACAGGCCGGGCCTGCCTGTCAGCATCGTCTTCCTTCTCCGTCCGAATCGGGTGGAGGGGAAAATCCCCGGAGCCGTCCGATCCGGTGCCGCCTCCCGCCTCCTCCCGCACTCGCACTCGGTTCAAACGGGCGCGGACCGAGTCCGTCCCACCTCCCCGAGTTTCCCGGCGTCCACGCCCCCTCACTCCCACGAATTGCGTGCACGATCTCCACGCCGCCTCACTCTCTCCCGTGCACGATTGGAGCCATTCGGCCTCGATCTCTCCCGGCCAACTGCATAAAAAGCCCCTCCGCCCTCTCCTCCATTTTTCCCCCCAACACACCGAGTTTCCCCGTGCTCTAGAACCCCCTCACCACCACGCACCCGAGCTCCCCCGTTTTTCGCCGACTCCGGCCACCGCTTGCCGCCGTTCCGGACGCCGCCAGGCCATACCGCCACCGCCATCACCTCCGCTGTGCCACACCGCACCTCGGCTGCCACTCTGTGGAAGCCAAAGCCCGCCGGACCGCCCCGCCCACGCGCACGGTGAGTATCAGTCCTCCGCCTCCTCTCCGGCCGGTGATTCCCGCCGCGCCGCGTCTTCATTCTTCGCCCTAACTCCTCTTCCATCCTCCTCATCCTCTAGGACGCCTCGGCAATCGCCTCTCGCCCATTCCCCGCCGTTGGAGCTTCGTCGCCGACGTCGTCCCGAAGCCGCCGCCGCTTTTTCGTCGCCACCGTCGTCTTCGCGACGTCGCTCGCCGTCGCGAGCCGCCGGTGAGACCCCCCTCTGTTTTCCCGTTCCATTCCGCCCTTCCGTGTGGTCGCCGCTACGCCGGGTGGTCGCCGCCGGTGACCATCGGGTCGCGTGCGCGCCGCCGCCTCCCGCTCGGGACAGCTGGCTTCGGCCGCCGCTCCCCGGGGCCGTCCGATCTGCCAGGTGGCAGATCGGGGCCACCCGCTCGCTCGCCCGCGTGGTTGCCTGCGGTGGCGCCACGTGGTGCGCCCGCTCTTGGCCGCAGTGAACTTGGTCCACCGTGTGCCCGGCTCTGTGCGCCGCTGGCCAGTGGGGCCCGCTGGTCGGCGCCGCCTCTTCCTCCGGTGATGTCTTTAATTCGGTTTAATGCGCAATAAATCGCCTGTTAATTATATTTACACTAAAAATAGCAGTAAAACTTCAATGAATCATAACTAATTCATACGAACTCCGATTAAGTCCATTCCAATTTCATTAAATCCAGAAAAATGCCAAGAATCCATTAAAAATACTTTCAGCTCATGTTTGATTGTCCCATATACTGTTTTTAATTGTTTATGCATTGTTTGTTGTAGAACCCGACGCCGGTAATTCTCCCGCGTATTTCGAGATCGTAGCAGAGTACCTTGAGTCAGAGCAAGGCAAGTCGCACTGTTACTTTGATCACTCTGTACCTATTTTTCGCTAAATTGCTTTGTTTACTCAAATAAACTTCATTATTTTAATATTTCATGTGGGTGGTTATTACCTATGCAATGTTAGGACTTAGCCATAGTTTTGAAACCTGAACCCTTGTCACCTGGGTAATAATGTGATTAGATTACAGTTCTTAGGGTGTTTAGCCATGCTTAGCAACCTAGCTCATATGGGAATTAAATATTATTTCTTCTATATGATTCGACTCCATGTCGCAAAAGTGAAAATTTGGATAGGCTGATGTTAAATTATTAAAACTTGACCTAAATGGTGGGCTGTGGGTGTATGGTTTTGCTTGTCACACCCATAGCAATTAAGGACCGGTTCGCGGGAACCATTTGGGCAACTTCCCGTACTTTCCACAAGCCAGCGTGGGCAACGGCTGGGCTTGAAACGTTTTTTCTCCCTCTCCTAGGCACCGAAGAAGAGGGTGAGCGGGATGGAGTTGGGTCAACCCGGGGTAGGGTTGATCGGCTGCCGGATTCACCGTGGCGCAAGGGGGGTAGCCTGGCCAATATGGTGTGCCCTGTCGGTAGGTGCAACCTCAGCGTGATGTGGATGGTTAGGGAGGGGTTTCGTGAACGGTCCTGTCATAGCCTCTCACGGGACATCGTGGTGATGTACTAGCACACGGGAACGTGTGTGGGGCTGTGTCTTGTGGGTACAGTTGTACACCTCTGATCAGAGTAAAACTATTCGAATAGCCGCGCCCGCGGTTATGGGCACATTGGCCAAGACTCACCGTGATTAGTCTCACCCTAGATAATTAATCCGGTTTTATCAAACTGGTGTTGTGGAAGGTGTTGAGTCCGGTCGACGTGGTTGAGTTGACCGGGGGTGACCGGTTAGCGTGGTGTAACGCTAGTCGGTGGAGACTGGTGAGTGTGGTGTAACTCTCATCAATGACGCCTGGTGGTTGTGGTGTAACTTCCATTAGCGCGGCCTGGTTGACGTGGTGTAGCGTTGATCGGGAAAAGCTGGTCAGCGTGGTGTAACGTTGTCCGGTGGTGACTGGTTAACGTGGTGTAACGTTAATCAGTGGAGTCCGGGTAACGTGGTGTAACGGTACCCGGAGGTGTCTGGTGAACGTGGTGTAGCGTTCATCAGTGGAGACTGGTTGACGTGGTGTAGCGTCAATCAGTTGGGAATGGTTGGGCCTAGTTAACGTGGTGTAACGTTAATCAGTGAAAAATTAATATGGTTAAATTAATCAACTTTTTACATGTTTGCGAACTACTACTGTTTGCAACTGCTTTTATGCAAAACAAACCCTATCCCATCTTTGTACCCTGTGCATATGCATAATTGTGGGTGTGATTTGTTGAGTATTGTGGGTGGTGCTCAGCCTTGCTCCAATTTCCCCCAATGTTGGAGAACGCGTCAGACGAAGATCATTCTGAGAAATAGGCTGGCTCCGCCGTCAAGTTGCTTGTGGGAATGGACGCTGCCGATGGACCCACTGTTTATAGACTATCTTTACCTTTTTCCGTTGCATTTTTGTAATATAATTTTACTCTGTTTGTAAGACTCTCTGTATGGCAACTTGGATTTGTGTACCCTGGCTTTCCTGGGCAGGGATTTATTACACATTAATGTTCAGAATTTCGGTGCGAATTTCTGGGCGTTACAACGCCGCCTCCGCCTCTGCCCTTTCTACTCGTCGGATGCCGCATCCCGCGCCTCATTCTATCCCTCCACCCCCTCAACCCTCAGCCACCACCACCACCTCCTCCAGCCACCGTGAAATGCACGCGCAATGCATCCCTTACTCCATCCATAGCACGCGTGCGCCGGCGGGTGATTGGGTGCGGGAAAGAGGCTTCGGCAGCGGCACCGGCGATGCACAGGAGCGGCGGGGTGAGGCGTGGGCACGTCGGATATGTGGCCGGCGATGCTCAAAGGTCATTAATATCTACGGCAAATCTAATGTCTCAGATCGACTCTCCCTTCTCCTGTGCAAATCGCCCCCACCACCATTGCTCCCCACACACCCCGCTCCGTGCACTCCGCATTCGTCGTTGCCATGATTCCCCTGCCTCCCTGCCACCTGCACCCGGCCGCCCCTATCTCCCCCTCCATCTTCCCCCGCTCCTTGCACGCCGCTGCCGACCTCCGCCTCCCCGGCCTTGGCCTCCAGTTCCACGCCCTCCTCGCCAAGACCGGCCTCATGGATGGCCCCTTCTCCGCCTCCGCGCTTCTCCACCTCTACGCCACACTCGCCCTCCCACGTGCCCCCAAGTCAGCCTCCCGTGTCCCCTGGAACACCTTGATCCTAAGTAGGGATGAAAACGGTCGGAAACGGTCGAAAACGGTATTACAATATAGAAAACGAAAACGGTCGGTACGGGATTTTTCTATATTTTAGTAAATAATGAGGACAAAAAATGGTTGAAAATGATTGTGAAACCAATTGAAAATGACAATTTTTTATGTTTTGCCAAATTCAAAAACGGTCGAAAACGGTATCATAATATAGAAAACAAAAACGGTCGGTACGGGATCTATCCCGTTCAGTTTCATCCCTAATCCTAAGGTACTCACTCATAGGTGCACAACACCACCTTCTGAATCTATGTTCTTTTTCCCTGGCGCTTGCAATGCCGCCTTCTCTCTAAACAACGACGTGTGAATTTTGCTTTCTCTGTGTGCAAGGTACGCTCAGGATGGGTTCTTGGGTGAGGCATTCGAGCTGATGACAGAGATGGTGGAGTGCGGTGTCCCTGTTGGTGCATCCACCTAGAATGCCGTCATTGCCAAATGTGTCCGTGCCGAAGAGGGAGCACTCGCCGTTGGCTTGCTCAACGAAATGGTTTCAGCCGGAGGCGTTGGCAAATGTTGCCACATTTAACACCCTGCTTCATGTTATTGCAGTGTTGTAGGGCACCGATGTGCTCCGGGAGCTGCATGGGTTTGTGCTGTGGAACACTGAGATTATGGGATTTGGTCCTGTGGATTTGGATCGGCTCAGTGAGTCACTGGCTGTAGGGTACATGCGCAGCTGCTGTGTTGAGTATGCTGATTGTGTCTTTCAGGATGTCGAGCGACGGCCACGCGGTCCGACCCTCAAGCCCGATGTGGTCAGCATATCTCTCCTCTGCCCCTAACAATGAAGGTATAAAATCAATTTATCCCCTTGTGCCTCCCAGCCAATCTATTTTGAAGATTATTAGGGACAAAAGGATCATTGATACTCTCGCTCAAAAGGTGTTCGATGCAATGCTGGTTAGTTAATCTAATTCCTCTAGCAGATTCACATTGCACGTGGGTTTGTTATGTGCATTCTTTTTTTTTGAGTCAATTTTTAGCTTACCTTTTTTTTTTTGCAATTGATAGCTGGTTCGTTGGTTTTGACCTATTCCTTGGCATGATCTTTGTGTGCTGCCCAAGCTCCAGATCGGCTGCACATGGCAATAAGGCTTCTCGTTTGGTCCTGAGGCCTGAGTATTGTTGTTGATGGTGAGTTCTGTTACACGTCTTTTGGTAGATTGTGTTTTCAGCACAACGGACTTTTGGTAGATTGTCTAGCGGCCCTGCTTACTTTTAGAATTCACTGGAAATCAAATGAACACAATGAGCCTAAGCTATACATTGGGCTATCGATGACCACATGCAGCCAAATGTTTCAATGAATTGATGTGCCTCTAAAAACTCCAGCAGTTCGCATGTTAAAATATATTCATGACTGAAGAAATATATTCACTAGAAGTTCTGGAACAATTCAATCTTCTAGTTGTTGATGAAATCATTCTTGACTGAAAATGTAATCAAAAGTATTTGTTGAATATAGTACTTTTGTAGGCTGCGCATTGTTTACAAAACTTAAGTAATCATTGTTACCTATCATGGTGTTTGCGACAATATAATTCCCATTTTTACTTAAGTTGAGGTGCAACTATTTTTTTTGGAAATTTGATACAAGTATGTTTAACACATAATTATGAGATTACCGGGTCACCACGCACCCGTTGTTTCTCTCCATTGATATTTTACTCCATTCGATATATTATGGAGACATAGATTCCACATGCACATGGCTATTTAATTAAATATACAATATATTTTTGTTGTGGGATTTGTGTTACCAAATGTTGCCGTAGCGTTAGCACGGGCATGTGAATTCTGCGTCAAATTGGCTTTTGCAACCAGGAGAAGCTAAGCTGAGAATTGGTGGAGAATGCCGAGGAACGTTTAGTTGCCAGAGTTTCATAGTTGTCTTGGATTGGGGATTCTGGAGAGGTGAAAGCTTGGTTGGGCTTGCTCCGTCAGGATTGAGCTCAACAATTGTTTGGGGGAAAAAGATGCAATCTCATTCTTTGCATGTGGATTCATGAATGATTGTCTTTCTGTGCGCGCCCTTGCAAGAGCTTTAGTATAATAATAACAAGTTCCTGTAGTATTTTTCCATGTAATAGGAGTAGCATACATTAAATCAATTAGGTTTTGGTGCTAATAGTGTGTTCGATCATCATTTACGTGGTTGTTTATCTCATTATCTCATGCAACTAGCTCGTGGGGTTCATTGCATTCCAGACAACTCGATGTAGTACGCAATGGGCAGTTCTTGGGGAAGTTTGTTAACTTGATTTGGGGAGGATCAGCTAATGCTAGTTTACAATGGGCAAGGATTGAATAATTGAAGTTATTAGCCATTAATCTAAGCATGACAGTGGTCAATATATTACGACACAAGGATATATAGCATGAAATATGTACGATAGCATATTCTAAATGATTGATTCCTGTTGTTCAGCCTTTCAGGAATACATTCTTGTGCTTTTGAAAATCATGTGTAATCAGACTACTTCTACAAAATGCATAATAGTTCAATTTTTTGTGATATATCGCAAGATTTCATCCTATCATTATCATCAAAGAAATTGCAAGGATCATGTCCACATTTATATAGTTGTGTGTTATGTCTACTCTGAATTAATTTGTCGTTTTACTGGGCATGCAGGTCTTTAGGAATTGATGCTGCAAGACATGGAGAACTTACAATTGATAGTAGCAACCTCAACTTGTGAGACACTTGTAGAGTTGAGTAGACTGATGAAGCGGCAAAGTTGCTTCTGAAGCACACAATGTCTAATTAGTGCCCTCTCCTCTCTGTATAGCGACAACCCTGGTGGAAACGACACGGTGAGAGTATTGACTAATGCCAATCTACTCTAGGAATTGAGCCACATAATTTGTTATATATAGGCATCAGAGGCATATATGCTGATAATCTTATTATATGATTGATTCCCAAATATATGTTGTTTTTAGTTGATTAATTTGCATCACCAAATATCACCATAGTGTTAACATTGGTAGGTCAGAGAAACTACATTGAATGAAATGAGTTCAAGGTCCCATTAAATACTCAGATTGATTGCAATAATTTCTTTTGACATAATATAAATTTCAGACAGTATTTAGGAAGAGGCAACTCAAAAACACCCTTGTGGCTTGTGTGGTATGGATGTGTTCATGCATGGTCACTGAGGTTCTTCTGGGAAGAACTTTGTCATCCCTCACTTCATGGCTCTCTATAAGGCATTTTGGGTTTGTCCAAAATCAGACTTTTTAAATTTGATCAACTTTATAGAAAAGTTAATTATCAGCTGATTGGGCACAACATTAATGCTCACTGGGTACAAAAAATTATGATCGTATTTTCAATTTTTTACATGATCCACCAAACTAACCATGTAATCTACCTTGATTATTTGGTATACTTGTGGAGCATATTGTAGATGGAGATATATGGAACTAATAGTATTTTAAAATTTGTCCAGACCACCAAATTTGCATGAATATTTTTCCTTCTTGACCTAAGGCATAACTTTGGTTTCTGATCTTATGAATTATGATACTATCTAGGTTAGCTACCTTTATTAGCTTGCTGGCAATAGCCCAATGGTAGTCCAGTCTAGCCATATTAAGGCACAGTTGAGTCAGATGTATATCTTGAATCAAGGCGAATGGGAAACATTTAGTTGGAGTGCTGCGCAGTAATATATGCAGAATTCACACAATTTAGATGGTTGGAGTTTAGGCCTTATGTAAACTTCCAATTTCATTGACCGTTTAACTAAGTGGTTTACACTATGTGTTCTTTTTCCTCAGGTAGTGATCATAGCATAGCAGTCGAATTCCACTATGTAGGTGGCCTACACTATATGTTTTTCTGGTTATACATAGAAGACAGAAAAGCCAAGTATATTTCTTATGAACCTATATATGTCGTTTTACTAAAATTTTCCCGTCACCTCACGTATCCTCCTCTCCTGACTCCCATCCCCCCCATCTCCTCGCTGCACCCGCCTTTCCCGTCCTCCCTCTCCTCCATCTCCTCGCTCCTCCTCCTTAGCTACTGCCGCTGCCCTCTGTCGTCCCAGCCGCCGCCGTCACCGCTTCCGCCACTGCCTCCTCCACTTCCGCCACCACCTCCTCCGCCGCCGACGCCGATGCAGAGGTATGTTAATCTTGCGCCTTTAAGGTGAACATAGAGTAGACACACAGAGGTAATAAAAAAGACGTGACAATTATTGATGGACACACGTAGCTATTTTTGATAACAAAAAACTGCTATGCTATATAAGTTCCCATGTATTTCATATTATTTGTCTGAAGACCCTAATATGCTCATTTCCAAAATTTCTTGATCTAGACATGTAACATTTAAGAATTTGAAAAGAAATGTTTTATCATGTTTTGGAAATTATATGAAATAAACAGCTCAACCAATATGTCAAGCAATTATGGGTATTTAATATCACCTATTTTTGTTTTTGATTCTTTTCAACATGATTTTCCTGTTTCTCTACAGATTAATGTTTACCATCTTACACTTAGGTTATTGTAATGGTAACTTGTACGATATTCTTTCTCAACATTTTTAGTGTGGGATCAAAGAGCAACAAAATTATTCAGGTATAACAAATCATAATATCTTGACACTAGGAGAGTAGCAACAGCTGTTGCACTAGGCCACCACACCAAAAGAACAAATAAGTTAACAAAATTATGTCGCATTTGCAATTCAGTAATTGTATATTGCATCATATACGAATTACATATGCCCAATATGTATAATGCTTATTTAGCTCTTTGTTGGCCAAACTACTCACAACTAAATGTTAAAAGAAGACAAATTCTCACCAATCTTTGCCAAATTACACATCATGTTTGGAAAGGGGATATGTGGTTTTGGAAGCTCAAATTCAATTGAACTGTGTCAAGGTACTTTTCTACTGATAAGTGGCTTGACTATCAGTTGTACTCACCTTTTGGAGTTGCTTGAATTTTTTTGCAAGGCGTCAACTAAGCAATTTGGAAATGAGCTGATTAGTGCTGATCAGGGTTAGCCTTTTTCTTTGTGTTACCAAACAACCTTTACTACTTTATAAATTTATTTCACCACTGTAGCACAAGAGAAGGAATACATTCAATGTAGGAATACAGAAGAGGTCTTTGTGTTATGAAACAACCTTTACTATTTTATGAATTTATTTCACCTTTCTAGCACAAGAGAAGGAATGTATTCAATGTGGGAATACAGAAGAGGGTATATCGTGCAGTTAAATAAATCCATGACAAATTGTATATTTGGTACCAATGGTTTGCTTTTTCATAGTAAGAATACAAGAGAGTTATAAACATATGTCAAATTACAATAGAAATTGGCTGGCTATTTAGTGTTTATTGTAAAAAATGCACATTGTATTGAAGAACATATATTTGGCATTGTATTGTGCTGTAGAGAGACAGTTGCCTGTATAACGTCCATGCAAACCATCTGCCCGTCTGCCCTGTCATTTAGTTTTTGCATTTTGTTTAGGTCTATCCATCCAAGCAAAATAATTGCCCCTGATTTTTATGTTTAAAAAATAATCCCATCAATGGTCTGGCCCGGGTCATGAGGATATGGACCATATAGCTGGAGAGAAACTGTGGGAGTTTCGAAAGACCCTGATCCGGTTGATATTGTTTTCTTAAAGGGCTTACATCACGAAAATTAAACCCTAATATAGCTAGAGAGAAACTATGGGAGTTTCGAAAGACCCTGATCCGGTTGATATTGTTTTCTTAAAGGGCTTTGTGGGTGCCATGGGCCCCGGATACCTCATGACAAGCATATGGGCCACTCGGATAGAGGATGGGTCTAGCCTTGTAATTAGAGATATAGCTAGACTCGGCAGACTTTGCCTTATATAGAAAGGAATATACAGTCCTAGTTGGGTGCATTATATCTCTAAGAGGAGATCCCTTGGCCGTAATCCGGTTGGGACTCCTACCTTGTAACCCTATCCGCCAGTATATAAGGGGAGGCAGGGCGCCCCCTGAGGGCAGGTCGGGTTGGTTCACCAGAATCACCACCGTAAATCCTCAAAGGAATAACACCACAACTGGATGTAGGGTATTACCTCACATCGAGGGCCTGAACCAGTATAAAATCGCTGCGTGTTCCTTTTCAATCCATCAAGTTTCCATCCGCCGAGTAGCCCCATATATTTATTGCCGGTGTAAAACATCGACAGTTGGCGCGCCATGTAGGGGCTTCGGTGCGATCTACATCTACAAGCTCGATGGATCCAGCAACCGGAGTCGACGGCGGCAAACTCTCCCCCGGAGATACAATTGCATTCGGAAGCCTCGACTTCGTCGCCGACCAGATCGGCAATCTCACCTTGTCCGACTCGGACTCGATCCGATCTACCAGGGAACCGGCCGACTCCGCACCAGTCGGTCCACGCGACACTGCAGCAACCCTCATCGACTTGCTACGGCAATCGTCATCTTGTCCGGGTCTCGGGACAACTCTTTTCTTCGGTGTTCGACTCGGACTCGGCCTTGAGCCGGCCAAGATCGAGCTAAGAAGGGAAGAGATCGTCAATCTCCCGTACAGACTCGGCAACGCCACGGATATCTTCAGACAACATCCGACGCGGCAAACCTGATCCTCTGGAGTTCGACTCAAATGCGGCCCAGAGCCGCTCGAGATCGGATCTAGGGAGGTCGGAGTTATAATCACCCCCATCAACTATTCCGACTACAACTCTCAGTCGGACTATGACTCTCAATTGGATTCCGACTCTAAGTCGGATAGCAGTTCAGCAAGCTTTTCCCCGCCACGAGAAATCTTCATGGCATCCAAAGGCTCTACTCCTACTCAGGAATCACGCCGACTACGCGAGCAGTAAGAGGAGGAAGCACGCCGACCGCGAGAACAACAAGAGGAAGAAGCAAGACGCCGGCACGACGCTCTACGCAGGGCCGGGCGGACTGTACAGCAACAAATCCTCCAAACCCGAGTCTGCGACCACGACGTCTTCATTACTCCTCAACAGAACATCGTGGCCGCTGCGACTCTACTGGATACACTCCAGTTCGGGCCTGATCACCAGGCCACCCCGACGATCGCAAGGAAAAAAGCCATGCTTACCGCTGCTACATGTCAGCAGCACCAACAGCCGGGTGATACCCTCATACTGACCAACCGGTCGACATCCCCAACGGCAATCTCATCTACCTCAAAGCGACGCCGAGCAGCTGGCTCTAGTCAGCCGCATACGGAGGCACGTCAGGCGTCACTCGGCAACCCCAACGACAACCGGCGATGTTAAAGCAACCGTCGAGACGATCAGGACCTCCGAGACTGACTACGGCGCGACCTTCGGCAAGACATCATTGCTCGGCACCGTGAACGAGAAGAAGATGAGCAACGCCAACTGGAAGACAAGAACAAGCGTTTTGGCCTCCACCACGAGCGGTTTTGCCGCCGTATTCGGAGTCGGAGCCCTCATGAAGATGAAGGCATACCGGCCTTCACCCAGGAGCTACAACAGGTCAACTGGCCGTCGGGTTTCAAGCCTACAGGCATCGACAAATACGACAGTAAGACCAATCCCGAGTCCTGGCTCACGGTCTACACTCTGGCGATCCGAGCAGCTGGAGGAAATCACAAAGTCATGGCTAACTACCTCCCAGTCGCTTTAGCCGACTCAACGAGGACATGGCTAACAGGACTTCCCAGGCAATCAATCGGCTCTTGGGGAGAACTCCGGGAATGCCTCATCGCCAATTTCCAGGGAACATACGAGAAGTCATCTTCCGAGTACGACCTGTATCAGTTACATCAAAGGAAGAACGAGTCTCTTCGTGACTTCATCAAGAGGTTCTCTGAGAAGAAAAATTCAATCCCGAAGATCAAGGATGAGGTTGTCATCACCGCCTTTCGAAAAGGAGTCAAAGACACCTCGTTCATCGACAAATTCACTCGGAAGCCTCCCAACTCTGTCAAGGCTCTATTCGACATGGCGAACAAATACGCTAACTCAGCCCACGCTGTTGCTGAGGCCCTTGAAGACAAAAAGGCATCCTGACAGAAGAAGCGGGAGGGCACCGACGACGCGGTCCCGATTAAAGCTAGGAATCGCAAACGCAAGTCGGACGGCTTCATTGTGGCAGTCGGTCACAACCGTCTTTGACTTTCAACAACTGAAGATTATCAGAACAACAAGTGACATGCTCGGGGGCTCAAAAGCCCAAATGCAAGAATGGCATCCCCACTCCCAAATACCAAACAGCTAAGTCGCTTCCTGATAAAAATTTCCTCATTTGGTTTTGCCAATGTCGCAGCCACTTACACCTAATAGGTGTACATGCTGCACCTTTTTTTAGGGTTTTCCTCTTAAATGGTTGCAAAAGTACTCGAGTAGCAAATTCCGATCCGTGAAACTTTGCTCCATGAAAAACGAACTCAAGTCACCCAAAACGCGTGTCTGGGAAAGAGCCACGAGCCAACTCCCGACACTAGGGGGCTATGACTAGTTTAAACGTAAGGGGTCAACTACTCGAGGAAATTAATATCAAAAAGAGGAAGAACATGTATTTACATATATTGTAAAATACATTTTATTCAGGTGATTGTTTTCATCATCAGATGCTACTCATCCGATATCTTTATAATGCAGGGCCAGTTCCGGATATGCGTGACAGGAACTCAGGGCTACGAGCCCATCTCCTACGCTTGGGGCTGGACCAATCTGCCAAGGATCACTTGGAATGCTCCATGAGGGCTATTGACTGGGTACTCACGCCAGTCGGGATGCCATCTTCCCCGGCTACGCCCCATGTGGGCCAATAACCAACCTCCGGCAACAGTCGGAGCTCGGATACCACTTGGCTGAGTGAGGTACGCCCCATGAGGGTCGCCAGCCGAATCCTACGCTAATGCTAGGTTCGGGTACCTCATCCGGTCACAACTTCGCTAGGTAAAGTACGCCCCATGTGGGTCGCTAGCCGAATCCTACGCTAATGCGAGGTTCGGGTACTTTATTTGGCTAATAACCGACCTCCGGCGCCAGTCGGAGCTCGGGTATAACTCTGTCAGATCGGGTATGCCCCATGAGGGTCGCCAGCCGAATCCTATGCTAATGCAAGGGTCGGGTACCTTATTTGGCCATAACTCTGTTGGATAGGGTACGCCCCATGAGGGTCGCCAGCCGAACCCTCTGCTAATGCAAGGTTCGGGTACCTTGTTCGACTTTACCCAAGTCGAAGAAGACTTACATCGTCAAAGCGCATCGGGGTTCTCATGCACCGCGTCACACCTGAGGAGGGCAAGCAGATCCTGCAATATACCTACTCAGGCTTATGTGGCAACCAGGTTGCATCCAGAACGTAAGTCAGAAAGGCTTGCAAATAAGGATTTCTCTGGCTGATTGCGGTTACCGACACCAAAAAACTCATCCTGACATACGATGGATGATACTTCTATAGAGCTATGCTGGGTAGGTTGGCTCAGGCCGGCTTATTTGGTAGCAGCCACCAAGATATGAGTTCCTACAGCAGCATGCTCCATGTGGGCCGCCCGCAGGCTGAGTTGAAATTATAGCGCTGGTGCTACCAACAGGAGCCGATGAGGTAAACAGATATGCTTCATGAGAGCCTTATTGCTAAACATATATGTTTGGGTATCTGTTTTATCCACCAGGTCTCGAGGATATATCCTTACAAGGATCACAAGCTGGTCTTCATTAAAATTGGAGATGCAGATATCTTTCTCGGGTACACCTGATCACGCCATGGATTTATTTTCATAAAGTGGTACTCGGCCTACATGCGTGGCCATCAGTTGCCATGAGCAACATTATTCCTGCTGACATGATGCGGAGGAGTCTAACTTTCGAGTAGCGCACTACTCGGGAGAGACTATAAATTTCTCATTCCCGCTGACATGACGCGGAGGAGTCTCACTTCTAAGTGGGACGCCACTCGGGAAAGACTATAAACCCCTCTTTCCAGCTGACATGACGCTGAAGAGTCCCATATACGAGTAGTATCCTACTCGGCAAAACTATAAATACCCATTCCGACTGACATGAAGTCGAAGAGTCCTACATACGAGTAGTTCCCTGCTCGGTAAGACTATAAATCATATTCCGGTTGACATGATACCGAAGAGTCTCATATACCAGTAGTAATCTACTCGAGAAAGACTTCCAGGTTAAAGATCTTTGACTTTATGTTTAATTGTCTTCATAATTAAGCACAAAGTCGGGGGCTACACCTAATTGGTGCACCTATTCGGCGCACACTATTCATACTTCTATATGGAGCCCTTCATAGCCTCGCTGCCAGCTGACATGAAGCAGGACTCGGGAGAAGAAGCACTCGGAAAAAGAGTACTCGAGAACAATGTATTTGGGAAGACTTCACCGTGGAGGATGAGCACTCGGTATCAGCTGTGACTCAACTATGAAGGTCTTAGGGGCTACTATGGGTGCCATGGGCTCCGGGTACCTCATGACAAGCATATGGGCCACTCGGATAGAGGATGGGTCTAGCCTTGTAATTAGAGATATAGCTAGACTCGGTAGACTTTGCCTTGTATAGAAAAGAATATACAGTCCTAGTCGGGTGAGTTATATCTTTAAGAGGAGATCCCTTGGCCGTAATCCGGTTGGGACTCCTACCTTGTAACCCTGTCCCCCAGTATATAAGGGGAGGCAGGGCGCCCCCTGAGGGCAGGTCGAGTTGGTTCACCAGAATCACCACCGCAAATCCTCAAAGGAATAACACCACAACTAGACGTAGGGTATTACCTCACATCGAGGGCCTGAACCAGTATAAAATCTCTGCGTGTTCCTTTGCAATCCATCAAATTTCTATCCACCGAGTAGCCTCACATATTTATTGCCGGTGTAAAACATCGACAGGCTTACATCATGAAAATTAAACCGTAATTATCTAAATGTTAATCATAATTTGAATTCAGTTTTAGAATTGGACTTTGAATATAGTTTGAAGGAAGTAGATTTTTTTTACTTTACATAACCGTGATAAGCGAATTTTAAAGGTACAATAACCCCTGTTATGTTATGTGCATTTTAGAATTTCAAGTCCAATTCTGTGTGCATTTGTGTTTTCAATGTTCTTTTAAATATGTAAGTACAAAGCATGGCCATTGGTTGAATTCATGTCTATAAGCCTATTAGGATGGGTGGATCATGAGCTAATGGAGGATCTCCTCCTACTGATTTTATCTAGATTCCAGCTGATGCAACCGATAGAACTTATGAATGAAGGCAAATATATCTGTTCAATCAGATGGTCAAATTCAAAATTATAAATATTTTCACACAAATGTAGTTTAACAAACCTGTAAACTTTGTTAGTTTTAAAATATTTTTATTCCCCGTTAAAACACATGGGTACTCAACTAGTATATATTTGAAAGTGTTATTAGTTTAATTCCCATCCCCTCATCTGCCGAAAGCAGCTATAAGCCGGTCCGGTTCGTTTTGGATTGAGGATGACCTACTCCTTTGTTTTCCGCACACTTTTTAACCACTAAACAATATGTTTTGTAAAAAAAAACTTTCTATATAAAATTTTTTTAAAAAAATCTAATAATTTATTTTTCAAATTCATAATAGTTAATACCTACGAAATCATACACACATTAATGACTGTTGTTTCGTGTGCCGTAAATAAGGTCATGCAAAATCGCAAATGAACGTGGCCTTAACTGAATTCCTATTTTTCTGAAAAAGATTAGAAAAATCGAAGTTACCCATAAATCAGTAGTAACGCAAACGTGACGATTCTGAACTCCCTCCCCCACATCTCCGGCAATGGCGGCGCCGTCGCCGTCGGCCCCCTCCTCGCTCGCGCCCCCCGAGGTGCCCATGGAGCTGCACGCCGGCAACCGCAATCGCCTCGTGGCCGCGCTCCGCGCCCACCTCTCGGCCTCCGGGCGACCCCTCCACGGCCTCGTCCTCCTCCAGGTCCCGCTCGCAGTCTCCGCTTTCGTTCGCGCTTTTATCCCCCTTTTCCGGAGGGTTTCCTGAATATCCGTCGATTGCTAACTCTCGTCGGTGTATTTTGGTTCGTCTTCTCCAGGGCGGGGAGGAGCAGACGCGGTACTGCACCGATCACCTCGAGCTCTTCAGGTAGCTGCTCTCAACTCACTCAAGTCCGTGTTCTTTCTTCATTGTTTCTGTTTCATGGGACAGTCAGATTGGGAGGTTGAGTGGAATTGCGGGATTTTTTCAGGCAGGAGAGCTACTTCGCTTATCTCTTCGGAGTGCAAGAGCCGGGGTTCTATGGCGCAATCGTGAGTTTTTCTTGTTCCTCCTTGCTGTTGTTGCGTGTGCTAGCCTTCTTTTTGCCTGCAGTTATTTGGTCCTGATCAATTTGTTCATGAATATACACATGCTTGGAAGATGGCATTCTCCCTGTGATTATTGGCACGGTGTGTGCAGGTGAAAATTGTGGGACTTATTCTTGCATAGAAATGCTAGAGCTCCTCAATATATAGGTGGAATGTTTCTATGAATATATGTACTCACTGCGCTGTTATTGTAATACAGTTAGGTACGCATGGGGCTAACTCACTGCTCCATCCTGCTTAGTGGTCTGTGCACTTTCTGCATATTAGTTAAGAGTCAACGAAAAATGTTACGATGGATTGGTGGGTTGGTTCAACTCAGGTCACTTGTCCCTCTACACAATCACGCTTATAAGGCAAAGATCTGTGACAATTATTTTGGATCCTTTTGTGTCTAAGAGCACTTTTGACTGTGGCAACAAGCCCTGCTACTGCAGGTTATCTTACCAGTTTCATGATACTGGTTATTTTATGCGACATGTCCTAACTCAGCCTTTTGTTGTTCTGAAAGGATATTGTCTCTGGACAGTCGATTTTGTTCGCTCCAAGGTTGCCAGCTGATTATGCTGTGTGGATGGGTGAAATTAAGCCATTGTCTTATTTTAAGGTATTTGATCTTCTAGATACTGTGTTGTGTTTTGTATTTTCTGCTAAACTTTGAAATTTGAACTAACATGATCTTTCCATGAATCTGTACAGGACAGATACAAGGTCGACATGGTGTTCTTTGTTGATGAGATCGCACAAGTTCTGGAGGACCGTTTCAGTGATCACGGAAAGCCTCTTCTGTTTGTCTTATACGGAAAGAATACAGACAGTGGAAATTATTCAAAGCCTGCTAGTTTTGAGGTACTTAATATATCAACGTATGCATCGTTGTGAGAATTAATTTTGTATTTGTATAGCGCTGTAGATTGAAAGCATAAGCAGTCACGTTGCTCTTAAAATACTCTTTCCTTCTTATGTCCTTCAATTTATTCTCAAACAGGATCCATTTCCTTCATACGGTCTTGAACTTATTCTCAAACAAGACCCCCAATTTCTCACAGCGTCGATTTGTTTCCTGTTTTTGCCAGGGAATGGAGAAGTTTGATTCCGATTTAAGTACGCTTCACCCTATTTTAACTGAATGCCGTGTTATCAAATCTGACATGGAGCTTACCCTTATTCAGTATGCTAATGATGTGAGCTCTGAAGCTCACATTGAGGTAACTATTGTTCTTCCACTGAATCCCCATAGCTCGCGCAAATAATTTATTTTAATCTTCATGGGTGTTTTGCATGTGTTTTAATCCCTGCCATAACCAAATAATGCTTTCTCCTTTTTGGGTTTGTAGCTCCAGTTTGCAAGATATTGTTGGCTGAAATTTGGCCATGTTGATTGGGTTTTGGTACTGTTTGATTCGAATAATAACTGGTTTTGTTGTGCACGGGCATATGCTTGCAGATGGTTTCTGGTGCTGCATGTGTGGCTTATTGGCAACCGCTCAAATGCTTTGCATGGTCATTTTCTCAGTGTGTTGGAGTATGAATCTAGCCCATTTTGGTTCTGGAATTATTCCGTGACAGCATGTAATTCCTTAGAACTAAGCCATAAAGACCTAATCAGTTGTTCTTAGTCATTAAAGCAGGGGTCCTATAGCTGGTATGGACTACAGGTAGCACTTGATGGATTTCCTTTTTTCCTTTTCTTTAAAAGGGATCATTATAGAAGCAGACAAATTCTTATAAGGTTACAAAAATGAAAGGAGAAAAACTTGATATGCATCAATCTGTCCTGCCACAGCAGGTCCTAATGCATTGAGCAAAATAGAATGCTGATAAAGTCATAATACTGGGAACAACTATCTTATCCGATTCGTAAAATATATATGTTTGACATTTAGGTATTACAATTACTTATTGATATGCAAATTAAATAGATGCACTTATTTACTTGCACTTTACAAGGTCATGAGACGAGCAAGACCAGGCATGAAGGAATACCAGTTAGAAAGCATCTTTCTTCATCATGTTTATATGTATGGAGGCTGTCGACATTGTTCTTATACATGTATATGCGCTACTGGAGAAAATAGGTGAGTATGCATATAATTCTGTTGTGAAGCAAATGCCTATCTTTTTTTACCCACTTTTGAGTGTAATTCAATATGTATAAGCCACGAATAGGAAAGGAAGGATGATAAAGCCCTAGATCAGTATCTGTTGTTTTTCATGCTGTTTCCGTTCAAAATTGCAACAGTATGTACACAGCATTCTGATACCATGATCTTCTAGTAGTACCCAGAAGAGGTAGCAATTTTTGCAATAGAGCAACCTTAGTTCTAGAAATAAGATTACTCACTCACTCCAACACTGATGTGTAAGTAGGTCTCCCTTTAGCATTGATTATCGAAGCAGGCTACTCCCTATTTTTAGAATTATTTCAATACAAATGAATATGCAAATGTATAGCATTCTTTTAGTTAGAAACACCAGGGCCAAATGTGGCATTACTGAATATGTTCCAAGTTTACTACTCTGTCCTAAGTTTTCACCTCAGATATTTATAGCAGCATAATTTTGCTATCAAGATTCAACTTACACATGAAACTATATTATATTTGAGCTTGTTGAGTTATCTGGTGTTATAACTCTTTTGCTTGTTGTGCAGTTCTGTTCTTCATTATGGACATGCTGCAGCACCAAATGACCGGGTACTCTTTTACAAAACTCTGTGACTTCGGTTAATGTTTGTGTGTTATTTATTTACTTGTTATACCCACCAAGCAAAGCTTAAGTTGCCCAAAGTGGCCAAGCCTCAAACCTCTTATGATCATGCTGCCAGCTAATTGAAAATGGGGATGATTTGTTTTGATTTCAAGACATTAGAGTTCACCTACCTTGTTCATCACTACCTGCAATTTATTAAGTACCATGGGTCCTCGAAATATTGGAAGTCAGAGCAACTCTCTTATCTAGCTGATGTATACGTAGCAAATTTGGGGGTAATGGTCTAATGGAAGCAACTATAAGAGGACAAGTTGTTCTGGTGTTTTACTTAGTCGTCAACTTATTACTAACTAGGTAAGTATATCAGTGTATGAGTGTCTGCTGTGCAACCTCTTTATACCGAGTTAGCAAAAAACTGAATGCCCATTCTCATCAATGAAGCATGTGAATGTGAATATGTGGTGGTGTAGTATTCCTACTGGGACACTGGGTGAATAAAACACTTCTGAATGTGAAATATAAAATACTCCCTCCGTCCCAAAATATAACAAGTTCTAGCTATGTACCTGGACATACTCTTGTCTAGATTCATAGCTAAAAATTGTTATATTTTGGGATGGAGGTAGTATGAAAGACCATGCAGCCAATGATTTAAGCTTACACTGCAGGTCCACGTTACTAGCTAGCAGGATAACAATGCAACTTAAATTATCATTTCTTTCCAGACCCTAAATGATGGAGATATGGCACTAATGGACATGGGAGCTGAATACCATTACTATGGATCTGATATAACATGCTCATACCCTGTAAGTTTTTTGGAATATCCAGACATCTATTTTGGTAAACATTGTGTTCCAATTTCCTATGTCTTAGAACTGATTTATTGTTATTTATTATTGAAAATGTGATAACAGTGTACTTGTTGTACTTGAAATTGTACCAATAGATGACAGCTGTAATTATATATGATGCTAACATATGAATCATATTATTCTTACAAAATTGCTGGCAATTGAAAGAGGTCCTTTCTATGTCCTATATATAGTGCCAGAAAATGGTCATTCTTGGGTTCTATCCAAAGAAAATTTGTTTTTCAAGAATAATTTTAGGTAGATTTTTTTACTTGTCTTCTTAATAATCATGGAAAGAGAGCTTTGCAACGAAAGTAACAGAGAAAACCCCAAAAAGTAGTCTTAAAATTAAATTCTAAAAATTATAATATGAAGATCAGCAAAGGAGGCATGTTTTTCTTTCTCTCTATTATGCGCTATTTCTTGCTTAATTGCCATTATCTATAGTGTAGTTTGTTGAAGTTATAGCAGATGGATGTTCATTTCTGTTTCCCTTTCTATATTAGTCTGCTTCTGACATCTCTTTGATTGTGTTGGTTATTTTTGCTATCCCCGGAACCCTTTTATCTCCACCTTGTTTAGTTTTTCTTATTTTTTTTATCATGAGATGTCATTGATATCTGTTGGATGTATATGTCCAATTGCAATAGTATCTAGCTGCTCTGAGCGTTTTTCCAGCCAATATTATTTAGTCTCATCTGGGTGCTATCACATGTTTTCTCTCAATTCAATCCTCATACAATTATATCTGACTTTGGCTGACTGGCCTATATCTGAAAGCGGTATCACCACATTGCATTGTATGTCGTATTACCGTAGATTCTAGATTGGTACATTATCTTTTAGCAAAACTTTGATCAAAACCACAGCGATTGTCTCTTTGTATTATTGTTCTGTCTATTAATATGATCTAAGCGAGCCTATATATTTTCAGATAAATGGGAAATTCAACAGCAACCAGACAGTGGTATACAATGTGAGTACTGATAAAAACCATTTTCCTGTTCTGAGCTATTTCTTGCTTGGATGTTTCTCATAAAGCTACTATCCTCATAGAAGGAGTTCTTCATGTGAATTGAACTTATATGCATAGCTCACAATCTTTATATGAGACTACCTGTGTTTTACAGGCTGTCCTTAAGGCTCATAATGCTGTCATAGCACACATGCGGCCTGGAGTAAATTGGATGGATATGCACAAGTAAGAATGCACTATTGCAATTTTAGAAAACCATGCATTTTAAACACATCCTTTGTGAACTTCTGTTAAGAGAGTGAATTCATTTTTATGATGCAACTTTCAAATGCATGGAACTTTATTGTATCCATTAATCCAGGAATATTATCAGTTGAATTATGTAATTTATCATGCTGATTTATGCAAAATCGCATTCCCCCCTGTTTGTTCAAGCGTAATTTGATGGTATTGCAGACTTGCAGAGCAGACTATACTGGAGTCTCTCAAGAACGAAAGAATTATCCATGGGTGTGTATGTTTGCATTCCTATTGTACTGAATTACTGATTGAACATCAACCTGCCAAGCTCTGATGCTGATTTTGCTGGTGTTTACTGTTTTGTCCTTGATCATCATCTGTTCAGGGATGTCGCTGATATGATGGATGAAAGGTTGGGTGCTGTTTTCATGCCTCATGGTCTTGGGCACTTGCTTGGTATTGACACACATGATCCTGGGGGTTATCCTGAGGTTGGTTCAATACATACTTTATGCCATGAATTATCTTTGAACATTGCTCTATAGTTCTATTCTCCATCCTTTTAACTGAGATGGATGTCCTTTTTCCTTGACTTCAGGGCTTAGAGAGGCCAAAGGAGCCAGGACTGAGCTCCTTGCGGACCATAAGAGAACTTAAAGAAGGCATGGTTAGTAGTTGCTTGTCTGATTAATTTCTGAAGATTTAGCAGCGAAAATTCTTTTATTTTTTCTGTTAATTGTATGTGTTTTGTCATGAATGTGAAATGGCAGTGTTCCCACATTAATCAATTTAGTTCCTTTTTTTTTTCGGGAAATCAATTTAGTTCCTTGACTGTTGAAGACTACCTTTTCTTTTTAGTCACTCTGATAGTGGTTTTCTTTTTTCAGCTTTTGAGAATTCCAGACTAGTTCATTTCATTGCCCCATATAGAATTCTGCAATACCAGGAACTTGTTCCCACTTCATTTCTTGTCAATTCTTCATAAGCAAGCTACTTTATTGTAGGCATCAAGCTCCTGAGGTCCATTGTCCTTTATGTCTGTCTGGCAATGATATGATATGATGACCTTAATTGGTGCTCTCCTCTGTTCCATATTATAAAGACGTTTTGGGTTTGTCCTAAGTCAGTGCAAACTGTTCAAAGTGTTTCAATATATATCTCCTATCTGACATTCTAGCTGGAACTTAGACCCCCTTTTATCTCTAAAATTGGGGAGAGAAATGAAGGAAAAAAAATGTTTGTGTAAAAAGGGTAGCACACTGCTATCCTCTATCCTAGAATTTTGTTATCCTTGCTGAGAAGGGTCTGGACCATGGGTACCATATCTACAGCAACAACAAACGTTTGAGCTCTTTATGGTCTGCATTGCAGGTTATTACAGTTGAGCCAGGCTGTTATTTCATTGATGCTTTGCTGGTACCAGCCAGGGATGATCCAGTCTCCTCAAAGTTCTTCAACTGGGAAGAGATTGAAAAGTACAAAAACTTTGGTGGTGTTCGCATTGAGAGTGACGTGGTATGCCTATGTTTCCCTGTTCTCTTACAAGCATGCTTTCTTTAAAAGCATGCTTTCTAAACTACTTTAAAAGGATTATATAGCATGCTTTCTTTAATGCTAACGCTAGTGCCTGGTGCAACATTACTTGTAACAACTAACTTCCAGAGGGTAGGTACTAAATCTCAGTTGGAAACCCTGATTACAATTTATAAATAACACAATGGATCGAATGTATTGTGGTAGTGTCCTTGATGAGGCAAACAGTCTTGCATGAGCTCAAAATATTTGCCACAGCATGGACAACATAGAAGGGGAAATATACTCCTAGATAGTTCAAGACTAAAGACATATTTGGTTATCCCAGTTGGCCAAGAGGTTCTACTTATGTATCAAGTAATTCGCACTAGGGCTGTGGGACAAAAAATTAGTGTCTCTTACAACACCAGAAACTCACTGATCATATTCAGGCAATTGTTTCCAGTGACCCTGCCTAACTTTGCAACAACCATACCTAACTTGAATAACTAGAGTTAGCTCTAGGAAGCTAAGAATTCACTGCTGACTTTGCCAACAGCTTCCATAACATGTAGTATCTACTGATTGTAATGCATTTTAGATTTTTGTTTAACAGTTTTTGGTCAGTATTGTTCAAGCTTTTAGACTTAATATTGAAGATTTTCTTACAACTTGTTGAAGATATTCTACTTTTCATAGTTAAGCTGGAGATGCTGTGACATGCTTCAATCACCTTTACAGCTATCTTGTTATTCCTTGTGAACCTCAAGGAATTCGATAAGCATATTAAACAATGGTGACCCTTCTCCTGCCAAGTCTGAGTAGACAATGACATGAGTTCTACTAATCTTATTTCCCACTTAACATCTGTAGTATTATTCATAGTGAAACACAAGGAAATCAATAAGCATATTTGATGATGTCTACAATAGTGGCACCTCCCCTGTAAAGTTTGAATAGACGTTGGTATAAATTCCTCAAATCTTGTTTTCCTACTAAATCAATCATACCTCAAAACAGCACAAACTCAAATTGTTTGATACTCTATTTTGGTGTTGACTTCATCTCTTTCTCTAGTAAGAACTACAGCAATCAAATTTATCTTTCATTCTTTAGCGTCCTTGTTTGTATGTTACACTTATCTTGACCACTAACATTATAACTTTGTTTTTCCAGTATGTGACTTCACATGGATGCAAGAACCTGACAAACTGCCCTCGAGAGACCTGGGAAATCGAAACTGTAATGGCTGGTGCACCATGGCCTGTGTGCTCTTCCACTGCAACGGTGACAAATAATGGCTTGACCAAAGCCTCTTGACCTTACCTCAGATTTCAGTGCTCCTGTCCAAGCAGAAATGCAGAATCATATGGAGATAAAAAATAGGTGAACCTCCTGGGGTTGTTGGTCTGATGTTCATTAGTCATTTCATATGTTAAATTGTAGGATTTGTTGAAGAAGGTCTCGTTCAGGATCGTCCTTTGAAAACTGAAAGGTACAATAATCCTTTGAAAACTGAGAGGCACAACATAAAGATCAACTGGAGAAGAAAAGATGCCATTCAATTTCCTTGCGATTAGCTCAAACGTCTCTGTTTTATAACCATCAACTCTACTGGCATGAGCACAGCATGAAGTGCATAATCATGCAACATTTGTTTTGTGCAATCACAGGACTAATGTGGTATGACGAAATTGGCTTGCTTCATGCTACAATCTAGTTGGTTTCTGTTTTATTTATGTTATTCTAAAATTTCCCTCTATGTTTGTTCCTTTAAAAAATATTTTTGTTTGTTTAGTCAGAGACGTACATCAAATTGTCGCAACTTATGTGAAGCTTTATTATGATTGGTGATGGGCCATGCTAATTTATAAATACCACACTTGAAGAATTTGGCTTATAAATGAGCATTTTGCTGCTTATTCGGCACGTACCTGTTAATAACGCCGTACGTCTTTATAAATTGTGCAACTCTGCCCCAGATGCTCAACTAGTCAGAGCAGTTAACATTATCATGGTTGGTTCTAAATGTACATTTACCTGCACAGTATTTAGTACAGGTTTTTGGTATGATTTGATTAGTAACATATTTGAAGCAAAATTGTGTTTTTCCTGGATATTATTGGAGTTGTTTCAGAGCAAATGCTTCATTTTTTATGGCAGTTTGACAATTTAGTTCCTCTTTGCAGCTGCATAGAAGAAATTGTTCCTAATTTTTTTTCTGGTATATTATGCACTCAATTTTCTTGTCCGACGACTTCCATGGAACCTGCATACATACATATGCATGATCATACTAGTACACGAAAGTTGAAACATCGCCACTTTTTAGACAGTCTGGAGTTTTGCCAGTGCAATTTCTTGACCTTACATAGGTTCTACACGTGCATAAAGGAAGCTTATGCTTTATCTTAAAACTACAAACATGTGCTAGTATTTCTTTTTTTTCCCCTGAAAACCTCCCTTGTACTGCTAAGCAAGTTGAAATTCAACTGGCACATCTGAAGAAGCTTCTCAAACAGGGCATAACAAATGGATGGCTTCTGTTCTAGACAAACTGAGCCATCCAATTTGCATGCTTACTGACTATACGCAAAAATAAAGGAAAAAAACTATTGCACATTGGAATTCTCCAATTGGTCAACATTTTGGGGGCAGTGCCAGCTGACATGATGTGTGTTTTCTTCAGAGCAAAGACATTTTTCCAGTTGTCTGCATTTGGCTGCTGCAGATTAAAGAACTGGATTGAAGACGGAACTGAAAAAGGCTCAGGGTTGCTTGTATTGTTGTGAACAATTCCTTGTTCTTTCTGCATCTCACAACACATGTGGTCTTCCATAAAGGCAGCCATGACTACAGGTTGCTTGTACCTGTAGGGGGTTTCTCCTCTGTTCTGGCGGCTATGTTTGGTGAACTGAACCCATTAAAATTTAAGGTCTTCTTCGAAACGAGAAATTGCATAGGAATTTCATGGGAATTAGTTCAATTCTCATAGGAATCTTCCAAATTTGTATGTTCCAAATGAGTCCTATAATCCTATGTATTTTTTAGAGGAAAGGCTTTACTAAAAGTACTCCTATGTATTTTCAAAGTATCGTTTGGTGGTATTATTGGAAACTAACTGTAGATGTTTTATTATCCTTAAACTCCATTTGTCATTTCATTTGCAGATATTTTATTAGCCTTAAACTCCATTTGTCATTTTTATCTCACTGGGAAGTAGTCAAGCACTTGGGAGGCTAGGAGCCGTCATGTGTCATGCGCCATGGTTAGTTCATACATCAATACATAAATTAAGAAATCTCATCTGTTTATTATGTAGATACAATTATTATGGTTAAGCACACGTTTGTGTATCTACATCAAGAGAGGTACATTAGACAAGATTAATAATTCGGATTCGGCAAGCTCTTCTCTTGTCCAGCTGTCCTTTTGGCCCCTAGTGATCAGGTTTCTCAAACTCAGCCTCCATGGTTGAAACTTATTTGTATTTTAGTGTGATTTCTCTTAGTTCTCTAACGAACCTCTCCTTTTCACACACGTGGCCAAACGCCATGCTGCTAACTCCCCCAGAATGGGGCCTCCAAAGGGAATATTAATTCCAGTTTGACCACACATGATTATTGGAGTACACAGCAATCACGGCTGCAAGTTTGAGAGCTAGAGATATTTTAGTATAAAACGTAGCTTGATGGTTTATAATAGTGAATCTTTTTCTCGCCGAAAATTACGCTTTTTAAAAGTCCTTATCGTTAGAAGTATTTTATTTTAATTTTGTTAGCGTTTTATGTGCTGAGGGGTTAATGGAGTAAACATCAAGTTGAAATGGACTAATATCTTACTTATTTTAGTTAGGAAGGGAGAAATCTTATTGGTTCCACACCAGTTAGGCCATAGAAGAAACTAATATTCATAGGAATTATGGTGATGCTGTCTAAAATCCAATTTCTTCACCTTCCTGTTCTATAAATGGATCGCGACATGACATGGATGTTTTAACTTGTAGTAGGTAATGCTGAATTGTAGAGACAAGTTTAACATCCATTGTTTATATTTTTTTTATCTAATGCCGTTTCATTAGAAAAAACCTTAGGCCTAAAAAATGTTATTTTGTTGGTTGCTAACTGAATGCATATGTTAAATTGAAATGTGATATCTGCTTAGCAAAGCATCAATGAGCCATTTTTTTTTTGTTTTTACAACTTGCCAAACTGTGCTGCAAATTCATAGGCATTTTCTGTATGCCTTTTCCAAAATACTTGCATTATGGCATGCCAATTCAGGACAGGCTGGCAAATAAGGACTAAGGTTGAGTTCGGAAGTGAGTGAAGAGGGAAAATTTTTCTGTTTCTTATGAGTATGCTTTCCAAACTGAAAAAATTTTCTATATAAAAGTTACTTTAAAAATTATATTAATCAATTTTTCAAGTTTAAAATAATTAATACTTAATTAATCATGCGCTAATGGCTCATCTCGTTTTACGTGATCTTGTTTCTCCTCTTCACCTACTCTCAAACTAAGCCTAAGGTGATATAGTGCAAGCAGAATTCAGTGAGACATCATTGTTGACTATTTGTGCATATTAGCACGCTATGTTGACATGTGTTGTATAAATAATTTTGCTTCATTGACATATTTTGTACATAACCACTCCTTAAAACATGAGGGAAAAGAGCTGATGTGTTTTCAACGCGCAAATCTTTATATTATCTTTTCATGAATTAAATCATTTCCTATCAAAGTACTATAATAATTTCTCCTCTGATTTGAGAGAATGAGGGGCAAATAGGAGACTGTGAACTTTTTTGGGGGGCAAATAAGGATTTTATCTATAAAGATAAATCGTCAATATCTTTACATTGCTAAAAACGAATGAATGTGAGTTATTTTTATTGCACACATCCGTCGTAATTTTCTTACATGGAGGACTCGACAATTTGACATAGTTCTAACTATACAAGTTATCTTTACCACATATATAGGTGATCTTAGACCTTTTTTATGTTAAGGTTCTATTTCAAGACTAAATAAAAAAGTAACAATACATGTTAGGACTAATGTGTAACAGTGAAGAACTTCAAGGACTCTTAAGTAGAGATTATGGTGTGACCACCATTGGTTTCTTTTAAAAGGAGTATAGATAATTGAGAGTCTACTTCCCGTTCTTGTGATTGTCAGCATTTATGTTATCGTCTCAAGACTTTTAGGGTGGAAGATGAAAAATTCAATATGCTCATCGCCTTAGAGATTTTGTAGTGCCATGATGTTCACCTTAACTCCAATACAAATAAAAATTTGTTAACCCGAGCACTTTGGGTTTATTTTGCTATTAAACCAGAGTAATGTTCTGAAAAAAAAGGTATGGAAAACATTTCTGTGGAATCCTTGCATTGAAAACACACCCTAATTATGCATACAAACCAAAGTAAATTGCAAATTACATGCATGGCACCCATTTCATCTGCCTTTCCATTTGGTACATCATCCTGGCCTGATACACAATATACATGAAAGCAACATTTGGTTTTCCCTCCTTTTTCCCTTTCTAAAAGAAAAGTGTGACAGTAACACTGAAAGAGATTGCCTCACCTAAAAGAAAAAAAAGAGGCATGAGAGAAGCGAAATATGTAAAAAGAAAAAAAGAAGTACTCAGATGGTGACTAAAGTACACATGGTTGCTCTCTCCTGTGCCAACCAATCCAGCTACCTCATCTTTATACACCCCAATGATTAGTTTCGCAACTCATGCTTTTTATCCAGTAACCAAAAACAATAGAACACTCTTTTGCTGTGTATATAAATGGTATGGTACTATGATACTGTATTGGCATATCACTGTTCCAATTATATACAGACACATAGTTTAGGTAAACGAAATACTACCTTCATTTATAAATATATATACCTAATAACTTTTAAACGATCATTCGTCTTATTAAAAAAACTATATAACTATCACTATTTTATTGTGATTTGTTTTATTATTAGAGATACTTTAAGCATGACTCTAATTTTTATATGTTTGCACTAGATTTTTAAATAAGATGAATGATTAAACGCTATATCCAAAGATCACCAACGTGTTATATTAAAAATGGAGGAAGTAACACTTTTACCTAACATTCTGAAATGCCAGAACTTCACAACAACAGGAGCCTCTCCTGCTGTTTACCCAAAAGAAAGAAATATGGAACAGTGGAGACATATATGCAGGGCCGAAATCATTGTTATCAGCGACATTATATAATGTAATCACAACTAACATTTTCACCTGCAGACAACACACCTGTTCATCAGCTCTCTGCCCCTTTTTCCTATAGCTTTAATTTACATCATGGAACCTGAATTTTCAGACAGCTTCGCCCAATACCAAGAGGCCACAACTCGCACGCTTCGATCCAGCCACATGTCGATTATGTACTTTATATGTTGCACCATTAAGGATAAGCTAATCTAATTATTATCAGCTACGTACCTACGTAGTAGTATAATGAGAGGCATTCATTCATTCGATCTGAGATGAAATCTTGTAAACGTAGTAGGACCGAGTTGATGGAACTCGATCGAGTCTGGACACATGTGCCTCACCTACGAGCCTCGGATCGTTCGAGAAGATATGCAATTAGCGTTAATTCCACGTGCAATTCTCTCTGATCTTTCAATGTCAACAATGCTGAGGAATAAAGGAAGCTCCTCACATACACATATATGTATATGGGCTACTGGGTTTCGCGAAACACGGATTGACTTGTGCTTCGCGACCGTTACTACAAATTAGAAATTTAAATGAACGATCTAAACCGTTCATCATGATCTCTATATTAAAACAAGGTTGGAGACTAAATTTTATATTTTTTAAAAAAATTTTACTATTTTTTAGATAGGTATGAAATCTTGTTGATCTAAAGACTTCAAAACCATCCAAAACCTATAAATTTGTACCCCTCTTAGAAATAGTAAAAAAATTTTAAAAAATGTAAAATTTGGTCTCCAACCTTTTTAATATGAAAATTATGATAAATGGTTTGGATCGCTCATTTAAGCTTCTAATTTATAGCAACGGCCGCGAAGCACGGGGTAATCCTGCTTCGTGAAGCACAGTAGCCCATATATATATATATATATATATATATATATATATATATATCTCTCTCTCTCTCTCTCTCTCTCTCTCTCTCTCTGGCGATCCACTTGTCTTGTGGCTCTGCACTACACGGATGTGATATGATTTGATTTTGGTTTAATAGTTGTTCTTGTCACAATTATTTGCATGGCTTTTTTTGAAATAAAAAACTGGATGATAGAGTTGATTTTGCTTTCAAGAAAAGCAGGGCCTTTCTCTAGCCTTTGATCTAAAAAAAAGTTAATTGGTTAATCTTTTAGGAAAAAAGAAGCACAAAATGTTACAAGAAAACTAACAACATGTCTACGCATCTTCTAACCATCTCTGGTTTTATGAAACATCTCACCGTAGAAAAACCTAGAGTTATAGCTGAGATTTTCTAAAGTTTACTCACTTATAAGTTATAACATCATAATTGTACCTCTTCGGTATGAACATCAGAACATATGCTTGCAAAATTTAATCAATCCACGTAATCATTGACTCTCAAAGTTTGTAAGGTTTGGTTAAAAAATGATAGATATCTGTGACTGAATAGAGTAGTACCAACAGATCCATACCCTATTCGAAACTTGTTCATCCGGGAAGCATGATCTCTATGATCTCACACTTAATAGCTTGCATTGCTTCATGTAGCTAAAGCCCTGTCTAGAGAGCTTAAAATTATGAGAAGCAACTGATAAGAAGCTAGCTGGTGAGAATCTGAAGGAGCTAGTTTTTTTAACTTCTGGCTTTTAGTTTATTTTCTGGATTATATAAGTACAAATTCTCATAATCTGGATAAGAATCTGAACTATTTGGAGGAGCCTGTAGCTGGAAGAAACTCCCTCAGACAGGGCCTTAGACTCTGTTCTTTTTAGCTTATGACTATTAGCTTATTACAGGCATGCTTTTTAAATTGTTAAATTGTACGTTTCTTTACAAAACTTTTCTATATAAAAGTTTTTTTAAAAAATCAAATAAAATCTATTTTTTAACTTTATAATAGTTAATACTTAAGTTAATTATAAGCTAATGATATGTCTAGTTTCACAGGTGGTTGTTAAGCCCTAAGCTACAAGCTATGTCGAATGCTGCCTAAGGGTGTCTTTGCTTTGGCTAAAACATGTAGCTTATAAGCTGTACGTAAAATAAAAAATGTTATTAACATATAATTAATTAAGTACTAATTATTAAAAACTTAAAAAATAATCTATTTAATTTATTAGAGAAATTTTTATATAATAAATTTTAAAAAACATATTATTTAGTAGTTACAGAAACATACTTCCAGAAAACAAATAAACAGAAGCTCTGAACTGAAGGCTGCCTAAAAGCCGCCTTCTCCTAACAGCAGCTTACTAAAGTTAAATATCGTTGCTACGCTTGACATGACTCCAACACAGCAAAAATTACTGTAAGCGTAACAGCCAATCCGCACAATTTTACTGCTCCGGGGAATATTCTCAGGACCCCGCAAGAAAATTACCGCTTTGCCCCTCCCATCAACGTTTGCAGGCAATTAATGCGGCAACGGGATGTGGGCCCGGAGAGGCCAGTCTGCCACGCGTACCCGCGTTTCACACAGACAAGTGGGGCCCACAGCGCAGGCGTGGCCCACGTGTCGCAGCGGCCGCTGACGCTGCCGACACCTGGGCGTGGGGGCCAGTAAACGTGCAGTGGCCAGTGAGAGACCGCCACGTGGCGGGAGAGCCAACGGTCACCTGGTGGGCCCGCCGCGGAAATACGAGACCTTGTCTCCTGCGGGGATCACAATGACACGTGGGCCCTCGTGTGCAGATGTCGCCGTGGGGGCTCCAGGTCGGGGTGCGGGATGACGTGGATGGATCTCCAGCCGTCCGATCGGGATGAGCCAACGGTAAGGATCGATTCGTTGGCTGCGGTCGCCGGCGTGTGGGTGGGGGGAAGACACGGCGAGCGAAGCGTCGGTGTCCCGTCGTCGGTGGCCGGTGAACGGAGCACTTGTTCACATGGGCCCTTGTGGGCTTCCTAAATTACATGAAGACATCTAAGAATTTCGGCCTCTAATCTCACAGTCAATCTCTGGCTGGGTGTTTTGCACCATGAAAGGCTTGTAGTTGTATTGATTGCCTCTATTTTAGAACGTGTGATCTAATCTACACGATCTTCGTAAAAAATTTATGAGAACTTTTAACATAAGGTACACTATTGTGGTTGTGTAAGTGATATCATCTCTATTGTTGTTGATCTGAACACCTGCTTTTAACGAGTAAATTATACATTGTATTATATTTATGATATACTTTTACTATACAGTGTGATGTAGAAAATTAACCATAGTTATCACCACCCAACCGCTTGTCCACTTTGGGTCTAGCTGGTTCAATAGAGTGAGCCTCAGTGTGTGTCTTTTTTTGCTAACCGATGAATAGTTGATTGATTTGTGATAATTATCAAAAGATATAAATGAATGAATCAAATATTATAAAGTTAAAAAATGAAATTAAAACAGTTGCGTAAAAAAATCATACATATAATGTTTTTCCTTATTAAAAATTACACTGTTTAGGGTCCTCACTGTCATTAATTCAGCAACGTACCCGCGAATCTATTCATCCATTAAGGAAAAAAAAACAGATAGGAGTATGTTCTATCAAGTGTGTTGACCAAGAATGGACTTTCACTTGGACTCTTTTACCCTCTTATCATGATTATTTCTTTCCATAAATGGCCAATAACAAATAACCCGGGGACTGATCTGCAATAACAGGAAAGCACAAGAATGGCGGAGCGAATATAGCAAGTCCTCAACCCTCTCCCTCCCTCGTCAAGGGAGGAAAGAAGAAGAGAGGGGAGAGAGAGAGCGCTGCTGGTGCTTCGTTTATAAGCGACGCCAAGACAGGCGAGGAAGGCGGGGTGGAGAGAGAAAGAGAGGGGGAGAGAGAGAGAGGGAGGGAGGACATTTATAGGGTGGAGGGGGAGGAAGAGAGAGGGAGGGAGGCAGCAGGCGGCCCATCCGGCGTCGAGGGGGCGCGGCGCGGCGGGGGGATGGGGGACTCCGGCGGCTCCGTCGTGTCAGTCGACGTCGAGCGCATCTCCTTCGGCGGCAAGGTCTGAAACCCCCCGACCATCTCTGTTTCTTGGCATCTCTTCCTCTTGCTTCTTGAGGGGCGATTAGGCTGCTGCTCGCATTGGGATTCCGTGCTTCTCGGGAGGTTGTGGCCGTAAAAAGATGCGAGCTTGGCGGCGTTTTTGTCTGTTCTTCTGGGAGATTTTGTTGGATTTCGTGGTGGTTGGCTGGTCGCATTGCTGCTCCTAGACAGTTCTTGATTTTGATTTCTAATATTTATTCTTCTTTGCGTTTTAGTTAAAAATTTCTCCCTTGTTTCGCGTAGTATAGAGGAGTCCAACCAACAAGAGATTTCTCCCCGAATTTGCGAGTCCAACCGAACGAGAATTCATCTCCACTCGCTGCTCTGTATTTTCTCCCCAAAAAAAAGGAGCTGCTTTATGCGCGCGTTTATAGCATATTTCTCATGCTTGTCACCGCAATCTGCGATTCTGCATGCTGCATTCCGTCATCTGCTGAAGTAAACCGTAGCCGTGTTTTGTAGCTGCATGAGGGCGAATCTTCAGCATACGTATGTGCATGTCAAGAATTCCACCTGCAAAATGCAACCTGCTGTTCTTGCCTGGTCATATGGTCCATTGCCGCCTGTCCCGCATAGAAAATTTTAGGCTAATTTAGCTCGTCAGTCGCCTGTATATGCGCTTAATTGCGCAATGTTTAGCACAAAGGAGTCGGAGTTGGACTGCCCCTTGCGTGCTTGCTTCGTTGTCCTAACCACCGCTTTTGTTGCAGCGCTTGTTTATTTAATTGTTCACTTCTTTAGTTGCTTGCCTGGGTCTCTTGCTCATAAATTTCCGTCGAGTATCTCACTGTACAAATTCCTTTTTCTCCGTATGTACGGGACAAATTGGAGCCTCTTGCAAAAAAAAAAAAAGTAGGCGCGAGTTTCTTTTGCTATTGGTGTATTTTTATGTATGGCTGCTGATTATTTGCTCCATAGAACCGTCCTTGTTTGACCGTGGACTAGTGTTTGAGTAAGTGGGTAAAAAATATTGAGTGTAGTTTACAGGTCTCTTTCATGTGAATTTCTCTAGTTTTTAATGGGATGCTTGTGATGTGGCTGCAAATCCGTTCCTCACCACTCTTCTGTTAGAAAAGCATAGTAATTTGCAGTGTCATTGCCCTTTTGCTTCTGTAATGGTGAAGGGATCGCTTGTGGTTCGTATTATGTTCTGTGGTACTTTGCTTTGTCCTACCAGAGATGGTTGTGGAATCATCGCTTTAGTTCCACTCATCATAATGAAACTATTATATATTCCCCTTTTCTTTTGTTCGCATCTTGTCAGCTTTTAGTATAATATGCAGAAAACAAAGATCCTTCAATCATGGAGTCATCCCCTTTGCGTCATTTCGGAGAAATTCTTTCCTTCAAGCGTCAGGGGAGGACTGCCACCTTTTCTCACCTGAAGGGAAAAAAATAGGAGATAATCTCTTTCTTGACCAAGTTTAAATGGCCATTTCTGGTTGTACCACGCTGGCCGCTGACAACTTAGTTGTAGTATGATCACAGGAAGCGCATGACTGCTTAGTTGTTAAGCATTCTGTAGGTTTGTATATATTTACTTTGATTGGAGCAATTCTGTTCCCCTTGTTTGTATGAACTTTGGGGACTTAACCTTGCCATAGTGTTTCTACTTGAGTGCTACCATATGGTGTGTTCTCTTATCTGAAATAATAATTGATTTTGGTATAGTTCAAATTGAAATACACTGTTCCATTGATTTTCCTCCTAGCAGGTTTTACCTTCTATACTGTTTGTGTTTTAACCTTTTAGGGTTGTCGAACTGTAAGCTATATCAATTTGAAGTGTTGTCTTGATTCTAATTAGGATATTCATCTAGCTCAGGATGTAGACTTGTTGTTGGTTTCTCTAGTCCTCTGGATTCCATGCCTATCCTCTGGATTCCATGCCTATCAATTTTGGACAGATAAGGCTAATTTGGCATATCTGTTTTGTATTTTTGTTCGTATTGGGTTTTCATGATGATGCTTCACATTAACAATAATATTTTGTTCTTAGATGATTTGTCACACAGTTTTCATATCTGACTGAACAATTTTTGTGGCTGGCAAAATATAGACTTTAATTAAGCAATGCTTCCACCCTCTTGTTTCTTCAGGAACATCATATACATACAAATCATGGACCTGTATCTGTTGCGGTGTATGGTGACCATGACAAGCCTGCTCTTGTTACTTATCCAGATATTGCTTTAAATCGTAAGTACCACGTAACAGTTTTAAAGTGCAGCGGTGCTCTCTGCAAACATTTATTTACCCCTCTGGTTTTACTGTTCAGATATGTCTTGCTTCCAAGGATTGCTCTTCTGCCCTGAAGCTGCTTCATTGCTGCTTCACAATTTTTGCATTTACCATATCAGCCCCCCAGGACATGAGGTCAGTACTATGCAAAGATCTGCATTTGCCTTAAATATGACAAACTATGTATCCACAGTTCTATTGGCTTATTTTTTCCTTAAATGCCCTAATTTGAGAATCATGCAGTTGGGGGCAGCTCCAATTTCGCCAAATGCTCCTATACCATCTGTTGATGATTTGGCTGATCAGGTTGCAGATGTTCTTGATTTCTTTGGGTAATATTCTATTGGATACCTAAAAAAACTAATAAATATCAAATAGTCATACCCAGTTTTTTTAGATTTTTTGTTCTCTGATCAAATTTGTTGTTTCCAGGTTAGGTTCCGTTATGTGCTTAGGCGTCACTGCGGGTGCTTACATTCTTACTCTCTTCGCAGTAGGTGTTTCTTCAAACCAGTGTTTTGTCTATTGTTTATTCATCGAAACTTATTATTGAACTATGTGTTTTTTTGTTGCAGGCGAAGTATAGGGATCGTGTACTAGGTCTTATTCTTGTTTCTCCCCTATGTAAAGCTCCCACCTGGACTGAGTGGTTTTATAATAAGGTAGCCGCTGGTAAATGACCTACCAAATTAATTTAATAGTAGGGTTATACTGATTAATTCTTTTTAGGTGGCATCCAATTTGTTATATTACTATGGGATGTGTGGACTGGTGAAGGAGGGCTTACTACAGCGGTACTTCAGCAAGGTATCTAAAATTAATTTAATTTATTCCAATTTCCATATTACATTTCCTTTGCATGCTTGAGCCTTTTCTAATGGTATCCTCTAATTCGATCCATAGGAAGTGCGGGGGTGCTCTGATTTACCTGAATCTGACATAGTGCAGGCTTGTAGAAGTGTAAGTACCATATATTTTTTTCATCCCCCGATTGTTTACTCAGCTGTTATTTATATCTATTAAATGTTAACTCTCTTTATACGCATCTTCTAGTTGCTAGATCAACGGCAGAGCATAAATGTGTGGCGCTTCGTACAGACAATGAATGAGTATGCACACATTCTACACTTGTTATTATTTTTAATAACTTCAGTGTCAACTTCTGCAAGACTGAGTTGTAACAAACCTGGCAATGATTTACAGGAGATATGACTTGACAGAAGACCTGAAGCAGCTTCAGTGTAGAACCCTGATTTTTGTTGGCGAGTACTCTCAGTTCCACACTGAGGCTGTTCACATGACATCAAAGCTCGACAGGAGATACTGTGCTCTAGTTGAGGTAAATTTCAATAGCGTATTTAATTACCTCAATGTTTTTATAATATTTTAACAGGCTGATTTCATAATCACCTACCTATTTTGCCATCTGTTCCAGGTCCAAGCATGTGGGTCGCTTATAACGGAGGAGCAACCACACGCAATGCTTATACCAATGGAGTACTTCTTCATGGGTTATGGCCTGTACAGACCGAGCCAGTTGGACTGTAGCCCGCGCAGCCCCCTCAGCCCATTCTGTATATCACCTGAGCTCCTGTCGCCTGAGAGCATGGGAGTAAAACTAAAGCCAATCAAGACGCGAGTCAGGCTTGAAGTGTAGCACACAAGTAAATAAGGGTGGTGTCATGGTGTGGAGGGTGTCGCTTATGGCTGACATTGTGTGAGTTTAGGCTAACCTGTCGGTGGGTTTACCGAGCTATAATTTTTTGGGTGGTAAAACAAGATAATTTGTAGATAGGAGATGCTAGGTTGGTGATGTCTGGTGGGGGGTTCCTATTCCATTGATTTGTAGCCTTAAACCTGTAAATTGTTACACATTGTTTATCAAAGCAAAGGAAAATAATAGCAGAAGGGTGAGCTGTTCGTAATCATTAGATGTGCACATTGCTGTCTCTTGCTGCAGGTTGCCTGTGCTGAATTCCAAGAATGTTCTTGTGAGCTGGACTTGTGAACCTAAATTCTCATTCATTCATTGTATAGTTTTGTGCCATTATTCTAGATGAAGCCTTTTTATTTTATTGTGTGCTTCAGTGACACGTTGTTGGCTTATTTTCCATGCAAGATGCCTTGTCAAGAAAGCATATGTGCATTAAAATTGTGACCTGGATATATGCAATATCTGTGGTGTGGGTTTGGCATCTGCAGACAGGTACCACTTGGATTGGATTGGAAGTTTCGAACACTGTCAAGCTGATATATCCTGTTGTAAGCATAAGTGCTCAATAATTGAATTAAGTGGTTGGTAGATTTTTTGAAAAAAAAAGTTAAGTGGTTGTGGGCATCTTTGTTAAATTAGGCAGCATATGATGTTTTAGTTCTTCCAGAGGTGTTGAATGTGGACATGGAATTGTGCTCAACTAGATTCTGCAAACATTGAACCCTATTTGTAATGTCCCTGAAACGCTCATTCCTGGGACCTTTCATAGTTGTGCTTCATGCAGATATTGAACAGTATAATCTTTCTTGCGGGAGGCTTGATTTATAAAGTGCAGAGAATGTTTCCAGTGCTTGAGAAGGCTTGATTGATAACTATTGCCCTCACGGTTTGGGCCAAAGATTGATATGATGGTGTGCTCATTGTGCATAAATATAATCTGTTAACTGCGAGCCCTTTCTTCAAATGACAGGGCTGTTGTAACTACCTGATGATACGTCTTTAATTGTTTCTGTTGCCAGTTCCTTTCCCTCATAACTTCAGTCTTAGTGATGTTACATCAGCTTCACTCTTGCAAAGCTGACATCTTTACTTGATTGCATGCGTCATAGTAGTAGTAGGCTCATGATTTCGAAAGTTCTAAGAGACTTTGTTGGTTGTTACTTGTTACTACTGGCATATTATCATATTTCTGGCTCCATGCACGCGTTAATTTCTGTTTGATGATACGCCTCCAAAGATTTGGTAGGGCCATTTTGTTCTTCTTCTAGAGTTTCACAGGTTTACTTCGTTTACTAATAATCAGAGTATTATTCGGACTAGTCTCCGTCTCTTTGAGCATGTGAGGCACACTCGTGCATGAGACGTGAGATAAAGTGGTACCGAGATAAAAAAAAAATTTGAATTGCCTCCAACCTGTGTTTCAATGGTTTTTTAGGTTCTTTACCTGAATTCCGCAGTGTTTTGCAGGAATTTGGAGCTAGATAGTTGAGCTAAGCTGTAGGCTGACTGGCTGAACAAAATGCTGCTTACTTTGGGAATACGAGAAAGCTTAACGTGTGCTCCTCCCTAGCACAAAAATCTTTTATTCAGATATTATTCCAATTTGTTTCTGGACAAGTAACCTAACTTCTTCTATCAATCTCGACAAGCCTGACCATGTGCAAAATCCAGAAACCAGCCAGAACAATTTAGATGATCCCAACCGTATTTGAGGCCACAAACATTGATCAAACTATGGCCGTTCCCAAGGCCCTATCATAGTTCCTTACCATGTTCTTCGTTGAGGGCATACCAGCAGCAACATCTTCTATGATGCCACATTCGTTTTGTCCCCTTACGATCTTGAAGCACCCATCCTACAAGTATCACTGACCAAAGATTATTAATAGCTGAAAATACAAGTTATGCTACATTTCTCTATCGAACTATTATAAAACATGGTATTTGCCACAAACTTACATCGCCCCATCCTCTGTTCCACTGGTTTGCATGCAGCTGCAACACACAAAACGATGAAACAAAACAAATTAGGGCCATTTTTGGGCCGAAAACCAGAACAAATTAGGGCTTAATATTGGTTTAATAAATAGCATAGTATGGAGAATAGACAAGATACCCAGTAATGCTCACCAGCATTGGTGACTCCCCATCCAATCAACTTGACAGCATAACCACCCATCATATCACCTGTGATGTGCTTGTATAATCCTGATTTGTAGTGTGCAAAATCCTTGACAAATTGCAGCATTAAATCAGCACTATAATATGTATCCAAGAGAGAAAACACACTCTTTTCTGCTCTGTAACAGACCTCAGAAGGTTATAAATGAAGTCCCAAAACATACGAGCTGTAAATTAGATGTCTAGCCAATTGAACCAAACTTGATGTTTGAAAAATTACTACAGCGTGCACATGTTCCCATGTAGCGCACCAGAAAAATGCTCAGCTAAATATTCCAGGCCCCAGAAAATATATAACTAGAGTGTATGGTTTCCTTTTGGGGTTGTTTTTTTTTGTTTTTTTTTCTCATTCGATCTTCTCCTTCCTAAGCCTCTGTCTATATATAAAGCACTTTTTAAAGCTTTATATTCTGCACCTCGAATTTTATTTAAAAGTGACATAGCAGTAAATGCAGCCTACAGTCCACTTTGACTTCTGCTAACCTTCATTTAAAAATTTGGTGAAAGAATAGCATGGAAAAAATCGAAAATATGAAGTCCATGGTACCTCATAAATGGTGAAAGCAACTTCTACAAGGCCATTTTGGTAGACCTCTGCCATGATGTCATGTGGATCAGAGTTTTCTCTTAGTGTATATGCGTTGACACTGAAATGCTTCATTTCCAGCTGCATCTTGCATTCCTTCTCACAAGCTGGTCTAGGATAAGCAGGTTTGCATCCTGGATGCTTGCAACCGACCTGATCAAAGTATGGATCATGCTGCAAAACAATGGAAAAAATCAGCATTTTCTAAGTATATCAAGGTGAACTATTGAGCCCAGATAAATTATTCACAATAATAGGATTGCTGTTGGATCATGCAGAAACATGTGGTAGCATGTAGAAAAAGGACAATACCTCATTGGTAACAACAACGTTTTGAACAAAGTAGCGCCATGCCATGATAGGATAACCTCCATCACAACCATCGCCACACATAAAGGTGCAGCATGCCAGTAGGTCATTGACAGAAAGCCAAATGTTCTACAAGGAATAAAAACAGTAGCTTGGCTATGTAAGAAAAGGACCAACAAGACCTGTAGAATTTAGAAGCCTTCACCGTTGAGAACAGACTTGTCATCCATATTCACTGACCATGTTGAAATGAATACAGAAACGATCCTGGAGACACTCCACAGCACCAAACGCCCAACACGAGCCACAGTGACCCTGCCATGGTCAACCAAGACATAATACCTTTAGTATCTTGCATTGTAAACTCTCATGGAATTAACAATTTAAGGTGGTGTGCATAGTTTACCTCATCTGCTCATGAAAAATCAGCATTTCCCACGGTTTGGTGGAAAATTATCGAGGAAATGAAGCATGGTGAGTGTATCCATTAAGTAATTAGAACCAATTACAGGTCCAACATTGAGTTACTGATTGAACTTACCAAGTATGGTCCCAATTGTGCTACAGTGTGACCATGCAGACCTGGCATCAAACTCCTTTGGAAGCATCAGTGATTTTGAATAAGTTTCAGCAGGAACATTGCTTAGCACACTATGAGGTGTTGGCTTCACTCCAAGGATATGTTCAAATTGCGCAATCTGTACAGCAGGATTTTTTTTTGAACGAGACAGGAACCAAATAAACAGGAGATAAATGTTTAGATGTATGCAATACTAACAACAACAGGAGGGTGCTGTTATTTACAGTATGGTTTGCAAAGTATGTACTCTGTGCAGCCATCCAGCCAGCATTGGGATGGTTGTTGATTGTCTTTATGATGTCGTCCTGTGACAACAAAATACCATTCAATGATATATTATGAGTAAATAAGAAAATAAGATAGGTGAGAAGGGCGACATCAAAAGGGAAAGGCATAACCTGGATGATTCTTGAACTGTCACCGTCCTTGATCATGAGCTGGGGTTTTGGGATTGGTTTCGCAGCTCTGGCTGCCTGTGCATGTAAGTACAAATGTGATTCAGCCCACAACATAATTCAAGGTACAGTTCCTTCTCTTCTGTTTCCTTTTAGTGTAGAGGAATAGGAGGCATGTGTATTTCTATTCTTTTGTTTTTGCGGGGAAAAGGGAAAATCACTGAAAAAATAGCTGGAAAAGGGTAAATTCATTAATCAGGAGGCAATTTATCACACATAAGATGTGATATGAGGGTACAACAATTATAACACTGGCAGGTTGAAGGAGCTTCCTATAATCCTGTTCTCTAAAGATGAGCTTTTTGTAACAGAATTTCCCTATTTCCAGCCATGAGCAACTTTGTCTCCCTGACCAAGTGCTAACTCAGATCTATCTTTCTCCTGGAGACACTCCGCAGCACCAAACGCCCAACACGAGCATCTCATGTTTACTTTTTTACAGATAAAAAATCAGTTAATCATGAGAAAACAAAGTGCTCTGAAAAATAAATACTTATCATCATGGCACTTAAGGTCTGTTGCTACACTTGGACAAGGTCAGTCGGAACCAAACTCGGGTTCTCCTGTTGCAAACCATAGATCTTGTCAGTCATTCCTTCTTTCCGATAAGCTTCCACCAAGATGGAGTATGTTGTAGCATCTGGGACACACTGCATTTGCTTCATGTGCCTGAAGACCCTCTCCATCTCCATCAAATCCTCCGCTTTTGTGCATGCTGCAAGAACAGCATTATGGAAAGATGTGTCCATTGGCACATCAAGCCTCTCAGCCAGCTTAACCATGCCGACCACCTTATGGAAAAGACCCGCATTACTAAACCCATTTATGAGACAACAGAAGGTCTTGGTATCTGGCTTCATTCCCTCTGCACGCATCTGGTTAAATGTGTGCTCCATGTTTTTTGCATCGCCTGCCTCAGCGAATGCCTCAATCACGTTGTTGAATGTCGCGGTTGTCCATGGAAACGCTAACTTGCGCATGTACTCCATCACTGCAGACATCTTGTCATACATCCGCTTCTTCCCATACGAGCCAATGAGAATGTTGAGTGTCCGAGTCTCCGGTTCGATCCCATAGCCTCGGAATTTCTCATACCACTTCTCCATCAAATCAACCTGACCCCTATTACCAAACAGGCTCAAGATTATGTTCATAGTCCAGACATCTGGTTTGCTAGTCGTGCTGTTGAGCATCGCGGAGAGTACTCTCTCCATCTCATCCAACCTTCCAGCCCTGCCATAGCCGCTGAGAACAATGTTCTGCGTGACCGTGTTGGGCGCTATGGCGCGGTCAGCCATATCTTTGTACATAGCATCAACCATGTCAAATCTTGAGGCATCGACACAGGCCTTGATGAGGGTGCTGTAGGTATAGACGTCAGGCTGGCAAAGCGGAGAGGCCTTCATGTCTTCGAGAAGGCGGAAGGCGTCGTCGAGAAGGCCATTCCTGCAGTAGGCAGCAATCAAGGCCGTGTAGAGCTCCGGAGTGGGCTGGCATCCTTGACGCAGCATCTCATCGAAGAGGTCGCGCGCACGGGAAGGCTGGCCTGACCTGCCCAGCAGCAGGAGGAGCTTCATGAAAGTGCCCTCTTTGGGGTGGTAGAAAGGTTGCTCCTTGAGCATCTCGAAGACCTGGCTTAGCATTAGCATAGCATGGGGATCGTGAGTGCGAATGAATCCAAGCTGGGGAGTTGGTAGCGTAGAAGCAATGAATCATGTAGCTACCTGAAGAGCCTCTTGCCAGTTCTTGGCGTCGATGCGGTCAGCGAGAGCCTCGGTGACGGTGCAGGCCCAGGCCTTGGCGTCGGCGCGCGCGTCCAGCCGCTTCTTGACATTCTTGATGGGGGTCCTCCTCCGACGACGGGTGGAGTCGTCGGGTGTGGCCGGGAACTCTCCTGCCTTCCAGTGCCTGCGCCTGCTGGTATCCCCCTCTTCTTCCTCTGTGGGCTTACTAGTGCGGGCGCTCCGGCGGGGCGTGTCGGAAGAGGTGGGGAAGGGGAACTCGCCGGCCTTCCAGTGGCGGCGTCGAGTGTCGGCTGAAGAGGAGGAGGACGAGGAGGAAGCGGTGACGGCGAGGCGAGGGCGGAAGGTGGCGGCGGCGAGCGCCATGGATGGCTGGAATCGCGGATGCGCGGCGAAGAGAAGACAAGATAATGTGAGAGGAGCCACGTACACGTAAGTTGGGCTTGGGCCTGATGTGCGGCAAGAGTAAGGCCCAATTCATAAAGGCCCAAATCGGCGATACTGTTGGCTATTAGTAATATATCGAATTTTTACTGTTACTAATTTAATTTTTTTTTTAATTTACAAAACTAATTTTCGGTTTGAATCATTTGCAAAACTAGTCTCTTGCCGCCCTGGGCCACGGCGGGATTTAAAAACCGCCGTGGCCCAGGGCGGCGAATGGCATCCCGTCACCCGGGGCTAACGGCTCCGGCGGCCGTTAGCCGCGGGGAGGCCACGTGGATTCGCCGCCCTGGGGGAGGGCGGCGAATGCCCCCAGGGGGCCGAATGCAAAATTGCATTCGCCGCCCTGGGGGACGGCGGTTTTTAGCATAGTAAACGGACGGTCCGCACAAGGATCGGACCGTCCGAATCCAGGGGGCCGCCTGCAAAATTTTTTTTTCTTTTTTTTTATATTTTTTCTCAACTAGCAACACGAGAATAGCAAAATCTCGTGAAGGTGCAGCTTAAACCGATGTAAGATGTGGCCTGTAGAAAATTACGAGTGTGCTTTAAAAACCGTGCTGAAACTTCGGACCTCAAAAACTCAATCTTCCCGGCCGAATTTCGTAAAAAATTTTTGGACAAACCCGACAAAGTCGGGGGGAAGCGGATGTAAAATTTTCTGTAGATGTCCGTAGAGTACTTATTTGCCCGATTCCGAGACCGTATGCGAAAGTTATGACTGTTATAAGGTAGTTAGCGCGCGTTACAACAATTTGCCGTCGATTCGGACCGTCCGATCGGTGTGCGGACGGTCCTATGCATTCGCCGCCCGGCGAATCCACGTGGCGTCCCCGGGGCTAACGGCGGCCGGCGCCGTTAGCCCCGGGTGACGGGGATGCCATTCGCCGCCCTGGGCCACGGCGGTTTTTAAATCCCGCCGTGGCCCAGGGCGGCAAGAGACTAGTTTTGCAAATGATTCAAACCGAAAATTAGTTTTGTAAATTAAAAAAAAATTAAATTAGTAACAGTAAAAATGCGTTACAAAGGGTCGGGCCCATACAATTGGGATAAACTGGAATGGTGGAACGGAATTCTATGGTTGTGCACACGATGTGAGAACAAGCGCACGTACGCGCTATGCGAATTGTGGGACAAGGGCATGAAAGAGCGACGACTCTATTTTTAAATATTAGAGATAATAGACACTATATAATATTATTGTGTGTATGTTGAAAATAAAGAACTAAGCTATCGAAGATTTAGGAAGGCAACTTACAGCATCATTCAGCAGAGTGATAGCAATGCTACTTCTCTTCTTTTCTTAAACTCTAGATAATTCCTTTAGCAAAACTGAAGCATTTTCCTTTCGAATGGGAAAAATTTTAACTAATAATCCCTCGTTTAAAGAAGACAAGTATCTCGATCCATCAGGAAGATCGAGATGACTGATTAATTATTGGAGCCAAAGGAGGAGAAATTTGCAGCAAAACTAGATGGTGATACCAGTGTAATGTGGGGAATTCATGCAATATATGATGGATGCTTTTTTCCTGTTCTGTATTAGCTGGTGTAGGTGTAGCTCAAGTATAGATTGTCGCTTGATGTATATATCTCCCACATTTCATTAATGAGCCCAAGGTTTCAGGTATGCTGTACCTGGATTTCTGAGTAAAAGATCATATATATGGAGCATATATAGCTGTTATACTAGGATTTTTTTTTATTAAGTCTAATTTGGTCCTCAACTCTTCACTTTGTCTAGATTAAATCCTCCAACTTCAATATCAGATAAATTTGGTCCCTCAACTTTTTAAAACCGTGCAAATTTCATCCTTCTAAGCCGTTTTGCACTGTTTATGTCTGCGTGGCAGCAGATTGGTACTGTTCATATGTATATACCCTTTTTCTTCTTTTCTACTCTCCCTCCTCCCCAACGAGCAATCAGGCAATGAGCAGAGAACGTTGGCGCCTAGCTCGGCTCCCTAATTGGATTGATCGGTCATCGCATCCTCCTCTTGTCTGCTCCATCAGCCATATGTATAAGCTCGTTGCCATCGGCGGCATGCGAAGCAAGTAGAACGGCTGCATGTCACCTTCTTGTCCGTGCTCCCGGTGTTCTCATAAGCGAATTGGTCGCAAAGCAGCGGCGTCGGGGGAAGCATGTGATCGATACATGGTCTGCGGCTGCCACCTGCCAGATGTTGGAGCAGCAGCGCGTCGAAGAGCCGGCACGCAGGCGGCAGGCGAGCTTGGCCCCGAGGTGAAAATTGACCTTTCTTTAGATGAAAATTGGCTCTTTTAGCTTCTGTTCATCACAGGGCCAATGGATGTGTTCTTAATTACATTTGGTACTAGTATTTTTGTTTTCCTATTTGGCATCACCTCGATCCGGACTCATCTAGCTCCTGTTACCCTAGCCACAAATTCACAATCCTACCCAGATTCTGGAATTCCCACTCAGAATCCTAGTCAGATTCTGGAATCCGGAGCACGTACGGAAAGCGGAGAGATTCGCGCTGCACGAATCCAACTTCCACTCCGCCGCCAAGAATCCCTCGCCCTCCCCTCCATATATCAATGCATGCATCCGCCACACACGGATAGATCGATCGATCGATAAATCGACAAGAAGCAGATCGCGATGGCCGTCAAAGCGGCGGCGGCGGCGGCGGCGGAGTCATCAGGACGGTGACGCTCCGCGGCTGCGACGGCGTGCGGGTCTCGGCGGGGACGATGGCGGCGGCGTCGGTCACGGCCAAGAACAGGCTAGACGAGGCGATCCGTCGATCTCGCCACGGCAACGGCCACGGCCGCGGCCGCTACGACGCCGCCGTCCCAGACGACGTCCTTATCAACGTCCCCGACGTCGCCCGCCCGGTCCTCGCCCGCGTCGCTGACTACTGCGACCGCCACTACGGCATCGGCGGCGCCGGAGGGCTACGGGTTCGACGATGAGCTGATGGACGGCGCCGGCCTCGACACGGTGATCGACCTCCTCCGCGCCGCCACGTTCCTCCGCATCGAGAAGTTGGCCGACCTGGCGAGCAAGAAGGTGGCCGGGTGCATGCGGGGGAAGACGGTGGAGAAGATCCGCGAGATCTTCAACATCGAGACCGACTACACCAAGGAGGAAGAAGACGAGGTCCGCAAGGAGAATTCTTGGGCCTTCGATCCGTATGGTCCCAACTGAATCAGTCGACCATCAGCATCAGCATCCATGGACAAAGGTTCCAAGAAAAAAGAATCTATGCAAACCAACCAAATGCCCTATTCATGTTAGTTAGCTCGGGAAAAATCTATATAAATCTACAAATTTTGTGTATATTTGTGATCATATATGGTACTCCCTCTCTTCCACCAAGACTTTATTTTTTCAATTTTTATTTATTCATAAAAATTTTATATTTTAAGTAATCATTGTATCTAAGTTTATTAAAAAAGAACAAATGTATTAGAGCTTATAAAAGCAGAAAACAATTATTGTGGATGTATGACTCCACATGATAGTGTTCAAATCCTGGAGTCCCAACTTCTAGGTGCCACGCACGCACAGGTGACCGTCTCTTTGAGCATGTGATGGCACATTCTTGGGTCTACGTGTGCGTACTGGCATGCGTGCATCTTCCCTGGCTCCGTACAACTGAAAAAAAAAACTAAATACACACTTGTCATCAAACCTGCATGATGTGATGGTGCGATTTAGACAACTTGTATCATGTGCTGTGAGATTTAGACAACGTGTATCATATGTTCGTGAGATTTAGGGTTGTTTGATTTGTTACCAAGACTAACTATAAAGCCAAAATTTAACAATGCAACAATCCATATGTTGCCATAAATAAATCCTCCGCAATCAAAATTTGGCATGGACAACAAATCAAACACAATTTATCTATCTCTACACACAATTTATCTATCTCTACCCTACCATCCATCTCTACATTAGCAAATATAATTTTTCTATCTCTACCCCTTCCTTAGCAGTAGGGTTACAAACTAAACCGCAGGAAAGCTTCTAGGCGCGCATGCCCGACCATCCCATATGCACAGTGCCCGATATGTGCAGTAAAAAAATAAAATATTAAAAAAATAAAAATGTTAAAAAAATAAAGTAAACTTTATACTATTAATTTGAAACTTTCATCTTTAATTTTAAAACTTTTAATTCAATTTTTAAAACTTTCAACTCAAATTTAAAAACTATCAACTAAGAATTTTAAAAAATCTACTTAAATTTTGAAATTTTCAACCCAAAATTTAAAACTTTAAATTAGATTTTCGAAACTTTCAACTTGAAATCAAAAAATTTTCACTCTGCTTATTTATGTATTATTTTATAATTAAAATTTATTAAGTACTAATGATAATGATTATAAGAATGATTAGTATTTAATGACAGTGATTAGTACGGCGTCGTGCGGCCGCAACGCACGCAGGTTAGCCAACCCTGGCGCACTAGGCCTGCCCACTAAACTGAGCAAATATAATCTATCTATCTCTACCCTACCATCCATCTCTACCTTAGCAAATATAATTTATCTATCCCTACCTTAGTAGTAGGGTTACAAACTAAACCGAGCAAATATAATTTATCTATCTCTACCCTATCTTAGTAGTAGGGTTACAAACTAAACAAAAAAGATGCAGCTCTCGTCCAAGACGATTCAAGCATTTTTTTTATTTAATTTCTTGAGCAGTCCACTAGCAGGCCCAGAAGCACCATCTCGCGGGGTGGCCCTTTTTTTTCATTTAATTTTTTAGATAAGAGTGGTTTTAATTTATACTTGAAACGGGATCGACTTTCGTATTTAAATCTGATACAAATTCGACTCAAATTCCCAACCGAGAGAAATCACACAAGAGCTAACGTGGACATGGGTTTGTGAATTTAGTAAGGCCAGAGATTTAACGTGGTATGTGTGTGTTGTTTGTGCGAGGTTCTCTATGTAATCGAATAAAATGATAATACATGAGGAAAAAGAAAAATTAAGTTCGTGTAGGTGGTCAAAGAACCAATCAAAGTGTTCTCCTATATATTAACCCCTTTTTCAGTTGCTAATCACATGTACAAAACAAGGTTGCTTCTCTGCCCAGATCAACACTATACTATACAGCCAATTAATTATCTGGACTCCACTGGATTAATGAATCTAAACCAACTTCCCGGCAAAATCCTTAATTTCCTCGTCCTTGACGGCCGGTGAGGCCATCGCCCTGAACTGCTTGAGCTCCGACGGGCTCCGGCCCAGCTGCAGCGCCACCTTCATCTCGAACACCTCGCCGTTCTCCCTCCGCTCGACGTCGGCCTCCTCGAGGTTCGCCTCGATGTCCTCCTGGATCTTCCGGTAGATGCCGGCCACGTTGCGGCACAGCTCGAACAGCATGCCCACCTGCCCGCCGTGCTCAACGGTGTTCACCGCGGCCGCCAGCGCGCCGCCGACGACGGCTACGCAGGACGCCCACGTGCCGGCCTCGCCGGAGCCGATGAACGCGGCGGCGAGCGCGGCCGTGCCGGCCAGCGCCGGGCCGGCCACGGCGAGGCGTTTGTTGAGGCTGAGGACCAGCTTGCCGACCGACACGTACTCGTTCTCGTCCTTGGCCTTGACCACCCGGAGGATGCCGCGCATCTCTTCCTCCAGCTCTTGGGTCCAGCCGTTGCCGGCCATGGCGACTCGCTGGCCGGCGCCATTGGTCGGCATTGACGGCGACGTGTTGATCGGAGCGTGTTGCTTCTTGGTCGGCCACCACCGGGCGGGCTCGACGGCCTTGGGGAACTTGTCGAGCATGACGGGGAGAAGAGGCAGCGGGTAGGCGGCGTCGAGCGCGAGCACCCTGTCCATCGCGTCCTGGACGTCGGCCTTAGTCGTCGGTGTGAGCTCGAGCGTCGCGCGGACGTCGCGCTCCAGCTGCCTCCACAGCCTGGTGGCGTTCCGCTGCTCCTCGGCGAGCTGCGACGGCTGGATCTTGTTGACGGCGGCCATGGTCACCGCGGCGGAGGCCAGTAGCACCCCCGCGGATGCCTTGAGCGCGACCGCCCCCGGCGCGGCGGGCGCGAGCGCCGCCATGACGGACGCCGCGAGCAGGAGGGAGTTGTTGGAGTGGAGCAGCAGGTGGTTCCAGTTATCCCTCTGCCTGCCGATGATGTCGTGCATGTCCGCCCGGTCCGCAGCAGCCTCCGCGACCGCCCGGAGCTTCTCCACCTCGCCGCCGACTGGGAGCAGCAGCTGCTGCGGCGGCGGCGGCGCCCGCCCGTTCGTCGCCACGACGCCGCGTTCGTCCATGCCGGTAACCAGCTGCCGCCGGTCTACCATGCTCGTAGTCGTACTGACGCTGACGCTTCCCCGTAGGCTCGCCACCCTACCCATCCTCCGCAGCGAGCTTGCCGCCGCCGGGAGCATGAGGCCCCCGCCGGCCAGGGACCGCACGGCACCCTCCATGACCGTGCAAACCGTACTGCTAGTGCACACTAGCTCTAGCTTTCTTGGTTGCGTGATGAGATCGATGCGCATGGTTGTGGCTGGCTATATAGTAGTCGCGGAGGAAGAGGAGGAGGAGAGAGATCGAGACTTGCTTGTTGACGAGGGCGAGGAAGCCGGATTGAAGCGGTTCGATATTACTGGGTCCATGGGAGAAACGTAGTAGCTGGGGCAGGGCAACGTATTGAACGGAATGGCTCAAATAATGGAACAAGTCAAGAAGGGCAATGGATTCAACTTGGCTTGACCAAGACCATGTACCACTAGTTAAACAAAACCGGAACCACCAGTTGATTTGATGGTGAGGTTATAAAGCCACAAGGGAGAAATATATCCAGCAATTAATTTGTACATTTTAGGAAATCGTTTCTTGATTTAATTATTTGTGGTGATGAGATATAAATAAACCAAGAGAAAGATGTTTGTCTCTCTCTATCTCTCTCTTTATATATATATATATATATATATATATATATATATATATATATATATATATATATATATATATATATATAAAATCTATCTGTGTGTATGCATGTTTGTACTGTTTCTTTAAAATGTTTGGACGTACTACTCCACTACACGGTTACTCTTGAGTTTTTTCTAGAATTGCTCATGGCTTGTGAGCAGGTTTGCCTTATCGTCAGTTATCTTACTATGGTAACCGAAATGCAGTAATGGTAAGAGCAACTTTAACAGTATGGTTAAATGACTCTCTAAGCCAAAATTTGATAATTTTAACCAAAATTTGAACTCTAATAGACTGGCCAACCAGAGCCATCCGATTAGCCAAACTCCTCTCCGCACTGGCTAAAATTAGCTAGGCAACTCACCTTGCCAAACAATAGGGCCCACCCCTATCTCTTCTCCGTGCTCCTCTCTCCCATGCATCACTCCTCTCTCGGTGGGAGTAGCAGCACCGCTGCCGCTGTCCCTGCCAACGCGAGCAGTGACGAGGCTAGTGGTTGGGGAGGCCCCGAAACCTCCCGCCGCCACCACCCTGGTCTGCCCTAGCGCTGCCCCCTACCTCCTACCACCACCACCCGAGCGTGCTGCTTTGTCCAGCGCCGCCGGAGCATGCCGCTCCATGCAGAGCCACCCGACCCCTCCCTCCCGCCGTCGCCACCCCCTAGCTCTTCCTCCTGCCAGCCGCTGCTTTGATCTGCTACCAAGATTGGGGTGAAGAAGGAGAGAAAGAAAGGGTTGACAGGTAGGACCTATTGTTAGATGAGAGAGTGAAATGGAAAAGCTGTTGAAGTGTAAATGAAATTTAGCTCTCTAATTTTTTGGCCAACTAACTAAATAGAGATTTGGAGAGTTAAAAATAGCCATACTGTTAGAGTTGCTCTAAGGATTCGGTAACCTGACCAAAGTCAAAACAAAAGTATTTAAATTTTTTGATAAATTTTATGTGTTTTTTGCTGGGATGAGTTACCCCAAACGATAGAGAAGACCTGCCATTACTACTTATTGACAATCGAGTACTTATTGCCATAAGTAGCTAGGTGATTGACATTGAGATATGAGAAAATGACGCTATAAATCGCACGGTCAGCATGAAGTCTGGCATTTTTGATCCGAGATTGGCTGTTGTACTTGGGTGTAGTCTGCCGTGCACACTTTTACTTTTATGTATTTCCGCATAAAACATTATACTATTATACTAGCATGAAAATAATTTTCACGGCTAATTTAGTGCTATCAGTTAGTTCCATGCATGTACATGTATAACCTTATGGTGATGGTCAGACTAAAAAAAATACGTGGTTTGCAAGTTTCCGTTAAACGTCAAATATCTATGCACATATTAAATATAGTACAACACGGCAAAGGCTTAACTTGATGATTGCTTGGAGCAGGGGATGCGAATTGATTAATATAGTTGTGTGGTTTCTTCCCCTCCGTGTACCCCCTCCTTTGTTTGAAAATATTTGTTCAGGTTTTCTCATACCAGCACAGAAAACTATAGTCATATATTTAATAGAATCAGAGAAAGTTTGATACCATTGCATATTAAACATATATACTATATTTCTATGTCTCTAATAATGGTCATCATGGTCGAGTCCAACTACAGTTTATGGAAAGTTTAGGGAAAGTACTTTCTGCTCCTTGAGGGACGTTTCCTTGTTTTATATATGTCATCTAAATAATTATAAAAAATTTTGAAAAAAATTAACAAGATAGATTGATACGCGATATACCATTCTACAAACATATAAGTTCAAATTCAACTTTTATAATTTGTAACAAAAATAACAAATATAACTGTGAATATATGTGTACTAGTTAGAGCTTAATTTGTTGTTTTTGTTGCGACTTGACTTTGTATGTTGTGGGTGATATATAACATATCAATTATCTTGTCTCTTTTTTAAAAATATACTGTTTAAGTGATATACAAGAAACGAGTGTATGTCCTCCCGAGGGGCAAAAATCCATCTCTGTAATTTACAGCAATTTTCCATGCCCTTACATTACATGGACAAATATTATGAAACAGAGCGACTAGCATCGATTAATTGATTGCTTTCTATGGTTGTCTTCTGAAATCTATCGTAGCTTGCTAGCAAATTAAACCGCTCTACTCTATCTACTTAGACTTAGTTTAGAGGAGCTTGGGATTTTGAGAAATAGCTGCTGAGAATTTAGAAAAAAAACTGGGTTTTTCAGTTTCTGGTTTCTAGTTTATTTTCTGGATTGTATAACTACAGATTTTTAAAATCTAGGTAACAATCTAGACCATTAGAGATAGAAATTCTGAAAGATTATGTAGCTATATAAAACTTCCCAAACAGGCTCTAATGTCTCTTCTAAATCGAAACTTCTTTTAAAGAAGTTTAATATGTTGTACTAAGTGACCACTAACCAGCATCCGAGAAGATGATAGTACACTTAACACCAATCAACCAGTCTCCTCTGAACTACTCCTAGCTACTCCGAAGCTGCAGTACTAATACTATACTACATATATATGGATGAGATTTGATCGATTCTAGCTTCATATTCATGCCCTGAAGAATATTCCACCATCAATTCATGAATTGTCTCAACTAGCTGCAAGTTGATCCTACTACTAAGTACTCAAGACTATTTAAGTAGCAAGTAGTACTAATCAGTCAGCAGCCACATGCTGTGCCTTCGTTTGGACGACGCACATGTACTCTAAAACCCTTGGGCGCACGGCGGCAACTAATGCATACACTATTTAATTTGGCGAGAATTTGTGATTGATAGACGAGACCTTTGTCCTCGAATCAATGGAAACGTTTTGGAGCACACGAATTTACTTTCTCTATTCCAAAATATAAACATTTTTAGATTTTTTTTACAGATATTAAGGTTAAAAAGAAAAAACTTTAGTACCCCTCAATAAATATGAAAATGAATGAAAATGGAAGAATAGATGGGGGTAAGATGAAAAGAAATTTAAATGCGAAGTGATCAATGAGATAAGTAGTACAGTCAATAGTAAATAAAAATCCTTATACTGTAGAACTTTGAAACAAAAATAGTTCGTCTAATTTGATTGCGTTTGATTTAATCTTTTTTTTGGAGGGTTCTCGGCCCACATCTTTATAAATTTTGCTACAAACTTGAGTTCCCTTAGCTTGTACATGCATTTAGCTCTAGTTATACTAGTACAAATAAATTTGAGTGAGTCAGTTAGAAATAGGGCTGAAAATGGTTGAAAACTGCCTATCCCGTTTCTATTTCCATATTTTTTTCGAAAACTAAAACAGAATGGTAAATTCGAAAATGATATCGGTACTATCAGTATTTCGGAAACGGAAGTATCAGAAATGGAAATATGCCGATATCGGTCAAAAGCCGAGAGTTCATGTCGGAAACAATGAATAGTATCATTGTATATTTAACTATGCATAACCATATAAATTCATTCTCGTATCATGTTATTCATGATTTATTAAGCATATAAGTATAGTCGTATAATACCGCTATATTATGATCATATAATATAACGAAATAAATCAACAATTTAATATAACTGAAGTTCAACGATAGATCACAAATTAAGTTCACAAGTTCAGGACACCACGAGTCCATAAGATCATGACCACAAATCCAAAATAACATGACAAGCACATGATAATAACTAGTTTTAAGGACATAATAGGACCAGGACATGACCATATTACATAAGCACATGATAATATTCTTCCCTGGAGAGAGATTAAAGAAGAGTAGAAGACTGCTATGCTGCTGGGCTACAGCTCCTCAAGACATCATTACACCAACATCACCATTTGGGCTAGCCACATCCTCTTCATCCTACAGTTAATGGACTAAGATCAAAAGGTGACAGTGGCACGTTGTATAGGAAATAAGTTTAACTGGACAATATAGTGACCTGAAGCACCAATGTTTAGGACAGGAGCTCAGCAATTTCAAGATCAGCCACGATTGACGGAATATTGTACGATCTGAGAAAGGAAGAAAGCAAATAGATATAGATCAATAAAGTACTTATTAATTGTTACACACAAACAAAATGACCAAAGAAGATTAAATTTTATCTTTTCTTCCTGCAGCTATCCAATCGTTAGTACATATCAGTGCTTGTATCATCTTAGGATCAAGGTAACTGCGATATGGATCAACGACACGACCACCAGCGTTAAAAGTTGATTTACAAGCATTTGTTGAGACTTAACACATCCCGAGCAAGTATAGAGAGAACAGGATATGCATCTCTCTAGTTCTTCCACCAAGATAGAATATCAAATTTATTCTCATTTGCTTTACTAACATACAAAGGTTCTTCTAACATGTTCTTCTCAAAATCATTTACTTCTGGAGCAGTTGCATTTGTTTCATTGCAATATCGAAACTTGTCAAGTGCATTGACCAATTCAGTTGGATCTTGATTGGTAGCTGGTACATTAGTAGGCTCAGGATCATTGTGCTTTGGACTAGGTGCAGCAGAAGCATAACATTCATAGATATTCTTTATGATATTGAGAAATTCACTATCCTTAACTAGATGCATATCTTTATAGGTGTAACGCATGTAAAATTGAATGATTTTCATCTTGAATCTAGGATCAAAAAAGATTGCCATAGCAAGAGTAGTGTTGGACTTTTTCTAATATTTATCAAACTTAGCCAGCATAAGAGTTGCCATGCTTTTAATAGTGGTATCACTATCATTGCCATAACTACAATCAGTAAGTATAACCTTAATGTCAACAAATCCTTTGTAAAACAAGTTTGTTGTAGGATATAAAGTATCAGAGAATAGCTCAGCGAGATCAAAGAATATTTTCAAGAATGCGCGAATTTTTATTGCTTTGTCCCACTTTGTAGGTGAAGGGTAAATTTTTTCATACCTGCGCTGGTTAAGGATGTAAGCCTCTAGCCTAGAAACATAGGTTTGACTTTTTCTGTGGTGCACTGGGGTTTTAAATTTACAAGTTAGAAACCCTTGGGACACATACATGGATGCGAATCATCACTGGGTTAATTTATAAGTTCGATTAATTTGATCAAAATTCAAGCTAGCTTGTACATGCATGATGTGACACATCACATGACATCAACCTTGTTGTATGCGTCTGATCTGATCGAAGAGTACAATTAAGTAGCCAGTGGTTGGCAAAGATCAATTTCATAATCGAACAAGTCAAATCAAGCATGCATAGGCCTTAATTAATGCTAATATATTGAGCACTTGGCACAAATTAAGGAGTTGACAGCCCAAGCTGGCAAATCAAATACTCGTATATATTCAAGATTTCAAGTAGTGCAAAGTGGTGTGCGAACTACGAAAAGATGGTTGACATTGCAAACGAGATCCACCCATCAATGGAAGAAATATAACAAAAAGGAAGTATGATCACTTCGAGAGCCAAATGCAAATAAGTACTACTCCAATATAAATATATATGCTTCTCCTCGATCGACAGGTAGCTGGTCACACTGCTTTTCTGCCTGAAGTCAATGGAAACAGACAGTAGGCAGAGTTGGCACTGTCAGGCAACACCTCAAATTAAAGTCAATGCACATGAACATGAAGTACTCCTTCTTGAGATGCATCGAAGGATTAAAAATGCCTAATTTATAACTCGAAGCTAAGCAAAAGCATTGTCAGAATCAAGGATACATGAAGGCTCGGAGAAGCTACAAATCGACAGTTGCCTGCATGCACAAGCATGCATGCATGCAGCTGGTTTTGGAGAAATTAAGCTGACGGCCATACATACATGAAAGAATGCAGCTGGTTGTGGAAAAAGTTTAGTAGTATTTCTTCTTTCAAAACCCTCCCACATATATTTTGACAATTTATTAGCAACGTAAGATAATTGCTTTCAGCCCTTTCATATTACCCCTAACAGAAACATACACAAAAAAGCATCCTAGAATGCGTAGTAATATGGTGTGGTAGCACCGCTGCATGGAAACACAAAGTATTGGAGCGGTCCTAATACAATAATTACATTAGATAATCATATGATTACTTTGCTGATACTCCCTCCCTCCCAAAATACAAAATAAACAGGTTTCTCGTATCCAAATACAGGTTAAAAGACTAAAAGTATTCCCTCATCAATAGGAAAAATAGGATTGGTGTGTACTCTCTCCGTTCATAAATATAAGCACTTTTAGAATAGTCAAACATTTGTAACTTTGACTATTAATAGAAAAAATCATAAAGATTAATGATGTAAAAAAAATATTATTAGATTTATTGTTAAACAAATTATCATAATATGCAACACTTTTTATTTAAAATAATTTATTTTTATAGATATTATTTGTTAAAGTAGCATATTAAAAACTATGTCGAAGTCAAAAATACTTATATTATTGGACGGAGTAAGTAGATAGGTAAAACGTGCTAAGATGAAAAAACTTCTTAATTTATGAACCAATAATAGATAAGAGAGTAAAAATTAACTTATTTTAAGATAAAGTTTAAACTGTGAAAATTAATTTATTTTAGGATAAAGAAAAAAATAATTTTGTTTGGGCCCACCTTTGGCTCCGCCATTGCATGGATAGTGGGACGACAATGGGTAGCCTGCCATGCTGGAGACGGCATATCTTGCCTGTCGTCGGTCCAACTACTGTAACCGTGTCGCCGGTGTGCACCGGCAGCTTAGCTAGATCTGGCCAGCCCAAACAACAGGTTGATGTGTGTTATTTCCGTTCTAAAATATAATTAACTTAATTTATAATATTTTTTGATAGCTAAAACATTTTATGACAGAGAGAGCAGCTTTGCCTTCACATGCGTGTGTGCACTAAGCACTATGCATGCATCTTTACTATGATCTGTCTCGTTTGAGTTGTCTGTCAAAAGAAAACAATGTTAGGTTGCACGTCAATTCTATCTCACTAGTGAAACTAAATATGCATTGATATATATATTACTTGGTGCACAATAATGTCCGAGTCTCAAGATTCAAATCGGGTATATATCTAATTTAAAAAATAAATATAAAAATTTTAAAAGCTTTTTTGGTATAAATATTAACTAGCTAGTTCAAACAAGTTTAAACTAAATTTAAACTTATGTATATCTTTTTTCCTTAAATTTTAATTCTAGATATGTATCATCCAAATATATAATTAACTAGGTATTTAATATGGAATGGTAAAATAATTTTAAATTTGAGATGTTTTGTTATAAGGTATAAACATCAATCAAACTATTATACCTGGGTATATACCTAAAAGTTAAAAAATCTAAAAAATTTGAATACAATTTGTGTATTTCAAACCTTGAGGCTTGGGCACTACGAGACACTAAACAGGTGATATATATATATATATATATATATATATATATATATATATATATATATATATGTATATATATATATATGTATGTATGTATGTATTAGTATTTTTTTATTAATTTAAAAATGTTTCTAAGTGATTGGTAGTGACGACGCTATAGCTATGGAGGGTTTCCTAGTAGATATAGGAGCTGATTCCGCCGCCATTTGAGTGGCGTAAGCAGTGAAGAGGGGAGCTGGTTGGGCAGAGGATTTCCCGTTACATTTCAGTTCAAGATGAATTTCAAATGCGCTATTTTTGAATTCTAGCGAATTATATTTGTATTAGCACGAGATCTAGCCTCTTGCCCCATCCAGAGGCATACGTTCCTTAAATTAATCCATCTGAAATGAATGAGCAAGCATATATGAGCTTGCAGGAATGAAAAAGGAAATAAGCAAGAAGCTACTCTCTCTGTTTTATAGTAGTGGGCTTTTTTTTTTATTTTTTGAGAAAATTAAGTTTAGAATAGAAAGTGGTTGTGATTGGTTAAAATGAGGAGGTATATGAAAAAAATTAATGGAGGAATATTTGTGATTGGTTAATAGGTAGTGAAGCAGCACTTCCTTTATCCCAAAATAGAACAACTTTTAGCATTTAAAATTTATCTTAAAATATAACAATTTCTATACCTATATTCTCTTTTCAACCAATCATAGACTTACATCACAAAAGTTTTTCACTTATTTCTCTTTTTAACCAATCATAACGTTTTTTTCATTTAATTTTAACTACTTCTTTAATACACATACCTAGTATTTTAAGATAAATTTAAATATATAAGGTTATGATACTATAGAACGGAGGGAGTAGTGTGGATCCAGTGACCGGTGCGTGTACGGACATTACCTTTTCTTTGCCCTAAAATTAAACCCCGTCAAGTTTATCACACACTTGCCGGAAATGGTCTCCTTTGGACGCGATCCCGATCAAACCACGGTTTCCCTGAATTGGAATTTGACCCCGCCCTCCGGTCAAACCCAAACCCCCCTATAAATACCACCTCGCTTGCTCTCTCCCTATCCACCTCATCTCCGGCGACTCATCCGCAATCGCAATCCAAGCCAAGCCGAGCAGCCGCTTCGCCGTCGACGTCGACGTGGGCTCGAGTGAGCGTAACAGCGAACGCACTTGTGTTTGATCAGTCGGTGCATCGATGGCGGCCATCCAGGCTCACCAGCGCCTCGTCTTGGCCGCGGCGTCGGCGTCTAGCTGCGTTGGGAGGCGGCCGAGGCCGAGCAGGATCGCTGCTCCCTGCCGCGCGGCGGTCAGCGGCGGCGTGCGCACGGCGCCGAGCCCGTCGTCCGACAACAGCAGCCTCAGGCTTAACCTTGACTGGATTGACCCGCGCGTCGTCGCCGTCCCGACGAAGGATGACGGCGCGGCCAAGGTGGAGAAGATGCTGGCCGTCGCGGAGGCGGCGGCGGACAGGGCGGAGATGCATGACATCATCGGGAGGCAGAGGGACAACTGGAACCACCTGCTGCTCCACTCCACCAACTCCCTCGCGCTCGCGGCCTCCGTCATGGCCGCGCTGGCGCCCGCCGCGCCGACCATGGTGGCGCTCAAGGCCTCGGCCGGGGCGCTCCTGGCCTCCGCCGCGGTGACCATGGCCGCCGTCAACAAGATCCAGCCGTCGCAGCTCGCCGAGGAGCAGCGGAACGCCACCAGGCTGTGGAGGCAGCTGGAGCGCGACGTCCGCGCCACTCTCGCGCTCGCCACGCCGCCGACCAAGGCCGACGTCCAGGACGCCATGGACAGGGTGTTCGCGCTCGACGCCGCCTACCCGCTGCCGCTCCTCCCCGGCATGCTCGACAAGTTCCCCAAGACCGTCGAGCCCACTCGGTGGTGGCCGAAGAAGAAGCAGCAGAGCGCTCCGGTCAACAAGTCGAGCAGCTTCGGCAGTCGCCGCCGCAGCCCCCGAGCCGCCACCGGCAACGGCTGGACGCCGGAGCTGGAGGAGGAGATGCGCGGAATTCTCCGCGTGCTCAAGTCCAAGGACGAGCACCAGTACGTCTCGTTCGGCAAGCTGGTCCTCGACATCAACAAGGGCCTCGCCGTGGCAGGCCCAGCTCTCGCCGGAACGGCCGCGGTCGCCGCCGCGTTCATCGGCTCGGGCGAGGCCGGCACGTGGGCGTCCGGCGCCGCCGTCCTCAGCGGCGCCCTGGCGGCGGCGGTGAACACGATGGAGCACGGCGGGCAGGTCGGCATGGTGTTCGAGCTGTGCCGCAACTGCGCCGGGTTCTACCGCAAGATCCAGGAGGAGATCGAGGCGAACCTCAGCGAGGCCGACGTCGAACGGAGGGAGGACGGCGAGGTGTTCGAGACGAAGGTGGCGCTGCAGCTCGGCCGGAGCACGTCGGAGCTCAAGCAGTTCAGGGGGATGGCGTCCCCGTCGTTCAAGGACGAGGACGTCAAGGATTTTGCCGGGAAACTCTTCTAAAAATTTCAAATCGCCCACTTTAGTCATCTACCTCGTTTGAAATGGTAGATAATTTAGCAGCTCGGATTGAGCGAAATGTGCCTATAGGTTAGGGATTATTACATTGATTCTTTTGTAAAGATTCGAAAACCAGAAATTGATGAAAAATTCTTTGATTCTCCATTCCTTTGAATTCATTCCATGATTCAGGGTACCAACGCGGCACACGGTGTGGCAATGGGCACGAGAGACTCGTTCGGGGTCATAAACTACACAGTTTTCTGGATGTGTTCTCGAAACATCTCGAGATCTGTGAGCACGCATCAGTACTGTATAATATTGGAGAAATTCCTTTTCACCCATGTGCATACGGATCGAAGTGCTTGCACGTGATCTAATAGCATATTTAAGAGAGGGCTAAAGAGGTTTTCAAAAATTAAATTTTTGGAATTTAAGTTAAAAAAACAGGCCTCAAACAAATAGTCAAACATATCTCAAAACTTCACCATACCCAACCCTAGCCAAAAAAGGAGATAGATTTGGAGAACCTATTGGCGTCCTCAATTACTGCTCTCATACGCTAGAAATTCTACACTCGTGTCTTTTTTTCCTCCTGACGCCTTCTGCCCGTGCCGATTTATTTACGCCGCCTGTCACAGTCAATTGATCTCACACCGTTGCAAGCCGTCATCGATCTGCCTCCTCACCGGCCGCAATTGATGACACGTTTAGCTAAGGGATCGACATGGCCTTCCGTTTTTTCATAGGCTGGCGACAAAGTCTTCTGCCTAGGGCACTATAGCCGGCGACGTGTTCTCTGGCGCCAAGTAGCGATAGCGTCAACGAGAATACTCTCGATCGATGTTCACACGAGGGCATGGTATCATCAAAAGAAAATGACTGCAAGCAAACATTTGGCCCATCTATCTTATGTGACCAACAAATTAATTTTATGATTCAATTTTTGGGTCTCTCTTGGAGATGGTAAAGCTTTTTGAGTCTAAAATTTTTTAGGATGGTTCCAGTCTAAGATTTTTATGGATTAATTTTTAGGCATCTCTTAGACATGCTCTAAGTAGTAATATAGCGCCTCCGTTTTTAATAAATGACGCTGTTGATTTTTAAATAACGTTTAACCACTTGTGTTATTTAAAAAATTAGTGTAAATATATAAAATTATGAGTCATGTTTAAATTTTTTTTAATGATAAACTAAAGTCGTAATAAAATAAACTAAACTTACTTAAATTTTGAAAAAAAACTTAGCATAACTAGTTAATATGTGATATATTATTCCACAAACATGTAAGGTTAAATTTGATTTCTACAAGTTATAATAAAAATAACAAATAACATTGCATGTTTGTGAAGGGATGTGTCACATATCAATTTATCTTGTCATTTTTTAAAAAAATTCATAATAATTTGGGTGATATGTAAGAAACAAGTATACCTCCTCTCGGGGGGCAAAAATCCATATCCCACGATCTGCTACAGTAACTAAATGAACAGTGCTTCTTGCCAATCTAAGCCACTGGTATTTGATCCAACGGTTGTAGTATGACTGCTAAAAAGTTGCAGTCATACTAACATCTGCAGGTGATCTCAATTGCAGGTTGATGTTCATGCGTTCCAAAATTTCAACTATCGCCAAAGTGTGCAAATGTCCTGAAAATTTTCTAATACTTTTGGTTCTACAAACATCCTGCATAGCGTTGTCCCATTTGGAGCGTACATATTTCGTCACTTGCAATTAAGATAAGGAGTTTGGTTCTTTAGTAAGAATGTAAGATGGCATACCCATATGGTGCTTCCTGTGGCCTAATTAGCCTTAAGGACTATATTAGGCTATATGAAAAATTTGAAGGATACATTTCGACAAACAGAAACCCCAAGGATCAAATTGACCCTAGAGCGAAACTTGAAACTTAAGAACAAAATGGTCTGTGCTCTCCCAAATTTTTTTTAGAAATGTATTGTGCTGAAAGCATCCTGCATACTTCTGGCCTCGTTTGGAACGTACAAGGTTTCATTTCACATGTAACATTTTAATCACGAAACATAGCATTCACACTCACCACATTGCATATGAGACCTCAAGAAACATGGCGAACACACATGGCTGATCCTGACTGTTGGTTCGTCGGCATGCAGTTTTTCATCGATTACTGCTGGAGCCATGGTCATCGGTTGTCTTCTTGTGACCATGATCTGGCACTACAGACAACGTAACAGGCGCATTTTATTTGTTCCTGAAAGACAGCAACTAATCTCTGACCAAATAATGCGGAGCACAAGTCTATAAATTTGACTGGCTAGGTTTTATTGCAGACGTCAGATGGCACGTTTGAGTCGGTTTTGGATTAACATTGGAACCAAGAATTTAAGATTATGGCAGCCACAGATGATTTGAGTACCGAATTACTGACAGAAAAAAAATCTCCTGTCAGATCAAAGAAAATCTGGTTATGATGTCAGCTAATAGCTCAGGAGACCAATAAAAAAAGGTTCAACATGCAATTGGCAGGTGACATTATGATTGGTTCAGATTGTGGGCGTCAAGAACTATCAACTACGTGTCCAATGATCAACTCGTTGGACCTGGAAATATTCAGAGACGGCAGGGTCAATTCAATAGAGGCAGTAGGGCGTTCAGCTTCAACACAGCGAAAACTGCAATTTTTTTTGACAGAAGAGCGGTTTGAATCAATCACAAAAACTCAATGGTAGAGCAGACGTTGTTGTACATGAGCTGAAATTCAATGTAAAACTTCAGCTCGATCGCAGCGTAGACAGAATCAGTTTCATGCGCTTTTGACAAGAAAGTTAAGTTTGATTTCAGGCTGGTCTTGCATGGCCAAAAAGACGCAGTAAGAGAAGATATAAAAAAAAAAGCTTGAAAGAATGGTCCTTTCCAGCGTGAAATTATGAATGGTCAAGCGTAGACCCATTCCAGGAGCATGAATTTACTCCTGGCGAAGCATGTTTTGCCAAACAACAGAATTGCAGGTCAGAGCATTTGATCACAATCTTTCAATTCAAAGAGAAGAATAGCAGATTATACAATAGAAACTATTTGCAAGGTCTGATAAAGCAGATGGACAGGCTGGGTTTCAACGGCAGGCAAGGCTCATCCATAACTCATTAAACTTTGGTTCCACCATAAACCATAACCGGTGTATAATTAATACCCCTGTTAACAATCTCGCGTTTGTTGACAAACAAACCCAACCAAACACTAGATAAATATTCAAAATCATGAACCACTCGTAACAATTTGTTGCGTAACAGAATATTGCATAGCACTCAGCCTCCTTGTTCTTTAGTCATCGAGAATCAAGTTGGAGCTGTGCAACAATTTTCCTACTGAACTGTCTACGACTGCTTCAAAGACATGGCCCTTGCACGAAGGTTGAGAAATATCCCCCTGCAGAAAAACAGGATGACCAGGTAAGGGTGAAATTTGGAATGCCATCTGTCAGAGAAGAAGTTAGCAAAGTGTTCAGGCCAACAGAAAATTACCAACAACATGCAACAAAGCTGTGGAAAATCACCCGGAACTCTAACGGCATGTACTGGTGGTTTATCCAACCAACTATTGGCCAAAACTGCGCATTGATCAAACATATTAATGTGCCATGGAGGGAACCCCAAAGGCAAGCTGTAATGTTGAAAGCAAATCACATACCATCCAAGCAGACAATTGCACCGAGGGATATTGTTTCTTGACCCTGGTCTTCACCTCCTTAAAAGGCCTCCCTATATCACAAGATGCAACAAGCGATAAGTAACTATTTACTAGATTAACAAGACATGGGCTAATGGTTTTTGCATTCAACACTGCCATTACATTTAGATAGCCATCTGATCCAATAAAAAAGGACAATACTCATAGTAAATGCGCATCATTGTAACACGGTCCCTTTTTAAGGCCCTAGAGGACCTTCATTTTGAGCATACTATGTGCATTGTTGTTTATTCAGTACGTTCGAAACATTACATTTAAGGAAAAAAATGACTAGCTGAGAAAAGTCCAGAACCACCACATGCTAGGAAGACAATACATCAACTTCAAAATTATCATTGCCAGCTTGTCATCATAGTATAATACCACAGAAACTCTTACATTGGCATGAAGTCGCAAATTGTAGAACTTGACAGTTAAATACTTACTCTCAACAACATATCCATAATAGAACAAGAAGAGCAAATTGTTCCAGGGAGAAGAAGTGATCTGCTCCAGTAACACCTGAAAAGGGTATCTTCTATTAAACATTTTAACGATAATATAAAGTACAGCCTGTTGACCAGTGCTAGTAAGACTGCAATCATGGTTTCCTCCAATGTTCTGGAAAAGAATCTAAATTAACATAATCTAAAACTTTGTTGCTTGTATATTGTTGCAATGGAATTCAAAACATTTTTTTGAAGATGGAAGTTAAAACATTTAGTATGTGCTGCTTTAACACATATGTTCAACTGAATTTGTAAAGCCTGCATGAGAACTATTACACATAGCCAACATGAAAAGAAGTGAAAGATATTGCACAGGTCATCAGAAGAAAATTTTATACCTTCTTAGCTATAGTTTTGGTATCCTTCTTCCCTTTGAAGATATAATCTAACAGTTTATGGAGGAAATGGCCAAAAGGGCCACCATAGGCAAACCCAAAGAGCTACAGGGAAAAAAAGTGCACCTGTCAGATTTTCTGTACACAAATACATGCACAAAAAGCATCATAAATAATAGAAGAGAAAGTTACTGTAGGAATGCTAATGTGATTAAATTCTTATGAGTTACCAACATCAGAGAACAAGTTAGATATAAAAAATTGTGGAGGACCATTTTTTGTCCACTGGACGAAATATCATGTGTCTCATGAAGAAAAGCAAATCACAAGGGTTCAAAAGCCTTTCCTGTCTCTTAAAAATGTTAGTTTCGTTTTTGAATACTTTAATGGCCATTCAACTAATCATAATTCGGTCTACAATGTGTTATCATTGAAATCCAAGGATCGGTAACTCTATGATAGTTGAGACCAAAAGTAGTAGACAATGGCTAACAAAGAGCTGCCTTATGCCTGAAAGAGCAGAGCACTCATAAATAGTTGGAATACACACCCTCTTTGACACAACTATACATTATGTCAGCAATTCAGTAACATATAAAATTTACTCTTTTATAATTGATCTTTACAGGATACCTAGCAATCCTCAATGCTGTAATACACCAACAACTAATTTCTATTCACGGAAACTCAATGACACAAGAACAGCAGCAGATCTAAGCCAGCCCCATCAGCTGATCTACATTGCCCAAATTGATCAGAATGTCTGAAACTACTGGCCAGATAACTCATTGTCAAAGCAAGACATCCTAAAAACTGGATCTTTACTCCCACAATAAAGAAAAGCACATGATATAACAATCATCCTACAGCTAAATCCACACAACCCAATTCCACACAAGGAGATCAGCACACGATCAATCTCGCACTCAAGAACTAGAGCACCCACTAAAAATCAAGAAAAGAATCACCTCTACCCAATCCCAGTATCCCACAGCTACCCAGTGACTACCACAAGGCAGAGCGCATCCTTACCATCTTGAGCAGGAGGCGGCGCTTCTCGATCTTCTGGTACCCGGAGAGCTTCTGCGCCACGGAGTCGCTGACGCCGGCGAGGCACCCCGCCGTGATCATCTGCATCACGCACGGAGACCAAACCAAAACACCAATTGAGCAAACATCCCCTACGGAAAACCAACCAAAGCAACTCGAAGAGCACAGGAAAGCCACGACCTTGGTCCTGAGCGGGTGGAGCTGCAGCTGGCGCAGGTAGTGCCTCCACGCCCGCCGAGCCAGCGACCCCTCCTCCTCTCCTCCTCCCCCACCCCCTCTCCCTGCTGCTGCCATGCCTGCCCGCCCTCGCCTTTCGATCTACCCAAGCACCTGGTCCGCCGAGCGCTCCTCGTGTGCTCCGCTGGGCGCTCGCACGCTAGCGGCGGCGAGATCTTTTTATCTTTTTTCTTTCTGCGTGGGGTTTGGTTTGGGAAAGAGAGGGGGGACAGGAGAGAGGGGAGATCCGCGTGATGATTCCTCTCCTCGCGGGGTGGTCGCGTCGCGGTGCGGCGGTGGTGCCTCGCCGGCCGGACGTACGGTGGAGGGACTCTGCCGTGGGCCGCCGCCGGCCAGCGGTGAGCCGCCCTTGGCTCTCTCCAGCCCATGGGAACGAGTTGGGGAAGATGGGCCGCATAGGCCCAGCCCAACAAAAGAAAACAAAAATATTCGGTTTGTTGCAAAAAAAAAAAAAAAACAACACAACAAAGTAGTGCTCCAATACTTTCGCAAGAGCAAACAATACAATACCAAGTAGTCCGCTAACGTATTTTTGGCCACAAACCAAACACGCACAAGTTGTCAAATTTTTGCATTGCCTAAATTTTTTGGGGGAAGGTTCAAAACAGCAACAATTCAAATGTCCTAAGACACTTGGGTTTGGTTTTTTTTATGGCCCTCGGCTCTAAAACATAGGGGATTTATTTTATGTTTCTCCAAAATTGTTCACTTTAAGTCCAAGATTTCAAATTTCTAAGTGTTTTTTACAAGAAGATATCTCACGTCCCCAGAAATTTCATATTTCACGTAGACGCTAGCGAATCCCCTTGTTCCTCCCATTGTTTGTATCCTACGAATAAGAATAGGTTTTCTTTTGTAAATAGTTGAGAAACCAACTGATGAATGGATGCAACACCATCGCGCATTTCAAGAGGATGTCATATATATATATATATATATATATATATATATATTATATTATATAATAGTTATATATATATATATATATATATGTATACATGTAGCGCGCTCAATCAAACGTAAAATATAGTATAGAGAAAGGCACATTCAATATAGAGAAAAGACATAGTGCACAGAAAGCAATAGAAGAACGAAATAAATACCAAATACAGATGTTATTTGCACATACATCATGTCTAATACCCTCCTCACGTATGTGCATGACATTCTAATGAACATCCAACTCAACACGATTAGTTACGGTGTGCCGTTTTTTTACTTTGGTTCACATGCACCAGATAAGTTTTTCACTGAAATAAGTGTTTACAGATTCATATACTAGGTTGTACTAACGCAATTTACTCATAAAGTAAAATATATCTACATCATGAAACATTCGCTGACTGTGTCCCAAAAGCAAGGCACGAAGTATTAAGATTTTTGATACATAAATCCTTTAGCTGTTTTACAGTATTTGAAAAAATAGCAGGAAGTACCATAATGTTTTAATTTATTTATGATAGTTTGTACTACTTTCGTTCTAAAAAAACTGTCCTTTTAGCTATGAATCTGAATAGTACCATTGTTCAAATCCATAGCTAAAAAGATTTCTACGGGCAGATTTATAGCTAAAAATATTTTTAGGGACGGACTGGTAATACTTGTGTATTACCTTCACACTGAGAACGAGTAAGCTAATATCAAAATTTCTAAAAAAAAAATAATATCTTTTGATACCTTTTCCTTAAAAGACTGTAAAAAAATCTTTACACCTCGGTGCTCCTCCCTCTTCTGACTTCATGCCCACTGGTCCCTCTGCTAAAAATCCCAGTCACCACACTGATAACCTGCATGATCTCAATCTCATAATGCATGGTAGCTACATGTAATTAAGCAATTCGCAAGAAATGAGATGATTCCGTCCTAATCACCATGCATGAAGTGGGGGAACTTAGAACCTAAGAATAAAAAGTCTGACGGCTGTGAAAAATAAAACCCTAGAAACTCGAATCTTGTCAGATTTTCGCATGACCGGCGAATGACCTGCTTGAAAGTTCATCACCATTTAACATAAGTTTGTGACCTCAAGCTTCTTTTAAGCATGGTGCGTGGCATTGATTAACAACCAAAGGCTGTCTTCAACAAAAAAAGCAAGGCATCACATAAATGGAGGGAGAGTCTCTGCTTTACCTGAAAAATAAAAAGAAACACCAAATCTTATTCCACTAAACTCTATTGCTTCTCACATCGAAGGTGCTCCTTTTCCATGTTTGTTTGGATTAGAAAAGATGAAGTGAGCAAATATCTGCTCATAACTTATTAATACCTTCATCCCATAATAATATTACTAGTTCAATGAACTGCAAAGATACTAATATTATGAGACGAATGTAATAATAATTGTATATGATGGGATGCATAGACTTTAAATTATTTAAGTTCCCATTAAAATAGTGAATTTCAGCAAATATGCGGGCTGCTAAGGACTTTGGTCCTAATTTGTGGTATGGCATCTTTGGTTCTTTTCAACTGTTTAGATACTGAGAGTCATCAAATCACTCATTATATCTTAAATTTCTTTTTTTAGACTTCAAATGATCTTTGAAGTTGTGTTTTTTTTTTGCGAAGGTATCTTTATTTCTTTGTGTGAATTAAAAAACACTAGAAAATCAGCGCGCCGTTGGCGCGCCCTAGTTTTAGCCTGCGAATTTTGCTTATGGTTGCCACGTAAGCATACTATTTAGGTTGTTGTGTAAGATTTTTGTAGAAAATTCGTTCATCCTTGTAGGGCATATTTAAAGTAGAGTTGATGTAGGCTCTTAGCTCATTTAGAGTCTATTCTCGTACAACAATTGGATAGTAACAGAAACTCTAATCATTAATGTACCAAAATAATTTTTTATTGTCTTTCTTTCCTTTTCCCTACCTCCATGCAGCAAAATTTTCTTTTATAAATACTAAGAGTCTTGAAATGTCAAACCGTTGTTAAGCTTAACATCGATGTTTTTCTCTCTTATTTCCTCCCTCTTTTCATGTCAGTAACAACTCTAAGAGCCTACTACTAATTGTTGTTGTATATGCCCTAAAAATTTCCAAAAAAATCATATATTCGGAAGGACCCTTAATGAGATCTTAATTTTAACCTATATAATAGCTAGTATTTATGTGTAAATATTTATTGTTGAATATCCTTTTTTCCTTCAGTTTTCTTTTCCAACGTAAATATATATTTTTCCAACGGTTTTTAAGTTTTGTTTACTTACTTCACACAGTATGCTAAATGTATATTATTTAGGCATGTTTAGAATAGAAATAAGGACAAAAGACTAAATTACTCCTCGTTAAGAACAAAATATAATTAGTGAATGGATAGATAAGAGGTATTATAGGGATAAAAATTCTCAATTTGTGGATTGCCGACCAGAGGTAGGTAAAAGTGTAGAAATGAACTTATTTTGGGACAAACATTAAACATTAGAAATCAATTTATTTTGTGACAGAGGGAATATGCAATCAATGCTCTTCATTCTATTTGAACTTTTTTTTTTCTTTTACCAGACTGCTCGTATCAGCTTTGTAGAAAAAATAGAAGGAAAAACATAGAACACGATTCTAATAAAATGAAATCACTATTCAAGCATTTGGTTTGTAGGATTGGAGCCAAGGAAAATCATAGGAAAATCTCCTTTGGCTAAGATTCTAAGGCCCCCTTTGATTTGAAGGAAAAACATAGGAATTTTGTAAGATTTCAATTCTATAGGGTTTGTGTTTCCTAAATTTGGACCTCTAAAACAAGGTTGGATACTATTGAAACCTATGGAATTCCTACGGAATGCTTCAATCCGTGCAAGTTTTGGAGGAAATTTAACATAAGATCCAACCTCATGGAAAGTTTCTTTTAAGTAGTTATCTCTCGTCAAATCCTATGTTTTTCCTGTGGCTTAATCAAACGGTCATGTCTATGTTTTTTAATCATCTATTTTATACTTGCATTCCTATTTCCATATTTTTCCAATCCCGCATTTCAAAGGAGCCCTAAAGGAATTTCATAGGAAAATATTCCTACACGTAGGATTGAGGCAAAGCACTCATTTTTCTATGTATTTGGCCACAAGTTGCATAAATTAAAATATTCAAATCTTGATTATGTTAACTTAGACCCCCTTTGAAACAAAGGATTTGTGAAGGAATTTTATAGGATTCAAATTTTATAGGAATTTTTCCTATTTAGCTCTTTGAAACAAGGGATTGGAGGTTTGCAAATCCTATGAAATTCCTAATGAATGTCTAGATGCATGTAGATTGTGGATGAAAGTTAGTAAGAGCTCTAACCTCTTGGAAAATTCCCTTTGAGTCTATCTCTCATCCGATTCTTGTATTTTTCTTGTGGTCTATTAAAACGATCATTCATGTGTTTTTCCTGTATTTTGGAATCCTTTGTTTTACATTTGTTTCTGTCAAAATCCTATGTTTTTCCTATTCCTCCGTTTTCTCAATTCCGCATTTCAAAGGAGTATTCCTATCAATCATCCATACGACCATTCCTATATCTTTCTATGTTTTTCAATTCTTTATTTTACACATAGATATTTCTAAACCTTTTCTATTCCGGCGATTTGGAAATCTAATTAACCGAAGATGCCATGAATCTTCATAGAACTGGCTATAGGTTGCACTGCAGTGGTGAAGTACAGAGCATCAACATTGCTTATATAGGTAGGGGTAATAACAGTGGGTCCCACTGGTTTTGACATAAGTAGTGCCAACAATGTTTATCTCCTCGGTTGTGCTTAGGTGGGACCTAATGTCAAATAAAAAAATCATAGGCCCGTAACTTCTCGATCCCTTCACAGTCATGGGATATTTTTCCTCTTCCCCCTTTGCGAATGCGACGGTCGTGGCACGACGTCATCATACACGATTTTACCAGCCAAGCGTAACAGCCACGCCTCCTCATGCATCTCTGTTTTTTCCTTCTCCCTTGCTCAATTCCATCTTGCATTAATCTGCAAATTCAGGGAACGGAGATGGAGGACAAGATGAGGTCCGGGGGATGGAGGCAGCAACCTGCAAGGCAGGGCCTAGGCAGACGGTGGCGGTCGGCTCGTGTGGGGCTTTGGCGGGCGACCAGGAGCTCCGCATGCTAGATCTAGTGAAATGGCGTCTTCCTCAACCTCATCACGATGAGTCTAGAGACGGCTGGTGAGTCTGATGATTTCCCCGATATCTCTGTGGCTCAGTTTGTATTTCTTCATGACCTCTCTCGCTGCTCGATTTGCCGATCTCTGCTGCTGCTTCTTCGCCACTTGGCTAGATCTGGCGAGGGAGGGTGATCCTCCTGAAAGAGACTATGGGCCTGATCTACTCGTCTACACGAATTCGATGGTGGCAAAGAGGCGAACGACCTGGTACGCAAGGATATTGCCAACGCTAGGGTTGCCAGATCCGTGGGTGGTGGTGAGAGGTGGCATACTTCTAGCTCATCAGTGCGTCGACACGAACTCACATGGGATTCTTATTTTCTTTTTTTCTCCTGGATTTTGTTGTCTCAGTTGATTCATCTGCCAATTTCACGTTATGATCTTTACTTTTTTTTCGATTGTGATCATCCCAAAAGTTGTGGATGATGGATGCTTTTCTACATTTATTTTTTCTCCCAGATAACTCCTAGATTTATATGGGAAGTTACTACACCACGTACGGAAGCGAAGAGGCAACACCGGCAATTGGGGCATGAGGCCTCTGTGAGAAGGATCCAGAAAGGGCGCGTGAGTATCGTTGATTACCTATCTGGCAGCTACCCATGGGGAGCAAATCCTTCAATTAGGCCACGCCACGTAGCAGGGCTAACTGCCCGAGATTTCGCCTAGAATTCGTATTATGGGATGGATTCATAGTATATTGTTAAGCCAAATGCATCTTGTTATAAAGGTTGGGTTGATTTTTTATTAGGCAAATTTTGTTACATGACACTCAAAGTTTGTGTAATTTGTTGATGGATATCGCAAAAAGTACCATGGCTAGAGGTTACCTCTAAAAACTAGTAATTCGTTGGAGGACACCGCAACCATTATTTTATTATTTATGGTCCAAATGGAGAGAAAAACCGCGTTGAAATGATGAATTTACTCCTCGGGCTAGCATATGCTACTCGGTTTTGTTTGGTCGAACCAGACCATCACTCCCTAGTCCCCCTCCAAAACCCTAGAGCGGCATCCACGTGTACATTTTGTAACTTTTCTAAATTTTCAATTTTTTCAATCATTTTCAAATTACACATTATACAACTCTAAATCTACCATCACCCAAAGTATATTGCTACAATACATTATATTTCATCTTCACTCCAACGCTAGGTTAGAAAATTGTGGCCCGAGGGGCATTCTCGCCTTTTTGAAGAATTTCTCTCTCCAATTTAACCAAAAATAATAAAATAATGATTGCGGTGTCCTTCAGCAAATTACTAGTTTTTGAATGTGTCTTCTAGCCGTGGAACGTTTTTATGATGTCCACCAGTAAATTATACAAATTTTGACTGTCTTATAGCAAAATTTGCCTTATTATTATCAGAAAAAGATGATAGTATTGTTTTTCGGTTTTCTATAAGCAGACTAATCATGTAATAAGCTACTCAATTTGCATATCCAGGTTGAAGCAACAAGGCAAGAGAATTAGAATGCCCAAAACGCTAGTCAAGTATGAACCTCTTGTCTATGGGCATTTATGTTTAGAACACAATATTTTACAATTACTGCAAATCCTCTATTTTTCTCTGCAGGAATAAACAAGTTCCATCATTACCTCTGATCTATTTGGAGAAGACCAAGTGGTGACATGAAAGAGAAGGCCATTGTAACCACCCTAATGCTGCTAATGCATCGTGCACTTGACATCTAACCCTAGTTAATTAGCACATCTTATATAGGCGAGATCACAAAATTTAGACGAAGTGTGCAACCTAATATATGGTCACTGTCTCTATAAAGAAAGTCACTACCGTTAAAGCCATAATTAATTTGTTAATGAAAAAGAAATCCTCTGTTTGGTCCTGTTTGCTGTAAATAATGGCTGGGAGAAAGGTAAGCAAATTAGATCCTCCTGCAGATCATTGCATTGCTTTGCAACGTCCGATCTCACTGGAAGACCACTGATGTTAAATTAGCATATCGATATCAACCAACATTTTATTTAGATCCTCCTGTCGATCTCTAAAGGAAAAATGTTTGTTCCACTTTCTCATTCTAAAAGAAAGTCACTAATGAGAGGGTCCAAGTATGAAACTGTACCTGCAATATATGAAATAACCCTCTAGGGATTGCTGCAGAGTTCATTTAACCCATAAATTTTGAATTCAAAGTCATAAACTTTTGGACATGTTTCAAGATGAAGTTTAGAAGTTTTTAAGTATCATTATATTTAAAAAATTTTAGATTGTGTGTCTAAAAATTACATGTGTAGTTTTGCATCGAAAAGTACTTTTGGTAGTATTTTAATTTTATCTGGTGTGACAAATGTTTTGCAATAGAGATTATTCACCAATGTTGTATTTTAAAGACCACGGCAATATCCAAAACAACATACTACCTTCTTTTTAAATATATGGCACTACTCACTTCTTAGATATTCTTAGATATGACGTTCAGTCATTCATCTTATTTAAAAATTTAGTATAAATATAAAAAAAGTCAAGCTTAAAGTACCTTTAATAATAAAATAAGTCACAACAAAATAAATGATACTATTTCTGTCCATAAATATGAGCATATAAATATGAGCATATTTGGTACTCAACACGGTCTTCAATACGCTACTTTGACCAATAATATTTATAAAAATAAATTATTTCAAACAAAAAGAGTTGCATATTATAATATATTGTTTAAGAATAAATCTAGTAGCATCATTCCTATGCCATCAATCTTTATATTCTTTTGCTATCGACAGTTAAATTAAAAATATTTGACTTAGCAATATTTTAAAAATATTTATATTTATGGACAGAGGGAGTAGATTTTTTTATTTAGACGAATGGTCAAACGACTTGTCCAAAAATCGTAGTGTTGTATATTTAAAAAGGAGATAGTATATTTTTGTGACGGATAGGATGTACATTGTAAAAATAATCCTTATCATATTGCTAATTTGCCAAACACGAATAAACAAGAGCATCTCACAACACAGAGAATAAAACCGCGCGAATCAGGAACCCTAGGCCATGTTTCTATTGCGATCGAGTAGCATCGATTCGTAGAGCAGCATATGGTTGTTCCATCCATCCAACGATGCATGTCCATGTGTGTATGTATATCGCTATCTCAGCTGGTAGATGAGTCTGCAGCCGCCGTATATATGCTTAATTAGCTGCATAAACAGGCATAATATCCTGTTCGTATCAACATGCATGCTGCATACGCACATGAAAGGTATATAATTCTTGTCGCATTTTATCGCTTCACTCGATGTTATCCTAATCTTCAGGTTTTATTCTCTACATACATGTATATACGATAGGTATCTGCAGCAAATTCATACACTAGTATTTATTCGATTATTATATATTCCAGTGGAATAGCAAGTTTCAAGAGGGAGAGAGAGGAATTAATAGTTCTGTGTCGCGCAGGTGAAGCGGATGTGCCTCTTGCGTGCAGGACACATCAGTACGTAGACTCCGTAGCCCGTAGAGCGGTAGAAGACGCTGTATGTACGTAGAGTCGTAGATCAGGCGTAGCTGAGACGGGTGTGATGGCTAGTTGGCTACAAAGCTGGGGAGAGGGACACGTGGCGGCTTGAGATGACATGGGGAGCAAATAGGTGAGAGCTCCTGGCTGGTAGCCTGACACGTACGGCTGCACGTACTCGTATTCCTGCTACTGCTATAAACATCTTGCTGCACAAGATGGTATTTTTGCGGTATCATTTTTCTATAGCGCATTTAAAGAGCAACGTAGTACGGCTACCTGTATACTCCTAAAACATTTTAGGTAATGTATATTTTCTCGAGAGAAACATGGAAGGTTCATTTAACCAAGTAGTGAATCCTATAAAGCAACGATACAGATCACATATAATTGGAATTTCTCCTTTTAGTCGGATACTACAATATATCTATTTATTAGAAACTGGTATGGACTAGTTATAATTTTATTGATTGAATTTCAAAAATTATACATGGAACTAAAATCATATAGTGGTGTTTTGTATGATAACCTCCATCCCCTCCCCCTCTAGTTTTTCTTTAACTAGAGTAGATAACGGGTGCCTATTTCTTAGAGGACTTGTGTTTTATATGTTATACTCCCTATTCATACCTAATACTCCTGACACCGGCTGCTAATTTCATATGCCATTGAGATGTGGTTATCTATGATGGTATTTTGAAATTCAAGTATCTCTATAATGATATTTTCTAAATTTTCTCATAAATATTTTATAGCCCGCCAATAGCGTACCATTGTTCAATGTTAATGCCCTTAGATAATTGCTGCAGAAGTGGGATCTTCTGAAACCTTTTTTTTTTGGTCTTGTTCCTCATGATGAACCTCAGATCATATATGAAACATACATGAAAAATTAAATCCCATATATAAATCTAGTGAGCAATTACTCATGCATCTTCTTTTCAAAAGAAATACATTGTGTACGGTGTAAGTTCAGGTGTCCATATTTACATTCGCGCACAGAGGTATGTTTCAATAGGAGTCACGTGGATTTTTTTTTTTTTTTGTCTTTCCATACGTTATCCATGTGTATAAGGTTGCATATATGTTGGACAACGCTACATTGGAAAAAAATCTTATTAACAAAGACCTCAACCATTTAATTTAAGAGTAGTGCTAAATGTACTTAAAAATTTCTTACAGAACTTTTACAAACAAGCTCTTAACTATTTGATTTAATTAGTAGAGAGTTAAGAATCAATAGTGTGCCACATTAGCGTTTGTAAGAGTTTTTTTTTTAAAAAAAATTTAGGTACTCCCACAGTCCCAAAATAAATGATCACTTTGGATTTAAAATTTGTCCTAAAACAAGTGCCCACTTTAGAGTACTATTTATCACATCAATCATCTCTTATTTAAATTTCTTTCTATCTTACCTTCAACTACTCTCCTACTCATAACCATCTCTTATTTAATAAGTGACATCTTGGTTAATTTTTTTCCCTCATATTTGTCTTCTCTCTCTCCTTAGATGATCCCTTATTTTGGAAAGAAAAATATCCATTTTACTCTCTCAAACTATTTCATTGGATAAATTAATCTCCTAAACTATTAAAAATGGTTCACTTTACTCCTTACTAATATTTCGCTTTTTTGTTTCTCTTTATATAAGACGTATCTTAAGCTAAAACTTTTTAGAGTCATAGCTGGCACCATCATCAAAGTTCAAAAATATTTTCAATTTTTTCATAATTATTTAGTTGAACTTCAAAATCTTGATATTAATTAGCCTTAGGTGCATTCGACCTATATAAATAATGATAAAAAATTTTAAAAAATATTGAGACGTAAAGTTGTAATGCATTTTTCATCCTACCAAATTTCGCTGAAAAATATGACTTACATAGGAGAACCAAAAAAGAGAAATTTTGTTAGGAAGTAAGGTGAACTATTTTTAATAGTTTGTAGGATAAAATAAGCCGAAAAATAGTTTAGGGGTCAAGTGCTCTAGCGAAATAGTCTGAGGAGGTAAAATAGATTTTTTTTTTTTGGAAAGGAGGGAGTATATCTTTTTCCATGATTTAATTATTAGTACAAGTTACAGAGGCTCACCAAGAGTCAATCATAGTATATGCCATAATTAGCGTTTAAATTTATAAAGAGTTTGTAACAAATTTTTGCACATGTACTTGTTTTTTTATAAATATTCATCATTTGAGCTGGTCATCACTCGTCAGCAACGTAACGCAGCATGTGTCCTTACGTGGCGACCTAATTACCTCGTCGTGACAGCCTCAGCGCCGGTCATCCACGCCACAGAGCCAATCCCGTGAAACCCGGACGAAGCCAATCCCGCCACGCACGCACCGGCCGTTATAACCGCCTCGCCTTCAAAGCGGTGGCGGGAATGCAGCTTAAGCGAACTCACCAACACGTCTCGTTCCCGCCACTAATCCCGAGAATATTCCTTCCTCCGATCCCCTCCTCTCAAATCGCAATTAATCCAACAAAAACCGCACTTACAGGAGAAAAAGAGAAGAAATCGATCTTGTCAGCAATAATGCGGACGCCATCACGGCGCATTACGGCGGACACTGCTTTTGCCGATCGACATATCCTAGCTATAAATACATGCCGGCCATGGCGATCGTTCGATGCAAGAAGAAGACAGTGCGAGGCGACGTAGCTTTGGTTGTTTGGAGATCAATCAATGGCGGCGAGTGGCGGCGTTGGCAATGGCAACGGCAATGGCGTGGTGGTGGTATTCGACTTCGACAAGACCATCATCGACTGCGACAGCGACAACTGGGTCGTCGACGCGCTCGGCGCCACCGACCGCTTCGATGACCTCCTCCGCCGCCTCCCCTGGAACTCCGCAATCGTAAGCCACCACCACCCCCCACCCCCTCTCTCTCTCTCTCTCTCTCGCCGCCGGCAACCGCGTCTCGTTCCGACGAGCTGAGCTGACTCGACGGCGCGCATTCGTGCAGGACGCCATGATGGGGGAGCTGCACGCGGAGGGGAGGACGGTGGAGGAGGTCGCAGCGTGCCTGAGGGCGGCGCCGCTGTCGCCGCGCGTGGCGGCGGCCGTGGAGACGGCGCACGCGCTCGGGTGCGAGCTCAGGGTGCTCAGCGACGCCAACGCCTTCTTCGTCGCCGCCGTCCTCGAGCACCACGGCCTCGCAGGGTACTTCTCGGCGGTCGACACCAACCCGGCCTTCGTCGACGGCGACGGCCGGCTCAGGATCCTCCCTTACCACGACTTCCATGCCCCCGCCGCCGGCCATGGCTGCCACCTCGCCACCTGCCCTCCCAACATGTGCAAGGTATGTACGTGACAGTGTGACACACACCGGCATGATCGCGCCATTGAATCTGCATCGATTGATTCGAGCGATTTGATTCAGGGCAAGGTGATGGAGAGGATCATCGACGAAATGTCGTCGTGCGGCCGCGGCGCGGCGCCGGCGGCGAGGAGGAGGAGGGCGGTGTACCTCGGCGACGGGAGAGGCGACTACTGCCCGTTGCTGAAGCTGACGGAGAGGGACTACGTGATGCCGAGGAAGGGCTACCCGGTGTGGGACCTCATCGCCGGCGACCGCGCCGCCGTCCGGGCCGACGTCCGCGAGTGGGCAGACTTCGAGGACCTCGAGGCGGTGCTGCTCGGCATCGTAGCCGAGTGCATCACGTCCGAACACCACGACGACGACGACGACGGCGATGGTGAGGCTGCGGCGCCGGTGGTGATGTCACCGGCGGCGGCGCCGGTCGAGTGCCGTGCGCTGCCGTCGACGCTGGCTTCTGGTCAGGAGGCCGTTCTGCCTAAGGCAGTTCATGTGCCTAATTAACTAAGCTTCCATGACACAATGGCCAGATAATTGATTACTGAACTCTTAATTAATCAAGCATGCTTGTCGCAAGATGGTGAGGTTTAGCAATTAGCAACTAGTAGGATCATGTAAGAGATCCGCAGTTTTTATCTTAAAAAAGATGTAAGAGATCCCCCATCATATTGTGCTATAGCTTGACCTAGCTGAAAGCTAGCTAATGGAAGTGTTTGGTGTGAGAAACATTAAAGTAAATGCACTGAAAAATTCTGAAAAGAAGCAGCAACACTATTGTTAGAACGCCTGAAAATTCATGATCCTGGTAGAAATTGAAACTGATCTGTTTGATATGAAATTCATCGATATTCTTACACATTTGCGGGGCGGGTTCCACTGCCATGTATCCATTCTATTCGGGTGGAGAAATAATCTGTCCAGTTTAAAATAAATAATTTTTATCTGCTATTATAAATCATATGCACAGGGAACATAATACAGGGGAAGACTTGCACATATACTATCTTTGTTTTTAGTTATAGAGCACTATTAACTTTTGGACATTTGATCATTCGTCTATAAAAAAACTAAATAAATATTATTTATTTATTCTATTATGATTTGTTTTACTATTAAAAGGCATTTCAAGCATGATTTATAGCATATTTGCATTAAAATTTTAAGCTAAAATGAATGATCAAATATTATGTTTAAAAGTTAACAACGTTATATATTTAAAAATAGATGAAACGGTACTTCGAAATTTCGAGTAAGTTATACATCTAGTTGTTTCACAACTCAATTGGTACAGACTATAAAGCTTCCACTTTTGATGGCTAGGTGAGCTCATTGTGGCTGTAAATTTAGAGATAGTTTGAAGGTGAGAGAAAACTGAAGAGAAAGAATATCACGTACAATGAGGTGAGCCATTAGTATATGATTAATTAAGTATTAATTATTTTAAACTTGAAAAAAAATGGATTAATATAATTTTTTAAAGCAATTTTTATATAAATTTTTTTAATAAAAATACACCGTTTAGCAGTTTAAAAAACATACTTATAAAAAACGAGAATATTTTTCTCTCAACATGTAGCTTTAGCTTTGAACTCAGCCTTATACTATTAAGCAAACTCTAAATACTTTTGTGAGAACATCTTTTGTAGCACGCCTATTTTCAACCAAGAACGTTACATCCATTTTTTTTTAAATCATCATCTTTAAAAAAATTGATTCTCGTGCTTTAATAAAATATCTCGATCCTTGAAAATATTTAGAGAATCATCTTTAAAAAATTTTGCCGGGACGTGGCTGCTCGGCACCTTCCTTCGCAGCGGCTGACAATTCTCTCTTCTCCTTCCCCTGGAATTATTTATTATACTCAACCACACGGTCCACGTGGCCCGACCGCAGTCGCTTCCATGTGGGCCCCACCTTCCCCGCGCGCACAAAACTCCTCGTCTTCGTCATTATACAAAACTCCTCGTCTTCGTCATTATTTCCGTCTCGTCTCTCTCCGCCGCCGCCCCCGCTGCGACCTACTTACCTCGCGTCCGCCTCTCGCTTCCCTCTCCCGCCACCGCGCGCGCGCGGGCGCGACGAGGGAGGGAGTGAGGCGGCATGGAGGCGCGGGCGCGGGAGGCGGGGGCGGGGTTGGGGAGGGAGGAGGCGGCGGGGGCGGGGGTGGAGGCCTGCCGCTCGCCTTGCGGGAGCTCGTCGCCGGCGGGGTGGCGGGGGGAGTCGCCAAGACCGCCGTGGCGCCGCTGGAGCGCGTCAAGATCCTCTTCCAGGCGCGTATGCTCGATCCCTCTCTGTCGTCTCGATCGCTTGTTGAATTCGTCTGTAGGGACTAGGGAGTGGTGATTTGGGACGGCCACGCGGTTCTTGATTGCCTTGTGCGCGATGTTCTAATCTCGCCTCCTCGCCGATGAACGCTCCTGCAGTGTGTGGCGGCGTTATCGAGGAATCTTTGGCGCCGAATGGCGTGCTAGTTGTGATTCTTGTCCTCCTTTTTTTAATATCTAAAGTTTATGCTTTTTGCTTGGTCATGCCATTTCCGCCGCACCTGAAATACCATCACAGGGTAGTCCAGTTCCATATCGTGAGAGATGGAATGGAATGCTACCAGAATCTGGTAGTAGCAGTGCATTCTTTCTTGGCCATGGGAGAGGCACACCGCACGCATGAACGGCAAATTCGCATCCTTGGGTACTTTAGTCAGAACTTGCATTTACACATTCTTTGTGCTATTAGTAACTCTGTTAACTGAACAATTGAAGGAAAGCTGAAGCTACTTGCTACACAAAATTATTTTAGGTGTTGGACACGAGTTGAACTGTGAACTCGATTTGGTTCATTGCCTAAGTTTAATACATGGCAATCTACACATGTATTTAAAAAATACTGAAATTTCTCGATTGATAAATTACAATCTTTAGAGGCTTGGAAAAGTTGGAATGTCCATCAGGGATTTTAGCTCAGCTGAATTTATTACATGATCACTATTCCCATTTATTGGTAAAGATGATGCCTGTGTTTTTTGAGAGGAAAGGACACTTGGCAATGTCATGTATCAAATCGGTGAAACAAAAAAAAGAACCCTTCATAGAGGAAGTTTTTGAGAAGGCTTGGCTAATGCTGGATAATTGTCTGGATATGGAGTTGGGCATTCCATGAGTAATGTTGAGTTGTTGACAAAATCATACACTAGAAGCCTAGAATATATTTAGTGTTGGGTTTAGTCCCACATCGGTAATTGATGATGGGGGAGCACAACTTATAAGGTGGGGGCGGTACTCACCCATTAGACTAGTCTTTTGGGTTGTGTAAGCCTAGGACCTAAAGTTGTGGCTCCAGTTGGGCCTGTGGGTTAGCAGGCCCAATGTTGGTGGGCCAAGATGCGCACTCTAACAAGTCGTATTAGAGCTAATGGTTTCAGCATCGACAAAAGAGCCCCGGGGGTTAGGCTTCGGCTGAACCTCGTTAACAAATATAGTGTGTTCCTGTGTCGTCTGGCATGTCTTGGTTGATCAATGGCTGCAGAGATCTTGAAGGTTAGTCGTCGTTCCGCTATGTCAGCCAAATTTTATAACATTTGGAAAGGTGAAAGCCCCACCTGAAAGTACTGGGATGTAACAAACATTTCTGATGATCCTTATGTTAAAATAGTTGACTGCAGCATATGGTTCAAATACGAGTTTTAAATAACATTTAACAATCAGGATCAAAATTCATGGTGGTGGCTAAGAAGGCAACAGGAATGTCAGACTAATGACAGGGAATTGAATCCCATGGGGATTTCCACACACAGGAAAAATTGGAAGCTACTTGCTGCACAAAATTATCAGTACCATTGTTCTCCTTTTTTCTTTTTTTGAAAGAGATAAAAGTAGGGGAGGCCCCTACGGTATAAAATGATAACATTGTTCTCCTCATAATGAAATAAGCAACTGAAGAGTCATTTTGTGAGTCAGGTCATATACTTCAGTCTGCAACCGGAGTGTTTGATGTATGATCTGCTTTGATGTGTCTGAACTTAAATTGGTTATAGTTCATACAAATTTTTAAAAGAAATAACAATAGGTAGTTTGTTGTCACTACCTTGAAATTCATGATCTCATCTCTATATGTCTTCAGTAGTTCTCTGTTATATGAAATTTTCTTTTGGAACTTTCAGACTAGAAGAGCAGAATTCCATGGTTCTGGATTAATTGGATCATTTCGAACAATCATTCGAACAGAAGGACTTTTAGGGTTTTACAGGTTGGTCTCACCTGGTTTACAACTTGCATACTAAATGATCATTGTGCTGTTGAGCTTGACTTTGGAACCCTCCCTTAGGGGAAATGGGGCCAGTGTTGCTCGGATTGTTCCATATGCAGCTTTGCATTATATGGCCTATGAAGAATATCGACGATGGATCATTCTTGGTTTTCCTAATGTTAAGCAAGGTCCTATTCTTGATCTAGTGGCTGGATCAATAGCTGGAGGAACAGCGGTCATATGCACATACCCTCTTGATCTAGTTCGCACAAAATTGGCTTATCAGGTTGGTCTTACACCTTGCACCATTCATTGCAGAGGAAGTCACACTTCTTTAATGGGGTTATCAATCCGCTCCTGATGTATCACATATTAACATACTCTCTGAACAGTAATATATTGACATCACACCACTCTTTGGCAATGTTGATGTTGCGGTTTTAGAGAAACTGTTTATTATACTTGCTATGACTATATGACACCATTTTCTTTAGGTGTGGAGCTGTACTGTTAAATCAATACATTGTCTGATAATAATGTCTGATAATAATTTCTCTGCAGGTTAAAGGTGCAGCGAAACTTAGTTTCAGAGAATCTAAGCCCTCCGAACAGGTTTATAAAGGGATCCTTGATTGTGTCAAAACAATATACAGACAAAATGGGTTAAGAGGCCTATATCGTGGCATGGGTATGCTTATTTTGCATTTCACATTTCGGCAATTTCCAACTGCTGATACTGTTGCTGTAACAAAGATTTTGGTTTTTCAGCTCCATCTATATATGGAATCTTCCCTTACTCTGGTCTTAAATTCTACTTTTACGAGAAGATGAAGACTCATGTACCTGAAGAGCACAGAAAAGATATCATCGCAAAACTTGGCTGTGGATCTGTGGCTGGTTTGTTAGGGCAGACAATAACATATCCCCTTGATGTTGTTAGGCGGCAAATGCAGGTCCAATTTGCTTTGGCGTGGGGTTATAAATTGTTTTGAATGCTCTAAAGAATAATTTGGGATGCATTGTTTTCAGGTTCAGGCCTTTTCATCGTCCAACCTAGATAAGGGAAAAGGAACATTTGGAAGCCTTGCTATGATAGCAAAGCATCAAGGTTGGCGGCAACTGTTCTCAGGACTATCTATCAACTATTTGAAGGTGAGATAATGCCATTCCTGTGTCACTATTAGTTTAGTTGGTAGTATTTTGTTTGGAAGACATTTTTTCGCTGCCAACAAATACGAAGACATATGACTAGTAAGCTGGGGTACTGAAACATTGCAATCCCATCTGTCTTAAATGTAGAACTTGACTTTTGGGCCAGGCTATAACTTCTCATACGTCCCATGTGTAGTCACTGTCTCACTGAAAGCATCTAATGTCTTAGGGTCATTTGAGCACCTGTGATTTTATGTCAATTATATTTAATTAATTTGCTTTGAGCTGTTCATGAGTTGGAATACTTCATCGATAATTGCTGCTGCTTAGGAACTATTTCAATTGGACGCTTCAGTATGTGCTTTTATTTCTGTGCAATGGTGGGGAAAAGGTGGATTATGGGTATATATGCATTGAATAATATTGAATTTGGAAGTCAATTCTTCTGGTTAAATTGATACCAAGTTCCTTCTCGGTATCATAAAATTCCTTATAATTCAGGATTTTATCCTTAGTTATGAAATTACATAAGTAATGTTCATCTCCTTTTTGTGTTAAGAAGGTACCTCTCTACTTAAGGCTAGAGGCGGAATATATCTTCATAAGTTCTCTTTTCCACAGGTGGTCCCGTCAGTAGCCATAGGATTTACTGTTTACGACTCGATGAAGGTTTGGCTTAAAGTTCCGTCGCGAGAGGAAGCAGCTGTTGCTGCGCTGACAGACGCAAGAAGTAACACAGCCCCTGCTCACTCCACTTAGTACAAATCATACTCTTTTGGTGGTGCAATCCCCTTAATTGCCTTGACATTTTCGGCATGTAACATAGTATTGTTTCTGGGGGCTGTACCACCACAATTCTTAGGCTCCTCCAACGTACTGCAGAAAATAATTCGGCGTTAAATAAGCCCATAAGCAGCATAGTCGCCGATGCCTAAAGATTGGCATTTGACTAGAGATAGAATTCTTTACTGATTCTAGTGGAATTTCACCATGTACAGATTCTGTATATAATTGAATAGCTTTGTATCCAACTGAAAGCTTGGTAAATTCACAATCCAGAGCCTTTCACCAATATCTGAATACTGACTCTTTTAAAGACACCCAACTATGTACCTTCATCAGGGGCTGAGAATGAGATCCCCTGTTGCCATAGGTCTGTACGAGTGGCTTAATGGGTTTTGAGTGTAACTGGTACTACTATACTGGTGCAGTTTGCTTCTAGTTTTTTCCTATACATGCATCTATCATGCCTTGCTTTCAGCACCTTGTTGGATTCTTGCAGCATGGCAAGAGCGTTGGGTTTGAGCCAGATTCTTGCAAAATCCAGATTCCTTGACTTTGTGGCCTTTAGCTACTGACTCTTTGAAGTTGCTCCAAAGCTGATCTGCATAATGAGAAAATAGACCACAGCTATGCAACTGACTGATATGTGAACCTTTTGGTAAGCTTCTGTAATTTTGGCCTAAGTCAGAATTTTATAACTGAGGGTTTTTTATCCCAACAATTCTGTGTTAATGCACTGATATGCACATCAATGATGCAGCAGTATATGGGGGTAACTCTTCTTGGCATCATGTCCTGAAAATCTGAAACAATACCATCATATATCGATTGAATAATGACACTTGCGCTATCTCATGTGAATGTCTTCTAACCAGCCAACATATACGCAGCAATTCCCATTGTCTTTGGCTGAAATTTTCCCCAAACCGAAAGTGAGCACCCAATTGAGCTGTAGGCTGTTGCCTTAATCCTTTCATTAGCACCAGGTAAGTATAGAAGATTCCTGATGGTTTCTCAGTATATTCTTAGGGATCATTTGGAACACAAAAAAAAACCGATTTCTTTTGACAAATTAACTATTACTCTTGGATCTGTTTTTAAATATATAACGTTGATGAATGGTCAAATGTTATATCCGAAAGTCAACGGTGTCATATATTTAAAACAAAATGAGTACTTTGCACAGAATTTTGGACAATTTTCTATAGAATTGTTACCTTTCAAACAAGCCCACCTGGTATGCCTATCAGGCTCTAACCTACTGGTCAGCAAGAAAGATTTCTGCAGTAGGCGTCAGCCAAGTAGACAGTCAATTAGGCAGCAAAACATTTTGCATGAGGTTAGCAGTTGCCAAGCAGTTGGTTACTACTCCCTCCGTCTCAGAATATAGCAACCTAGGACTGAATGGGATATATGCTAGTACAACGAATCTGTCATGCCAGATTGACGGAGGGAGTAGAATACATATAGGAAGGCCATAATAAATGCAGTGATGTGTTGTACAGAGGCCTAGGCTAGGAAGCCCTAGCTACAGCTCTGCCACAGGTAGTAGCTAGTAGGGGGAGGACAGCCTAGGATCCGTAGGCTACTGGCAAAAACCTTCCTGCAGTGGATCACCTCCATGTGCAGCGGTACAATGCCATGCACAGCACAGAGCCTCTGGACTGCACTGCCTTCTCTTTGCTCACCTGGATATTCTCATCCTGCACACTCTTCACTATACACACAGTACTTGTAGGAGTATGTGAGCTAGGCAGGGTATTATCCATCAAAGCACAATGAGTTCCTTAAAAACTGTACTAGGTCAATGATTAAAAAAACATTTATATTGTCTCAAGAAACAATTGCTCCAGAATATTGGGCCATTTTGGTTTTGAAGCTCTACTAACATTTTTTGTAGTGCGAAATATTTAACAAGTTTTGGCACTACTAATTTTTTGGCATGGTAAAGCTATCTCAGTTCATGTTTGGTTTGTTATTAATATAAAGCTAAATCTTAATATGTTGAAGAAATTTGTACAATGTGACAAAATGGAGTATGGGCACTACCAACTTTTAATCCAAACTACTGTCACATTTACTATTCAAGTTGCCAAAAAAAATTAGTAGGAATGGCATCAATCCGAAATGGATGATAATCCTCAAGGCCTGCCTCTCCAAGACGGAGAAATTTCTAAATGTTTGAAGAAATTAAACTAAATTATGTGAAAATCTTATAAAAGTTCTAATAAAAACTCTCTCTCTCCCAAAATATATCTACATAAGTCAAGAGTTAATTTAATTTAGGAAGAGAGTATAAAAATTCTTGTGAATTTTCCTTTTCTCTTCCCTTTTCCGGAGGGTGAAAAAGAAGAATGGACAAGAAAAAGGAGACTCACTCTCCGGTCCAGTCTCCTTGATTTTGGAGCTCATACACTACTTCTACAGTCTACAGCATGCATAGCCTTCAAAGCCTCTTTTCACCCATCTTGGTACAGTGACGTGCCAATGATTACCACCTCCTACCTGCATTAGAAACTAGCCCATCATTCCCTAACTGGCCAAGCCTTTGATGATACAATTTGATACTACTACTACTGCTACTGGAACCTTTGTCCAAAACCACCTTGTTTTGTCTAGTGAAAAAGTTCTCCACACTTAAGTATTAACTATTTATAAATTTGAAACATGGATTTATTTGATTTTAAAAAAAACTCTGATGTAAAAAGTTTTTTAAAAAAAACACTATTTAGCAGCTTGAAAAGTATATTCATGAAAAACGAGAAAATAACTCAGCTCTCCCGCTAATACAAACAATGCCTTAACAAATGTGAAAAAGGCCATTTGGACCTCTACTTTGGAAGGTTTGTAGTGATGAGTTAACACGGTATTTGGATTCCATTGGTTAACTTCATTGTGACTTGGATGGCAATTGCCATCTCACCTGCAGAGTAACCACATCCTTTGAGCCAAATTTGTGATTTGAACTCCTCTCTTTGTAGGCCTCTTTGGAATATGTGTGGGTAAATTCTTAAGAGTTTCAAAATGTACACTTATTCAGTCGTATGTTTTGATGCTCAATACAAAGAGCATGGATTTAGATAAGAGACAAGAGTAAATGTTTCAAGGTTGTAGGCCATGTTAGTTTCCTTAAAAAGCATCTTTTTTACGAAACATTCCATAAGAATTTCACAAAATTCTCCTTTGGAATAGGTCAATCCAATAGGGTAAGCGATAGGTCCTTATTGTAATTTCTACTAGAATGTTTCAACCTAAATAAAAATAAACATATGATGATTTCAAAAAGGCTAGAACTCATAAGTGGACATGAAATATGGATCTTCCACAGTCCTGCCCGTGAAGTACAAGCCGCTGATATTGTCAGGACACCCCAAGACTTGTATCTAATTTGCAACTCGCCATATCAACGCTAACTATTGGAGCGGTGGGATCTCAAATAAAAACAAATAATTACTGTAACCACCACACCTCAAAGCAGACTTGACATCGTGAATCACAAATACGTTACAAACCCAAGGTGTCGAACTCAAAATAACTGAGATACTTGACAAAATAGCCTCCAACAGTCCTCCACGAGATATGCCTATCAAACCACACGATGGTGGCGACCAAGAGACTACATATCACGTAGGACTCGATTTACATCGGCTATTAGGCAAATATCTCAACTATTTTAAGTCTATACTAGTGTTCGACTAGCTCCCAGGAAATGAACTAGTCTCATACGTTCATCTCAAGTAATGATATACAACAATAGGGTATAAAGTAAATAAACTAAATATACAACTTAAGAGTTTACATAGGCTGACCGGCTAAATAATATGGTTCAGCGGATTACGTGTCTACCCAACCACACAGGCAACCGACTAGGGGTAGGCCCCTAAAGAACCAACTTGAAGAAGCAACGAATCCCGTAGCACTCAACCTACAACAAGTTAGACAATAATAATACAAGCAAGAGTCAGTACATTACCGAGATAATGTACTAGCAAGGATAATCCTAATAAAGCTACATGCAACCTCTAAGTCAAGGAAAGACTATTTGTAGTCTTATCTTTGCATGAAGCCAATTTTTGTCCACAAGCATTTGCAACGGTATTTAATAAAACATTTAAAATGAATACATGAAGTAAAAACATAGCTAGGCCACAATTAATATCAAAATATCATGCTTGTTGTCCCACCATGGCAGCAAGCCATCATTTTCACTTTCATCACCTCATAGCATCATAAATCACCCATACCATGCCCCAAGTTCACAAACACATTTATAAAGCATAAATCTATACTCATAACATTTCACTATACCACTCATGATCGCAAATATGGCTAATCGATTAGTTTTGACTCTGCAGAGTTTGTACAGCTTTACCCACATGATGTGAATTCTATGGTTTGTCTTGTGCTGCGCGAAGCACTACCACACTCTACACGTTGAGTGCGGTCTAGAGGTCACAACGTAGCCGTTACATTGTCTATTTGCCTAACCTTGCATGAGCACAATGCGTGGAAATCCACACCGAGGGGCTACCTCAATGTCGCTAGGTGGCGGGCACACGCCTTAAACCTAACGCCGTGGCGGCAACCCACCTGGTTCCCCCACGAGGCAGTACATCGTTGTATTGGATAGACTTAGACACCCATGCCATGAGGCGGAACAGTTAGTCATCCCCTCACAGAACACACACGGGGATGAATTTGGTCCCATCATATAACACACACACATGGGTAGCTCCTATAAACCATCGTGAATATTGGTTCATATTACAATGGCCTCCTGAATGCAAGGTTAGACGAATATACAACTTAATAGGCTAAGACCATCCCATACTAACACATGTGGTTGTAGGTATATAATAGTTGATGACATGTAGTTCAGTCTTTAATCGACTCAGGCGAACACTCCCCTATCGGTGTGCAACTACTCCATATGCACACCACTTGCCATCCAAATCTAAAAACATGTTTCTCTCTATTTTGTTTCACAAATAGCCAGAGGCTTCACCTCTGTCCAGAAGTTGTAAAATGCTCATTTTAACATATATAAAGTGACCATATTGTTTATTAGAATTTTCTAAGCATGGCTAAGCATATGAAAGCATAATAAGCAAACATAAACCCATTTGAGCACAAGTGAAGTACTCTAACCATCACTAGGGTTACAAACAGCAAGGAATACAAGTATTCAAGGTTGGTTATGTAGCAAGTAGGATATAGCTACCATTTACCCACATTTTAAGTATGGATCGTTACAAATACGCATGCAATTCTGCAAACAATACATTTCATTCCCCAAAACATAGGATTCAATTTGTTCAAAGTATGAGGAAAGAATACTTGCCTTACTCTTGGATACCTAGGGCAACAATTACTTCACTCCTTCACAGAATTCAAATTCGTCCTCTAAAAGAAAATTTAACGTGCAATCGAATAAATAGCAAATAATGCGAAAAATCCAAAATGCTCTAATATACATGAGGTTTATGAAATGATTAGGTACTGACCTAATATGAATTAAGTTGGAAGAATTTCTATTTTATCACTTTTCATTTGGAAGTTACGAATTTTACAAGTTCTATGTACGTGATACAACAATTATACCCTATATAGATTTTAGAGATATTTTATGAGGTGTTTTGCCAAGTGTGAGCTTTAGGCAGTGGATAGGTATTGGTTTTGGATGATTTTTAGTGAAGGGAGTTCTATATTATTACCTTGCATCTTGGAGATATAGATTTTAGAAGCTATCCGCGTGAAATACGGTGTTTGTACCCTATGTAAACTTTAACATGTATTTTATAAGGTAGTTTTATCAAATTATTAGTTTCGTTCTTAAAGAGTACAATTTTAGATGAAATGTGGTGAAAGAAGTTCTAATTTAGCATTTGGCATTTGAGGGATATATTATTTGGAAGTCTTATACGTGAATATGTCTAATTACAAAATAACGTTAAATATCCAATTTACTCTAATGTGTGTGAGACCTATGCAGTGGGTTGGTACTGGTCCTAGATGAATTTTAATGAAGAAACTTCCATTTCATCAAATTCTATTTAATAGATATATGTTTGGCAAGTTCTAGACATATATACAGTACCTATACATGTATTTTAGTATACATGTGTTTTAGGATTAGGTTTTTATGAAATCTAACCTTATATATTTTAAAGAAGGATGTATTGTAAACTTACTGCTATTTGGGTGTAATTCATTTAGAATTAAAATTAGAGTTTCTATTATTTTTGGGGGGTTTTGTACATTTTATTTCTTATATGAAACATTTATCTTTTGCGTAAATCATAAAGGTATTTTTCATACTCATTTTAGTTAATCATCTGTTTTCAGAATAAAAGGGCAATACATTTTGAAGCTAACAAAATTGGTTTCATCTTATTTGAAGCTCATATGAATTATCTATGAATTTTAGAAGTTAATACATATTTTATATACTAATTAAAGTATTTATCTATTCTTCAATTTATAAAAGTGTCTTTTGTACAAGTTTTATCATGTTTCAGTTTGCAAAATTAAAGTGCATCACTTTGTGACTAACAAATCTTGATTTAACAAAATTGGAGCTAAGGTAAATTAGTTATAAATTGTAAAAGTGTTTATGCTCATTTATATATTATATCATTTTTTAGATATGTTAAATACTGGATATTCCAGATCTTAATCAGTAGAAATAAAGTACATAATTTTGTGATTCCAACAAATCTTGTTTCATCCAATTTGGAGTTAAAATGAATTAGTTATGGATTTTACAAATTTACACATTTTTCAGTTGAACAAATAATAATTTAACCCATTTCTTTTAATTTCTCAGATTTTAAATCAGTTGGGTCCACTGGTCAGTGAGAGCAAAGTGCAGAAAAGTCTGGGTTTCCTAGAAATATAACCCACAGTCCCTACGCACATGTGTAAAGGGATTTCTTTAATAGCGCTTGAGTTTTTATCTATTTCCAGTTAAGTCCTTGGGTCCACATGTCATAGAGTGTATATTTTACTAATTAACCTAACATCTTTTAATTTCTTCACAAATCAGGCCTTGTCCGCTAACTTGTTGCTGACGAGTGGGTCCCATGTGTCGGCGAGACAGAGCAGGGGAGCGCGAGGCAGGGCAGTGCCGACGAACTTCACGGCAGCACCGGCGACGAATGGCGGCGCGGCTTGAGTAGCGACCAAAAGAAGAAAGGTAGAGGAGACTACGATGAAGCTGTGGGTGGTATTCTTGCTAGATGGAATGGCCAGAATCTCATTGACGGCGAGCTCCAGCGGCGGCTGTTTTCAGGCTATAGGTGCAAATGGAGTTAGGGGCTCGACCAAGTCTTTGTTTGGCATGCATGGGGTCTTAGGGGCTTCCAGGAATCTTACCCAGGTGCGTGCAAGGCACCGCGAGGTCTGGACAATGACGACGACATCGGAGATGGCTCGGCGACGGTGGAAACGACAGGACGACAACGGCGGCTCGTTCTGGCGCCAGATCTGTCATGAGGAGGGGTGCACGGGGTTGAGAACTTCCTAAAGATGATTCTTGCAAGAGGAATTTGGTCGGGGCTCACCGGATGGCTTGGAATCGAGCATGGCAGCGGGTGACCGGTGACAAGGAAGACGATCTCAATCTCGTGTTTCACAACACCATCTCTCGATTCCTTCGGTCAGCAGGTTCCTAGAGGCAAGGCAATGATGTTGGCTCGATGGCTCACTCTGCGACGTCCTGGACTGGCTGGAACAGTGGCGACATTGCAGCGGCGGTCTGTAGAGCAGAGATAGTGCACGGCGGCGACTTCGGCTGGCGATTCCTAGGGCAAAGTGGTACAAAAATGGATCGGTTAGGATATGTTGATCACGTTCCTATGGTTGGGAGAGGATGGAGCTCACCGGAGCAGGATCGGGCTGGATCAAATAGTCACCGGCGATGGAGAGGATGGCTTTGCCATCGGTGATCCTAGGGGCTTTCATCGGTTTTCTCGGTGGGAACATCAGGAGGAAGAGAAGAAGAGATAGCTGGCGCAGTTTGGAGCGAAATGGTCAAGGTTTTCTAGAGTGGAGCTTGTCTAGGTTTGTCTGTAGGCTGAGAGAGGGAGAAAAAGGAGAAGGAGACACGTTTGCTCATGTAGGGTGAGGTGTGTCCACCTCTACAGTTGTCAAGGTAGGTCCCACGAGAATTATTTTGTCACACAACTTGAGCTAGGTCTAGAATTGATTTGTAGGCCCAAGTAGTGAAACTCTAGGAGAAAAGAGGAGGATGGGTAGGAATCTTGGTGAAACACACTGTCCTAAGCAGTGGTGAGGCTTACAAGTGGGCAAGAGGTCTTTGTGGGTCCACATGGCAGTGAAATAAATGAGAGGAACTTTCTAGAGACTTAAGTCTTGCTAGCTGTCAAACATGTAATCTTCACACTAGTGTTTTACCAAGTTACCAAAAGTTATTAATTTGGAAAAAATCACTGGAGGTAGAGGAGGGAGGATGTACTTATCCTACCGACGACCAAATTGCATGCTTAGAAGTGGTTTGGTTAGTCTCTGGTGAAATTGTAAAGTAGGCGTGGTAACCCTGTTTTTCTGCAGCCATTTTATTCCCTAGGGCTTTGCATTTATCATTTTATGTGTTTTCTTCAAGAATTAAATTAGGCCAAAATTTCTGGTTGTAGGGTTCATATTGGTACACACTTTGGAAAAAGCGCTCTGCAATAATAGTTGTTATTTTTATTTGGTGAAAATAAGAACTAATCAATTTATTTTAACTAGTTTTCCTAGTTATGCTTATTTGAAGGATTTTATTGAGGTACTTATTGAAGTGATAAAATCATGTAAAATTTACAGTAGACTAAATGTGTTGTATAGTGTTTATAGGAATTTTCCCATGATTTTATGTTGTACCTATTATTTTCAGAATTTTCTTTAGCATTGGAATGCATATGCACCCTAATTATGAAAATGCACTTTAAGAGCCAAAAACAATCAAAAAAATCATGCACATGAGATGATAGTGGTTTTATTTACCTCCACATTTTTATGTCAAACTTTTATTTATATACTTTTTGGGCATATTACATTTTTCATTTTTGTAATTTAACTCTTAAAATTTTATGCACCAAACCCTAAAGTATTTTAACTTGACCAATCATTCTTATACATAATTGGATATGTATTACTTCCATTTTTAGGTCTATGTCCACATGTCAATGACGGGGCAATATTGTAGAGAATCCCCATCCTTCAAAAGGAGGCCTACAAAGGAACATTCAAGGATTGCAGATACGTGGAATACAAAAAGATTTTTCAAGTCTTTTTGATGCATTGATGTACTCCTACTTCCATTAGGAAGGACCAGAGAAGAGAGCATGGTAGCTAGGCCTTTCTTCCCCAGGAGATCAATGGCCAAGAAGGAGTGAAGGACAGTGGACATAGGAGTACAGGCCAGCCATGCACCATGCATGAACAGGGCAGCGCTGCTGTCCATGACCATGAATGAGCTCAGGAACCCCTCTGCATAACGCTGGTACAGTACGTCCTCACACTCTGTTGCTCCCTGGCCCCGGCCATCAATGGCTGCTGCCCACACATCTCATCTACCCACTCGATCTCGCTGACCTCATCGACCCTGCAACATCATTTTTATTTAACCTTCCCAATGCTGCATCCAACATGCATTCTCTCTACTGTACTAGTACTAGTATCTGTAGTATATGACTGTATACACTGGACAAGGCTGGTACTAGTACTGTCATCTTCTACTGTATCCATGGAATGCATGCATGCTCACACATGTTGTATACTCGTACTGCCAAAGTGATTGATCAGCATCATCAAGATGGAAAAACTCTGAAAAAAATAGGCTGTTCAGATTGCAGAGGCTGTTTTGTTACAGATGGTGAATTTTTGTGATGAACAAATGCAGTTTTGTCACTCCTCCAATAGGATGCAAGTAGTACTGTGGGGGTTCAGGGTGGGCACTGGGCAGTACTCGCTTGTCTCAGGGTGTGTGGCAATTTTTGGTGCTGATGAGGAGAGAAGCACAGTCTCTGCCAACACAGCAGCAGCAGCAGCTGCAGCTGCCTCATCAGCCCTGCACAGAGATTCCAGATCTTTTGGCTGCCTAGCTTGATCATTTTTGCACAGAGCACACAGAAGTGAACATCAAGCTGCCTACTGTACAGTGAATGGTGAGGTGAGGTGTTTATGTGTACACCATCTGTCCTAAAATAAGTTGTTTTATAGAATTCAAAGTTTATCTTAAAATGAGTTAATTTCTCCTCTTTTATCTATTTGTGTTTCGTAAATCGAAAAGTTTTATTTCTTCTATTCTTCTTGGCTACCTACCAACCTATACTACTTTTACATCGATGGATAGGGGTAAACTTTTCTTAAGTTCTAAGAATCCATTTATTTTAAGACAGAGGAAGTAGGTGTATGTGCAAAAAAACGAAGCAACAAAGATGTAAATATGCAGAGAGAGAGAGAGAGAGAAGACAGAGAGGGAGGGGAGAGAGAGGTGTCCTTCAAAAGCCTGCACAAAGTGTAGTGCTCAATGATCCCACAACTTTCACAAACACTAGCCCACAATGCCCTTTCTCTCTTGCCTTCTCTCTCTCTTGTCTTCTTGTGTTACAAGATCAGAGCTTTTGCATGCATCCATCTGATTGATATGCATGATCAAGCAACAGCCCAGGAAGGAGTGCCCTTGCCCACACCCTGCTGAAAAGAGGCCATATAAAGCAGCATCCTTTGGACCCATTGCCTCTGGCCTCCTCCTCTTGCTGCCCCGCAGCTGAACATTTTTGCATTTTTGCTTGTGTTTGTTTGCTCAAGCAAAAGACTGCAAGAGAAAGAGTCAAGTGTGCAAGCAACTCCATCCCTATTCCCTACTAGGCAGGTAAATCTAGTAGTATAATCCTCTTGTCCTGGTTCTTGGATCTCTCTCACACAGTGCTGCATGCTTCCTTCCTTCCATGGATTTTGATTAATTTAAGGGAAACCTACCTTGCTTGTTTGAGTGTCTCTCAATGCCAGCACTGTTTACTGTAGTAGAGGATGAGTGGAGGTGGGACAGTCATTTTAGATTTTAGGCACATGCATGATCCATATTTGTATAATGCAATATGTATTTTGGATTAGGATACTGACCAATGAGCCTACTTTTCCTCTTATCCTCCTTTTGCATCTATGGTTTGCCTCACTAGTGACCAATCATGAGGTGATAAATCCCATAAGCTTTTCAGGCCATGTTCTTTTCAGCGGTTATTCAAACGGATTATTTGCTCTACTACTCTAAAAATATATTTTCTCACAAAGAGCTTTCTTGTACTGTATTTCATAAACCATTTTTTAAAACTATTTATTAAGTTTATTTATTCTATCATCAAGTAGATAATGCATGACAATAATACAATGAATAATCTATTTAAAAAAAGGCCTAAGACATAGGAGTCGGCTCAGCAGCTCAATAGTAGTAGTAGTAGTAGTAGTAGTTATGGAGTGAGCCAAGTGTGTATGGGCACCAACACCTTGTCATTGGCACTTTGCCTCCTGAGTAGGGCCCATTGGTTCTTTGATAGCCTCCAAGGCCAAAAATTTCTGACCCAGTGTCAAGAACAGGGAGAGCTGCTCCCTTGCTGGCCTTGATGTTTGCATGGTTTTTTTTTCTCCCTGCCCTCTTCTCTTTGGTGGTCATTAGGCCTACCTGATACTACTAGTGAGTGATAAGTTGATAACACTTCCCCTGCCCCAATTGTTTTCTTGTTCCTGGTAGAAGTAGATACTGGTCTCTTTGGTAGGCTTCATCTTTCCATTTTAGGTCCTGCATAAGTGTGCTCAACACCTGAAGCTTCAGAGGCTTGTTGGTTTCCCCCTCTGGTTAGCCTTCAGACTTCTAGCTGAGCTCTTGTGTTCATCTTGTGTTTCTGAATGTTTGTGTTATTCTTCATGCATCAGTTCATCTGCTATGATCCAATGAATGAATGTTTTTTGTATTCAGTAGTGTTTCTCTAGCTTTTGAGAACATCAAAAGATTGAAGTTGGAACTTGGAACATGAGTTATACTGCTATGTTAGTTGCAAAATTGAATCTTTTTCACTCAAAAGATCCTCACAGGATCTTTTGAGTGCTTGTACTGTTGATTCTTTTGGTACTGTGAGCTAAAAGGAGTAGGAGTAGATGAAAAGATCGAAACTTTGATTTCAAGTGTACCTAGTACAGCCTGATCTGTCAAATATATTGTGAAGAACAGTGTGTCTGAATGTCTGATGCGTGTTGATGTTCTCAGGTTTTTATTAGTTTCTGCAATTTTTGGAGATCTCCGAGGCGGCCATGAGCGGCAACCCGTCGTTCTCGCAGTTCGGGGTGGACGCCATGAACGGCTACTTCATGGCGAGCGGCAGCAATGGCCTGCTCGGCGCCGCCGACGTGCCGCTGTTCCATCCGACCATGGCGCCGCCCAATGATCATGGCGGGTTTGGCTGTGGCGACGCGGCGGTTGGGAGTGCCACCGCGGCGGCAATGGACATTGGCGTGCACTTCGCGGCGAACAACCTGGTGCTGGCTTCCCTGGCGAGCCAGCTCTTCGGCTCCGCTCCGGCGGCGCCGCACGGGCACGGCGACTACGTCGGTGCGAGGACGCCGCCGGAGGAGATGGGCGGCGGCGGCGGCTATGACTTAGCCGTCGGTGACAGCTCCGGCGCGGTGAGCCTCGCGTGCCTCGGCCAGTTGGATGCCGTGGCGGCTGGCTGGTCGTCGTCGTCGAAGAAGCCAAGCTGCAACTGGAGCAACGCCGGTGGATCAAGAGCCGCCGCCGCTGTACATGGGTCGTATTACCTCGCCGGAGTGCCAGAGGCGGCCGGCTTTGTGTACCCGCTCGACGCCGGCCACTCCACCGCGACGCCGGCGAGCGAGCTGTCGCTGAGCCTGTGCTCCAAGTCGTCCTCTGACAGCATGCTCAACGCCGGCGACCAGTGCTCGTCGGCGGCGAGCCGTTCCGGTCTGACGCAGATAAGCAGGGTGGTGGAGCCCGACCTGCCGCTAGCGTACTATCCGCAAGCGTGCTCCAAGCCGGCGGCGAACTTCGCCGTGGTGGTGGCGCGCTCTCAATACTCGGCGGTGGCGCAGCAGGTGCTCAACGACGCCGTCGGCTGCGTGCTGGGCGGCGTCGCGGACGCCGCCGCGGCCGACTCGGCCAGCGTCGTCGACAGCGGCGGCTCCAGGCCGTCGAGCTGCTCGGTGGCCGGCGCACCGTCCTCCACCGTGAGCTCCAACAACCAGCTCATGGCCGCCTCCTCCGGCGAGCACCCGAACGGCCGCGGCGACGCTTCAGCTCAGAGGCTCAGGAGCGAGCTCCTCAGCATGCTTCAGCTGGTGAGCCTCTCCACACGACTCCCGAGGCACACATTTCAGCAAATTTTGTAGCATTTCGATCAAAATTTGAACCATTTCGAAGCAAATTTGAAACCATTTTGAGTTCTTGGCGATGCGTAGATGGATCAGAAGTACAACCAATGCCTCGACGAGATCCAGAGCACGACGGCGAGGTTCAACAGCCTGACGCACGCGACGGAGCGCGCCGCTGGGATGAGCAGCATCTGCGCGCCGTTCGCGCACCGCGCCGTGTCGGCGATGTACCACGGCCTGAGGCGCCGGATCACCGGCGAGATCATGGCCGCGGCGGCCGCAACCGGAGGCAGGCCTTGCCGGGGCGAGTCGTCGTCGGCGGTTACCGGCGATAGGGAGCGGAGCTGGGAGTCGGCGTTCATCCAGAAGCACTGGGCGGTGCAGCAGCTCCGGCGCGGCGAGCAGCAGTGCTGGCGGCCGCAGCGCGGCCTCCCGGAGAAGTCCGTCGCCGTGCTCAAGGCCTGGATGTTCGAGAACTTCCTCCGCCCGTAAGTAGCTCACCCCGTCGATGATCCGACGCCGCCATTGACGCCCATCTTGCTGCATCACACATTGATCATTGCAATGCATTCACGAAACGAGATTGCTCATCACAATCTGGTTGGTGTTCTTGGCCAGGTATCCCAAAGACAGCGAGAAGGAGATGCTTGCAGCAAGGAGCGGCCTCAGCAGGAACCAGGTACTACTCACCTCCAAATTTCATAGCCTTTTTCAAAAAACAATCAAAAACCAAATGCAGTTCTACGCATTTTCGACTATACAAAACTGCACAAATCATAAATCATCCACCAATGATCATGTATTCATGTTCTTACCTGAATTATTCTGTGTGCAATCTGTAGAATTTTCTTGTGGAAGGACACATTTGTGTACATTTTAGCATGGCGTTTTTGATTTTCCATGGCTGATTTGGGCGATTTGCACGGCGATGGCAGGTGTCAAACTGGTTCATAAACGCTCGAGTCCGGCTATGGAAGCCGATGATCGAGGAGATGTGCGAGGAGCTGAAGAGGAGCTCGGGTGGTAGTGGAGGAAACCAAGCTCTTGCAATGGAGCAGCTGAGCAGCCAAGATGTCGTCAGTTAACCAGTAGACTTTGGCTTCAGTGGTGGCGATGTTAGCTGCGGATTAAGATCAATGCCATTGCCATTGATCTATTTATGGATCCGCAAATGTAACTTGGTTTCAATTTGATGGTTTCAGTATATATAATCTGCCGGTGTGGTGATCGCATTTCGCAGTAGATCATGAGCACCTGATTGGGAGATGAGAATGAGATCAATGAAATTGCTGAGTTCACTTGAGCAGGTTGCCTACAGTAAATTTGGGGCTTGATTTTTGCTAACTGAATGTGATACATTTTAGTACCCTTTGTCTAGATTTATAGTATAAGATGTGTCACATCTAGTACTAATGGTTTTGTATTTTGAGATGGAGGGAGTACATATCTGGAGCTATCTGATGATCCTACCATAGTCTTGTTCTTTTCAACTACTTCATTGTTGTATATTACTTGCTCGGCGTCTCTAAAAATATATTTTCTCAAAATAAAAAATCTTCTAATGTATTGGTTAGACCACTTGTTCTAAGTTATTTATTAAGTTTATTTCTTAATATTTAATTTTTTTCCTATAATAAAGTAGATAATTTGTGGCAATAATCTAATCAGTAATCTATCTCAAATGGGAGCATGACAAGTTAGGCATTCTTGCATTCATAAAATGAAATTGAAAGGATTTGGGATGGCCAAAGTACAAAATATAATATAGGAGCACTGTTCTAGGCTGGTTTATCTGCATTGCAGCTAGCTACTTGAAGTCTTGAACCCCCTATCTGGCTACTCCTATCTAGGTTGTGCTATATTTCTTGTTCCAGGGTTTCATCCAGGATTCGTCACATGAGAGCACATGTGATGTTTTGGCCCCAATCTGAATTGTAATTTGGTAATGCTAGTGAGGTGACGGTTCATGGGAGCAAAAATACTCGGTAGGCCTGTTTGGAGCATGTGGTTTCCCCCCATCAATTCCTGTTTATTTTGGGCTATATCCTGTGAAAATATTTTCACGATCTTCCGGTGGTTTGAACCAGCATCTAAAGATGGCAAGAAGGAATGTAAGCCCACATAAAATGGTGAGTCTCAGGAAGCACCGGTAGTATGGTAATAGAGTCATGGATGCATAACTCTACTCACGAGGATTTAAATCTTGATATTTATAAATATTATGGAAGTTCTGGTGTGTTTTTAATAAAATTTTAGTGAAATCAGGAAATTGCTGTTAACCTTCGCCTCTTTAAATGTGTGTTAGATGCACTCATGAGAGTGTGTGGTGTTCCTGCACTCAGGGGAGTGTGAGTGTGCATGTGGTGTGCGTGCAAGTTTCTTTCATATTATCTAAAGAAATGGTGAGTCTACTGTGCTTTATTCTTTGGACAAATCCCCACTATGCAACCATGTACAATATGCCCCATTTAGTAAGGCCCCATATCAGTGAAACACCAGATGCATATTGTAGACATCAGATGAAACTTGGTCACTCATAATGGATCGCCTCTTAATTATCTTTTGGATACTTTAATTGGTTATGTTATGTTGCCATGAAAACACTCACTTACATGCGGGCCGGGTCATCTTCTAAAAGCCTTTCTGAAGGATTTTTTAGATAATGGAAATTTCAGCCTTTGCTTCAACAACCAAAGCAGTTCCGAAGGATAATTTTGGCGAACCTGTATCTTCTATAGTAACGCCTCATTTGGATTGACAGAGATCCAATTCCTTTAATCAGTTTCCGAGTAGATCCATTTCTAGGATTCTTTCTCAGAAAAGAGCAAAATAATGGCAAAGGGAAGACCCCAAAATCCGAATGATATAATGTCTGCCAAACTGAAGATGTGCTGCCACTTGGCCGGGCAGGAATATTGTTATAGCGTTGTGTTCTGAGCTGACGGCTCATGGCAGGAGTATATAGCATGGTAGTGTACCAGTGTAGGATGGAGTACAATTATACATGTGGGTCCAAATACAACGAGGGATGTGATTCATCCATCCTCAAGCATCAGGTACTGAGCACCGTCTTGCCTCTTTGCTTTGGGCCACCTCCTATTCTGCCGTCTTCAGATCTTGTAGGGCATAATATTAAATAGGGGTGTATCTATATAACTTTCGATAAAAAATCAAGATTAAAACTTTCAAATATAATTATAGTATAACTATGATATAATTATATTGTAACTATATTATAACTACACTATAGTTACATCATAACTATTACATAACTTATATATAAGAAGTTAAAACAATGCACTAGCTCAGTTGGGTGGGTGCATACATGTGAAGGGTTGGACTTGGGTTCAAATCGATGGTTCGAAATTGAAAAGTTTTGTGGCTATTTTTTCACTCCCCTTGTCTGCACGAATCTCAAAGCAAATTCGATGGTCCTAAATTCGAAAGTTTTGTCCCGAGAAAACCATGGATTGAAAAATAGTAATTCTGTTAAATAGTAGTTTTAGCGGCCGCTATTATGACTGAACTAATGGTAACGGAGAACTACTAAATGGTATCAATGGTGAGAAATAGCAGGGGGGGAATATGGTGGCCACAATAGCGCCTTGATAAAAATTAAAACAGGACGAGATTATGCAGATTATTCCAGTCCAGCATAGACTTGCCCCTGTTTTGGCTCCATCCTCCATAAACACTTTGTGATGTCAGCACGTAGGAGAAGGTGCCGCACATAATTTTTTATGAGGTGCAGAGAGGAGAAAGAGCGTATAGAAGATTGAAACATGTTAATTATCACCCGGTCTAATAGACAATCAGTACAATCTACTCCTTCCGTTTCTAAATAACTAGTGATAGACACTCGTCTTTTTTAATATTTACAAACATAGAAATAATATTATGTTATTAAAATGGCATAAGCCTTTGTTCACTTCGGTCTAACAATTTAAAAGTGTTCACTTCGGTCTAACAATTTAAAAGTAATTAATAGTTAAATTTTAAATGAAAAAGTCAAAATTATCGGCTGTTAAGAAATGGAGGGAGTATCTAGAAATAGCTAAACAGATGATCCATTGTATGGATTGTCTGTACCACTCTTTATGCTCGCAAATATCTGTAAGGGCTTGTTTGAATAATGGGTTATGAGAAATGGAGATAAATGGAGAGTTAAGATAAAACGAGGTGGGAAGAATAAACGGTTAGGATTTAAAGATACTTTGATGGCTGGGAAATCATTTCCTCATTAGCCAAAAGGGCTTCCCCTCTCCTGCAACGCCCCTTTAAAATACAATAATTTATAAGAATTATAAGTAACAATAATGTATTACGACAAAATTCTGACAAAAGATTCCTACCTTTAAAACTAATCCCTCGTTACAGGAATAGGGCCCAAATGGGCCAAAGCTCAAAGCAAGCTGAAAGCTCACGAGCCCGGCCCAAATCTAAAACCGGCCCAGGCCTTTTTTCACAATTCGCGGGAAGTAAGACGAGCTGCCAGCATGAGATCGATGCTGTGGGCCGTCGATGCGAGATCCAACTAGAGATGGCAATGGCCTTGTGACCCGAGACCCGATGGATTTTTACTCTGCTAAAAATAATATATGGTCTAATTCTTGTACCTATGGATCTAACAATGAACAAAAATCCTTACCCATTGGGTAGACGGATATGGATTCATTCTTTAGCCATCCGTACCCACTAGCCCATGGATAAAAATACCCATATACCTAGCAAAAACTATAAAAACTATAAGTAACCTAAAACTCAATTACTATCAAACTTTAGTATAAAACTCCTTTCACCTCTCAACCTCTGTTCTAATCCGGTTGTATAGAATTATCATCTAATTTTTTGATTTTACGACATGGTTGTATGGTTTGTTTACTTGCTTTTGAATGTTAATGTTAAAATCACCGTTATCCGATATGATGTCGATGGTTGATTGTTGCAATCGGCTGATTCTTGTGAAAAATTGCAAGTGCTTTAAATTAGTGTTATGGGTATGGGTACCCATTATCCGCACGGGTGTTGGTATGGAGAGAATCTTGCACTCGTAAGCGAATGTGGGTGTTGGAGTGAAAATTTTTAGTTATCATGAATATAGATATGGGGGTAAGAAAATCCGATGGGTATATATCCGTTGCCATTGCTACATCCAACGGCGAGGCGGCAACGGCAGGCACGAGTAATCACGTGATTAGATGAGGCACGAGACACGTCATTAAGTGACTAATCACGTTATTAAGTAAGTGGCCAGCGTGGCTATGGCCTTTCTGTTCTTTCCTATTTAGGCAGCTTCATTCATGCGATTCATTTGAGCATGTCGTCGTAGCTAGGGGCGTGTTGAAACGTGGACACGTCAGAGTATATATGTCCTATCTTCCGTGTCGCTGCATGTGGGCCCCTGCTTGGCTTTTTGACAACCACCCCCCTGCCACCTTGTCTAACGTCACGAGCTGAGTGCCGGGAAAAGAGAACGCCTCTTGAGACTAACTCCACAAATTGCGAGGATTGGTTACATATGTTTGTTTTGTTTGCTTTGTGTTAGGTTTGTTGTGGGTGGCAAGGAGCCCAGGTCGTGTGTCTCAGGTAGGCAGTGGAAAAGATAGAAAAGATGATTGACTGTCCTCTTGGCTGAAATCCCCATCATACTGTGTTTTTGTTTATGTAACAACTATCTTGTGGGCTTTCTTAAAAAGCTGGGTAATAAAATTTGAGTTCTTTTAGAATATAATATACTATCATTATATATTGCCAGTATAAATCATCGAATAGTGTAGATTGATTTTTCTACCTACTTAAATAGAATACAGTATAAATTTAAAAAGAATAAATTAGTCTATCTATATTATTGCATGGGGGGCAATTCAGCAAATTCATATTATAGAGGAGAATCGTGCCGTCGTCTGGTCTGCCTCATGTCTGAATTTAGACTACTATTGGATTAAAGTAAAATATAAAATTACTCAAATGTCCTTCTTAATCTTTTAGCAAATTTTTAAGGTGTCTTCTTATATACTTAGTACTATATACTACCGTTACCATAAAATTCTATAAAATTTACCTGTTATCTAAAAAAATTACACTTTCATCATTGAGAACATTACATTTTTATTACAAGTTTGCTAACGAGACTAGGTGGTTGCTCCACTCCTGAAGGCTACTGCCATGAAAAGAAGGCACCATCGGGGACTAACAACACAAATCACAATGATATCTGATGGCAGTAAAATTGCACGCTCGAAATTTTGCAAGATGGCCATGCTAGTACCAGTGGCAGAGCCAGAAAACTGTTGAAGCCCGGTGAATCTAATCGAGTATACACTCCATTTTCAATCATTGAGATAACATCAAAATTTTGTAACATGTTCATCGACGAAACTAGCACATGAGGCTGCTGCTCGGTGGCTCCGCCCCTTAACTAAGGCTATTGAAGATAAAGCAATGAAACTTTCTAAAAAGTTTTAAATGTTGCGAAACTTTTTTTTAACTACAATTTCATATTCATAAGTAGCGGAACCAGCTCCCAGGCAGGTCAAGCGGTTGCCTAGGCTCCGGTGCTATAGCCTCCACTACAAACTACCGTTGATGTCCGTAAAAATTAGTTAATCACCGAAACTCACTGACCGCCGTTGGCTCCGCCACTGATATTCATGAAGCGCAGCAACGTCAGAATGTATCCTTTGTTGCTGCAGATTCGATGTACCAGCTAAGTAAAAACTAGCTGGAATTTGTAAATTGAAGTAGTTTTGACTTCGTAGCAGTCAGGCCCGCTCATGCGGTTTCTCCTTGTGTTAAATTAACGCATGAAACAAGATTATCTTAATTATAAGTTGCACGTACGGGTGTATATAGTATGCTCCATGAGTAGATTAAGTAAGAAGCTCAAGTCTAAAGTGTACATTATTCCAGAAGCTGATGAAGAATGCAACCAATAAAATAATAATCGTATTCAACGATACCAATGTATATATGTCGAATCATGTGGTTCTTTCTGGAAACTAGGATTCACTAATGGTACGAAATTATTTTTAAAACAGGGGAGAAGTTGTATATATTCTTTCTATACTTGTGAAATTATATCCGCCATTGTCAACTAATCTGACAAATATATTGGTTGGGACAAGCCATCACCTTGCATAGGCACACATTACACTCAAAATCAGTGATAAAAAATTTAAAACCCTTCTCATTAATTCACAGCCATCGAGAGAGAGAGAGAGAGATATATATATATATATATATATATCTCTCCTTGAAGAACCTAATTTATGTACCACCTACCGGAGAATATTATTAGGGCAATTTAAGAAAAATAATATATGGGTGCTAGTAGCATTTACTATTTTGCTTGCGTTCTTCTTTCATTGCCTAACTTGTACGTTAATATGTGGAGTATATATATTCATGTGTCATGATGAAATCAATATTTCAGATGCAAGTTGCATATGTTTCTAGAGGCATCCTATTATTGTTTAATTTCATTGCAATAAATTGACCGACGATTTTTGTTTGCTATTTTTCCTGCAACCATAGTGGCACTTTAATTTTATTTCAGGATGAATACATATATAGCTCACGGTCTCCATGGGAAGTTGACCATTTCGTGGGTCCTACATGCGCAAAAAATATTTCTTTGGAGTCTTTTATTTTTCTCTCACATGGAGTTACAGAACCATTCGGATCTGCTTATTTGTTTTGGCTTATTTTTTGATTTCTATTAGAATGTTTTACAAACTGTTAACGATGCGTTAAAAAATTTTCTATATAAAAGTATCTTAAAAAAATCAAATAGATCTATTTTTCAATTAATTAATTATACGTTAATAATATTTTTGTTTTTGCATGTGGTTAGTCAGAGAAATAAACTAATTCAAACACGCTCTCAGTACTAGTACTTTGGCGTTGCTTCTCTTTGTTTACCAAGCAATGCTAGCCACAACTTTTCAGTTGCAACTTGGCCCTTTTTGTGATACACACATGATTCATTAGGTCATAGTTTGCTTGCAAAAGACATTAATATGAGCAATTTAATTATACAGATGGGTAGATACCAACAAAACAAACAAATAATTATAATTATTATTATTTCGGGCTTCTTTTCATAACATAATGTGGCATATTTAAAGTGAGACTAGCTTGCATACCAAGCTAAATAGACAATCCACATTACCTTGTGGGGACACAATATAAATATGCATTATCTGACTGCTGATTAAAGTGAACATTATGAAACAAAAATTGGAATGTGTATATTATATCTGGTTTGTTTAAAGAAAATCAATGCTTTCGTGCTCATAATAGATTGAGTCTTGAAAATAAACTAATGAAACCCTATACGGAATAAAAACATGACCCATGGTTTTTAATATAAAACCTTTTCCTAATGAGATTCTAAAACATAACATCATGTGTGTACAATTCCACATATCTGGCACAGTCAAAACCTTGAAAATGCAATGAATTTCCTCCGTGTACATGGTAGTAGTGTTTTTCTGCCTTTGCTTGTGGCAAAAATATTTGGATTTAGAAATTAGACACTAGGTTTATATTTAAGTACTATTAAAAAGGTTTAAAAAAACTACGGTTCCTAGAAAATTAAGATTGAGGGTAGTCCAATTCAGTACACCACCAGACTTACTCTAAATGCTCCCAGGACATTAATTTATATAGTGCAAATTAAGGGACAAGATTACCTTTCACTATGACGATGACACGGGCGGCATGAAGCCCCTGCGCCACCACGCCTCCCTACCCACATCTCTGCCTCGTTGTCAATGGAGTGTGCAGCCAAAAGCCCGCGCGGCCACAAGGAAGGTGGCGGCGGGGATTCTAGAGCACGGGCGGCGAATGGTCGATGCTGGGGGACCTCTCTCTGCGCCAGAGATGCCTGTCAGGCTGGCGACGCCACTCTAGGGAGATCCGTCTTCTCTGCTTTCCGTCTCCTCTCCCGCCGGCGCCATCAGATTTGGGCCGTGGGGATTTTGGCGCCCATCACCAGCCCCCGAAACCACCGATCCGGGTCCGACAACTACTGTCGTTGCTGTGCTTGGGAACATTCCATGCTATGGAGGAGGTTGAGCTCAGACCTGTGGCCCAGATTTGGGGCTGAGGCCACCAACACTAGCAGAGCACCGACATCGGTGACGTTTGTGGGTGCCACATTCCTTCCTAAAGGTGATGTCACGGCGCCCACTCCCTCACCTTCGTCCCTTGTGTGGACTTTCTAGGTAAAAACCTATTTCCAGATGTTTGTAATAGTGATGATGATATCCTTGATGTCACGACCTTCTTGGAGGCATCGTATTGGAGGTTCATATTAGTATGATGTCCTTAGTGGCAGTGTCCTCGTCGGATCAACTTCGATGGCTATAGTGATGGCAAGATCTAGGCGATTGATTGATTTATAACTCAGTTACTCTCCGACGTTATCTTCCACTTTGGTTGGATGTAGTTGCCGGCAGTGATGTGAGTGAAATTCGATCGGTATAATGATCGACCACTGATTTCGGAGATTTTGTTTTCTGGTTTGAGCAAGACAAGGAGTACTTATAACTTGTAAGCCGCTGAAAAAAACAACGGATATACAGATTCTCACCAACCATAGATGGAGGTTTAGCAATATGTGTTATCTCTGTCTTTAAAGTGGTATTCTAAGTAGTTTTCTCGTTTTTAATCAAGCTGTAATTTTGTAACTCGCACTTGTTCATCCTGCTATCTTTGTAATAATTAGATGTACCTTCTTTGAAGCAAGGGCCAGAATGAATTCCATTATGACTGGCAATGTCGATCAATTGCATGGTATACTAGCTAGCTTGAATCTAGAAAATCAGGCTAAGTTAACAACTCAAGCACATGAAAGGCTCCTTGCATTTTATAAACAAAATCAATTAATCCTTTTCGCAATGAACTACAACTTGCATTGTTTGATCTTTCTACAGTCTTTGTGATATTGCCAACTAAAATTTGTTTGAGCCCAAAAAAAGCATAACAGAAAAGGGATATCTCAAAAGTATGAGTAACCACTACCAGATCTTAGAGATCCACAAAACAAACAAAAGAGAAGTACATGATGACATTGCAAGATAACGATGTAATTAATATTTACATACAAAGATAAACTAATACCAACTTGCATTGCACCCTCTTTTGATGTCATCACCCCATCAGAAATGCAACAATGAAATAATTCCAAACTTATATACATCTCATTTCTGTACGTCAATTTTTAGGTAGAAAAAAGAGGAAAAAAGAAGCATCACTATGCACGCTTGCAAGAATGCATGTACATGAACTACGCCATGATCGATGATTCGATGGAGTAGAAGCCGCCATTAATGGTGGTTGTCGGCGGTCGGCGGAGGCGAGGAGGAAGAAGAAGAGGGGGAGGAGGAGGAGGAGGAGGTGGCGACGGCGGCGAGCTTCTGGAGGTTGAGCTTGACAACGGTGTCGGTGAACATGCGGGTGTCCTCCTCGGTGTTGCCCTCGGGGACGTCGACGACGTAGGACTCGACGACGACGCAGTAGGGGCGCACTTCCGGCTGGAACTCGGTGACGGAGGTGACGGAGCGATAGTTGCGGAGGCGGTGGTCGCCGCCGACGACGCGGAAGCTGAGCAGGTGGCGGTCGTCGTCGAGGATCTCCAGCCGCTCGGTGCTGGTGGACGCCGGGAGCCCCGACACGACGGTGACCTCCCGGACGCTCCCCACCGTGGCGCCGTCCCCGGCAGCGAGCTCGCACGACTTGATGAAGTGCTTGTACCGCTGCGGGTTGGCGAACCCTCGCACGATGGGCCACACGGCGGTGAGCGGCGCGTCGACGCGCTGCGTCACCAGCGACGTGCACGTCCCCCGCGCGCGGCCTGGGAAGGTGTGGTGCGCGCGCACCACGGCCTCCAGCTCCCGCCGCTCAGCCTCCGTCACCCCCTCCCGCAGCGCGCTCTCCATGTGAGGCTCCATGGCCATGCGCGTCTCTACTCGTTGACTTCGGCGGCGGCGGCGGCGCCGGAGTCGGAGGAGGAGATGATGATTGCTACTGTTACTAGATGAGTGATGAGGCGACTCGCCTTTTATGGTTGGGTTCTTGGGTTGGTTGGTGCCGGCGGCTTGGTGGTTTTTTTTTCAATTTAATCGACTATTATATGTATTTGTGGGCATGATGATAAATATCAAAGTGAGATAATATTGATGATTTCTTTATTTTTTATAATAGAAAGAATTTTGTCTAAACAAAAGAAATACACATGATCTTGGATAATAGTATCTGATCATATATATGTATATTTCAATAATTAGGAGGATTTCAATGCAGGATAAAAAACATCTCTCTGTAGCACCCGTGCTAAGTATTCTATAGTTTGGGGATTATCAGGTTTATTGATGAGCATCTCCAATAGATGCCCAAAAGTTAGTCCTTAAAAAACTTAGATTGGATCATTAAAAAATTTAGGTTCAAAAAGCTTTTTTAGGCCTAAAAATTAGATTCAAAAATTAGTTTATTGGTCACGTAGGATAGATGTGTCCAGTGTTTACTTGTAATGTTTTTTTTAACCATACCGTGTCCCTGCACGAACACCGATTGTGAGGATCCTCGTTGACGCCACCGCTTCTTGGTGCTAGAGAATACGTCACCGGCCATAGTGTCCTCGGTGGAAGATTTTGTCGCCAGCCTGTGGTGAAACGGAATGCCATGTTGATCCCCTAATCAAATATGTCATCAATCACGGCTGGTGGAGAGACAGACCAATGATGGCTTGCGGCGTTGTGCGAATCAAGTGACTGTGGCAGACGGTGTAAAAAAAATCGGCGCAGGCGGAAGGCGTCAGAAGGAAGAAAAGGTACGAGTAAAGAATCCTACGCGCAAGCGGTGAAATTTTCTCGTAAGAGCAGTGACTGGGGACGTTAATAAGTTTTCCATATCTGGCTCACTTTTGAGTTAGGATAGTCATGGGGAATTTTTAAAGGTAGGATTTTGATTTATGTTGAAGGCATTTTTTTAACATAAATCCAAAAATTTAATTTTTAGGACCTTTTTAACCTCTCTTGGAGATGCTAATGATGTTATTATTGTTGTAATCAAAGGCTTGGTACCCATTAATGTAACCTCTACGATCACTCAAAAAAGTTATCTAAGACTATTAGAAGTTGACTATACTACAATTGTCGCGCGGTTAACTTTTATCATAGCTAATTTAGCTAAATATTGGTTAGGAAGCAATTGTACGATACATAGGTCTGACAACTAGTCGAACATAATTTTGGCACACTTATATTTTGACATGACAAACTTAGCTGTGAACATGACCTAAATTGACAAAAAGTGGCAAAATTTGTTGAGGTTGGAAATAAGGTGGGCAAGTTTTTCTTTTTTTTGGCTTTTTGATGGAGATGCATTGCACATTTGCACGGGTTGGAACTTGGGAAGGAGGAAAGTCAACAGATTTCACGGAGTCCAACGAATCATTGCACATACATATGCATGTGACAGGTAGAGAGGAAGCCTTTTTAACACTGGAATATTAATCTTCGAAGCATGATGCAAGATCTTTGACCGTGTGATTGTTAATTGATCTATCTTTACTCCATTCAATTTGATAAATACTCCATCATAGTTAATCTTGACCAAGCAGGGGTATGCACCACTTAGGTGATATATAACTATACTAACTTACATATATACTCCTTCCATCAGAAGATGTTTATAAAATAAATGATTTAAAAAACGCAATGATAAGATATGGATATTGGAGATGGCGTTGGTTAGTATCCTAAGTGACAAAGAAAAATGAAATAGCAACGAGACTATATTACTACCTCCGTAATCCGTAATTAAGTATGTAACATTGTTAGGCTTTATTTAGTCTTTAGCGTGTAACTTTAATTATTATTTTTTATTAAAATATAATAATAACATATATTAAAGTTATATTATTATAAAAATACTTATAAAGAAAAAAATTCTAGCCATATTTTTTTTATGTTTTTAAGTTAAATATTTTGAGATCTATTGGTGGTTAAAGTTTTAAAAATTTAACCGAATAAAAAATTAAAAATTTAACCGAATAAAAACAACAGTGTCACGTATCTAAATACAAAAGGGAGTACTTATGATTGTATTTGATCCATCTTTTAACGTATAAAACTTATGTTATTTTCATCTTTTAACGTATAAAACTTATGTTATTTTTCTTTCTTTTTCTCTACGCTAACAGGGGATATACCCCATACATTATATTTTCTTTTGCGAAACACAATACAAATACAAGCGCTCATATACATGTGCGTACTCACCCCTATATATGTATACGCACACTCTACTTCTGTAAGTACCATCGAAAAATTGGATTAATATATCTTAATATTAACGAAATCACCATAAATATATCGTTGTATCAAGCACCCATATTATATCTAGGGCTTAAAAGTTAGATAAGTAGATTTTATTACATAAAACCTAGCTAGCTGAGATACGCTCAGTCAGTGACGATGCTACCGTCCGGTGACCCCGTACGACGGCATATGCTTGTCGGTGAATGTGCACAAAAATTTCAATGTTATTGTTTGAACTGAAATAGAAATTTTCATACTAAATACTCAGCGCTGTTAAATCTGTATGGGCTCTTAAAATTTTTTGGCTCCGCAACTACGCTCAGTTCGCCCGGCCATAGCCAAGCATCGGAACTGCTGGTTCATGTATGCGTAGAATGTTTATACATTGATTATATAATTGATTAATTATATAGTGCGCAGCACACTGAGCGTAACTACATTTGTTATTGGCATTGGCACCGCGAAGTGCGACTGATAAACAGCAGATTAAACAAAGCATAAGATGAACATCATGTGATGACGTAAGTGAGCGTGAATAGTGATAATGGCCAGGCGAAAATAGATTTGGCTGATCGCTGAACAACTACGTACTCATGTTTCTGAGTAGTTACTCCCTCCGTCCATAAAACACTGCAGGTTTAACAGTCAAAAATAGATTAAATAGATGATCAGAATACTACTATACTCTTTATTAATATAAAGGAAAAAGAGAAGCAGAAAGAAATACTATTGGATCGATGAAGAAAATGGCAAAGTAGTATTAAAGAAATATAGTGAATCCAACTTAAAAATACGGTTTTTTAGACAAATTTTTAAACTAAAATTACAGTTTTTTATGAACAAATCTGGGAGTAGCTCTCATGTCTGCTTGATGGCTTATCAGCCGTAACCAAAAATTAAATTTGGAAGCTTAGTACGTGCTCCATCCCAAAATATAAAATTTCTAGAGGATGACACAACTATTAAGAATATGTGGAATTAAATAAAGTATGATTGTAATTGGTTAAGACGAGAAAGTAGGTGTAGAAATTAAATTGGAGGATGGGTGATTGCTTAAGACGAGGGAGTAGGTGGAGAAATTAAATAGGTGATAGGTGATTGCTTAACGAGGGAGTTATTGGAGAAGTTGCTATATTTGGGACAAATTTTAAATGCTAAAAATTACTATATTTTAGGACGAAGTAAGTATTAGAGTTGGTTTTGTCACTAAAAAACCAATTTTCATAGGCACTATTTTACACTACACAGACGGTTCGTAAGGACAATAACCTGTGTAGTACATCAAGGGTGGACACGTCAAAGACCGTCTGCGGAAAGTTTTTCCAGTGACTGTCACATTAAGCCGACCACCTCTAAAAATACATACTTTTTTTATAGATAATACAAATATAAAAGTTTTTATAGACTTAAATTTTTAGCCATTAATAATATAGACGTAAAAGTTTTACCTACAAATTATCAATATTTTATATCGGCAATAATTATATAGGGTTATTCATCGGATCTAAACTCGATGGATTCGAAAGAACACACGGGATTTATGCTGGTTCAGGCCCTCGATGTGAGGTAATACCCTACTTTCAGTTGTGGTGTATTACTTTTGTGGTATGTGGAATCATCTGCCCTAAGGGGCTCCCTACCTCTACTTATATATTGGAGAGATGAGGGTTACAGGATAGGAAACCCAGTCGCATGCGACTAAAAGTTTTTCTTATCAGTACATAGAATATCCGGTTAGGACTATATCCCTTTTCTTGTCATGCAAGATAATATGAAATCGAGTCATACTCTCTTCAATTATAGGGACCGGCCCACCCTCTGTCCAATTGGCTGTAATTGTCTTCCTTGAGGTACCCGGAGCCCATGGCCTCCACAGTAGCTCTTGAGAACATCATAGTTGAGTCACAGCTGATGCCGAGTGCTCATCCTCTATGGTGAAGAATTTCCGAGTGCATTACTCCCGAGTACTCATTGTCCGAGTGCTTTTTCTCCCAAGTCCTACTTAATGTTAGCTGGCAACGAGGCTATGAAGAGCTTCATGGAATTAGATAAATAGTGTGCACCGAATAGGCACACCTATTAGGTGTAGCCTCCGATTTTATGCTTAATTGAGAAACAATTAAACATAAAGTCAAAGATCTTTAACCTTGAAATTTTTCCCGAGTGATATATTTCTCAGAAATTAGACTCTTCAGTCAAACATTGACCGGAATTTTACTCATGGCAATTTGGCTAAGCATTTAAGCCGTGTATCACTATGGACCAAGCCTAATGCGTGATGAGGTGTACTTGAGAGATAGCTGTATCCCTAATTTTAATGGAGACAAGCTATTGATCCTTATAAGGATATATCTTCAATACCTGAAAATAATCAAAATACCCGAATATATACACTCGGCTATAGGCTTAGCATGAAGCGTATCTGATTATTTAATCGGTTCTTGTAAAATAGTACCTGCATTGCGATTTTAACGGGACCAGCGGGCGACCCAATAGCGCATGCTATTTAAGAACTCATATCTTTAGCCTACTACCGAATAAGCCAGCGCAAACCGACATACCCAGCGCAGCACACAAAATTGGCATCTTTCGCATGTCTGAATAATGTCATTGTTATCGGTAACCGCAGTCGGCCAAAGGAATCCTTGTCTGCAAGCCTTTCCAACTTACGTTCTGGATGCAGCATGGTTGCCCCAGATATCCAAGTGGGTAGATTACAGGATCTTCTTGCCCTTCTCAGGTGTGACGTAGTGCATGAGAACTCTAGATGCGTGTTGGCAAAATAGGTCTTCTCTGACTATGATTAAGTTTTTGCTCTGTCGCTTGACTTACTCAGCTTCGTTGCGATCTTTAGAAAGTTCGTCTTCCAATAGGAATCGAATGATTGGGGTCTTCCAGTCTTGAAAAATAATGAGCACATCGGTAGGTTCTGGGTTTGGTGCTACCTCCGACTGAAAGCTCCAGTAGTGGCTTCTTTCCCTATTTTTATCAAATAGGTACCCGAATGCTGCGCTAGCGCAAGATTCGGTTGGTGACCCTGTTGGGGCATACCCAACCTGGCAAAATGGTAACCGAATAAGGTACCTGAACCTTACATTAGAATAGGATTCGGCAAGCGACCTTCATGGGGTGTACCCTACCTAGCAAAGTTGTAACCAAATAAGGTACCGAACCTCACAATAGCATAATATTCGGTTGGCGACCCTTATGGGGCATACCCTATCCAGCAGTGTGGTACCCGAGCCCCGACTAGTGCCGGAGGTCGGTTATTAGCCCCCATAGGGCAAGGTAAAGGTGAAATCCATGTCCCGACTGGCGCAAAGTACTTGGTCAGTAGCCCTCATATAGCTTTTCGAGTGATTCTTGAAGCGTCGCACTCCAAGTGCATCATGGCAGACTGGTCCAGCCCCCGAGCATAGGAGATAGGCTCGTAGCCATGAGTTCTTGTTACGCATATCTGGAACTGGGCCCTGCATTATAAACATATTGGATGAGTAGCATATGATGTATAAAATAATCACCCGAAGAAAATCTAAATATTTTACAATGTATGTAAATATGTGTTTCTCCTCTTATTGATTTTAATTTCTCCGAGAAGTTAACCCCTTATGTTTAAATACTCTGCCCGACTAGTCGTATCCCCTGAGCGTCGGGAGTCGGCTTGTGGCTCTTTCCCAAACACGCGTTTTAGGTGACTTGACTTCGCCTTTCATGGAGCAAAGCTTTACGGATCGGAATTTATACTACTCGAGTACTTCTACAATCATTAAGAGAAAAAACAGAGAATGCACAGCTTAGTAGGTGTAAGCGGCTGTGACATTAGCAAGGCCGAGTGAGGAATTGACGATCTCATCCCCATAAATCCTATCCCGACTGATGCTAAGCCATATCCGAGTCAAACCATAGGGAAGTGAGTTGCCTCCTGGCCCATTTAGATAAGAATATCATATAAAGAATAAAATATTTATTAGAAGGCGACTTAGCTGTTCAGTATTGCATAAGTTGAGAGTGGGGATACCATCCTTGCATTTGAGATTTTGAGTCCCAAGCATGTCACTTGTCATTTGATAATCTTTGCTTCTAGGAGGTCGAGGATGGTTGCGATCGACTGCCGCAATAAGGCCCTTAGATTTCCGCTTGTGGTTCCCAGACTTGGATAGGGCCGCGTCGTCTGTCTCCCGTCGCTCCTTCTGTTGAGGCTGGTCGTTGAGTGCCTCGGCCACTGCGTCGGCTGAATCAATATATTTATTGGCCATATCGAAGAGAGATTTGACGGAGTCGGGCGGCTTCCAAGTGAACTTGGCAATGAACGGCGCGTCTTTGACTCCCTTGCGGAAGGCGGTGATGACAGCCTCGTCCTTGATTTTGGGGATTGAATTCCTCTTCTCGGAAAAGTGCTTGATAAAGTCCCAGAGAGACTCATTTTTCTCTTATGACACTGGTATAGATCATACTCGGATGCTGGCCTTTGGTATGTCGCTTGGAAATTGGCCACGAAGCGCTCACGGAGCTCCCCCCAGGAGCCAATAGACCGCCTGGGAAGCCCATCAACCACGTCCGTTCCGAGTCAGCTAGGGCGACTGGGAAGTAATTTGCCATGGCCTTATGGTCGTCTCCAGCTGCTCGGATCTCCAAGGTATACACTATAAGCCACGTTTCTGGGTTGGTCCTGTCGTCGTACTTCTCTATACCAGTCGGCTTGAAGCCAGATGGCCAGTCGACTTGTTGTAGCTCATAGGTGAACGCCGGTACTCCTTCATCTGAGTAGGGGCTTGGACTCCGAGTGCGGTGATGAAACCGCTCGTGGTGGAGACTGAAGCATTCGTGTTCGTCTTCAAGTCGGTGACGTTCATCTTCCTTGCATTCTCGGCGTCGAGCGTTGATGTCGTGGCGGAGATCTCGCTGTAGTCATCCTCGTGCATCTTGGTTGTCGCGGCGGTCATCATCATGGTGCCGCCGTTGGTCATTATTCGGATTGCCGAGTGACGTATGTCGTGACTCCGAGTAATGCTGACCAGAGCCAACTGCTCAGCGCCATGCTGAAGCAGATGAAACCGCCGTGTTAGAGGCCGTCTTGTTTGATGGTATGAGAGTGTCTCCAGATTGTTGTCGCTACTGGCATGCTGCAGCGGTGATCATTGTTTTGATCCTTACGATGGTCAGGGTGGCCATGTGGTCGGGCCCAAACTGTAAGGTGTACAACAATGTGGCAGCAGCCACGACGTTCTGTTGTGGGGCCACGAAGACGTCGTGGTCGCCTACTCGGGTTTGGAGGATTTCTTGTTGAGCAGTACGTCCAGCCTTGCGCAAGTTGTCATTGCGAGCGTCGCACTCGGCTTGCAGGCGTCATGTGTCCTGCTCCTGTTGCTCATGCAGTCGGCGAGCCTCCTGGTCCCGTAATCGGCGTGCATCTTGTGTTGGAGTTGATCCCTTTGACGCCATGAAGACCTCACGTGGTGGAGAAAAGCTTCTCGAGCTGCTGTCCGACTGGGAGTCGAATTCGGAGTAGTTTAGCGGTGTGATGATGACCCCAACCTCCCTGGACCTGATCTCGAGCGGCTCAGGGTCGTATCCGAGTCGAATTCTAGAGGATTGAGTCTGCCGCATCAGATTAGAATTAAAGATTGGTGTGGCGTTGTCGAGTCCGAGTGGGAAATTGACGATCTCGTCTCCCCTAGACCCTATCTTAATCGGCTCGGAACCAAATCTGAGTCAAATATCAGGAAAGAGAGTTGTCCCAGAACTCTTAGATCTTGGGTGTTGCCAAAGCAGGATGTTGAAAACTGCTGCGGCGTTGAGTAGGCCAACTGGAGCTGAGTTGGCTTGGTCCCTGACTGATTGGGTTGAAACCGAGTCGGACAAGGTGAGATTGCCGAGATTGTTGGCGATGAAATCGAGGCTTCTGAATCTGATGGCTTGTCCGGGCGAGAAGTTGATGCCGTCGATTCCTATGGTTGGATCCGTCGGGCTCGATGACGATGATCTCGATGAAGCCCCTACCTGACGCGCCAACTGTCGATGTTTTATATCGACAATAATTATATAGAGCTATTCGTCGGACCTAAACTCGATGGATTAAAAATGACACACGGGATTTATACTGATTCAGGCCTTTGATGTGAGGTAATAACCTATTTCCAGTTGTGGTGTATTGCTTTTATGGTATGTGGAATCATCTGCCCCAAGGGGCTCCCTACCTCTCCTTATGTATTGGAGAGATGAGGGTTACAGGGTAGGAAACCCAGTCGGATGCGACCAATGGCTTTCCTTACCAGTACATAGAGTATCCAGCTAGGACTATATCCCTTTACTTGTCATGCAAGGTAATATAAAGCTGAGTCATACTCTATCTTTAATTGTAGGGACTAACCTACCCTCTATCCGAGTGGCCGTAATTGCCTTCCTTGAGGTACCCGGGGCCATGGCCTCCACACAAATTCGATTCATTTACTTTTATACGGCTTATCTGCTATGTCTCAGCTATCAGAGTAAACTATGCAGGCTCCTTTTACATGTCATGGAGGCAGAGATCCATTTGCTGCCCAGCAAGAGTTCGTTTGTTTTCTCTTTCCATAAAATCCTGGCCCGTTTGTGTCATGGGCTTGGACTTTGTTCAATTTCCGGCCAACGTGGATAGTTTTGGATTGAGAATTGAGATCCATATCAAAATGAGACCCGTGGTGTTATATTTTCTCCCCTAAATTATGCTAGGGCAAGCTCCTGCTACCTGATTAGTAGGGGCTTAGCTACTCTTGTGCCTGATGGTTACGGCATCCCATGAGACATATCACGTAGTGCATCGCGACAACGCTGAGGACGTCGGCCGCTACCACTAGCCTAGCAAAGGCCAGCGAGCGCGCGCACGCCATGGTGGCGCAGTGACGGTACCACCATGTGAACATGGCGACGCCGCCTGCCGTCGGCGCCGTGCCCTAGGTGAAGCACATGAGCACCTGCAGTTCGTATGTACATATATAGACAATCAACCTGGATAAAGAGCGACTTGCTATTGATCAATTGCCTGAAAAAAATCTAATCCACCAGTTAATTCTTTGAATGGCTAGGATTATATCGAGATTCGTGCTGAACAGTACCTCTGTCTCCATCGCTCTCTTCTCCCCACGAGCGGCGCTCGGCAGATCGAGATCGCCTCCGCTACCGCCACTACCATGTCCCAATGAGCCGCCCACCCGGCTCACCGGCTCACCGGCGCCAGAAGCTGCCAATGGTGCTGGAAAGCCCCCATTCCAACCTGCCTCCTTTCTCCCCCTCTGTTCTCCTCCTTCCCAATCCATGCCCCCATCGCCCCACCTTCTAACTACTACAGATATAATGCCCCCGTCTCCGACGCCGGCCCACCGTCCTCCTTTGTCCCCTTGGCTTCAACGTTGCCGCCAGCGCCTTGCCGCCTACCTATCTCCACCACCCTGGCCATCCCTCTAAAGCCGCCCTCCTTGCCCCTACCCTCCTCCCACTGCCTCCAACCCCAAAACCCTAATCCGTAGGTTCTCTATCGGAGTTTGGGGGTCACCATTGTCACACCCTAAAAATTTCCCTAATTTAAAAATTATTTTGGGAAAATGGAAATACAAGACATCACTAAAAAGAGTTTGTGAAAGCGTTTGAATAAAATTCTAAATTTCCAGTATTAAAAATTTTGGAATTAAAATCTATTTAATGCTTGGATGCCTTTGTATTCCATGGGGTTGGTTGGAATATTTCAGAGAGTTTATTAAACCATGGGGAATTGAGAGTTTTTGCTTCCGGTAAATTTCCCATGGTTTAATAAACTCTCTGAAATTTTCTCGGATTTTTCGGAGCTCCACAATTAATTTTAACAGTGCAAAGACCATTTCAGTAATTAATTAAATAAAAAAATCCTTTTCTTTTCCCTTTTTCGGCTCGTTCCTGCTTTAATCCTTTTGTATCTCTCTATTCAACTCGAACTCGAGTTCCCCTCCTCTCCAAACACCTGGGTGTTGTTCCTGAATCCTTGATTTCCTCGAAATGTCCAATTTCGAAAAATCTCCTCGAAATCCAAAACCCCAAATATCTGAAATCTCTTAATTCCCTGAAATCCATTTCCTTTTAAAATAAATCTTTTATATTTCCTTGAAATCTAGTTTTCGTTGAAATAAATCCAAATCCCCGGATATTCCAAATGTTTCCATAGAATTTCCGATCTCGATAAATATCCTCATTTGTCCGATCCCCAAAAACATTCCAAACATTCGAAATATTCTAAAATTCCCGATACTCCAGTATTCTGATTCCCACAAAATATTCTCCATTTTCCGACCCTCAAAATATTCTAATATTTTGAGTGTTCGAATATTCCCTATATTCTCTAAAAACCCTAAATATCCCCCAAAATATTCCAATTCCAAAAATATTCCAATATTATGTTCCTGAAATATTCTAATATTTCGAAATGTTTCAATAACCTTGATTTTCTAAACTTTCCTAAAATTCCAATTTTCCCAAGTTTGGAGAATTCCCAGAAAACCCCTCTTGCTTTCTTTTCTTTTCTCATTTTCCTTTTCCCCTCCTTTTTCTTTTGCTTTTTGCTTTTTTTCTTCTTCCTTCTTTCTTCTTCCACCGGCTCTCTCTCTCCCCTTTGGTCTACCCGGCTCGGCCTCTGGCTTGTGCCTCCCTCCCTCCTCGGCCTTGACCTCGGCTCGCTCCTTGCCGCCTATGCCTCGGCCCAACCTGGCCCGCGCTGCTACCTGTGCCTCCCGCGCAACCGCCACCACCTAAATCGGCTCTGCACTGCCAAAATCGTCACCGTCATCTCATCCCCTCCCCTCTATAAAAACCACCACGCCGCCTCCTCTCTCCCTCTTTGGAAGCCCTAGGCCGTCCCATCCCAAGCTGCCGCCGCTCTGTCTCACCTCGCGCCGCTCCAGCCACCTCACGCCACCACCACTCGGCTTCTCTTCGTTGGTCGTCGCCATCATCATCTTCGGTCCGCTGCCCACCACAGGTGAGCACCGCCCTCGGCGCCTCTGTTTTCCCACAACCAGCCCTCCATCTTGCCTTCGCTGAGCGCCATCGTCGATCATCGTCGTCCCGGCATCATCTTCTCGTCGCCAATGCCGTTACCGTCGCCCGGTGTTGTCGTCCCTGTCCTGGCGCCGTTCGCCACCATCCCCTCCGCCGCTGGTGCTCCGCCCCCTCTCCTCGCCGTTGCATCAGCGAACAGTCATCGCCATCGAACACCTGCCTTGCCGCGCCATGGGCGCGGGCACGCGTGCATCACCCCGGCCGCGTGCCACTGACAGAGGGCCCCACCGACACCTCCTCCCCTGTGACACTGCCATGTGGACCCTACGTGCAGAAACCGAAACTCCTTCAACCGTCGGATCAACCTGATTCTATCTGAGCCGCTCGATCTCCATCAAAATCCCAAAACAATCCTAGTCGTCCATCTCAGGCTGATTAGGTCTCAACCATCGGATTCCTTCGATCAACCCAGAGCTGTTGGATCCCCTTAATCTACCCAATCCGAGCCACGTCAGCCCTAGTGGCTGAGTCAGCTGCGTGTATATATACATGAATATGTATGTATATATAGACATATATGTATATGTATGTATACATATATACATAATATACATATGTAACCTTCAACCATATGCTTAATGTGGAATCAATCATATGCCTAATGTGGAATTAAGGTGAAACAAAGAATATATCATCTCTAGAGTGATAATGAAGATTCTCACAGAAAGAAGACTTGACAAACTTTCAGCAGAAAAGTGATACATATCTACAGAGTGCCAAATAAAGGTATAGGTGGCCAAACGGGCCTCCTAGGCCGGCACGGCACAACTCGCTCCATGCCGGCCCACGTGCTGAGGCCTCGGCCCTAAAAGTGCATCTAGCCCCAAAGTGGGTTTTAGTGGATTAATGATAAAGTGGTTAAAGGACTAATGAGTTTATCAAGAATTATGCAGAGATTAGTCCCAGGTTGCTTGCTGTGGTGCATGGAGACCCCTACAAAAACATGACGCAAAACAGCGAAGCGACTCAGAGTTTATTTTAAATTCTTTTGAATTTTCTTTTGAGTCGTAGGAAAGCCGTACTATCAAGAGGGGTTGCAAACAGTGTTCCAAGACCACTCAAGTACTTAAGATCCAAATAGTTGAGAGTCCATTTTGGCACAACACATATATTTGGGTTGGGCTAGTTTCAATGTCAGGGTTGGAGATTTCTACCCCTGGGGTCATAGGCTCCGACCAACCTTTTCAGCCAGAGACTAAGTATTTGCCGGAGGTTCCTACCCCTGCGGTTGGAACCTCCTGGCCAAAATCTGTGAGTAACGGCTAAGTGATGTATGCCAATGTCTATAAAGCCCAAACCTTGTTTCTAACCGTTGCTGGGCTATTCCACTCCTATTCCACTGTCTCCTAGCCTCTCCTAAGATCTTTTGAGCTCACCCAACTAGTTCTAGTGCCACCTTTGTGATTCTTGTGAGGATTTATTGGGGAATTGAGCGATTTTTGCTGAGAGAAGGATAGGAGGATCTTGTGCACTTGAGGAGGACGTGGATCAGTTGCTTGGAGCTTATTTTTTTTGGAGGAAAACCTCCTAAACGGTTAGGTGTCGCCCGTGAGCTTTCTAAAGTCGTGGATTGTCCCGGGAAGAGTTTGTGAAGGTTAACCTCACCTCCGTAAGGAAAAGAGGTAAATTTGAGTGGATACCAAGTTGATCTTCGTGGTTGCTTGGTGACACAAGGGGTCAATCAAGACCTGGCTCCTCGGAGCTCCTCAGCGGAGACGTAGGATCTTTGTGATCCGAACTTCGAGAAAAAATCTTTGTGTCTCATTTTGTGCTTGCTCGTTATTGCATTATGTTGTCTTTATACTTGCCTGCATCCATTTTCTACCTTGTTGTTTGTTCTAGACTTGATCCCTGTCTTTTTATCCACTATTGAAGTGTCTTGGTAGAGTCAGAACACCAGGGTCGGAAACTCCAGTGTTCTAGGCCAGAACCTCCGGCCAGCCCTCTCGGCCAGGCGGAGAGAGCCGGTCGGAGCTTCCTACCCCTAGAGTTGGAGGTTTCTACCAGAATTTTATCATTGCACTTTGGAGAATTTTCAGGAACGCCTATTCACCCCCCCCTCTAGGCGACATCAACAGGCTTTCAAGCCCAGGCATGGCCCATGAAGGTGTCGGGCCGTGCCGTGCTGACACGGGCCCGAATCGACACATGGGCCGGCCGCCGACCCATTAGCACGTTTGGCCCATAAAGTTTAAAAATGTGAGGCGGGAAAAAAAGAGCAAAAAATAGAAAATTGAAGGAAAAATATTAGGGAAAATTAGAAAAATAGTGAAAAAAATTAGAAAAATAAGAAAAAATAGGGGAAAATAGAAAAATTATGAAAAAAATGATGGGCTGACCGGGCCGTGCCCGTGCTTTGGTCGTGCCGTGCTGGGCCGGCCCATAGGCTGAGATGCCAGCCCAAGCACGGCACGGCCCACAGGCTTTTGTGCCCGGGCCGGCCCGACATGGTACTGTATCACCGTGCCTAGGCCGACCCGTTAAGGCACGGCCCATCTGGCCATACCTAAATAAAGGACGCATGTGAACAAGAAAGAAGGGCAACTTCCTGGTGCGGGTGTGCTCGTGAAGCCACAATGTTGTAAAGATAAGAACGAAGCTTGGACGAGCCTCCCTCTTTGGCCTCTATAAATGGAGGAGTCTGTCTAGCGGTGAAGACACAAGAAGAAAGAGCCTCCAGCCAAAGTTTCAGACACCACTCTCTAGTCTTAGTAGTAGTGTGTTAAGAGTCTACCTTGCAAGTATATTGAAGCAAGAAGTGTAATATACCCAAGTGTAAGGTAAGCAAGTTAAGCCTATTTGTATTATCCCTCGGGGTTCCCAAAGGAAAAATCATTTGTAAGCTTATTTGTTTTAGTATGAAGTAATTTATTTAAGAACCCCTGTCTATTTGTTCTAGACGAGTGTTTAAGCTAGGGACCCCATAGAAGAAAGCTCTTCAGTAGTTCTCGTTCATAGCCTGCCTCCTATAGTCATTAGGAGAACCCTTATCCATAGAGAAGTGTTCCCTTCGAGTGGAATTGCCTAGGGAGATAAACCCTTAGCGAGAATGAATATGACTAGGGATATTTGAGGGAGTTGCTTCTAAAACAAATAAGTGATAAATATGATGAATACCGAGTAGGATTTTAAAGCATCTTGAACCAAACAACGGCTGCCTTGGTTTGGTTTCGCCAACCAACGAAGATCCTGAATATTAAAAATCTTGTGAACAGTAACTTCGAACAGTAACAATGAATAGTAAACCAAGTCTAAGAGTTGGTACCAGAGCCTGGTCACCATTGAAAAACTAAAATATTTAAATCTAGAAGCTAATATTGGAAAGATAATAAATATAAAAGATAATATCAATCTAAGGTGTAGATTGAACCATACTGAATACCATAGTTGGCGCTCTAATAATAGTTAGCTAAATTTAATTGTTGATTTGGTGTAAAATTTCTATATAAATTGAGGTAAAAAGCATGACGATTTGGAGCAAAAATTTGAAGGGTTATATAAAGAACAGAAGCAAGTTGAAGAACAATGTTCTCTATTTAATAATAAATTAAACTCTGCATTAAAATTACTAGAAGAATTTAAGACAAGGCAAAATAAAATTACGCAAAACAACGATTACATCAAGGAAGACTTTGTTCCCCTGAATAAGAAGGTAGATGTCTTATTAAATTCAAATAAGTTACTAGTTAAAAAGAGTATCACATAAGATCTAAAATATCTAGATCAAGAATTAGATGAAATTAAGAAGTTAGTTGCAGAAGTAAAAGCTTTAGTACTTTCTAGCCAAGGTGGCAAAGAAATAGTCTTGGCTTTATCAGGTATAGTTACCTCCTCACAAGCTATAAACTCAGAAAAATGAACCTATTTAGTAGTCTCTTCATAAAAATAGTAAGTAGAGATGATAAATTTTTAAGTAATAACATAAGCAAAAGGGTAAATATGAGAAAATTGATGACTTGGAAGATGTTGCAGAACTGGACAAACAACTCGAAAGATATCAACAAGACACTTTAAGGGCAATAAAATCTCAACAGATATATTGTATGGGATTTTTTGAGAATAAGAATGGGTTTATATAGAATAGATAAAGAAGTAGAATTGAGTGTTTTGACAAAACCAGTCGAGTTAAAAATTGTAGCCAAGGAGTTTGAAAATGGATTAAAATATGCAGGATGTAAGTACACTCACCAAGATGTGTACATAATAGGAATCAAAGGTATGACAAGAAAGAAATTAGGAGCGAAAATGCTAATAACCTTATTAGATAGAAGATGAGACACAATAAATAAAGCAACATTAGGCTTTTTAGAAGGTGATATGAATAAGAATAGGTTAATAACCTATATAGCCTCAGATTTAATGATGCCTGTAAAAGAATTCATTGATAAAATGACAGTAAAAAAATTCATAGATAAAATGAGTTTTGGTTTTCAAACAAAGCGATACGAAGAATTTAAGAGGATAAATTTGTTAATAAGTATAGAATTTGTTAATAAGGGGATAAATGGCCTAAAATAAGAGATAAAGAGTTTTATTTTTTATAGAGAATTGTCTAGGTTAAAGAAACTAAAAAAGAATAAAAACATGGTTATAGAAACCCTAAAAACCCAAAAAAGTAAAGTAGAAAAAATAAAGCATAAAGAAAGGGTTGAAGATGATAAAGGAAAGCAAAGGTCTCGCAAAGTGAAGAAGAACAATGGGAAGAAAATGAGATGTTGTTTTCAGAAAGTTATCAAGAAGAAGTAAATTTGATAAAAGAAATGGGGAATATAGAAGAAATGGATAATAACTCAGAACAATATAATGACTTTTATAAACTCTTTAGATGATATAAGCATGCGTAATCTTGACAATGCAATGGAAACCATGGAAGTAGACTTAGTAATAGGAAAGAGAAAGAGATATGGTGAAGATTTAGTAAAAAGTGAAGGACAAAGAGAAAGACCAGCTAGGGCAGCAGGAAAATGGCCCCCTATAAAGAGAAAAAAAATATACATATAATTATATCCTTGGACAATATAAGCATTTGGGCACTAAGAGAAGAGATTTTGAGAGACGTGTAAAATTTTAAAATAAAAAAGTGATAGTGCTATATTAAATTTAGCCACGCATGACCCTATTGATTGGCATAATATTATTAGTATTTGGAAAGGATTAATAGTTTAAAAATATATACAAAATCAGCACAGTATAGGAAACAAGATAGAATATATGATAACTTTTTTAGAGAAATTTTTAGGCAAATCTACTAAGGCGCTATGGAAACAATGGGTTGAAAAGAATCCTAATAATTATGAACAACTAAAAAGAGCTGGTATTAATCCACATAACTTTGCAAATGTAATATCCAACATTATTATAGCTGGAGATCCAAAACTAGGGTATACAACCTTACAAAATGAAAGATTAAAGAAAATAGAGAAGTTAACATTGACAAGCTGGAAAGGAATAAAAGAGTTTTCTCAACACTATTTATATAATACAGCAACCGCTAAGCAAGGATATAATAAAGGTATAGTTGAGCGATATTTCAACAAATTGTCTGATCCATTAGGAAGCATGATTTTTGAAGAATATAAAAAAAACCGAAGGAGCTGAAATTAATATTTCTCAAGCGATAACCTTTGTGTTTAAACAATTAAAAAAATATGTACCGGTATACAAGCTCTAAGATCCATAAAATATTTTGACTATAATTTCGGCAACAAGATAGTGCAAATATCATTAACATAGGGGAAGATAGACCTAGGAGTAAAAGAAACAGTAGACCTCAAAATAAAAATAACAATAATATTAGAACAAAGAGAAGATACTTTCTAAGAAGAACAAATAATAGAGCCCCTTTCCTAAAAAAAGAAATATAAGATGATACAATCCTAAGAAAAATTATGATAGAATATGTAGATATTTTATATGCAATTCACTTGACCACTTGAGTAAAACATGGCCAAATAAAGATAAAAAAAAGGTATTCTAGTAAATATGAAGAACAATAGAGAGTTTTAATTATAGACAGTGTAAACAAAAATATATTAGTTTGTGACGATGAAATAAAGGATGATGAATCAATATACTCAATTATAGAAACTGATGAAATTGAAAATATTAATGAAGAGTATGAATCGAGTGATGAAGAGTTAGACTTAATTGATGAACTAGCACGAACAAAAATTGAAATGATGGACAACTAAGTTGTGAACATGACTGGGTTAGAGAAAAGGGTGATTACAATATTAAATATGCCTTTTGTATCTACTATCCAAGCCAAGATAATAAAGTCACCTGTAGTATATGACTAAAACAAACTTGTGCTGAGTGTATAAGAGCAAATAAACAGAAATGGAGGAAGAAGATAGAATTAGAGTCAGATGAGAAGATATTATCTAGCAGAGTACGAGTTTTAAAAAATAGAATAAATAAATTAAAAATAAAGTTAGAAAATTTAAAAAATAATTGTGATAAAAAGGCCTTGCTAGAAAATGTGGTTATACAAAACTCTGAATTTAAAGAAAAATTGTTAGCATTAAAAGACAGTAATACTTCTAAGACAATTTAACTAAAGGATGCCATAACCAATTTTGGAAATAAATATATAGCAAACTTGCCTTTTAAAGAAATTTTAGGAATAAGGATACCAGTTAAAGTGAAGTTATCACCAAAAGTATCATATAAAATATTAGCACTAGTAGATACAAGGTGTACAAAGAATATTATCCATGACAAGTACTTCATAAAATATTCTGAAATAGTCTATACAATTGATGATAATAAGGTAGAATTCTCTACAGAAGAATATAGAAGAATTATTAAAATTAGGAGCAATAAGGAAAGTAGGAGTCCATATAGATCTGCAGCGTTTATACTAAGAAATCATGCTGAAGAAGTTAGAGGAAAATCTAGAATGGTCATTGTCGGAGGATGAAACCTCGACGGCGGGAAGTCAGGGGACCCCCCTTTGAGATTCGGCCAGGGGAGTAGTTCTCAGGCGTAGCCGGCTTCAGGTGTAGCAGAAAGATACGCGAAGAAGACGATGAACCGCACACTCAGAGGAGACACGAGGATTTATACAGGTTCGGGCCGCTCGGAAGCGTAATACCCTACTCCTGTGTGTATGCTATCTGTGGTGGATGAATGTAATATGGTAGTTACAAGGTAAAGCTAGCTCACGGCCGGAGCCGGAGAAGAGGGACAGTGGCTCGAGAATGAGCCTGGGAGCAGAAGACCGGGAAAACTCTGTCCAGTTCGGTCTCCTCCCCTTTGCCTGTGGCTTGGATCCTCCTTTATAGATGAGGGGAGTCCACAACGCCGGATGCACGTGAGAGAGCTAGGTATGATCTGTCTTGTCAAAGTCTTGTCGCCGTCTTGTCTTGCACGTCCGCCTGCTGGCGCCTGCTGCGTCCACGCCGGGTAGGTCGGCTGCGGAGGACGGCTGGAACGTGGAGACGTGATGGCATACGCCTCCAAGTCAAGGGTCTCTGACTCTTCTTGACTTCAGCGCACACTCTTCCCTCAGAAGTCAAAAGGTTTCTGACAGCAGTCGGGTGTCCACGGGGGGCCATTGGGAGACGCCCACACGTGGCAGAGTAGTTGGTCCAGAGCCTGCCGGGGACCGACATGTGGGCCCCGGGCAAGCAGTGAATTGTGCCCGGAGGCAAGGCTCGGGCCCGAGACCAAAGAGGACCCGGGGCCGAGCTGATATATACGATGCCCCGGGGGCGTGCCCGGGGCCGATGGCGATAGTGCCCCGGGCACGAGCCCGGGGCCGTCGGCGGTCGCGCCCCAGGCACGAGCCCGGGGCCGTCAGCGACCGAAGGCGGTAGCGCCCCGGGCACGAGCCCGGGGCCGGTGGAAGGGTGCCCCCCGGGGATCCACGTGGCCGAAGACCCACGCGTCCCCAGGGCATGTGGGACCCCCTGTCCTACTTCGCCGACAGTGGCCCCTGGCCCTGTTGCTCAGCTGGGGTCTGCCCCGGCCAGGAACAGGGCCACGTCTTGAAGAAAGGAGGGGACGCTGGGTCCGCCTGGTTCGTCATGCACTGACGTAGCTTGACGATTTGCTGATTTAGATGCGATACGTACCCGGGACCCGGGCTGGAATCATGGAACGAAGTGTTGAGGAAGGCCGGCGGCAGCGGTCGTGATGGCGAGGCGGCAGCTTGCCGCCCGTACTGTCGCCACCGAGTTCTTCGTAGTGACCGCTGGTCGGAGGCCGCGGCAGCAATGAGGCGCGTCGTCCATTTGGAGGCTGCCACCTAATCCGCCGCCGATGAGTTCTCCCGCGCCCGGCCCGAGATGGAGGCGCGGGAGAAGGAAACACTCTCCGGGAAGAACGCGTCCGGGCCCAAGAGGCTGGGCTCGCGTCCGGGGGTGTGAGTTCGGCGTGCGCGAGGAGTCGCGGTTGTTCGCGAGAAAGTCGCGGTGGTTCGCGAGTGTTCGCGGCAGATCGCGAGGACGTCGCGCGCGTTGCGAGGACGTCGCGGCGTTTCGCGAGGAAGTCTCGGGAGGCCGTGGTCGAGCCCGCTGCGCGGAGCAGGGTTCTTCGACCGCGGCGACCATTTCGTAGAGCTGATGCCTGACGAGAGAGGTTGAGGAAGACGCCGGTTTCCTTCTGACGCCATGCGCGGGCGCCTTCGGGGTCCGGGCCCTGCCATGCCCCCGGGCGCCCTTCTTCTGTCGTCGTCCGGGTCCGGTCCGAAGGAGGCCAGCGACCTCTTCCCGTGCGACGGCGTTTCCGGCCTCGCTCGTGCTTGCGCTCCGGTTTCGTCTGTCTTGTACGAAGAGAGATGTTTGCATATGTATATGGTCATGTTAACTTTTCGTACCTTGGTTTATTGTGTTGTTCGGAGGTCGCTTGTACTCGGGGTCCCGTTCTGGGGACGTCGACGTACTGGGCGCCGTCCGACATCGAGGGCAGCAACTGCGAACAGCCGTTTTAGGGTGTGAGACCCCTGTCCGGGCCCCGGCGCAGCCGCTTGCCCCGGGAGTTCGGCTCCTGCCCATCTTCCGTTCGGTCCGGGGCCCTCCGCCCCCGGAACCTAGGCTGACATGCCAAATAAGCGAAGAATACAAGTTGGAGTGGTACTGAAAGTTGTGATAAGGTTACGTATCTGGGTATTGCGAAGGGGCGGCATGCTTCGAGCACCCAATCCCAGGGACCAGGGGTGTTGTTCTCTCCTCGGACGGCCGAGCATCGGGCCGATCCGCCTTGTGAATCACCGTCGCGCCCAGGTCCCCGGGGGCCCGGGGCCTGGCACCAAAGCTTTTTTAACCGCGGGCGCCGAGCGCGAGACTGCGAATTGGTTGAGGCTCGTCCCTTTCCGTCTTCCGATTCGGGGGTCCTTCGTGCCCCAGGCCCCGTTGGTTAGGGCACAGCGATGCCGCGACGACAGGCTCTACATGATGAACCGCTGAGAGCACTTGCTCGTCCCTTGTCCATTCCATGCCTGCGAGCCTTTGCGTCTATCACCTCTTAGGGGCCTCTTCGCGTATGGCGCGATGGATAGCGAGGAGAAGGAATGCGCGCATAAGGAATCTACCCCCTAGCAGCGGAAAAAACCGAGCCCGAGCCCAACCAGAGCGGGGCACCGCAAGCCGGGCTTAGACGAGTCCGGGGTTTAGCAGATGGTACGGTAAGCTCGCTGGTAAGGAACAAGATGCTTAGGCGCAATACCCAGCCACCGGCAATGGCGCGACCTCGATTATGCCCCCGGGGGAGTTCGCCACGATCGCGACCAAAGAAGGATAAGGCACGAGCCCGGAAACGATAATAAAAGCATTACTTATGGAAAGCGAATGCACATCGGCCCTCGATCAGTGCTGAGGTTTAGAGGCACTTACAGGATGTGTTTTCAGGTAGTATTGTGATGATGCTTACAGGCTTACCGAGCCCGGTTGGGAAGTTCCGATCACCAGGGAGGGGGCCTTCCCCACGGGGGGAAGATTTCATTCCGACCCGTATGAAGAGACGGCGGAGATTTGAACCGCCAACCTGAAGTGATCGGGCCCAAACCTGACGCCAAGGATAGCGCTTGAGGTCTTGCTGGTAACGAGCGACGCGGAGCGGAGCGCCCACTTCGTTCCTCGAGGAAAGTCGAGGTTGTCGAGCTGCGTATTGTCGTGGTTGATGTTCCGCGGTGGTTAAGTAGCGCTGTACTCGAGAGCGACAGAAGGTCTGGCGACAGAACGCCTTCGCCGGTACACCATGGGAAACGAGGTCTCCCTGGCGCCGAGCTTGGTGTGGTATGAACCGTCCCCCAGGACCGCCGGGAAAGGTCTACCTCTACACATAGTGAAACTGTGAGAGCGCTTGGTTCGTTCCCTGTGTCCATTCCCATGCTGTGAACGCAACACATGGAAAACGACGAAAGGAACGAGACCGGGGAGGATATTAAAAACATTGTTTATGTAAGTGTATATACATGGGGCCCAGGCTAAGCGCTGAGTTTCCGGAGAATTCCAGCGCTGGCCCGGGTTTTACCCAACTTACAGGGCGTTTATACAGATGATTTGCGAAGATACTTGTTATGCCTAGGGATGGAGCTCGATATAGCTTCCCTCGTTGAGCCCGAGTCCGTATGTGTTCGGGCCCGGCCCCGGCTAGCGGTATGAAAAGGATATACGTCCGGGACCCGGGGCCCCGGACTGGGATACGGTTTGATATAAGCCGGGTTCGGGGGCCCGGGCTTGAATATGGATGTGAGACGACCTTTCCGGACGCATTCTCGCCGGAGCGGTGCTATCCGGGCTATCGCGCCCTATTCCGGTGTCGCGTTCCTAGGCTTGCACTCGCCTTGGATGCCGCCCTGGTTCGCTCCTCTGTCGGACCGGGGCGCGGATTCGGGGAATCTGAGCCTCGGCTCAAATATGTGCCCGGGACCCAGGGCCCCGGACTGAAATACAACTTGATGTGTATGGTCGACATGAGCCTGGGCACGGAGGCCTGGGCAAGGACATGGACCACGTCGGGACGACTTCCCGACACGCCATGCCGACGGCGATGTTGTCCGGGTACCTCGCGCCTGTGAGGGTCAATTCCGGCGCCGTGTTCCTAGGCACGCATTCCCCTGGGCGAGGGGTGCTCTACGACGAGCCCTGTTGCTGCCTGAAGAATATCATTGGTGCACGCCCAACCATCGACTCGCGCGTCACGGCCTGAGGCCACGGCGCGAGGCGTGGGCATGAGCCCCGCTACCGAGGTAGCGAGACGCTCTCGAGTTCTGGCCTGTCAGGGGCATTGTTTTGGGCTCAGCTTCCCTTTCGATTGTGCGAGCTCTCGACACTGGGAGGATCCCTCAACCGGGAGCGGCTGCCCGGACTCGCTCGACAGGGCGGCGTGCCGGACTATCCACACCGGACCCGGAGGCGCCCGGACTGGGTCGGACGAACCCCCGGACTTGCCACCTAATCCGATGGAGTGCGAGCAGCCGTTCCCTATTGTACCTGGCGCCAGGAGCAAGGGCTCCAACCGAGGCCAGTTACACGCGCTCGGGAGCCAAGCTTCCGACGGGGCGAGGCATGTGCCCGGGAGCGAAAACTGCCAACCGGGCTAAGTACGCAAGTACGCGCCCGGGAGCCGAGCTCCGACCGGGGCGAATTTGCAGTACGCGGCCCGGGAGCCGAGCTCCGACCGGGGCGAGCATGTGCCCGGGAGCTAAGCTCCCACCGGGCTAGGTAATACGCGCCCGGGAGCCGAGCTGCCGACCGGGGCGAAGTTACGCGCCCGGGAGCCGAGCTTTTTAACACGACGGGCGAGCATTGCCGGAGCTAAGCTGCCCACCGGGTATAGGTAAGTACGCGCCGGGAGCCGAGCTCTGACCGGGGCGAAGTACGCGCCCGGGACCGAGCTCCGACCGGGGCGAGCAGGTGTTGCCCGGGGAGCTAAGCTCCCACCGGGGCTTAAGTACGCGCCCGGGAGCCGAGCTCTGACCGGGGCGAAGTACGCGCCCGGAGCCGAGCTCCGACCGGGCGTACATGTGCCCGGGAGCTAAGCTCCCACCGGGGCTACGGTAAGTACGCGCCGGGAGTGGCGAGCTTCTGACGGGGCGATAAAGTACGCGCCCGGGAGCGAGCTCTGACCGGGCGTACATTATGTGCCGGAGCTAAGCTCCCACCGGGCTAGGTAAGTACGCGCCCTGGGTTCCGAAGCTTTCTGACCGGGCGAAGTACTGCTGCGCCCCGGGATATCAAGCCTGAGTCTCGACGGGGCGAGCATTGCCCGGGAGCTCAGGCTCCCACCGGGCTTAAAATACAAGTAACAATGCGCCCGTGAGCCAAGCTCCGACGGGGCGAGCATGTGCCCGGGAGCTAAGCTCCGAAACCGGGTAAGTAAGTACTGTCGCGCCCGGAGCCCAGCAATCTCCGTACTGGGGCGAGCATGTCCCGGGAGCTAAGCTCCCACCGGGCTAAGTACGCAAGTACGCGCCCGGGAGTCCGTGAGCTCTGACCGGGCGGACAAGGGTCCTTAACTGAAAAGCTGATTGACAAGTGCCGTAAGGATATGTACCGTATTAGGACGAGTTCCCCGGGTCCGCCCTTGCCGAGGCCGGTACTGTCGGGTAACTCGTGCCCCGTCGAAGTCGTTCCGGTCGGGAGCAGGACTCGAACCGTCCGCCAAGGGTTCGGATCATCCGAACCGCCTCGGTCGGCTCGGGCCCGCTACTGCTCCTGCCGGAGATAACTATCTTCTTGACGCGCTCGGCCAGCTTTTGGACGGCGCGGCATTCCACCGAGGTCATTGCGAATCCGTCTCGTGGACGGCGCACCACCTCCGGGCTTCGACCGGCTCGAGGCGCTCGGCCAAGCGCTGGACGGCACGACACTTCGTGATGTGTGACGATCCGTGTCGTGGAAGCGCACCACCCACGGCTGCGGCCGGCTTAGACGCTCGGCCGTCCCCTGGACGGCGCGGCACTCCGTGATGTCGTGCCAGTCCGTCTGTGGAGAGGGCACCACTTCTGGCTGTTGCCAGCGGTGGCGGCGCGCGTGCGGCCTTTCGCCGCTTTGCTGCGACCATCGCCTCCGCGGCATCATAGCTCGGGAGCTGCCGTAGTCGCCATGGCGTAGCTCTCGGCTGCCGCCTTCCCTCTGGCGCTTCCTCCTGTTCCGCCGCAGCGCGGAACGGAAGCCTGCCATCTTCTTCAGGACCCTGTCGGGGGCCCCAGGACTTGCGGCAGCGTTCGCGCGCCGCTCGCGCTGCCGCTTCGACCGTGACCCGGGCGTCCTCCTGAACCTGCGTCCGTCCAACCAATCGTGGAGGTCGCCGTGGCCATTGTTGGAGACCCGCGGACGATGGCCTCCTCCATGGAGTGCGTTGGTGTTGGAGGCGCCGGCGTACACCTGAAAAGAAACTCCCCCTACCTGGCGCGCCAGCTGTCGGAGATGAAACTCGACGGCGGAAGTCAGGGGACCCCCTTTGAGATTCGGGCCAGGGGAGTAGTTCTCAGGCGTAGCCGGCTTCAGGTGTAGCAGAAAGATACGCGAAGAAGACGATGAACCGCACACTCAGAGGAGACACACGATTTATTACAGGTTCGGGCCGCTCGGAAGCGTAATACCCTACTCCTGTGTGTATGCTATCTGTGGTGGATGAATGTAATATGGTAGTTACAAGGTAGTAAGCTAGCTCACGGCCGGAGCCGGAGCAAGAGGGACAGTGGCTCGAGAATGAGCCTGGGAGCAGAAGACCGGGAAAACTCTGTCCAGTTCGGTCTCCTCCCCTTTGCCTGTGGCTTGGATCCTCCTTTATAGATGAGGGGAGTCCACAACGCCGGATGCACGTGAGAGAGCTAGGTATGATCTGTCTTGTCAAAGTCTTGTCGCCGTTTGTCTTGCACGTCCGCCTGCTGGCGCCTGCTGCGTCCACGCGGGTAGGTCGGCTGCGGAGGACGGCTTGGAACGTGGAGACGTGATGGCGTACGCTCCAAGTCAAGGGTCTCTGACTCTTCTTGACTTCAGCGCACACTCTTCCCTCAGAAGTCAAAAGGTTTCTGACAGCCAGTCGGGTGTCCACGGGGGGCCATTGGGAGACGCCCACACGTGGCAGAGTAGTTGGTCCAGAGCCTGCGGGGACCGACATTGTGGGCCCCGGGCAGCCAAGTGAATTGTGCCCGGAGGCAAGGCTCGGCCCGAGACCAAAGAGGACCCGGGGCGAGCTGATATATACGATGCCCCGGGGGCGTGCCCGGGGCGATGGCGATAGTGCCCCGGGCACGAGCCCGGGGCCGTCGGCGGTCGCGCCCCAGGCACGAGCCCGGGGCCGTCAGCGACCGAAGGCGGTAGCGCCCCGGGCACGAGCCCGGGGCCGGTGGAAGGGTGCCCCCCGGGGATCCACGTGGCCGAAGACCCACGCGTCCCCAGGGCATGTGGGACCCCCTGTCATACTTCGCCGACAGTCATCAATTATAAAATGTTAAATGATAATACCATAGAAGATGCTTATAACATTTCAAATAAACAAAAATTGATCAATAGAATACAAGGTAGCAAATATTTCTTGAAATTTGACTTGAAAGCCGGATTTTGGCAAGTAAAGATGGCAGAAGAATCTATAGAATGGATTGCATTCACATGTCCTCAGGAACACTATGAATGGCTTATGATGACACTAGGAGTAGAAAATACACCTGCTCTATTCCAAAGAAAAATGCAAAATATATTTGACGAAAATCAAGAATTTATACTAATCTATGTAGATGACTTGTTAGTTTTTCCAAAGACTTATAAGAAGCATATTGCTCATCTAGAAATATTTTTAAAAAGGTAGAACAAAATGGATTAATTCTTTCTAAGAAGAAAATAGAAATTTGCAAGGAGAAAATCAATTTCTTTGGTCATGAAATAGGAGAAGGCAAAATACATTTAGAAGGGCATATTGCCAAGAGTGATAATGAAGATTCTTGCACAAAGAAGACTTGATAAACTTTTGGCGGAAAAGCGAGACATATGTACAGAGTGTCTTGGCGTTAGCGAAATAAAAGACACCTGTGAACATGAAAGAAAGGATAACTTCTTGGTAGGGACGTGCTTGTTAGGCCACAGTGTTGTAAAGATAAGAACGAAGCTTGAACGAGTGTGTGTGTGTGTGTGTGTGTGTGTATATATATATATATATATATATATATATATATATATATATATATATATATATATATATATATATATATATATATATATATGGGCTACTGTGCTTCGCGAAGCACGGATTGCCCCATGCTTCGTAACCGTTGCTACAAATTAGAAGTTTAAATGAGCGATCCAAACCGTTCATCATGATCTCCATATTGAAACAAGGTTGGAAACCAAATTTTACATTTTTTAAAATTTTTTTACTATTTTTAGATAGGTATGAAATCTTGTTAATCTAAAGACTTCAAAACCATCCAAAACCTATAAATTTGTGCCCCTCTTAAAAATAGTAAAAAAATTTCAAAAAATATAAAAATTTGTCTCCAACCTTGTTTCATTATGGATATCATAATGAACGGTTTGGATTGCTCATTTAAAACTTCTAATTTGTAGCAATGGTTGCGAAGCACGGATAAGCTGTGAGCCCATATATATATATATATATATATATATATATAGAGAGAGAGAGAGAGAGAGAGGGAGAGATCTCGATCGATCGAGCACCAATGCAGGATTTAGTTATGACGATAATGCTCGGTTCCACTGGCACTTGCGTGGTGCCGGCGAGCCAACTCGAAGTGCCGCCACGGCGAAGTCCAAATGTTAGGAACTTGAGTGGGCTTCCTAGGGACGGCTGGCCTGGCCCATGGTGGAATTTTTACTGTTACTAATTTAATTTTTTTTTTAATTTACAAAACTAATTTTCGGTTTGAATCATTTACAAAACTAGTCTCTTGCCGCCCTGGGCCACGGCGGGATTTAAAAACCGCCGTGGCCCAGGGCGGCGAATGGCATCCCGTCACCCGGGGCTAACGGCTCCGGCGGCCGTTAGCCGCGGGGAGGCCACGTGGATTCGCCGCCCTGGGGGAGGGCGGCGAATGCCCCCAGGGGGCCGAATGCAAAATTGCATTCGCCGCCCTGGGGGACGGCGGTTTTTAGCATAGTAAACGGACGGTCCGCACAAGGATCGGACCGTCCGAATCCAGGGGGCCGCCTGCAAAATTTTTTTTTCTTGTTTTTTGATATTTTTTCTCAACTAGCAAAACGAGAATAGCAAAATCTCGTAAAGGTGCAGCTCAAACCGATGTAAGATGTGGCCTGTAGAAAATTACGAGTGGTGCTTTAAAAACCGTGCTGAAACTTCGGACCTCAAAAACTCAATCTTCCCGGCCGAATTTCGTAAAAATTTTTGGACAAACCCGACGAAGTGGGGGGGAAGCGGATGTAAATTTTCTGTAGATGTCCGTAGAGTACTTATTTGCCCGATTTCGAGACCGTATGTAAAAGTTATGACTGTTTTAAGGTAGTTAGCGCGCGTTACAACAATTTTGCCGTGGATTCGGACCGTCCGATGGTGTGCGGACGGTTCCTATGGATTCGCCGCCCTGGGGAGGGCGGCGAATGCCCCCAGGGGCCGAATGCAAAATTGCATTCGCCGCCACGCCCCCAGGGCGGCGAATCACGTGGCTCCCCGGGGCTAACGGCGGCCGGCGCCGTAGCCCCGGTGACGGGGATGCATTCGCCGCCCTGGGCCACGGCGGTTTTTAATCCCGCCGTGGCCCAGGGCGGCAAGAGACTAGTTTTGTAAATGATTCAAACCGAAAATTAGTTTTATAAATTAAAAAAAAATTAAATTAGTAACAGTAAAAATTCCCCATGGTGCCTCCCAAAACACTTTCTCAAGCAAGCCAAGCAATACAAAAGAAACAGCAGCTGCTCATCAAAGGCTATCGAACAGAAACTTCGGCCAGAACGGTAATGGCGGCTGCAAGGACCTGGGTGGCCGGGCTTGGCACCCTTGTCAATAATCTTCTTCCCTACCTCTCGTTGCTATAGAACTGCTAAATCTTAGTGTCTTTCGATCGAACAAAACTCAATACTTAAAGAGGTTTCCCGTCTATCCACTCACCTGCGTCCTTTATAGATAAAAATCAACACTGATAATATCACATCAATGTTAATTTATTAAAATAATCGACACTAATAACATTAGTACCAATTCAATTAAAAAACTGGTATAGAAAACCTCTGAGCCGATGCAGATCGATCCACGAGAGCCGAGCCACTACATATTTCCCCCACATCGATTTTACTGTAGTCTCTCTCCCACTCGTCTTGCCCTCCCCGTCCTCCTCTTTACCTTTCTGCAACGTTGCCCGAGGAAAGCAACGCCGCCCGCCCCTCGCCCTTCTCGCCTCCTCGCATCTCTCCGGCGCAGTGGTCCCAAGATCCTCTCACCCTCCCTCTCTCCGGCTCGGCGGTCACCGGCCCTGATATCCTTGCCCCCTTCCTCCTCTCTGGCACGGGGCCCAGATTCTGTAGCCCCCGAGCTCCATCCCATCAGATCCAGCTGGATGGAGCTCGGGGGCCATCGGATTTGGCCCTCTTGCCGCCTATCCACTTCACCGGGGAGGAGAAGGGAGGGCTGGCGGGAGGAGCCACCTAGAAGGGTGAGGGGCGGAGACGGGCTTAGGGCTACACCTTGGCGACGTCCTGCCTGAGGTCGGTGAGTCCCTCCTGGTGGCTGGATCTAGCCGGTGAGTCCGGTTTGTTGCTGCTGTTCTTGATCTGTCGAATGTGTAATATGGAAATGGCGGAAGGATTTTGATCTGTTATGTGATTGTTCTTTATCTGTTGAGTCCGATTTGTTGAATAATTGAGTCAATGTAAATAGCTTATTCATGATTTGTGATGTGGTGGTTCTTATTCTTGATCTGTGGATGCAAATGTTCTTGTATTCTTGTTCCTGATCTGTAATGTGTGGATGGGGATTAGGGGGCAAGGATGGGAATCCTTGGGGGGGGGGGGGGGGGGGGGGGGGGGGCGGGCGCTTGAAGCATCGGCCCCGGCCTCCCTTCTTTTGGCTCAGAGGTGTACATCAGTGCCAAGCAAATAACCAGCACTAATGAGCCTTTCTCATCAGTGCCCCGAGTTTAGTGTCGGTTGGGAAACTGGCACTGATGAGGCTTCCGAACCGACAGTAATGGCAATTCTCTAGTAGTGTCTCCTCCTGCATCAGCCCCCTTCCTTCTAGAAGCTTCCAGAACCTTGTATCACCTAGCTTTCTCTTTTCTATCCCTCCAAACATTTGAAATTGTACTGAATACTATTGACAATTTGATTGGAGAAGAAGGTTGCTAACACTCAGGCAGCCGGTCCTGGAGATGAGGAGCAGCAGCTCGGCCGTCGCCGTGTTACCGCCATCAGCTGCTGCATCCATCATCTCCGGTCGATGTGATGATGCTTTGTGGTCTTCAAAGCTAAACTACAGCGATTCGATCTGCTGCGAGCTCCTTGGACCAGCCGGAGGAACAAGGCCGGGATAGGCAGGGCTGAGCACGTGGGAGAACATGTCTAATGCTTCCGAGGATCAGAGATTTGTCGTGTTGATGTCTAGGCCAACATGTCGCGCTTTTTCACGATCGTGCAAAAAAATTAAAATTAAAATATGTTGTATTTTTTTTAAAAAAAATGAAGACTTGAACTGGTGCCAATTTTGTCAACACGCATGATTTTATCTTTTTATAATCTTTTTATGGATCTGCTATTTTCTCTGTTGACAGGAAACAAAGAGAAATCTATCGATTTTTTGGCCGTTGGATGCGTGCTGGTGCTGCCCATTGGATACCACTGAGATTCGTGCACGGCAGGGGAAACAAATATCGCATGCGCGTGTTGGGGCTTGATCACACGACCTTACGATCGGGCGTGTGCTACTTTGTGCGCACTGAGTTTTGGTATTCTTATTTTCTTTCTTTTTGTCTTTTATCTTTGTAATGCATGGCTGGGTGAACTGTTGTGTGCACAGGCCAGAACAATTTTTTATCTCGAAATAAAGCTTTCTTCTTAAAAAAAATGCATCACATTCGTTTTTGGTATATGACTCTAGTAATTACTATAATGCTAAATTTTTTTTCTTGAACCATGTAACCAGGCAGTTTTCTAGAATTCCTGCTTTGCAAAGGAGAAGTGCATCAGGAACAAGCTGCAGGTTGATGCTGCAGTAGCGCTTATTCTTCTACTTGCTCTTGGATGCCTTGCTACTCGAGCGCAATGTAAGTGGCCGTAAATTAAACCATTATTTTTATTTAGGTATTGGCTAGATTTCAATCGCTTGAAAATTTTTCAATTCGTTGTTGTATGTGTGTGTATGAATGTGTGTGTGTATATATATATATATATTGACTACAGGTATTAGAGATGAGGATCAATGTGCCAAAAGGGATATGCTAGAAGAGAGGCACCCAGCTGCCAGCATGCACATACTTGTGCTACTGTACTGCTACTTCGACACTCAGCAATGCTTCGAGACTTCGGATGACTGCCGCCGTAACTGCCCGGCCGTGATCCCATCAAACTGAGCATGCAATTTTCATGTAACTCTTTACGTCGGAAGCATGTCATATTATGTTCTCATGTACTTATGAACAGTATTGGCCAAACCGTTGTTAACCGTGTGGTTACCATGGTTACCACCCAAACCGTCGGGGTTCGGTAAGGGTTATGGACGGTTTGGTTTGAACGAATTTCATCCAAATTCAAAAAAGTGAAAAAATTCGAAAAAAACTATAAGGTACTACCCAAACTGTCGGGGTTCGGTAAGGTTTACCGGCAGTTTGGTTTGAACGAATTTTATCCAAATTCAAAAAAGTGAAAAAAATTCGAAAAAACTATAAGGTACTACTCGAATTGTTCATCACTATGGTGAAAAAATTCTATGAAAATAATGATGTTAAGATTGTTTTTTAAGTAAAAACGAGAAGCTAATATTAAAATCGAAAAACAAAAGATTAAATGGGCCAGCCTAGTACTGTTCATTGCACTGTTTTGCCCAACTGAGATTACATTGTCCCATGTGTCCTAAACACTGCCCCCTTCTTCATCCTATCTACTCCTCCCATGCCTTCGCCCCCTCCCCGTCGTTGCTGGGTGGCGGCTGTCGCCGACGCGCCGGGGACGGCGGAAATCGCGCTGTTCCTCGCGGTTACACCTGCTATCGCGCGTAACCGTCGTGATTCACCGGCGGAGGTAACCTTATCCAATTTGGCTTGTAACCGCGCGTAACCGCGCGGTTTGGCGTGGTTACTGCGGGCTTCAGCGATGGTTGGGAATGCCACGGGGGGCGGTTTTGAGGCCTAACTATGCGGTAACCGTTGTGAAAATCGCGGTAACCTCGATGTTTAGGTTATTGTTAGACGAATGCTAACTAAATCTGTTGGACGATCTGTTTGTATGAGTATGAATGAATGAGCTCTATATTAGTAACTTGTGTTCCTTAGATTAGTGATTACATTGTTATCTAATGGAAGTAGTCATGTGCATGTTGTTACATTTGTTTCAGGAAGGAGATAGGAGATAGAGACCCTCCGTATGGGAGCACGGGGAGAACATACCACCAGGATGGTGTTGCAAGTACTGTCATACGCGCAGGGCCAGTGTTGGGGCAACTCGGCTCAAAGTCCATTTGGTCGGAAAAGGGAAGGGGACAACATATTGCCTCTCTGTGCCACCAGATGTCCGTGATTTCTTCCGTCGCGACCTTTTCCAAATAAAGGATGATGGTGGAGGTAGCAACGATGAGGTGAGAAGGAGGATGCAGCAGGCTCAAATTATTATGACCTAACAGCGTGATGCCGATGAGGAAGAGCAAATGCAGGCGGCGATGGCTACCTCACAGGCAGAGGCCGAATTTAGAAGGGGTGTGAGAACGATTTTCTGTTTCCTGGTGGCATATATGAGCATGGTGGTGGCAGTGGCAGTGGTAGCGGGTCCTTGCAACCCCGAGGATAGAAGAGCAAAAGTAACCCAATTTCAAGGATGTTAAGAAGGTCATCATCGCAAAGGGAGTCACTTGCAGTGAGAGATTACAATCTAGCCGGTGCCAAGACCCCTATACAACCAAGGATAGACACTGCGTGATGTACAAAGAAGGGAAAGCAAGCGAAGGAGGCTGTTGGTGAGTCCTAAGCAAGGTTCTTCTTTACCTTTGGCATCCCTAGGAGAAATGCTAACAATCCATACTTCGTGAATGCCGTTCGTGAGGCACGGAAGTGGGGTAAGTCATAGTTAGTGCACTTTGTATATGTATATATATTAGTGATAATATTGTAACTTATATGTGATAATGTAATCATTGCAGGTGAAGGAGTTTCCTCTCCAACTAGTAAAGAGATATATATCAAGTACCTAAATTCCACAACAAAAGACGTAGCGAACCAATTCGATAGATTGAGATTCAAGAAAGATTGGTCATCATATGATATTACTCTCATGTGTGGTTCCTGGACTGGCCCTATAGGCATGTCGATAATAAACTTCTTGATCTACTGTAACGGAGTTATGTTCTTCCACAAGTCTATTAATGCCATAGGGCAGAGCCAGGATTCTACCTTTATATTGAAGGTAACATAACGTATTCCATAGTTTGTCTAACTGAACATCATATTCCTAGTCTTATATACATTTTCTGTAATTACTAAGGCAGAGTACCCAACTATTATTTGGCAATCCTGTGTGGCTCATACCATTAACCTGATGTTGAAGGAGATTAAAAAAATACCAGACCACGATGTCATGATTAAAAGTGTAAGGATGATATCTCGATGGTTGTACAACCATTCGAAGCTGCATGCCATGATGAAGGAAGCTATAGGAGGGGAATTGGTTAAGTGGAACGTTACACCGTTTGGCACGAACTACATGTTCCTTGAAAGTTTTTTTAAGAGGCGAGAACAATTCATGATGTGGATGGCTTCATCTAGATTCATGCAGAGTAAGTTCAGCTCGACATCTGAAGGTAGATATGCTCACTCATGCCTTTCTAGCATTTAGTGGTGGAAAAATCTTGATACAATGGTCAAGTCAGTGCAACCATGTACTGCTTTCTTCGGTTCGCCAATGAAAACAAGATCCTAATTTGAGTGAGGTTCTTCTACAATACCAACTGTTGAAAATAGAGTACGACAGTTTGTTTGCACATGAAAGACACAAATATGATGCTTACTTGGAAATTGTTAATAGAAGGATGCACGATCTTATAAATCAGACCTTAATCAATGCAGGTACTAAGCAGTCTTGGGTTATTGTATGTTAACATTATGGAAAATTACTTGTCTTATGTATCCGTGAAATATTTTATAGGTTCAGCATTAAACCCTCGGACACACTATGCATACAATACGGACGCCACACTCTTCGAAGATATTCGTCATGCGTTCGAGTGGATGGCCGACCTTGACACTACCGCTGATGCTTTAGTAGAGGTCAACCTATATAGGCAGAAAGCTGGGAACTTTGGAAGGCCGCTTGCGAGAAAGATGGCAATGGATAGGAGAACTTCCTTTGGTATGACACATTTAACCCAACTATCGTATATACAATTGGATTCCACATATAAATGGCATGTTGCTTGTAACTTGCAACACAATGGTGGTCCATGTTTGCATCGGACATACTGACATTAAAGAAGCTTGCTTTGCGCATTGTTGCACGATGTTGCTCATCGAGTGGGTGTGAACGGAACTAGAGCATATTTGCTTTGATCCATACCAAGGTCCGCAATAAGCTAACATACAAGCAACTGAACAAGCTGATTTATGTCAACTACAACCTTAGGTTTAGAATTCAACAAGCAGGAGATGATCTCAAGAAGGAAGAGGACGATCCTCTTCAAAGGCTAGCGGATCTTATATTTTATGATACCAATAATTAGATTAGAACTTGGATGGAAAATACTAAGTCGAATGTATGCCCTGAGTTAGATGAAGACTGCTCCGATTCTGACACCCACTTGTCATCTCCACTTGTAGCTAACCAAGTGCATACTGCTGACTTGCGCAGGTCCACAGGAGCTTCAAGTGTTGCAGATTGGGTTGAACAGAATGTGGGTGACACTCATATTGGAAAAAGGAAGATTCACAATGGGTCACAACCGCCTTCGGCCAAAAAAGGAAAGGGAAAAGCCACACAACACGATCGACGAGTGTTGGCAGCGATGACGAGATTCAGGGAAGTCCAACATATCAAGAGTCCAATGATAGCAGCTCAAGAACTGATACAGTTGATGGGGATGACGGTGACGCAGGTGGACAAGGCGGGAATTTAGGGCCTTTAGGAGGTCAAAGAAGGCAGTCACAAGATTGCAGTCTGATTCAATTCACTAGTAAAAGCACTTACATATTACTTCCACATTTTCCCTACAATACTTCATGCTTCATTTTTTCCTTATTAAAAATACAGGTGATGCTGACTTCACACGCACCACTCAGGACTAAGATCATGGTGTGCCAAGCTCTCAGCGAACTACTATGTCTGCGAAAGACTGCCAACAATGAGGACAGCCTGACACACCATAGGATAGCTATAGCTCATTTAGTTCCTCTAGCGTTGAAGGTGGTTATCCAACTTAAACCTATAACTGTCCAAAGGCCTCTGATTGTCCTTCTGTTACGTGGGTGTATGAGTGGCAAAAGCCTGATTGGTATGCTCAGTTGTATGATCAATGGCAATCAACAGCTGCATGGACATGCCAAAGTTGGCAAGATTACAAGACGGGGTTGCTTCAGTAACATGGTTTGATGCTCATGTCGACCGAGGAGTACAACATGGCATACTAGTAATAGAACTACTAGTTAGTTTACTTTATGTCGAACTCAGTGAACTTCTATATTAATGTTGCTTGTATAATGGAACTAGTATTGATATATCGTGCATGTCGAACTTTGGACGTTATATTGTTGACGCTTCAATCCTTGTAGTTATGAACATTGCATTGTTAATTCTTGTAAAATGTGATATTTTCGATGTGTTTTATGAATCCTAATTGTTAACTATCATATATATAGCAAAGGTCATACCGAAATTTTCTATATTTTCTCAATATGTCACTTGATCAAGCTATAAATGTCTACAGCATTTTCTTATAATTAAACTAAATTTTTTCTTAATTCTTCCTTAATTTTCCTAACCTTGCCATATAGTCCACGGTTACCGCGCCAAACTGCGCGGTAACCGCACCATACCGTGCGGTAACCACTCCCAAACCACAGCCAAACCGCCGTTTCGAATTTAAATTTTTGTACGTAAATTTCGTACGATTTTGGGCGGTTACCCTGGTAACTGCCGGCCCACGGTAACCAGGCCCAAAACGGTAAGTTGCAGTTTGGAATAAGAAAACGAATTAACAAGCAGAAAGAACATGATGATTTTTTTCTTCGACACATGACTTATTGTATTAAAAGAGATAAGAATTTACAACTGTTATAATAAAAAGAAAAGAAAAGATCGAAAAGTAAAAAATAAAGAGGTTTAACATCCTAGAATTTTACAAAGAGATATGAATAAATAAGCGTAGCCACCATGCTGACCCCGAATCCTAAAGACTGATGACGCCGCCGCCAAATGATTCATTAACGACCCAACAGGCAAACCTGCCCAGATCTTTGCTGGGGTTCTCACATACGAAATTGCCATTGACGAAAACATATGAATAAGAAAAGATTTTAAACAATCTTAACTCCATACAAACCATTGAAGATAAACCCTAAACTTTTATAGATCTAATCCTCTCTAAAGACTTTGTTTAGATCGATGAAACCCTTAAAAACTTAGGGTCCTCTTCCCCTCATCGATGAAAATGCCGGATAGCGAAGGAGGAGCAGGACCAAAGCACGGAGGCGACGAAGAGCGCGGGTGGACGCCTGCCTTTTAAGTTTAGAGCATCTCCAGCAATAGCCCCTATTTTAGAGCCGCAAATGTTAAATGAGGGCTGCCCCTATTTTCTTTGGACCCCAAAAATGCTCCGAACTCCAGCAACAGCCCCCATTTCTTAGCCCCTATTTCTTTTTCTATTATTTTTCACCGTAGAAATATGCAGCTAGTAGTACTCATATATATATATATATATATATATATATATATATATATATATATATATATATATATATATATATATATATATATATATATATATATGCAGCAGCAGCGCAGGAGGCCGGGCGGCGCAGGCGGCGTAGGCGGGAGGCGGCGCGCAGGAGGCCGGGCGGGGCAGGAGGCCAACGGGAGGCGGCGCAGGCGGGAGGCGGAGCGCAGGAGGCCGGGCGGCGTAGGCGGGAGGCGGCGGGGCAGGAGGCCGATGGGAGGCGGCGCGCCGCGCACAGGAGGCCGGGCAGGAGGCGGCGGGGCAGGAGGCCGGTGGGAGGCGGCGCGCAGGAGGCCGAGCGAGAGGCGCCGCGCAGGAGGCCGGGCGGCGCAGGCAGGAGCAGGCGGGGCAGGAGGCCGGGCGGGAGGCGCCACGCTGGAGGCCGGGCGGCGTAGGGCGGTGCAGGCGGGAGGCGGCAGGGCGGAGGCCGGCGGGAGGCGGCGGGGCATGAGGCCGGCTGGGCAGGAGGCCGGCGGGAGGCGCAGGTGGCGCGCAGGAGGCCGGGCGGGAGGCTGCGGGGCTCAAGGAAATGTCGTAGGCGCAAAAAAAAACGTCGATAGGGGTTGTGGTGTACAGCCCCTAGGACTGAGGGCTTGGGGGCTGGATTTGGGGGCCTCCTCATTTTAGGGGCCCTATTAGGGTCCCTGCTGGACCTAAAATTTTTGTCTCACCGCCCAAAAACTGTTTAGGGGTTGAGTTTGGGGTCCCTGCTGGAGATGCTCTAAGAGTAGCCTGTTCTCCGTCCAAACGATAGTTGTGTAAATTAAACTCTAAGAACATGATGGTTTTGCATGCATGTCTCGTACTAGCATTACTCCGTTTTTGAATAACCTCCCCCATCTTTTTTGCAAAAAGAATTACAAATAGCTACATAGATGTCATATTAGTGAAATGTATTTGTACGTTATAAACATAATCATAAAAATTATGTTTATTATAGTCTAACCATTTAGTCAATGCCGTCAGAAATTTAAAACTAGAGACGAACTACGCATAACTTAATTGATTAAGTCTCCTGTGGTGGAACCTATCCACCCAAGTTCAAGTTTTAGATATAGCACATGTACTTGCATTTAGAGCTGATTATTCTATCAGTGGTAGTCGACGTACTTGTCTACAATAAGATGTATATGGTGACTTGATCAATTTTAAAATATGCCGGTCTAGTACTTGAGGTGTTTATATGAATAGGGTGTATATGTATGTTTATAGGTGTGAGTGTGTGTGTATGTAAGCACGTGTGTTTGTATTGTGTTTTAAAAAAAAAGAAATTTTAAAACGAAGAGAGTATTATTTATTCACCACTACCAATTAGTAACTTGTAAACGGAAAAAATATCAGTGTAACTTGTGTAGTATTTTTAATCTACACATCACATGTATACAAACATACACTCGGCCCACCGTACAAGCATCCAGTAATCTGCTACGGGCCCACGGCCCATTTAGGAGACCCACTTAGCAGAAACTACAAGGGCCCACCTGTCTGTGAAGCCCGTAGGCACGGCGTCGGGTTTAAGCCAAGTACAGACTCCGGCGTGTCCTCCTCGCCGACGAAAATGCCCCGCCGCCTCGCGACGACCTACTCCGGCCGCATCGCCGCCGCGAGGCCGTCCCCGGCGGGCCCCTCCCTCACCGTCACTGTCGCCCCGGCTCCACCCCCGACGCCGCTCGACCCGCGCGGCTACCCGCTCCCTCGCCGCCACCTCGTCTGCGCCGCCGCACGCATCCTCCGCTCCCAGGCCTCCCCGACCCCGCTGCTCGACCTTGCCGACTACCTCCGCACCCTCCGCATCACCCTCACTGCCGCCGAGGCCTCCGAGGTCGTCAAGGCGCTCTACCCTGACCCGCCCCTCGCGCTCGCCTTCTTCCGCTTCGCCGCCGTCTCCCTCCCGGGCTTCCGCCACGACGCCTTCTCCTACAACCGCATCCTGGCCCTCCTCTTCCGGACCAGGGCCGACCCCGCCGAGGCGCTGCGCCTCGTCGCCGACATGGAGCGGGACGGGGTAGCCGGCAACATCTCCACGATTAACTTGCTGGTCGGGATGGGGGGAGGCGGCGTGGAGGTGGAGAGGTGCCTGCAGCTGGCGAGCAAGTGGGGGCTGAGGCTCAGTGGGTACACCTACAAGTGCATTGTGCAGGCGCATCTGAGGAGCAGGGAGGTGTCGAAGGGGTTCGAGGTGTATGAGGAAATGCGGAGGAAGGGCTACAAGCTGGATATCTTTGCATATAACATGCTCCTCGATGCGCTTGCCAAGGCTGGAATGGTATGGTAATCGGCAAATTTTGCATATGTATACATTGATTCATGATGGTGTTTATCAGTTTGTGGAATAGACTGCTAATCTAGGAATGCTTCTGCGCAATCTTGTTTCATGCTGTTGATATGTTTTTCTCTGTTTGTATGATCTAGCAATGGACTCTGACCTGTAGCCTTAGGAATGGAGAGGATTGACATAACTGTTATTCTGATGTTGCGTGACCAAAGATCGCATCAATACTAAGATCAAACTGAGATTGCAATAATGTAATGCTCTTATTTAGAAACTGAAACTGCCCTGTATGATTGATTGACGATAGCCCCTTCGTCTTTTTTTAAATCTACTAACTGAACTCAAAGCAGCCAACATGGGCCTAAACTTTCATCGCCATGGCTTTTGGCATACTAGCATATATTGTTAGTATTGCAGTCTAAGTTAAGGTTGCTAAGTACTGGGCTTTAGTGCCTCACGCACAAATAGTAAAAGATCATGCATGATTGGTTTCTATAGTTGAAAAAAGAATATTTTTCATAAGGCACTGGAATGATGCAAAATGGACTCTCCCTTCTATGCCATCACTTTAGCAAATACCTTTTCGTATGCGTCACTATTGATTTCCAATTATGTAAGAATGGGTTTTCCACATGTACATGTGGTACATGTAGAATCACCACTCTCAACTGTGCATCAAAATTGATGCAAACTTTCAAAATGCAGAGTAACCAACCCATCTTTTATTCATTGAGGTCTCCTCGCACAAACCTTGAAGCTTTTTGAATGTTTAGAATAGTGCATGCAGCCATGTACCTGCATACATGTGGAGAAGGATTTCTGTTGATAACTTGCACATCTGTGGAATATCAATCGAGCGGTAGGGGAGCATAGACAGAAAATTGCTTGGTTTGTCTGATTAGACATTATCGTTCAATAAGAATCTTTTGTAACCTTTCTCATCCTATTCTAGAGTTTTTAATGTTTGACATATCATACACCTTGAAAATGCATATCTCAACAATTCAGTGCTTTTTCCTCAAAACTTGGCAGCTGATCTTTGTTAGTTAAGCAGGTTGACCAAGCTTTCCAAGTATTCGAAGATATGAAACAAAAGCACTGTGTACCAGATGCATACACATATACTATACTAATCAGAATGTCTGGAAAGGCGGGGAGGACCTCAAAATTTCTGTCTTTTTTTGACGAAATGGTGTCGAAAGGATGTGTTCTTAACCTGATTGCCTTTAATACTATTATTGAAGCTCTTGGCAAGAACAAGATGGTGGACAAGGTAATTTTTGTACTCTCTAAAATGGTCGATAGTGACTGCCAACCCAATCAATTCACATATAGCATTACACTGGATATTTTGGCAACAGAGGGGCAACTGCACAGACTGAATGAGGTTCTAGATATCTGTAGTAGATATTTGAACAGATCAATATATTCGTATTTGGTGAAGTCACTCTGCAAATCTGGTCATGCAAGTGAGGCGCACAGTGTATTCTGTCGCATGTGGAACTCCCATGAAAAAGGGGACAGGGATGCTTTTGTATCAATGCTTGAGGTGTTATGTAATGCAGAGAAAACATTAGAGGCTATTGATCTGCTATATATGATGCCTGAAAAAGGGATTGTTACAGATGTTGGCATGTACAATGTGGTCTTTTCAGCTCTTGGAAAGCTCAAGCAGGTGTCTTTCATAAGCAATCTCTTTGACAAGATGAAAGCCAGTGGAATTATTCCTGATGTTTTTACCTACAATATTATGATTTCAAGTTATGGTAGAGTTGGCTTAGTTGGTAAGGCGTGTGAACTTTTTGAAGTGATGGAGGCTAGCGGTTGCAAACCTGATGTTGTCACATACAATTCTTTGATAAACTGTCTAGGGAAAAATGGAGATCTTGATGAAGCCCATATGCTTTTCAAAGAGATGCAAGAGAAAGGATATGATCCTGATGTGTTTACTTATAGCATATTAATTGAATGCTTTGGTAAATGCAATAAGGTTGAGATGGCATGCAGCTTGTTTGATAAGATGATATCAGTCGGATGCACCCCAAATATTGTAACGTACAACATTCTACTTGATTGTTTGGAGAGACGTGGAAAGACAGAAGAAGCTCATAAACTTTATGAAACTATGAAGCAACAAGGGTTAATTCCTGACTCAATAACTTACTCAATACTTGAGCGACTAGAAAGTAGATCTCAGCGAACAGTAAGAATACGTAAGCCAACTCGAATTTCAGGTTGGGTTGTCAGCCCATTGAGATGAGAATGGCTTGGTAGATTTTAGGGGAGCACCCTAGTTCTTCAGGCCTGTGCCTTCTGTGATGTGTATCTGTGGACTGTGTACAATGTTTCCAGTGTGTTTCAGTTCTCCAACAACACCAGATTGTCATCTAATTGCTAACTGAAAATTTTGGTTTTCTTTCTTCTCCAGAATGATAGCTAAGGATCACTGGATCAGGCATACTGCACAGATACCTATACCCTGATTCTGAGCATTCAATGTGCCATGGACTTCCAAAATATGAAATAGTTCTCATTTCAAGTTCAAAAGGCATACAGATTCATGCAGTTCCAAGGCTTTGGAAATGGAAGTTGCAGTGAAGGCATCCTTTGTAACTTGGGAAGTTTTAAGGTTCGTCATGTTACAAGAGAATTCGGTGTACGAATTTGATAGGAGCTTGTGTACTCTTACTTTTGAGGTTGTAGGAAAAAAGGATGCTTATCAGGGTAAAATTATGGTTTGACATCTTCAAAAGCGGTAAGAATTCTGCTTTTACGCCATATAAGCTTTCTTCAATATGTGAACAAGCTATCTTTTAAATCTTGGAGTTCATAGTTATACTTACCATATGATTTCGTTATGAAATATTCGTCATTCTTTTCACTATATCCAAGTGCTGATTATGCAGCCAATTTGTTTTTAAGCTGTAACCCTTCTGCATTCTTCCCTATTTTTAGAGGATGATTAAACTTTGGAGAACATTGTGGCATCGGCTTTTGTAGTATTTGATGTAATCTGTAATACATGTACACTTGTAATTCGAAAGTTCATCTACTACTCAATTACCTGTAGAAGTTGCATGCTGTTGCCTCTTATTGGGATGTGTTTGTGAAATTTGAAATATTTCATGTGGCATGGAGATGTTAATTGTTTTTCTTAGAGTTCTAACTAATCAACAGCTACTTCATGAGTACATTGTATACAAACAGCTGCCTTTTTCCTGTCAGATCATTATTAGGCTGACTGGCTTGCCCTGTCATGGTGTCTTTATGAGATACTCCGCAAGAGAATATACCTGTGCTTCCCACCTCAATATACAGTGCAAATGGCCATTTGTAATTCTGAAAACAATTTGGTAACACTGACGCAATATCATTGTACCGTGCCTCAATATTTTATGACTCATTTGGGAGGCCCAAAATCCCTAGTTGGCCTGTTGGATGGCCAGGATTTTTTGGCTTCCCAAAGAGGCCCGGCAAGGGGCATTTAGATATATGCCACTCTAGACTAACCAGTTTTGAGATTTGCCACTTCAAAGTTTTCCCTTTGAAATATACGACTAAAAATTGCCCACTCTTTGAGATATGCTTCTATGAAAAAAATTAGGACCATAGGGCTTCTTTCTTCTTCCCTTTTTTTCTCTTTCCCACCTTTCTCCATTTTTTTTCATGGTTCTATGCATGCCTTCAATTATGTTGTATTTCAATTCCCTTAGGTATAGATGATTTACTATAGAAATTAGCTGGCCACACAGTCCCAAGCTAAGGATGTTAGTCTGTGTCAAATTAACTACAACTGCAAATTTAGCTATTTATTTCCTAAATGTGTTGTTTTATAAGGCCTGCTGACTTTAAAGTGCTGAAACAACATGGATATATTGTTGTTTTAGGTACTGTTTGGAACATGGAACATTTCACCTATTGGAATTGGGAAATAATTCCCGTACTCCAAATGGGGCCACAGAGAGGAATTTTTTGTAATTTTTTCTCTGCTGTTGCCTTGTTCTGATCATATATTTAGGGTTACCCAAACATGGTATTGTAGTATATAGAACATATCATGTTACAACCCAGGGGGCCTGTTACTGAGTAATTACTGTCTATTGTAATTAGGCAAACATCAAATATGTTGTAGCTTCCCTATGTTGCCTTTGTGTTATTCATGTCCATGAATGTTTGGTCCAACTGCATTGTTTTCTGTTACTATTTTTTTGGAGCGAAATTTCTGTACTATTTTCATTTACTTTCCATTGTTTAATGCTTCTCTTGCTGGCTATGGAAGCTGTTTTTGGAATTTGTAGCAAGCCTAGTTACTGGTTGTAGCATGTAATTTAAATCCCTTTTCTTTCTTTCTGTAGTATGTACAATAGCTGTTTAAATTGTTATTAAAAGTTGTAATTCCTCGGGCACTCAGTGAGTCAGTGGTCATTTGTTTTAATACCATTTAATGTGTTTCCTATTGTATGACATTACCGCATTAAAAAAATTAGAATATATGTAACACTTGTTCACTGTCCGGTATCTTTTCCATTAGTCCGAACATTTGCAGCAGTCCATATTCTTGTGCCTGTTGTCACCACTCAGGTAGCAATCAAGAGGAATGAAACCAGATTCCTTTCCAATAAGTTTCATGTTGAAAAGAAAGAGTATTCCAAACAATTGTGAACATCTGAATACATTGTATTCTCAATCCTTGCAAGTTGCCACAAGAATTTTCTGTTTCAATAGGATAAGATATGGATTACTTTTGTGTAGGTCTCTGGGTAGGATTTGTTGCTGTCAACCTTTTTGGACAACACTAGAATATGCTTTCAAATTGTCAGGTAATTTGGCATCTAATTGTGAATATTTCTTTTATTTTAGAAGAGTTTCTATTGCTGAAAATGTTACTTTTACCTGGACATCAGTAGTTTCCATACGAATGAGCCTTTGGTTTGATATGTAGTTTGTCACACCATGAAGTTCAATTCTCTGTGTTTTGTCAGGCCATTGTAAACTTTGTCATATTGTGTCTTCCCATGGTAGTTTTTTCATTTGTCAGATGTAATGGTTGATCAATGTAGCTTTAGTAACAGTTTCAATGTCTTCATAAATCATGGTAATGAGCCAGTTCCTTCTAACTTCTAAGTGAGGCTCCTCACGCATGTTGTCTGGAGTCAAGTTGGATGTTGGAAATGAATGATAGCCATGCATGTGGAATCTTATAATTTGAGTTGTAAGCACTCTGTTGGATTAGTGGCATAGTTTCAATTTTGGTTGCAAGGTGTTGCAACTTGCAAAATATGTGGCTAAATGTTAGCATCTCTTCAGTGAAAATTTTATTGAAAAGACACAATCACTAGCACAAGTGTTGTAATCACGGTTAGTCACTTGGTAAAAGAAAGAGGCAAATCTTAAGTTCAGATCCTTCATTTTGCGTCATGATTAATTACCAGTCCTTGGTTGAACGTATGTTCCACTTACAATAGCATTACAATATATCATTCTGTACAAATGTTTCTATGAACAGAACCCATGTTTTTCCCTTCTGTCAATTCTATATTTGCATGATCATTACCAATTTAATGATGCTATATTGTTCAGGGAGTGCAGAGGTTCTGCAAAAAAATATCTTTCTAACTATTCTTCATTGCTTTGTGGGCGAAACAGAGTTTGACAGAACGTAAAATCTTCTCTTTTCCTCAGTATAAGATGCTGAATAATTTAATCCTCTTTCAAATATTGAAAACAGCATATCAAAAGAATGGTGGCTGCAGTTACCTGATTCTGTATGGCTAGGTTGCCTACGTAAGAATATTGTGCAGGAGAATATGCATTTACAAGGGAATATGCATATTCTAGAAAAGTGAACACATTCAGGAATACAATGACGCATTGGCAGCTTCAATCTTTTACAATATATACTCAGTACAGAATATTAATAGATTCTGCACCCAATATATTGTTCAAAGTAGATCAACTGTACCTTTTGGCCATCATTTTTCTACTACATGTTTATTGAGGGTTTGAGACCTGCCATTATATTTGACTGTATGGCCTAATTTTCCAGACATGGATCAAATAGTGGGTCTTCAGCTTGACCACATCTTCAAGTTTCAACTACTAAGCAAAGAAAGGACAATCATAGAGTGGAATCTGCACATTTAGTGAGTTATATGTTGTTAGTAGAAATTAAAATTTGATACTTGCTAAGATTGTTTTTAATGTCAAATAAAATTTAAATTTAATGTAATATACAAGTTTCTACAATGTCCGTAATTGAAGAATTTTACAGTTGTTTGACAAATACACCTTGAAATTGTCAATGGTGACAATTATAAAACATGCTTCCGGAGACTTCCATCCAATTGTTTTTAATTCTGTGAGGTTTACCTTTGCAATATAGTTGTGTATTCCATTAGAATTCTGCCCTCAATTCTTTGTGATCCAAACAAGACCTTAGCGATATGTAAAGTTGGGAATCATTCCATTGAGGAGGCTAATATGGCATGTTCTCCCAATTTACAAAGGTTATTGTCTGGTTCAAATTGGAGTGGGGTTATAGATGGCTTCTCCTTGAAACAACAGCATGGGGTACCACTTGGACATGTTTAGGTGGTATATACTATATTATGTGACATAAAATTTCCCAGTTCTATTTAAGAGGCATTAGGCTTAGATCTCTTAGGATTGCCACACCTTCTAGTTTAGTGAGTGAAAACCAATGGCATTTGTTGTACCGTCATCATATTCAAGATGGTTTCTTTCTTTGCCTCATCCAAGGATTTCAAATACAAAACAAGTTGATTTTGTCATGGCAGCAGGTGAAGATGTGTGAAATATTTATTCAACTTTTTGATAAAGAAAAAAAGTACTGTTTACACTGTGCAATCTGTTTCTAGAGAAACAAAACGCTGCAATCAGTTTCTGATGTTTTTCATGGTGTAACATGTTTGATTTCTGCTAATTGATAGAATATTAGTCTGATTTGGTTTTCTACTTGTGTTTGTTAGTTTGGACTAGTGAACTTGATTGTCTGGCAATTGGACTGATCTCCTAACTCAGTGTTTTATGTGACAGTTTTTCTTCTTGTGCAACGTATTACGACAACCAACCTAACTATATCATGCATAATTGTTCTGGGATTCTGATAGTTGTATCTTATAGTACTATGTTTTTGCAGGTTCAACGTTCAGAAAGCCTTGCTTGAAATTGTCAATATTCAGCAATGGGAAGACATTAAGCAAGGGAAGTAATGCAGCTATTTCAGATACACCATTGCTTGGGAATATTGATGTGCTGGATGCCTTTGAGGATGATTATGGTGGAGTTGTAGTTAAACCTACTTCCTTACCAAATACATCCAATGCATTTGCTTCATCACTCCAGTCCTCACTGTCTTATTGGAGTAAGCAGGTATTACACATACACATATCACTAGAAATTAGTCAGTGGATATAAATGGGGGTTGATTAATTCCTTAATGCAGGGGAAAAGGGGGGTTTGGTTGAAGATACAGGAAGATCAAGCTGATCTAGTTCCAATTGCAATAAAGGCAAGTTAACCTTATTATTATAAGATTATCTTACTGACCTTAGTTTAGCATCAGCCTTTTCTGAAAGAGCATAATATTCAAACTGAAGACTAGCTACTCTGTGCCACAATTGCTGGAAAGAAAAAAAAGACTTTCTATGCCAATTTTTTTTTCATATTTCTTACTTTCTTTTGTTTGATAATGATACCTCATTACCTCTTAACTAATCAGGTAAAAAAATTACAGTTAACCTTAATTTGGTTTGTTTTACCTTTCTTTTAGGCGGGCTTTGTTTATCATCATGCAGAGCCAGGGTATGTGATGTTAACTTTCTGGCTTCCAGATGGACCTCCAGGTTTGCCTTCCACTTCATTGCATCAAATTGGTGTTGGAGCATTTGTCATGAATGACAAAAACGAGGTTATGATAATTTCTGGGCTATACCTATTTACTTAGTCGTATTTTCTGAAGAGAAGAAAAAAGCAACCATTTATCTGCATATGTAATTATGTTTGTGCTGTACACCTTTTTTCTGATTTTAGGTGCTTGTCGTCAAAGAAGGAAAATGTCCATCACACTGTTCAGGCATCTGGAAGATCCCGACCGGCTTTGTAGATAAGGTACAAAATACAGGGCACAAACTTCCTAGTAAAACAAATGACTGACATATGATAAGGCCAAAGCCTATTTTTTCCCCTGAATAAGGCAATAGCCAGGTCAGGTCAAACTTGTTTAAGACTGCCTACAGTCTATATTTTGTGGAAGCTATTTATGTTGGCTTCATTAGTCATATATTGTTTTTTTTTCTGCTATCAGTTTGAAGACTTGTTTTCTGGAGCCATAAGAGAAGTTAGAGAAGAAACTGGGGTAATTACACTGTTTTGACTTGTTTTACTGAATTATGCTACTTTGGATGAATTATTTTGATGTTTTACATTCTACTGCACTGCATTTTCAGATCGAAAGTTGTTTCCTGGATGTTGTTGCTTTCAGGTAATTGTCAAGTACAATCAATGAAGTTATTTGAACCTTTTACTATTGAGAGTTCCTTCATGGATTTTTTTTTTACGTTTCTGCCCCTGGTCATACAGGCATGCACATCAAGTCCTTTTTGATAAATCAGATATACTCTTTATATGCACACTCAAGGCGCTGTCATTTGACATATCAGTTGATGAATCCGAGATTGAAGCAGCAAGGGTACTCCCTTATCATAATTCAGATACTCTGTAGTTTAGATGACTGAAGTTAGCTCTCATTAGTGATCTTTGGGTCTCACCATTTTCAGTGGATGCCGGTTGACGAATTTCTCAGCCAACCATTCCATCAGGAGGATGAAATGTCCAAGGCCATCAATGACATATGCTTTTCTGCACATCAGAAGTGCTACACAGGACTCGCCGCGCATCAGGTGATGTCGAAGCTCGACAACAGGGTGGCTTATCTCTACACCGGGGATACTAGAGAAGAAACTGGATGTGTCCCCGAGATATAAATCGTAATAATCTCGATTTAATTTGGTAATAAGCGCAGTTTGTAGAATTGTTACCATCATTGTAGTACACAGGCAGTCAGTTCAGTTATCTCTGTCCTATATGCAGAAGTATCAGTCGGCCCTCTTTATCAATTAGCAAAATATATCATGTGTATCAGTCTATAATCTGGCAATAACAGTGACGGTTGCTCTGGCCAATTAATACTATAGTAGTACTAAGCGTGAGACTACATTATATGGAGCTCAGATGCCATCCTGACTCTGTAACTCATGAGAACTGTGTTGTACGCTTGTATTTCATACATAACTTAGAAATGACTGAAATGTTTTCTATTCGTGAACCGTTCATAAACTAGATAAATTTCTTCTAAGACATGTTTCAAACTTCAGATCTTGTAAAACATGTTGGAATTTTTAGTGGACCTAGGGTCCAATTGGAGAATAATTTCTAGAAAAAACTGAACGCTCTAAAACAATTCATCCCTCTTTAAGTAGATATAGATCCATTACAATATATAGGTATATCTTATAATAAGAGCGACAAGAAAGATGAAAAATAGGCGTGGTTTTCTAGCTATCGATTGTTGGGCCAAAGTTGGTACCCTGATGGGCCTGTGCATCTGAGAGGTACTACTGCACGGCCCAGGGCTCGGGCACACGGCGACGATCCGTTCCTCAGCCTCCCCATCCATCCCCTCGGCCTCGACTGACTCCCGTCTGCTCGCCCGCCCTTCTGCTTCCGCCGCATCCTCTCTCGCCCCCGCCGGTGAGCATCCCTTCTACCCACACCTTTTTCTCGAATTTGCGTCCGCCGCCGCCTCCTCGCCCGCCGCCTGGACCGATATCCAATTCTCCATCCTGCAAGCAGCGGTGGCGCTGGCGTCCTTCTGCTTCCGCCGCATCCTCGCTCCCCGGTGAGCATCCCTCCCTACCCACACCTTTTTCTCGAATTTGCTTAACCCTAGCTTCTCTTCTTGATCTGGAAACTTTTCTATTTGACTTAACCTTAGTAGTAGTTAGTACTAATAGCAGTGTGTTTATTCCTCAAAAAGTTTGGGGGTTCAACAGAAATAACGTTAGATCTGCTCCTGGCTTGCGTCACCTACTTTCCAGTTGTTAATTTTGGTTTTTTTAGCACATTTTAATTTGGTTATTGAGTCTCACGTCCTTAAATTTTGAACAGGCCCATTCCGTTCATTTTTGTGCACTCATCCAAACAGTTAGAATATTTGCATTAAAATGAAATGTATGCTCACATAATTTGTACACTCATCCAAACTAACATAAGTTTCTTAAGAGAGTAAATTTCATAAAACCCCAGGTTTTGGGGCATCTGTAACGCAAAACCCCAGGTTTTGTAATTTGTTTCATGAAACCCTAGGTTTTGGGGTAAAATGTTTCAAGAAACCTCATATTTATGTAAAATACTCACATTTCATTATTATATATAATTATTTTTTACATAAATTGACATAAACTTGACTCAAAGTACACGCCCCTCTCATCTACTTTATTTATTTTTCTCAATTTCACACTGCACAGAAATTTTACATAATCCTAACTGATAATGACATGATAATTGGTTAAATATACACATAAATGATCAAACCATGATGATCAATGCTTGTTGAAAAGCACCTAACATGGATATGTACTCAAAACCATCTCATACAACTAACTTTTTACAATTATAGATAAATATATTAGTCAAAAGAACGATATAAGCTTGGCATAAAACATTTTGTCCCAAAACCTAAGGTTTTACGAAACAAATTGTAAAACCCGGGGGTTTGCGTTACGGATGCCCCAAAACCTGGGGTTTTATAAAATTTACTCCTCTTAAGAACTCCACCACAAACTACTCATATAGTCACATGAAATATCTTTTTATCAAAGAATATTCTTATAAGAATTATTCACTTCACAAAATTTTCTAGATGAGAGATTGTGCCACATGGCATGAATCTAATTCAACATTTTTTTTTATCAGGTTATAAATTGAAAATCAACGAATATACTTTGTCTTCCTGTCTTCAAAATTAGAACATTGTGATACATCTAAAATATTTTGGATATTGTTATATTTTTAATTTGAAAAGTAATTTAGACTAGTAACATAGATATTTAAGTTAGGTGCACTGATATTTCCAAATCAGCTGTAGTTTAGAATAACAAAGTAAAATATAATACTTGCCAAGTACAATCTAAGAACAATAAAATATTGAATAAGCAATATAAATTCAATATTTTTATACATTTTAAGTACAATCCATAAATTACCATAATATATAATTGAAATTAAACAAAAAGATATAATTAGGAGGCCCATTTAGGAGGCCAAGTAGAGGCTGGGCCCTAAACCCTTCTCATCTCCCTCCTACCGCCTCCGTCTTCCTCCATTCCTACGGCTAAAAACCTTATAGAATCTTCTGGACCCTCGTCACGCAGACAACCACCATCTCTCCATGGCACGCCTCTACTACCTCCTGTCCCGCGCGCTCGCCTCCAGCCTCCGCCCTGCTATGCTCCCCCTGTCATCACGGACACGGACTACTCGCCCTCTCCACTCGCCGCCGCGTCCTCCTCCTCCCCGTGGTCGCAGCATGCCCTCCTCGCTCGCTGCGGCCTCGTGGCACTACGTGCCGTCGACGCCGGAACGCCGGAGGCGCGCACTGCCAATGCTGCTGAGGCGGCGGAGGGCGAGGAGGCCGTCGCGAAAGGGCCCCAGCGAGCTCAGCGTGCAGATTGGCATCGAGGAAGCCCTCCCCGACGACCCCAGTATCCTGGTAATAGCTTCTTCACCAGCTCCGCTTCTTTTGAATTCAGAGAACGCGTGTTTCTCTCAAAATTTTCAACAAAATTTATCGCATTTGAAGCTAATTTGCTCTCATTGTTATGGTACTTGCACCGAAATTCTTTCAAAAAAAAGTGTTAATATCTCTCTATCTGAATGGTGCTATGTAGAGTATTGCAGAAGCACTTCAAATGGATGTTGCTAAGGCAATGAAACTGGCCTTTGAACTCCTTGAAAGCTCGGAGTATAAAACCAGAGACAAATGTATAAGCAATGTGAATAAGTATGATACTGTTGAGGTCTCTCTACTGCTTTGTGATGACGATTTCATTCAGAAACTCAACAAGGAATGGAGGGACGAAGATCATGCTACGGATGTTCTATCAATGTCGCAGCATATCCCAGGGTTGGGCATTCCCATTGTATGTGTACCATTGAGTTGAATTATTATATTTGTAACAAATGCATATTGTTTGATTACATCTTTTTTTTTCTGATATGTTTTTTCGTTCAACAGCTGCAGTTGGGTGACATAGTAATCTCTATTGAAACAGCCCAGCGGCAAGCAGAAGAAAGGGGCCACACACTGCTTGACGAGATAAGAATTCTTATGGTTAGTTTGTTTCACTCATTTCTATCATCACTTTTTTTGTCTAATGTGGTAGCACGGTGCATTTCCATCTTCTTATTTTATTTCCTAATTCGCAATTTTGAAATAGATTATTGTCCTATTGAATGCTAAGTTGTTAACAAACTCACAACAGGTTCATGGATTATTGCATTTATTGGGCTTTGATCATGAGCTCGGCAAAGTGGCTGAAGAAGAGATGGAGAGCGGAGAAGAATATATATTAACTACTCTTGAGTGGAAAGGGAAAGGACTCATTAAGAGTGCATATGATTCCATTCATGACACCAGTCATTCACAAAATTATATTGGTAGGGGTATCTTCATATTTTTTAGCATGTTTTATTCCATTATGTTGCCAGTCCATTTCTTCTAATTGGAGTTCCCACTGATTTCCCCATTGTATGCAGAGGCCAGTAGAGATATAGATGAAACGAACCTACGAGAAGTTCATCAACTAAAACTGAGCCATATTATATGTGATATAGATGGTGAGTTGATGAAGCATCTAGAAGTATGCTGTTTGTATTGGACCTTTCCAAGTTCTAGCAAGTAACTTTTCTATAAAAATGTTAAGGTATTGTGGATAATGAAGGACACCTGCATGAAGAATCAATAGAATCTTTGAGAGAGGCAGTTTCAAGGGGAACAAATGTTATCATGGTGACTGGAAAGGTGGGTTTCATGTATTCATGCATGCAAAGTGAATGTGGCACCTATCTGAAGTGAATACTAATTGTAGACTTTCTTCATCATATTATCAATGCTATTTCTAGCTTTCTTGTAGAAGAACAGAGTATTAGAAATTTAGAATAGTAAAGTCCCTTGATGAAAGAGGATTTACCGCAGGAGGATGTTTAGTGCTTAAATGAATCATCTTTTCTTAGTTGCAGGCCAGCTGAGTGTATCAGTATTCACTGTACTAATGTTCTTTTGATTTATTCCCCTTAGACCCGGGCTTCCACAATAAGAACTTTCAAGCTTCTTGATTTGGAAGGAAAAGATCATTTTATATCAGAGAGTTCACCTGGTGTATTTCTACAGGTACATACTCTCCAGTTTCACCTGAATAATTTGAGAAAGTTGATTTTGTTGTCAGAGCTTTGTGGCCATATTGTCTTACCTTAGCTTTTCCACTGTGATATAAGGGTGATTCGTGGAAGATGTTTTCTGTTACAACTTCTTTTTCAATAAAGCATTTGTTAGAATCAGAAATCCACTGAACATTCAGTTTATTGTATGTTCTTTTTTAATAAAGGTATTCCATGCATTACATATGGAGGTCGGATTTTATTAAGATTTTTTTTCTGCAAGCCTGTATGAGAGGATAGTGTATAAGGAAGCAAATGTTGAGATCTCATCTTTCTTATTCACATTTGATCTAATCACATCATATTATTTCATATTTTTGCTATGACATTTTACCCTTACAGAGTTGTAAAATATTGTGTTGTTTCGTGTAGGGTTCACTTGTTTATGGAATGCATGGCCAAGAGATTTACAGAGCAAACTTAGGTGTGGATATCTGCAACGAGGTACAACATTGACGTCAACTAATTATTTCTAGTTTTCTACTAGCAGGTGTACTTTTGTGGCAGCATAGTTTTTCATCAGATCTGTTCTTTTTATTCATTGAAATGTTAATGTTGTACCTACTATTTCTTTATCAGGATAATTTACTGGGCATCTTATTGAGATTAATTGAGTTTGTTGAAACTTTTCTGTTCTTTATCAATGATTTAGATTTTATGATTTATGATATGTGTTCACTTTGGTAATGCTCTGTTTGTAACAGTGACATTATTTCCCTCTGTTAAGAATTATGTCTCTTTTTGGCATGCCTGCATGTGTAACATTTGTTAGATGTCGTACTCAACTGTCTTTTCCTCCATCTGCAGGCATTTTTGTACTCCTTGAAGTATAGCATGCCTCTTGTTGCATACTGTGAGGAACAATGTTTGACCCTCTGTGAACATCCTTTTGTTGACTTGTTGCACACACTGCACCATGAGACCAAGGTCTGATCTAAAGATATCTCATTTCCTCCTTTTTAACTATGGTCGACAGCTGAGCAAATGTTGAATTTTCTTGATAGGTAAAAGTGGTGCCATCAGTTGAGGACCTCTTGGGATATTCATCTATTCAGGTTTGTCTATCCGTAACTTTGGCAAGCACAAATTGATATACCGTAACTGTTAAGGATAGTATGCTTTTCTATCTTACTGTGTAATGCATTAGTGTATATTAGTGGAATAATTTTATAAGTAACACCGCGAATCCGTGATGTGGTAAAAAAACAGCTGTTGTTGTGATATAGCATGGGTACTCCTCCAAAATAGACAGAATTGTAGTTGAAATACACACATTATTGATTCTGGTCAACCTAGGCGCTAACAGTAGCAGTAAAGCTGCTATTTTCTGAAATCCTTTCTCTATTAGCATTCTGGAATACAGACAAAATCTGTCACTCTAATTACTGCAGCCACTCAACCAGTAGAGTTAAATGGAGTAATGCTCCCTTGACTGTCTAACATAAAAATAAATCCGTGCAAGTTAAGCTAACCCATAGGAGGGCTTGCACAAATGACAAATCTCTTGGAGATGGGGTTTTTAGAATTTGACTGCAAAACTACTATTTAACAGTCCTGAGTGAATCTTCAGTAAGTCAACCAGATAGATATTTACATCAGTTTTATTTGGATTGGACCTACACAATTTACTTGTACTTGCAGAAGTTGCTTTTCCTTGACAACGTGGATGGGGATTCATCTGTACTGAGACAGCATTGGTCAGAACTAACACAAGGGAGAGCGCATGTTATCAAAGCGCATTCAGATACGGTTGAGATTGTTCCCCTTAATGCTTCAAAGGGTGGTGGTATAAGGATTTTACTTGATCATCTTGGAATAACTGAAGATGTATGTATCTGTTTCCATCAAATAATGCATTTACTTTTCTTTTTGTGCCTAATTTCGCTCTCTAGATTGTGCTTTTTTAGAAGGGAACACCACTGCTAACAATAATTTTTATCTTACAAATGTTGTTTCTCCTATGCAGTCTGATCTTGATGCTGTTGGAGACTATACCAGATGGCTAAGCAACGAATAATCCAACTGACATATTTACTTAATCATTCTTAAGCAAAATCTTGGTGATAAACTTGGGATACTGGAAGAAATGACATGCATATGGGATGCACAGAGAAGGGGACAAAAAATCAAGGATTCCACATTGGACATGTCTATTTTGAAGCATGTAAAAAAGGAACTTCATAACACCGTCCTTTTGGGCTGGAAGAAAAGTTACTGTACCTCATACTTTGGAAAGGGATGTGCGTGTGGATGGCAAGTTCGGTACTTCCTTCAGGTAATACAGGCTTTAAAATTTAGATTATGTTACTGTAGTTGCATTGGATTGTGTGAGAACTATTTGTCATTTGTTTAAATTTAAATAGCATGAAACTCATCCTTTTGTTGTTCACACTTCACAGATCTCATTGGTGGAGGTGTGTTGGAAATAAAACCAGACAAGCTCATCCGTGATGTCAAGGAAACAAACATCAAGAAAGTGCAATTTGCAACTTGTGAAAATTTTATGTGAGACAATTAGTGTTCCCCTTGCTCTGTGCAAGCATGTCAAATTCATGCCAATTCTGTTTTTTTTTCCTGTAGAATCCCTGTATAGTTGCACTGTGCAAAGCATTGCTAATTGTTGCTCGATCATGTAATGCAAGAGTAGTCTAGTTCGCATCTGATAGAATTTTGCTTATTTCAGCTTGCTCTATTTCATTCAACCCATTTTTGATAGTTGAGTTTCATATGGATGGACTTAAGGAATGTAAGAAACCAGGTTGATCCCAGAAGGAAAAATAGTTGTTTCCTTGTAAAAAGGAGCAGTACAAGCACAACACAACATGTTAGTGGATACCTGAAACCCTAGTCCTTATTTGTTTCCACTTTCTAGGGTCTCATTTTCTGTTATGAGTTAATATGCATTCGTACATCTTTGTTGATCTGGTGTGTAGGTGGTTTAGCACTGCTGTACAGGAGGCTGGTACTGCTTGGTCTTGACAGCAGACAAATAAATGATCCTTTTGAGGGCCTCTTTGCTATCATCTTGTTGCATGGCCTTGGCAAGTGATTTGACCGTTGATTCATGTCTAGTCCTGCTGGATAGCTTTTGCACGCCTTCATCCTTTTATTGTAAGTAATTTTCTTCGCAAGGTCTTGAACACATGTAGCATCAGATATTGACGTGAATGATTGAGATTTTCCTTGGTAATAGTTGGACAACCCTCTCCTGCAGAAATTAAGTTTGCTTGTTAGAAACCACATGATTTAATGTCAATTTTGCAACTGAACTGGATTTTATGGAAGTTTTCTGGAACGTTTGATCCTTTAATCTTGATATTGTTTTGTCCATTCATTCACTGTATTTTGAGCAAAATGTTGCATACATACATAGATCAAGTCCAATTTGAACACATAGATGCTATGCAAAGTGGACCTTCTACAATTTAGCACATAGGCAATATCATGCAAGTTCAACCAACAGATTTAAAAAGCTGTTCAGAGAAAGTAGTCCATTGTCTAGTGGGAAAAAGAAACTAGCTATATTGTCTGCAGAATTTGTGTATGCATTTTCAACTAATATAATTTATAATAGGCAGGTGATAAATCCTTGTTTGCAATACATTGGGAAACAAAACACAAGCAACAAATTTTTAACACTGTTAAAGCATCTTCCAAAACTTGAAATTCATATAGGCATGGTGCAAGTTTCTCTAAATACTAGAGTACTAGTACTTCTGCAGGGGAGAGCAAAGCATGCACCTGACAGAAAGCTGGGATATCAGCGAGGACAATTCGTAGAGGGGCCCTTCAGAATTCTGCTGCAATGTGCTCAAAGACGCTGACGATGACGATGGCTCAGGAGAATCACCAGGCTGGTAAGAACTCCCATCATCACTCAGATCCGATGCCGATGAGCACGACGACCTGATCGATGACCCTGAGAATGAATCATCTTCTGACCGATCATCACCTTGTTCTATGCAGGTTTCCTCATGGCACAGAGGAGCCCCAGGAGGCACTGGCTTGCAAGCTTCTCTCATTCCAGGAGCAATGGCTTATCTTCTCTGGATTTTCAGAGTTCAGAGCATGGAAGGCAAAGGCAAGTATCAAAGTTCCCCTCCCTCCCATGTGCATATATGTAGACGCAATGAAGAGATAGGGTGCAAGAAAAAAATAAAAAGAAACAGCTGTTCCGGTGGGCTGATGGAGTCATAGATAGATAGGTGTCCTGTTTATTCAGATAGGCTTCATGGACTCGGCGCCGAAAAGTAAACAGAAGCTATCCTCAAGTTCCTTGCCCCATCAGGTCTTCTAGACTGGATGATGATAAACACGCCATATACATCTACATAGTTTAGATAGATAACTGAAAATATATATTTATCATGCCATCACATATTGATTGAATTATGCATTTATAAGCTAAGTCAGATGCATCCACTTATGCAAATAGCGAGCAAGAGTGGTAGTACTGTGAATTACTGGAAGGAAGGAAGCAATTATAGGGGAGCATGTGAAAACGATGCGGATAAACTTATGGAGTTGAGGTGAGCATCTTATCTGATCTGTTTATCCTCGAGGATTAGGATAGATAAGGTAAATTACGGTGGCGAGAAGGTGCTCTGGGTTGGGCAGCTGGAGATTGATTATGCTAATTGAGTGTGAGATTAGGTTTTTTATTGTGATCCGGTAAGGTGGTTACAGGATTACAGCCAGTCGGCTCGATCTCGGTCAAGTCATCTTGTTTATTTTTTTTCTTTTTTTTTCCTTGATGGAGCTGTGAAAGCAACCCTTCCCTGCTCCCTTTCATCCCTACACGTTCCCATGAATGCTTCCTGTTCCTGTTCCTGGAGGCTTGGTCTGATCATGTTACTTGCAAATCTCAATTCATATCCTTTATTTTCGGTGAAGCTCCTGTTCATAAGGTGAATACTGTTCTCCAGTCTCCACTGAGATAAACGTGCTGTTCTTCTATGGAGAAAACTGATTTTCCTTCTTTTTTTTAAGACTTCCTCGAATTTTTTTTCTTTTACCAACACATCACATCACTTGGATTCCACAGGTGGCACTACGATTTGTATGAGATTCACGAAGGAACAGCTTGTGTTGCGTGCTTTACCTTCGCGTGATGTGCCGTATGATCGCACACATGTGATGCTCTATCCATTTTAGTTAATGAATGAACGCTTACATGTACAGATGAGAGTGATTCTCACGTCAAAGGTTAACAACGCAAATTCTTAAATCCATTTTAGTTATGTGATGCTTTATCTTGTCGGCAGCAAAGCCACAAAAAAGAAGGCATTTTATATGCCGTTTTCGTGAGAAACCAATTAACCCAAGTATTCTAGTATTAGCTAACAAGAAAAGAATTCCCTTTGTAAATATCTGCGAGAAAAAGAGATACGCTTTGCTACACTTGCAACTGTTTCGTGAAGGCTTATGGTGAGTTTAAAAATAAATATTAATTTATTTTTAAGTTTAAAATAATTAATACGTTAATAGCTTATCTTATTTTACGTGATATCTTTTTCTCCTTCGCTCTCAAACTCAACCTTAAACGAATGGCCAGATAGGGATCGATAAAAGAGAGCAATTCACCACACTACGCTCTCTTCATTCAATAGCCTAAAAAATCAAGCAAGGAGCAAAATTGCATCGAGTTTCGTTCACAGGATCACCACTTGTCACAAGGAAAAACACAAAATGATGAACCGGGTCACATCACTCACATGGGCATAAAGAAGAACATTGCATTTCCATCTTTTATTCAACTTCAAATTGGAAACAAACTGGACTTGTTGGTCTAGCAGGCAAAAGCTCTAGTCTTTACAATGCGAGGCCAGGTGTTCATAAGGATTAAAACTGAAAATTGCTGGTTTCATCGCATGACACATCCAATCATCCATGGGTGAACGGAATACTATAGATGGATTCCTACTGTTCCCATCAACCTCGCCTGCTATTTGGAAAATGGATAATCGGTACAACTTTCTCACCTGTACAGTTTCGCATCAGGTTGACCTGTCAATCTTCCCGATGGTGTTTTGTCTTGCGTTCCGTAGAATGGTTTTATCAGCAGTGATGAAGAAGCCAGCGACACACGCTGCAAATAAACAGGAAGAAATGTTTAAAAGGCTTCCAGGATGGTCTTCAATTCGGTTTTGCCTTGCATATGAATGCCAACTTAATTTGGACACCAAGGAGGAACTTGGTATCAATTGAATAGAGAAGAAATAGAGGTGAATAATACCCAATCTACTATCGACGACTAGGTTGTTCATGTGCCTAAACTCAAAATAATGGTCAGAACTACAGCAAGCACTTAAAAATGTTAATTTCCACAGTTCCATACACCAGTGTGACATTGATCCGTTATCCAATTCCTACAGCCTATATCTTTGTGAGGCAGATGCTACCAAGATCACTGGAATAGCTGACATCACTCAATGTCATTAACAGGGATAAATCAACCAAAACCCTCAATGTCATTATCAGGGATAAATCAACCACAACAATTGCTGAAGTTACAGTGGTTTGATATGTGCTGGTGTGTGACTCAAAAATTAGGAAAGCACAAGACTATGAAAAGATGCACGTAAGCTGCTAACCAATGCTTGTTCAAGTACTTCACTTCAAGAGCAGAATTTGAATCTATTAATTCGAGAGAAAATGGGTCCCCATAAAAAACCTCCAGACAAAAATACTGGCATGCTTCATTTACTGTCTGCTGCATCTTGGTCAGTACTACCTCCATCCCAATTTTGGGACGGAGGTAGTACTAAAATGTGATGTGAATCCTATCCTAGAATTCAGAGGCTATTGGAAGCTAATGATTCCAAAGGAAAACAAAATGAAGAAGGCCAAGCTGTGACACCAGTCGAATATGAACCAAACAGATACAGGTTTAATAATACCATTTTCACTATGTGACTTCTGCATGTCCAAAAATCCTAAGAAATAAGCACACTATGTTGTTTTATTGATTGCATAATCTCATGCTATAGCTCTGTATTGTAAAACAGTATAAATATCATCCATCAAACAAGAGTCATGACTGCTATATTTGAAATAGTGACAGTGGATACATTAGGTTTAACCCAACATTCAAGGTACCAGTAAAATAAGTTGTACGTAAGGGATTTTAGCACTTTACAGTAGGCTTGGGTCATAACAACTATTATACAGTTTGAGAATGATAGCTTTCAGTCGTATAGTACCTGCTGATATGATGAGTGCTTGTGCTGTGTAGTTGAGATTAGCCTTAGCCCAAGGAAGGACACGGCAACCAACCAACTGCAGGAGAAATGTTGTTTTTACAGAAGTCAGAATATATGCGACCAGAGGAATCAAAGTATTCCAACATGTGGCCACAAATTGAGGCAGATTGTAAATAAGTATTGTTTTAAATTAGAAGATCATTTCTCTCATTATTGATGCTTGGAATGCAAAAACACTTGATGGAAACAATGATTTCAAAAGGTGACAAAACTAGAATGTCGGCAAATCTTTTGCCAAGCTAATTACATAACCAGTATATAGATGATTTTTCTAAGGAATAAATTGCACATAAAACTGCATATTGTTGGGCCATTGTGGGGAGGAGAAACAACTAGTACATACCGTGGGAACCGCAACCACAGTACCAGAAATCGCGGCGTTCTTCAATCCCAGCGTGACAGCCTCTGCAACAGCAACAACAACAAAATTTGCAAGAAATCAACCTTACTGGCATTAAGTGCATATATGAACCAGAATTCGGAACTCGGCCGCTACTTCACCGAATCATTACAAGCGCTACATTGCCTCTCCTGGACGAATCTAGCAAATTGTGTTTGAGGCACACAGAAGGGTAAAGCCTCGGTGAAACAGAACTGAATTACTCGGTGACAGTAGATCAGCAGACGGTAGCCATGGCCAGATAATCACCAAAACAGATTGGGAAATGCAGACAACCCATCAAGGAGCAATCTTTGGCTCTCTCCGAAGAAGGGCAATCCTTCCTATCCTACTACACGGGTGGGTCAGGGCAAGAACGACGCAAATCGGCTAATCTAGGTCTGACATGACACAACCCCCATTTCCTCCTTCCCTTAAGCAAGAAGAGGAAATCCCACCGCCACGGGTGGATTCGGTACTGGGTGGCCAAGGGTGGAGAAGGTGGAGCATTCCGATGGATGGATGGATGGATGGATTACCTCGGACGGCGGCGTTGGATTCCTCCTCCTTGGGAGACAGGGCCTGGAAGTTCCTGGCGGCCATGGCTCCTCCTCCTCCTCCGGTTCTTCTCCTTTCGCCCTACTCTATTCCACCTCACGCTCGATCTCCTCGGCGACTTTCTTCTCCCTCGCTCCTTTGCTCCGCTGTGCACCGGCGGAAAGGAGGAGGTGGGTTCTTTAGAAGAGAGGAGAGGAGAGAGATCGATCTGGTGATGGTACACACGGGTCAGACTTCGCTACTCCACTCGCTGCTATACTTTGGTTAGCAGCCGGCGGCTCGCCCACGCGACGGCAAAGATCATTACTCACATCACGTATACAGATGTGCATGTGCGATGCAAACAAAGTGTCGTGGAAAACGGTCTTATCGGCTGTTAAGTCTAGCCATATATTTGAATACGATAGATAAATTATTTTGTTAATATGATGTAATTTACTATTATTGTTCTGTTTTTAATGTTAATAGTCGTTTTTCGTTTGACCATCCAAATAATCGTTCGTATACTGTGCTCGATAATGATTGAAAGTAACAAATTCATCTTTTAGGATCTTATTTAATATCTTTTATGTTTTTATATATTTTTAATGTTTTATTTATCTAATATGATCCAAATTATCACTATTTAGTATATAACCGTGAGTATCAGAAGCTATATTTTTATATAAAATCAAGCTATGATTGTTTATTTGAAAAAATAGTATGAACTTATTTAATTTAGTTGTATGCATTTAAATCTCTAAAGAAGGGTATAATATTATAAAATAAGTATATTTACTTGTGAACGTCAAATTTCTGCCAAATTCTGATTAATCGTCCGTATTCCGATTAATCGTCTGACGGTACCTTGTCTGTCCGATATCCATATTCTGTCTTCCACAGTATTGATGAAAACACGGTGACTTGCATGAGGGAACTTACAGTTCTTATGGTTGCTACCCTTTTAAGGTATTCTTCTTTGGCTTGTGTATTGAGTTACTTCGTCAATTTCTATGAGCGCGCTTCTTAAACTGTTAAACGATACGTCTTTTGCAAAAATTTTCTATATAAAAGTCCTTTGAAAGATCAAATAAATCCATTTTTCATGTTTATACTAGTTAATACTTAATTAATCATGTGCTAATGACCAATCGTGTTTTTCGTGTGATGATAAGTTTAAGCCTAACTTTGAAAGTGCCTTAGCCAACAAGCCTGGTCTAAGTTTAAAGCCTGTAACTTGTCTAGACCTATTTGAAGCATTTTGGCTGTATGGATAAGGTTTAGCATGTAAGTTGTCTAGACCTATTTGAGACATTTTGGCTGTATAGATAGGGTTTAGCATGTAGCTTTTTTATACTATCGTGTGTTATTTACCTAATTCTGCTTTACATATGTATGTTTGGTAATTGGATCTCTTAGTCATAGTGAACAGAGCACGAATCTAAAATTTATTTTCACGCGGTCAGACTCACCTCTCTCTTTTGCACCATTGGAGACATGCCCATGATTTGAACTAGCAACCAAGCACCTGACCACTGCATGTGTTGAGACTTCTAGCCCGACGAATTCTACGTAAGCAAATTGATGGCCTGAGCAAGCCATGCCAACCTCCCCCCACCTGTCTAAGTATAATCATCCGTTTTCTTCACATAAAGGAAATAAAATCACTTCTCCCTCCTCACTACTACTATAGGGTTTTTTCAAGAGGTGAATCCCCATCAATCTGTCCATGGCTACAGCGGCGGTGACCAAGAGAAGACAGAGGCTGCTCCACCTTGCAGATTCTGTGCCCAGTTGATTTTTGTTCCACTAAAATCCAGCATTGGCAGCATGTTATAACTCTATTCTAATTATAAGAGCCAGTAGCATAGTAGAGAAAGAAGACTATTTTTTCATATCTAAATATAATCAACTTTAACTCTCTCTCCTGAATTATTGTAGTTGAAAAAGTACCCCGTTTCTAAGAGAAAAGGTATCTACTAAAAATCGCTTCAACAAATCCTCCCAAAACTTTTTTAAAAAAATTGCAAAGTTTTGAACTCAAAGGTTTTTCTGAGGATACCTGCTAACTCCCTTTTTTATTCGCAAAAACTAATTTTTTTAGTTAATTTTCTTGTTGTGAAATTTGAAAAAAAATGGTGTTACAATCTAATTTTGTTGAGCCTTCGTCCCTTAGAATTAAGGTCATGGTATATATTAAAAAATACCATAAAAAGAAAGTTAGAAAATACCATTGTATGTGTTAATGACATTTGGATTTTGGTAGTTTCCAACTCGTACAGCTTTGCAATGGTACTTTCCAAATTTGTTCTTTTTTTAAATGAGTACAATGGTTAGAGATTGATAGAATATCTATAAAATAGAGGATGTCGTACCAATTAATTATCTTTGACATTGAGGAAGAAAATAACTTTTATACATTGCTTTGTAAGTTGGTAACATAATGCTCTTCATCATTCACTTGTTTTTGTTTTGGTTGATAATCTGCTGGCTCTTATAAATACACTATTTAATTCCTAATGACTAAATATGCATTTTTAAGTGAAAGTTTCTCATACAAGATACACTTGTGTGGTTTAGTGGTAAGTTGATGCTTGTGTCCATAGAGCCAATGTTTAAGCCCTGCTCTACGCTCTTGGTGTAGAAGTTCATTATTTCGCCTATGATTAAAGCAAATACGAATATGCCATATCTTTCTAGGTTGATATCATATTATTTCATATATAACTATATTTTAGAAAACTTTTTGAGGTTATTCCACCAGCCACAAATTACGATTAGAAACATCAACAAGATACTAACAAAATTTATTAATATAAAACTTTTTCTAGAAAACTTCCAGAGTTACCAACTATACATTATTTTCTAATTATTTCTTTGGAGCATGGGGCCTTGTGCTACTCACAAAGGAAAACAAATGAGGGCCTAATTAACCCGAAAAAGAAAATTTGGCACGTGCAATCCTCGTGTCCTCAATGAACAGTAGCGGCACCTTCCAGCCAGCACTGTTCATGTGCTCCGCCGCCGCCGCGTCCGCGTCCGCGCACGCAACGCATCCAACCCTCCTCCTCTCTCGCTCCCTCTCCTCCGCCGCAGCCACCAGCCCACCGCCACCGCCCAGCTCCGCTCCGCGCGCTCCGCCCAATCGTGATTCAGGGGAGCTCGCTCGCGCTGGGATAACCAGCCGGGTTAGGGTTCCGCCGTCCGGGGAGGGGGTGTGTGCTTCGGGTCGGCATCCCGTGGCTTTGGGCGAGCTCAATCGCGCGCGGATTGGTTTCGTTAGAGAAAAAACCACCAGTTTGCGGCGATTCGTGGTTTCTATTCACCGTTAGCTGCTGCGCAGGGGGCTCCGTTGCGCGCGCCAAGGGTTTGTTTGGGTCCGTGTGGTTCGATGGCGGGATCTTTCGTTGCCGTGGGCAGGGGGAGATCTCGATCGTCCCTGAAGCGGAATGGCGGCGCGGATCCGCCGTTATCTCTGGCCATGCCGACCGTCGCCGATCTCCAGAAGACGGCTGAGTTGGAGAAGGTTTGTCACTGCTTGTTGTTTATGTGTTGTGGCTTAGGTAGCAATAGCATGCATAGGTTACTTGGTAGTGATGATGTTGCTTTTGTGTCACTGGGTAACTTTGCTTTCAGTTCTTGGTTGAAGCCAGCCTTTATGAAGGGGAGGAGGAGTCCGCGAAACGGGAGGAGGTGCTACGGGAGATTGATCAGGCAATTAATTACTTCCAGTCTTACTTACTATCAATGGCTACTACTTATTTGTTAACCCAACAGAAATTGGTACCTCTGAATACTATGGAAGTTAGGAGGCTGGCGTAGAAGGGGCCATATATAATTATTGCTTGACATTCATGTACTTTGTTGCTGGATTTCGCTTAGGCAGCACTGCGTTCATGTGCTTGTGTTGTTTCCGTTTTAATATTTTAACCAAAAATGATTTACTGTGCATGAATGTGTTGATGACTGATGAGTACGATATACCAATTGCTAATCCTTCCTCTGTGTACCTAACTACCTATATATAAACAAAATATTTTTGGTTTGAACCCTGTCTTTACAGTTCTAATTACCTGCACATGGTAATGCAGATTAACTTCGTTTTTATGTTTCCTCGTTGTTTATCTATGAGCATTAGTCCCTACTTGTTGTGTTTTATGAGGTCTTCCCTGCGATTTTGCAGATAGTCAAGGAATGGGTGAAGCAGTTAACTATTCAGAAAGGATATGGTGAGCAAATGGTTAAAGAGGCAAATGCAGTCCTTTTCACTTTTGGATCGTACCGACTGGGGGTAAATGCTTCTTTTTGTTCTCTCTTCCTTCTATGATAGACTCACAGTTAGGTGATCTTGTTGATATTTCTTACTAAAGTGAACCAAGCACAACCAAATCATTATCACCTGAAATTGTCATTCTTTTTAGCTTCCATTTATGTATCTATACAACTTTAATAGAATTATGGAAGTACTGTTGTTGCTGATACTTGGTTCCTTGATTTGTTCAAGCAGAAGAACACTTCTTTAGAGCTAGTATCTACTTTCAAACTGTTCACCTTTTACTGCATTGATGATATACTAGAGTAAAACAATATCTGATAGTTGTCATTTGAGATAAGAGTTGTGTAGAAGGAATTTAGAGTCTGTCTGCTTGCGGTTCGCAACCTATTAAATAGGTAGGTGCTGCTTGATGGTAGCTTTTTCTCTGTAAGAAAACCTGACAGCGTGGCTAACTCCTGGTTTTCGGGGAAGATCCATACATTCATATCCTTCTGTTTGTCCATTACTTGGCTGAACCTAAGCAAAAGATGTCCAAGAGTCTTACATCAAAGAATAAACAGTACCCATAAAAAAATAAATAAGAAAAAGGTAATCTTCAGTGAATGGTTCAAGTTGCATAAAACTGCAGGGGTATTGATATGTTGCACATAACCCCGGGTGTTATGGTCCTGTAGTTTCACAAAACCACACCGTTAATCATTTTTTCTTCGATCTGCCATACGTATGAGTTATAAACTTATATCTAAAATTTATAAGTTCATTAATCCATTGTATAGAAGTTACAGCCATGTAAGTTCATAACTCATATGCATGGCCTGGAACCTTAAGGCCATAATACCCGGGATTATGTGCCGCATGCGAAAGTCCCTGTGGTTTTGTGCTACTTTAACCATAATATCTGGGTTATCTGAAATTTACTCTAAAAAGATATAGGATTCTTGTTTGGACACAAGACACACTTAGCAGAGGATTAAGAAGACCACAACCCAATGGTAGAGAAAGACCTTTTGAAAAAAAAAAAAAGAAACTTCATCATGTAATAGTGTATTTTGGAATTGTAACAAGCTCTTCCCGTGGGTTCTATGACTGATTAATAACTAAAAAGCTCTCTTGTTCTTCACTAAACAGGGCTAAAAGCCAAACATGCCAAAATAGGAATGGAATTTTCTATTATTAATCTCCAAAAGAGTACCATATTAATGAAGAAGAAACAAAAATGTGTTGATTCAATTTATGCAGTTTAAATTTTTTTCATCCTTTTGAACCTTTTCTCAAACAATATATTCCGAATATACTTTTTAAGTGTAATGATAACTCACAAATTGCTGAGAATCATTCCTAATCGTGTTTGGCACAGATAGAATCATAGAAACCATTTAAAAACATTATTGAACTGCTAAAGTTGAGATGAGTGGCATTTCTGTTTATCAGCAGTAACTCATGGTGACAAGTGTCTTTATTTAATAATTAGTTTTTTGGTTGCTGTAATTAGTTTTCCCTAGTAGATCAATTTTCCTTGTGTACTTTATAGTGACCTCTTTGTTAGGTTCATGGGCCTGCAGCAGACATTGATGCCCTATGTATTGGACCCTCATATGTGAAGCGAGAGGTGAAGTCTTCTTTTTGTTCCATGCTGTTTATGGATACTTAATTCTTCCTGATGGACAATTGGACATTAACAGTGTTATTTCTGCAGGAGGATTTTTTTGTCACGCTACATGGTGCACTATCAGAAATGGAAGAAGTAACTGAACTGCAACCTGTACCTGATGCTCATGTACCAGTTATGAAATTCAAGTTTCGTGGTATACCAATTGACCTTCTCTATGCCAGTGTATCTCTTCCAGTAATACCACCAGTAAGTTTTCATTTCCTAGGATTTTGTATGTGTTCTCAAACGCATGCTATGCATACTGGGTATAACACATGCTTGAGATAGTGTTTTATGATTGCCTGATCTATCATCTGTTAGTTTGCCTATTTCCATTGTCTTCAATGATTGCACTACCCCATTAGTTTCAGCAACAATGGATGGATCTGCTATGTTCAACCTTTTACATCATCCAACGTGTTGACTATGTAAGACTGCTATTTGGAATTGTTGTTGAAGACATATATAATGTCTAAGCTAATTTTAATAGCAGTAGCAGCTGTAGGTGATGCCAAAGGCAAACAGTTAATTTGCCAGCTTATATAATGTTTATATTAATCAGTATGGTTGAATTTATGAGGGATTTTTTAACTTGTTAAATTGTATACTATTTTTTAATGTACTGCTGCAGAATTTTGACATCTCTCAAGGATCTGTACTTTGTGATGTTGATGAAGCAACTGTTCGAAGTCTTAATGGGTGCAGGGTGGCAGACCAGATTCTTCGACTTGTCCCAAATGCGGAGGTAATTTTACTAAGAAATCACCATTTTCTTCTTATACAGCTCAAACCATGTCACTATAATAAATATATGCTATGTAGAACTTCCGGAAAACACTCAGATGTTTGAAGTATTGGGCACAGAGAAGGGGAGTCTATTCTAATGTAAGCCTGGTTTTATCATCTATGATACAGCTAAATTCGTTTGTGCTTTGATCAAAACCACTAGCATCAAAAGGATCTGAATCGTTATGATGTCCAATGGTTTTCCTTGTTAGGTTACTGGTTTGCTGGGGGGTGTCAGCTGGGCCCTATTGGTTGCTCGTGTCTGCCAACTTTATCCTAATGCTGTTCCAAGTATGCTGGTTTCAAGATTCTTCAGAGTTTTCACCCAGTGGCAGTGGCCAAATCCTGTGATGCTTTGTACCATCGAGAATGATGGTAACCTTGGCCTATCTGTGTGGGATCCACGTAAGAATCCTCGTGATAGGTCGCATGTTATGCCTATCATCACGCCAGCATATCCATGCATGAACTCTAGTTACAATGTTTCAACTAGCACACTGAGGGTTATTATGAAGCAATTTCAGTTTGGTAATAAGATTTGTCAGGTGCACTATTTATGCCTCAAAACGTTATGCCTCAGGGCACTATAAATTCTGCATATAGCCTCATTGCCTATCTTTGATGCAGGAAATTGAGCTTAACAAGGCCAACTGGAGTGCTTTGTTTGAGCCTTTCCAATTTTTTGAGGCATATACAAGATATCTAGTAGTTGACATTGTTGCAGATGATGATGATGATCTTCGGCTTTGGAAGGGATGGATTGAATCTCGATTGAGACAGCTGACTCTAAAGGTTGCTGTACTGTTGTAGGAGTAGTTTCTTATTACTCCTCTATATGGATAAACTGCAATTTATATACTATTTGATTAAAATGAGGTGAATGTCATATATTCCATAGTTAGAAACTTATGGAACTTTATATTTCTAACATGCAGATTGAGCGAGATACTAAAGGGGTTCTGCAATGCCATCCTAACCCATGTGAGTATGCAGATCCTTCAATACAGTGTGCTCACTGTGCCTTCTACATGGGCTTATCAAGGAAAGAGGGAATGAAAATACGAGGTCAAAAATTTGATATCCGTGGAACAGTAGATGAGTTTATGCATGAAATTGGAATGTATACACTCTGGAAATCCGGGATGGATCTAGCTGTTACTCATGTTCGTAAGAAGGAAATCCCCTCTTATGTATTTGAACAAAGCTGCCAGAAACCTTGTCCGCCTATGCCAATATGTGCAGACCAGGAAGACACTGAAGTTTGCACGACTGTATCTCTGGCGGGTCAGCTCAAGCGAAAGTATGATTCTGTTGGAGGTGCTGATATTGAGTTATGCAAATCTGTTAGAAGGGCTTCAGTTGGCCTGGCTTGTGAGGAAACTTCAAGTCAGTTGCATGATGATGCAAATTTTGGACTGACTAATTGCTCCGCTTCACCACATGGATCTGAGGAGTCCTCAGTATCAGGCAACAGCTGTGCAGCAGTTGGCACTATTGGTTTGGTTGATGAAACTAGCATACCTGGCTGCTTGATGCCCAATGTTGAAAATGACCCAACTCGAACAATTTTAGAGCAGATACCTTCAGAAAGTGTGGGTGAGAAGGATGAGAGAAAGCTAGAAGGAATTGAAAGCTTGGCAAGCAGCAACTGTACTGAATTTATGGAGGTTGCAGAAGTGGTCACTGGGACAATCCTTACTGAGAATGTGCAATTCAGTGGAGATGAAGTGATTTGAAGTGGCCTTCCAGATGGAGGTTTTGCTTTCCGTGCACCCACTCCATATTGTGCTTATCCTTTCATTACTTTCTGTTTAATTTTTTTGATCTATAAATATGAATAGTATTTTGAATTGGTTTGCAAAGATCATGCAGGTGTGGAACCGGAAGTGTCCCAGGTTTGAAAGCATTCCTGAGGCATGTCTTGTACTCATATCCTTCTAATTTAACATTTAAAATGTTCTTTTGTTGTTGGTCCTATGTTGCTTGGCTGCGATGGCAGAGCTCGTCTCTCATGAACTGAGCAACAACTGGTCAGGAGTTGAAGGGAACAACCACGCTTGACACACGGAATGCTTTGTCACAGATTTTGTCAGGAGGGGGAGACTTGAAGAAAAGCTGGAGCCCAAATCTTCATCAAATTATACGTGGAAAGAAAAACAATGCCTTTCGGTTGCTTTCAGGTTAAGAGAGGCTGTGGGATTGGGAACCATGGAAGCTCAAAATATGAGAAGTTAGGAAAGGGTCTGGAGTTATGCTTGTGGTTGTGGGTGGAAACTGAGCGGGCATCACTGTATACAGATAATGTAGTGCCTTGCCTTAGCTGCTAGGACTAGGCCAGTATATCAGGTTGTTGAAAGAAGATAAGGAAATGTAGAACGTAGCTGTTCTTGGCTATTGATTTTCCCCGTGTCCTCTTACCTGCAATTGTTTCAAATTCGTTGATAAAGTTCTGTTGTACTTCACAGGGTGAATTGTGAAAGATATATGGATTTTGATTTGTTCTTTGTGCACCCAAGTGGACTTGGGAGTTTGGACAGCTTACTTATACCCACGCGCCCTACCCTTGGTGTTTTTTTAACGATTTTTTAACAATTAATACTGGCAAAATTAATCAAGTACTAGTAAATATAGGCTTAACGGTGAAACTAATGAAGTACTCCGTAAATATAGGTTTGGTTTTAGAAAAATGGGAAAGAAGCCATATCAATAACGCGTATCCATATTTGTAATCCTGTATCAGGGTAACGTGTAACCATGGGCGGAGTCACGTGTGGGACATTAGGCTTGGGCCGTACTAACTTTTAAGTTAAAATTTGTTAAAAAAATATGATTCATGGTTGAACCCTATGCTTGAGATAATCCTGCCTTTGCCCCTGTGGGCAACCACTACAATATGTTTGCAAAATCTTACAAATGTTGCATGGATCATCGGAGGAATTAGCTCAGATAAGACTTTCAAGCCGTAGTCGTTTCCAATTTAGAATTACAATGCTTTATCCCATCATGTCCATATCTAGTGTTCTTTCTGTTATATGCATTTATTTGTTACCACATCCTATGGTGAACAAATAGAAAAAATACGACAGAAGAATTTTCCGATCGATTTTCGATATAACTGAAGAGATTGTACACTTGGTTTGCCTATGACTTTGCTCAACTAGTAACAACTCTAAAGCCTTCTTGATTAATCCTATTGGACCATACAAAATTTGTTGTGTTTTCTCTTTTTTCTGACTTCTTTTCTTTTTTATTTCAAAGGCCAGCCCTTGTAAAACTAGAAGGGGTAAATCTCCTAGACCTCTTTCTTTATTTTTTTTACCATAAATATGATTATTCTATATCCCTTTATCGAAAAATACTAATTTACTCATAGGCCCTAAAGGTTGAAAGCCCAAGGCTTATCTGACAACAATGTTAGCCTATGTTAAGGCCCGTCTTATGGAGGTCAACCCATAATAAGCAGGCCTATCAAGCGAGCTAAACTTTCACACACCACCCCTTCCTTTGCCTGAATTTTGCACTTTTAGCCCGACAAGTGACTTGCTCCTTCCGTATCAAAATACAAAAATATATACTGGATGTAACACATCCTAGTACTACGAATCTGAACAGAGGTCTGTTAGGATGTGTCACATTCAGTATTTGGTTTTTATATTTTAAGACTGAGGGAGTAGTAAATTAAACCCGATTAGCGTAGTATTTCAACCGCATAAACTACTTTGGCACATAAGCATTCGAACAACACATTAATTGCATTTTTATTCTGAATATGAATTGCTTTAATCTATCATCACATTACACTTCTCAATTTATCATCTTTCCGCAGTCTTTCTTGCAAAACTCCAAAGTCGAATAGCAATAATAATTGAGCATACAACACCAGCAGTTTTTGCATTTTTCTGTTGCCGATCCTCGTGTGCACGGTAGCTCTGGTGGCAAATTAATCTTCTCTCTGAACATGTCATCCACGGCACGGCCTATTTGTGATTTTTTTTAGAAAAAATGGATTAGTACGTTAAAGGGTTAGATTAACCATTATAAGAAAAACTGGATCTGGAATTTTTTGCAAACAAATTAAGAAAGATGGACATGAAAATACTTACATTGAGCATGGATGGCAAAGCACCCGAGAAGAAGCAGCATTACTACTGCATAGACGTGTCCATTCGCGCACTTCACCATGCTTGCTCTTTGGAGATATAATAATATGTACTGATGATCTGATTACTGGATGCTTGCTTAGTACATATGGTTTGTATATATAGAGAGGGGGAGGGCTAGGGCGATAACCGGATAAGGTAGCTAAAATAAAATAGTTACCAGTAATTTCCATTTTATATATAGCAAGAGAGTATTCGTCCATAAATATATAAACATATATATGCCCATATTTATGTTGTTTATCTTATATATTTATTTGTTTCCACAAATAATTATGGTAAATTAATTGTGTTGTTATGTGCATTTAAGTTTAATTATTTTGTGTCATATTCTTTGATTCTAACCAGTTATGAAACGACCATGATCAATTGAAATTGAAATTGCCTTAAACTTAATTTTATACTTGTGAGAAAAAGAAGTCCACCCCTGATCAACTAGTCATCCAAGGCACTGTCAACCGGCCGGCTATCTAATCCATGCCATAGATAGGTGATTTAAATTTGATTGCATGGGTACAACCAAACACTCATAGATTAGCTCCAACAGATAAGGTGTGGCCCACGGGATGAGTAGCTTGTGCCTTTGGGCTTACTGAATTTTCAGAAATCTCTGTATTTTGAGACAAAATTCAGAAAATATATCCCGCGCACACAAAAATTTAGTGTACCACCATGCATATCAACTAATAAATGTCACTAAAAATTCTAGAAAAATTTATACATGTACTTACAGTAGTATTGCACCCGTATATAAAGTTTCATATTCAAATTCATTATATTTTAGCCATACAAAAAAAATAAAAAATCTGATAATTTTAAGATTATAAATTTGTTAGAAATTTATCTTTTTTGTTATGGCTAAAATATTGTGAATTTGAAGATGGGACTTTGCATATAGGTATAATACTCTTTGAAATACATGTATAACTTTTTCTAGAATTTTGTCAGTGATATTTGTTAGTTAATGTGCACGATAAGTACATAAAAATATTATGTGCATAGGATACTTTTCCCAAAATTTAAATGCCAAAAGTCCTTACATTTTGCCACAGATGGAGTACTAAAGTTTACGCAGTCTTCTATAGAAAGTTTTACTACAAAAAGTTTCACTATGGGAAGTGTTTGTAAAGAAATATTTTTTTTAGTTTCTAGTGAAGGTTTTTATCCATATATAACTAGAGATATCCCGCGTAGGGGACATACTTAAAATTCAGTTATTGGGTAAGATGTGCATTCTCAAGCTAGAAAAAGAGATAAATGGACTTTTCGGATCAATAATTTTGTGAATAGAGCAACCCAAATTCTAAAATTAATTTGTACCCCAATCAGTTTCTCGCATTGGTATGTGGGTGTGGATGTCCACCATCGCTCTTTATGGATGGGTGTTGCCGTTGAGTTATGGTAGTTGAGGGAGTCAGTCCGGTGTCCGACAGTTCCTAGAATGGGAAATGTAGAGGCGGAGAAGGGGGAAGCCAAAAGGCGGTAACTGAACGACCCTACCGGCGGTGGCTCTCGTCCGCACCCGCGGAGGATGGGGAACAACGGGAGACATGCTGGGCTAGATTGATGAATGGATGGGCTGGGAGAGAAGGGAACATGCGCTGCGCTTGGACCGATCGATCTAGGGCGTCCAAGCTCAATCCTAACGCCAGAAGGCTTTGTTCGGAATGGCTATTTTGGCACGCAAAATGAGACAAGTCATTGGCGCATGATTAATTAAATTTTAATTATTACAAACTTAAAAAATAGATTTATTTAATTTTTTAAAGCAACTTCTATATAGAAAATTTTTGCATAAAACGTACCGTTTAACAGGTTAAAAAAGGTGTTAACGAAAACTGAGGGAATAGCCAAACCAAACTGTTTAGGCTATTCTCAGTGGGGGTTACATGGGAGTTTCATAGGCATTAAATAGGGCGTCACATCAGCAAATATGATGATATGGCATGCTATTTAAGAGGAGAGAAGTGATCCTAGTTTCATCACCATGAAACTAGTCCAACCCGTTTCCAATGTCTTGGAAATCGGATGAAACCCCTATTGAGACATCTTTGTTTCATCATGGCTGCGGTGAAACCTCTAAAGTACTCTCAGTGGCAGTTTCATGGGAGTTTCATGCAGCAATTAAATGGTATGGTTGTTCTTGGAAACAGTGAAATGAAACTCTCCACTGAGAGAGGTTATTTCATTCATGATTTCACGGTTTTGGAAACAGTGAAGTGAAACTATCCACTAAGAATAGCCTTAGAGCACAGCTTTAACAAGGATGACGTGCCTTCACCATAGGGCTGGAAATTAGTATTAATGCCACTAAGGTAGTGTTCTTTGTGGCTTATCAAGGGGCTTAAATAAGTCGCACGTAAAACGAGGAACGTTATTAATATGTGATTAATTAAGTATTTACTATTAAAAAGTTGAAAAATGGATATATTTGCTTTTTTAGAGCTACTTTTATATAGAAATTTTTTGCAAAAAACGTACCGTTTATCATTTTGGGAAGCATACGTGCGGGAAACGAAAAAATTAAGCTGGCTAAAGTAGTGCTTGCGAACAGCACCTAAGCAGGGTTCAATCATATAAGTATATAGGATTCCTGTAGCAAGTTTTTTTTTGTCAAAACAGTTTTTTTACAAAGTTACTTTGACGATGTTTTGGAGGATAAATGCATCTACACACGTATCCCCACCTGCAAGTGCCTGCCTCATCTATGGTCGCCTTACTAAGATTTCGTCTTGAGTATGTTCGACGTGCATTTATTTGTCACCACTAGCTAAATACCCATGTTTTCTTAAGGATAAATATGAATTATATGCATGTTAGTATTGTTGGGAACAAATAAATTGTTAGGTTTTTAGAGATTCATCGCTTTGATTTTTTTGTACAATAAACTTGTATTCTCGAGACAAAATAAGATAGTACAATATGTAGGAGAACTATTTTATAATATTTAAATATATGAAGAGATAATTGATAAAAAATATACTATCCTTACTGCAAATGTGCAATTAAGTGGAGATGAAGTAATTTGAAGTGGCCTTCCATGAAGTGATTTGAAGTGGCCTTCCGGATGGAGGTTTTGCTTTCTGTGCGCCCACTCCATACTGTGCTTATCCTTTCATTTCTTTCCGTTTAAATTTTTTGATCTGTAAATATGAATATTGTATTGAATTGATTTGCAAAGATCATACAAGTGTGGACCACAGGTTTGAAAACATTTTTTAGGCATGTCTTGTACTCATATCCTAATTTAACATTTAAAATGTTCTTTTGTTATCTATCATATGTTTGCTTGGCACCTTTTCTGTTAAGAGTTATTTTACCATCTCAGTATTGCATGTACCGGAAGAAACCAAAATTTATACTAAAAATTTTTGGTACCTCTCAGTATCTCTTAATCACCTGAGAATATCTCTTTTAATGATTATACCAGGACATTCTACACTTTCTATTCTAAATTTTGATATCTCTCATATTTAGAGCTCAGTGTCTTTTAATGACTGTAAAATATCTCTTTCTTTGGCTTGCCTGTCATGAACTGAGCTACTGGTGAGGAGTTGAAGGGAACCACGCTTGACACACAGAGTGCTTTGTCTCAGATGTTGTCAGGAGAAATGGAGACTTGAAGAAAAGCTGGGACCCGAATCTTCATCAAATTATACGCGGAAAGAAAAACAACGCTCTTCATTGCTTGAAAAGTTGTTTGGCAAGGGTCTGGAGTTATTCTTGTGTGGTTGCGGGCGGAAAGACATGTAGTGCCTTGCCTTAGCTCATTAGCTGCTAGGTCTTGGCCAGTATGTCAGGTAGTTGAAAGAAAATAAAGAAATGTAGAATGCTGCTATTCTTGGATAATGATTTTCCCTGTGTCTCCCACCTATTATTGTTTCAAATTCGTGTATCAAGTTTTAGAGAAAATTTCTTTTATGTCTTTGAAACCTCTGTATACCTTTGAATTTTGATTTTAATCCCTTCTATATTCTTCCGTCAATTGACTGGTAGTTGATCGTTGTTACATAGGTATAAAAAAAGTTAGTTTTATCCTTGAACATGTAAGACATATAAGAAATACATAAATTTGTGGAATCTACCATTGAAAATATAGTAATTTGTTGTGTAACTATAATATTTATAATTTTGTTGTATGAGGAAGTATTATATAATAAAATTTTAATATATATTAAAAAAGTATGTGTAGCATTTTTTTAAATGGTAAACATAACATTTTTATTTTGGATAGCATTTCTTTTAATAAAATATACAACACGTGGCAAATCCGCTATACTACCATCACAAAAATATGTTACAGATATTTTTTAATAAATAAAAAATATTTTTTTCTATCACAATCTAAAAGTAAACTTTGTCGTGAATAATACCTCTCACAACAAAGTCATAAATATAATAGTCACATATAACAAATTTATACACTTCCAACAATATACTCTATAAATTTCCATGTTTTTCTTCCATGCATAAGAGCAAAATTAACCTTTTTAGAGGAATTAGAAAGCTAGCTCACGGTGAACTAACGGAATGAATACAGAAAGAATTAAAACCAAAAGTTAGAGACACACAAAAAAGTGAGAAAAACATATGAGGGATTGGCTGGAATATTTAAAGATATAGAACAAATTTTCTCCGAGTTGTATTGTACTCTGAATTGATATTTTTTTTAGAGTCTAGCGACATGGGTGGATAATTCCTCCGGACATATCAATCACGTCGTGGAGGGCCCTACGCACAATTCCTTTAACCTATCGTCTAGTAATAATCATAATCTAGTGCACAGTTTCTTTCCATGGGAGAAAACGGTAACATACCAATCAATCCAACAGATGATCCATCGAGATCAAAAAAAAAAAAAAAACAGATGATCCATCCGGAAGCTGCTCTATATTTAATGTGTGAACAGTAAAAAGGGTACAGTAGATGCGGCAAACGACACGCCAAAAATCTCAGCCCTCCAACAGTTACAGACTTTTAGGGGAGCATAAACAGCTTGTAGACTGAATAACGGCTCAAGCCTCGCATCTTCTTGCTGTGTACGTGTTCACATTATATACTGCTAAAACAACTAACGACAACACGATTTTTAGGGCTCCCTTGAAACACAAAATCAAGAAAACTGCCGTCCACTGTAGAGGGTGGAGGTTTCTTTTTCCAACCATCATTGTCAAACCGCTTCGAATCGAAGACACTGATGATCATCATGACATCACTTGAAACATACGTATCGTCCCCACCAACTGTCTCTACACTTGGAGAGGCAGCGAAGAAGTATCTCCATGGACGGCCTCTCCTTGGGTTCCATGGCGGTGCACTCCACACCAAGCTTGAACATGGCCTTTATCTCCTTCATGTACTGTGCCCTAATAGGCATATCCATGTCAACGACATTGCTGAAATCTCCGCCGTGGCCTCTCTGTGCCCATGTAGCCAAGTGTCCATTTACTCCTGTTCCATTGGCCGGTCGCCCCGTGATGAGCTCTAGCAGAATCACGCCGAAGCTATACACATCGACCTTCTCGGTCACTTGATCTGGCTTTGTCGTATACTCTGAAGCAAATTAAATTAATGACTCAGTCAAGCCTGAAACAATAACCGCGTGTTTATTTGGTTGAATTGTTAAAATATAAGTGAATTACTCATAAAATTTTAATATATATTAAAAAAGTATGTGTAGCATTTTTTTAAAAGGTAAACATAACATTTTTATTTTGGATAGCATTTCTTTTCAATAAAATATACAACACGTGGCAAATCCGCTATACTGCCATCAAAAAAATATGTTACATATATTTTTTAATAAATAAAAAATATTTTTTTCTATCACAATCTAAAAGTAAACTTGGCCGTGAATAATACCTCTCACAACAAAGTCGTGAATATAATAGTCACATGTAACAAATTTATACACTTCCAACAATATACTCCATAAATTTCCATGTTTTTCTTCCAAGCATAAGGGCAAAATTGACCTTTTTAGAGGAATTAAATAGCAACGGTGAACTAACGGAATGGATACAGAAGGAATTAAAACCAAAAGTTACAGACACACAAAAAAGTGAGAAAACTCAAAGATATATGAGGAATTGGCTGGAATTTTTAAAGATATAGAAGAAATTTTCACCGAGTTGTATTGTACTCTGAATTGATATTTTTTTTAGAGTCTAGCGACATGGGTGGATAATTCCTCCGGACATATCAATCACGTCGTGGAGGGCCTTACGCAAAATTCCTTTTAATAATCATAATCTAGTGCACCGTTTCTTTCCATGGGAGAAAACGGTAACATACCAATCAATCCGACAGATGATCCATCCGGAAGCTACTCTATATTTGATGTGTGAACAGTAAAAAGGGTTACAGTAGATGCGGCAAACGACACGCCAAAAATCTCAGCCCTCCAACAGTTACAGACTTTTAGGGGAGCATAAACAGCTTGTAGACTGAATAACGGCTCAAGCCTCGCATCTTCTTGCTGTGCATGTGTTCACATTACATACTGATAAAACAACTAACGACAACATGATTTTTAGGGCTCCTTTGAAACACAAAATCAAGAAAACAGAGGATTAGAAAAAAATACATGATTTTAACAAAAATATAAGTACAAAATAGAGAATTACAAAACACTAAAAAAATACAGGAGTGACTAATTGATCATAAAAAAAAAAGCAGGAATTTGAGGAGTGATAAAGACTTGGCGTAAACTTTCCATGAGGTTAGACCTCATATTAAATTTTCTCAAAAATTTACATGGAATAAGACATTCCATAGGTTTCAATAATATTCATTCCTTTGTTTTTAAAGGGACATTTAGAAAAATTCTATAGGAATGAAATCCTACAAATTTTCTATATTTTTAATTGAAATAAAAGAGGCTCCTAGGATATAGAGATGCACCGCCCACTGCAGGGGTGGAGGTTTCTTTTTCCAACCATCATTGCCAAACCGCTTCAAATCGAAGACGCTGATCATCATGACATCACTTGAAACATATGCATCGTCCCCACCAGCTATCTCCACACCTTGAGAGGTGGCGAAGAACTGTCTCCATGGACAGCCTCTCCTTGGGTTCCATGGTGGTGCACTCCACACCAAGCTTGAACACAGCCTTCATCTCTTTCATGTACCGTGCCCTAATAGGCATATCCGTGTCAACGACATTGCTGAAATCTCCGTGTGGCCACTCTGTGCCCATGTAGCCAAGTGTCTGTTTACTCCCGATCCATTGGCCGGTCGCCCCGTGACGAGCTCTAGCAGAATCACGCCGAAGCTATACACATCGACCTTCTCGATCACTTGATCTGGCATTGTCGTATACTCTAAAGCAAATTAAATTAATGACTCAGTCAAGCCTGAAACAATAACCGCATGTTTATTTGGTTGAATTGTTAAAATATAAGTGAATTACTCGTAAAATATTCATTAGCTAATTAAACTTTTGGATTAAAATGGTTGATGGTTTTCTTAGATCAAAAGGCGATCAGAGCCACACCTATTTTTTTTTATAGAAAGCACAAGTCTAGGGAATACTCCCTCTATCTCATAATACAAAGACTTATGTCATTTTTTAAAAAAATTAAGGAAGTAGCAAAATGATAAATCATGGTAAAAAAGTAAAAAAAGTAGTAGCTGAGATAATAAACTAATAAAATGATGATAGGTGAGAAATAAACTAGTATAAAAGTTGGTACTTGGGAAATAAATTAGTAAAAAATTTAATAGATTAGAAATAAAGTACTATATCGGGATCACAAATCTCTTATACTTTGAGACAGGTTACATAAAAGCTGGGCATTTTAGTGTCCAAAGGTTGCACAAAAGCAAACAGAACAACCACTACTTTCACACAGCTAACAGCAACCACTCACCAAACTAGCAGAGCACTAAGCACTTAACTCAAAATTAAACCGGTTAGGAATTGGTTATGCAACTTAGGAATTGGTTATGAATTATGCTTCCTCACCTGGAGCAGTGTAGCCGAAGGCGCCGGTAGGAAGTTGTGCGTTTACCAACGGCCTGCCGAGGCCGGCAACATTGATCCGCGCAACATCGAAACCAGCGATCTTGGCTTTGAGGTTCCTGTCAAGCCAGATGTCTGCTGGCTTGATGTTGCGGTGGACGATAGGGTTGTTGCATTTGTGGTGCATGTAGCAGATTCCCCTAGCGACGTCGGTGGCGATGGACCACCGGGCTGGCCAGCCAAGCAGCGGGCGCCGCTTGTTGCCAGCCTCCGTGGGGTGGTGGTGCAGCCATTCGTCGAGGCTGCCGTTCTCCATGTCCTCGTACACGAGGAGGATCATGTCGTGCCTCCAGATGGAACCCAAAAGGACGGCGATGTTGTCGTGGCGGATCATGCCGAGCGTGTTCTCCTCCGACTGGCACCGGATCTCGAGCTCCCTCCAGTTCTCGTTCTCCAGCTTCTTCACAATTACGTTCCTGTAGCGGCCGCCGCTGTCCTCAATCGGCATACGGTACAGTGGCTCTCCCGCCACTGTGCGACCGATCATGTTTCTGTCCACAAGGTTGTGGACTATGTGTTCCAGTCATCACGTCGTTGCGGCGCCAGGATACAAGCCATCCCAAGACATAGATGCTGATGAAGACGCCGGCGGCGCCAAGTATTGACCGCTGGCCGACGGAGACCTGCTTGTCACCGGTCAGGCTCGGCGGCGGCGGTGGCTGCAGGGCCATCATCAGCTTCCTCGGATGGAACAGCTCCACGGCCACAGGTGATGGGCCGAACGGGCTGCTTCTACTCAGCGCCAGCTTCCTGTCAAGATGCAGCGACCTGCAAAGCGTGGCGTGGATACTCAGTATTCAGCACCACAACTTGTATACAGCGACAAGTGTGTAAATGTTACTTGCAGACGAAATTAACAATTTCCAGCAAGTGATATTGTTCAACGCAATGACGATCAATGATGCATGGCAAATGATCTATCTATCTATCTATCTGTTTTATATTATAATATATCATATTACTAAAAAGTGTTGTTTTTTTTCTCAATAACAAACAATTAGACATCTTTTCTTTCAATGCTGTTTGCCCATTCTGTTTGGTCCATCGCATCCAAGTAGCATCTAGATTTCCTCCACCACATAGCGTAGTCCATATGTTTAGGAGCTAGCTTGCTGGAATTTATAATAATGTGAAAGCATATGTCCTGTTAGGAGTGTCTTCTACTTTTTAGTCTATTTGATTATTGAGGAATGACATGGTTTTTGATTAAAAAGTCATATATTCACAATTGCAGGTTATATATTCTCTTGTTCTATTATCTAAAAAATATATTCTCTTATCCACTGCCTGCGTATATGGGCTATTCTAAAGAAACCTGGTTCACTGGACATGGTGGTTGCGGTGTGTTTATATTTGAAGAAGGTAGTCAATAAGTTTTTTTTTATCTAGGTGGCGATCTAGTCTTAGAATTGATGGCTCTTAATACTCCGCGGTAATCATTTTCTTTTCATCTATGTGTGTAGATGTGTGTGTTCGGCTATGTGCATGTTAGCTCCATTTTGTTCAAATTCCTCCCTAAGGTTTTGATTTGTTAAAACCTTCAAGAATATCTTATTTATTTTATTTTAAAAGGCTGCTGCTGAAGCTTGTTTTGTGCACTATTAGTTCTTCACTATTTTTTTTAAAAAAATATTAAAGCGATTCTTTCTGTGTGTTGATAACGTTGATAGTACTAAAGAATAATTTTTATTTGTAGGATTACTATGCAGAGACTCCGAGAGTATTCTCAGGGCAATTGTATCATCTTGATGTAACTGACTGAGTTCGATAAAATCTTCTATTATCTAAAATAATATTAGGGAAAGACTAAAATTAAAGAAGGCCACAACTCTCTAATTAGTACATTAATTGGGAAAATTCAGAATTATTGATAATTAATTATATAGTGATCTAGATTACAACAATTGAGATTCATAAGCTACAATTATACAACTAGCTAGAACATATACCATCTCCAAATTTAATAAACTAGCATACTATGGAATATACAATGATTAATTTTATAGTTGTTAAGAATATAACGAAATATACTATATTTTTTAATATAAAATTTAGTAAGTACTTCAGGTACTTAGGTAGGAGTACTAGTACAGAAACGACAACCGCTGTTACTAATTGTTTGGCTTGAACCTACACTGATTAAGTATCACTGTCGGTTTTCCTGTCCTACCTCGTCTAGAACAACAGTTATACTTAGCATCACGTTCATTAAATTTATATTAAAAAATTAGTATCTCTCATAACCGTAAAATTTCTCATGGAATATAAGAGTATATTTGCATGACACTTCACCTACTACGGCTAAGACCACACTAGAATCACCATCATATTCCTATACGTATGAATGTTTTTGTTTCACAAAGGTCACGCCAACACGTTTTGAATGGCCTTGGTTAGCAAGCGTGCCGTGCAATTAGCATTGCGCACAATTAGAAAACTTCATATGTATATTCAAAAAAAAAAAGAAAAGAAAACTTCATATGTAAATAATTAATGTTAATCAAATTCTATGGACAAACCTTTATCCATAAGTTGAGAAGCTTTCTAGGTGAAAAACATTCAACCATTTAATATAGAGACAAAAATAACTTTCATGCAGAAATAAAAAAAAAGATTTCCACCAAGTAGTTGAAAAAACTCTCGTGGATGGAAAAACTTTCACTTAAGAAATACAGCCTTTACAACAAAAATTTCACATCAAATATAAAAAGTAGAGATTTTCTATTAGGTAGCACATCAAACACGCAACATAAATAAAAACCAGGGAAAATGGAAAATTGCGCCTTAAACACAAAAAGGAAACAAGCTGAAAACATGTAGCTAGCGGTCATCCGTGAGGGAGCCCTTCTCCGTGTCGTAGTTCAGCAGGATTTCTGCCGGCTTTTAAGCGCGTCTGCAATATTAAGACAGTTTCTCTCTCTCTCCCTCTCCCCATTAGCCTGGCTCAAAACTAACTGGACAAACTAATTTAGGACATCCATGCTTACAATTAATAGAACTTTGGATTTATTTGTACTTATTCATGTTTAAGTTCAAAGTCTGTTCCTGATTCAATTAAATTTTGTTCACAAATTGAAGTTATCGGCAAGATTTTTCTGCAGGACGATCGAGAATTGAACCATTATTTGCAAAGGAAAACAAGGAGTAATTAAGTACCTGAGATTCGGAAGCTGCATCAGGGCCATGAGGTAGAAAGCAAAGAGAATCACTGCCGTGCAGCAGATGCAACCAACCCTACTCCAGCCACAAAACATGGGATGATTGGCCATGTTGACGTTGTGCAGGCATCTGTCTCGAGGCTGCTGCTCTCCATGTGCTCGATAGTATACCGGCAGCTTCATGACAGACACCTTGTCCGTCTTGGCGTCCGACTTGCCCGTCATCCATAGCCGCTTCACCACCACCACCTTGCCGGAGCCGCCGCTGCCGATCACGTACTCTTCATGGAGATTGCTGAGTACGTCGCACTCCGAGAAGTCCAAAGTACAGAACGGTGTCATCTTCCACATGGTGAGGTATCGCCGGCGTTTCTGGTGCCGGACGATCAGCAACCAACTGATGGTGACGGCGCTGATAAAAGCGACACCGGCGAGCACCGAGAAGACGGTGACTGGGAGTAGAGACTTGAGCTTCGGGACCCCTGCAATAGCGGCCGACGACGGCACATCGCCGATGAAACTATTGCTGGAGAGGTTGAGATGCTGCATTTCCGATGACAGCTTGTTGAAGTCATCGTCAGAAAGGCTGATGGCGAATTTATTGTTGGATAGGTGCGTCGTCGATTGGGAGATGGAGATGCAGACGGAGGTGTGCGATAACAACAAGAATAGGGAGAGGTTGAGATGCTGCATTTCCGAGCTTCTCGCTGTTCGGCAGGGCTTATCTCAAGAGCTTATTTTCTCGTTTCCCGTGAGCACATTTTCTGAACTGTTAAACAGTGTATTTTTTATAAAAATTTTCTATATGAAAATATCTTAAAAAATTAAATAGATTCATTTTTCAAGTTTTAATAGTTAATACTTAATTAATCATATACTAATAACGTCTTCATTTTACGTGCGACTTATAAACCAGAATAAATAAACCACTTTAAACACCACTGGTAGAAATGGGGGTAAGAGATCAAAGGTGGTAAGATCACAACCTCATTGGTCAAGCCTAAAGTTACCAGAAGAATTCGCAAATATGGACGCTGGCAGCTTCGTGGAAATTTTATCACTAGTTCACTACTACTTTCATCAAAGATACTCTCGTGGATACTTCGCCGTCTTGTTGCCGTGCTCTCTGTTGAGATGATTTGCATCTAAGATAAGCAGCATGGAAGAGACCATTGTATTATTCTTTTTCTTTTTTTTTTTTTGTAGAGGAGACAGTAGGTAGTAAAAGACAAATCAATTCGGCTATATTGTGGTTGTTGGAGCATTACCAAGATACGGCACTTGGAAATTCGTAACTAGGGCGCCATTGCAATTTCCTCGTCCAAATTTTCTGATTCTAGTTCTCTTTTCGTACGTGATGTCTCTTTTCGGTTGAATAGAAGATTATATCCACTGTCTCTTTTTCCTAAAGATGATTAAACTCTTGATAAGCACATTTAGAGAGTTCAAAATTGAGAATCGCAACGCTCTGCTTTGCTGCTTTGGGGTGTTGGTTGATCTAATAGCTACCGAGCCAGGGTAAAGCATGTGGGCTCGGCCCACCCAATCCTACACATTGTTAACGAACGTGGAACTTGAGGGTGTTGGTTGATCTAATAGCCACCGAGCCAGGATAAGGCGTGTGGGCTCGGCTCACCCAATCCCACACGTCGTTAACGAACGTGGAACGAGTTTCACATACGCACGATGATCGGTAGCGCCGTTTTTCTCTCTAACAGAATCGCCCCCGATCTCCTCCGGTGCAAAAGATAAAAGGGGCTACGGCACGTGAATAACTCTTGATCTATCACACGCTAAGCCAACCCCGAAAACTGTAGCCGATCTTAAGTCCACTGGAAAGAGACCGAAGGTCAATCTCCTTCTCCATTATCGGGTAGTGCAGGTGGCGGCCGGAGGGGCCACGCCACCCACAAGTCGACCGACAGCCTACTCTACCGCCGACAACCTCAACCACGGCACCGATGGGCTCCACATCAACCAGTCAGTAATCTTACCTAATTCTGCAATGATTTAATGTGATTATGTGTAGGCTAAGGATTAGAGTAATCCTAAGAACTAAGATTGTGGCATCAGAGCAATCCTTAGCCACCATATATGTCCATCATCCCGGTTGAAGCCCTAAGGCCGTGGCTTTAGCTATTGGTTTCGGTTTGGGCAGCAATTAGAAAGAGGGGAGTCAAATTTGGGATAAGAAAATTAAGAAATCCCCAAATCCCTTTCGGCCGAAACTCTCAAAAACCCTAAAAAATTTTTCCCCTAAATCCCGAATCAAGCAAACCCCAAATCAAGCACAACCAAAGGGCGGGACTCAGTGGACTTACCGAAGGTCCTCCTCGCCGAGGTTGCGCCTCAAACCCACCTCCGTGCGACCTCATCGTCCCGCCTTGCCGCCGTGCTGGATCGGTCCCGTGCCTTGCCTCCTTGGTGTAACGCCTCCCGCCCCGGCACCACCTACAGCGATACCAGAGAGAAAGCGCCGCAGGAGATTGGCGTGAACCAACTCCCACGGAACCGTGATGCCGGTACCAGTCCCAGGAAACCTTGCTGGTACCCGCGGTCGACGGAGATGTACCACAACAATTAGCTAAATAAATAAATATATATACACTATACCTTGATAAGTTGCGGCTTTGGGCAAGCCTTGAGCAGCAACCGATAGACAGAATAGCAGCAGCAGAACAACAGCGCAGCGAGAACCCAATTCACAAGCAACGGCTTGGGACTAGGAAAGAAACTCTAATCTTCACTTCAGCTTCACTCTTCCTGAGGGGAGAAAAGAAATGGATTGAGTACTTACGTACTCAGCAAGTCACGGAAAACGTGAGTTATGCAGGCTATCAAAGAATAGGTTGGGGTTTATTTCGCAAACCATTTTCATTTGAAAACATTTTCAAAAATCTAGGTATGAGTTGTCTCATTGTGACTGGAAGGAGGCTCTTGCCTCGATCCTGTCCGCGAGTTGCTTTTCAACAACTCGAGCGGAAGAAACATATTTTAAATGATCTTAAGTATTCTTATACCGCCTATCGGGTCACGACAGTGGTTCAGTGGATCTGCCCCCAAGCAGCTTTCCACTGTATCAATGTCTATTATTTTATTTTCACTTTCTCCCACACAGGACGTAATCTCATTTTTCACTGTAGTCCCATCCAGGACTTCATTTTATCTCATCTCATCTCATCGGCTCCTCGAGCCATTCTTAATCTCATCTCAATTCATATACCGCTTCCACTCGGGAAGCCTAATCTATGATGCCATTCGACATCCCGGGTCATACAGCCCCGTTATAGACCACTCAGGTCATCCATCAGCCACTGAGGCCGATTCTGGTAACGATTCCCATACCACAAATCACTTTCGCAAAACCTTGGCAAACAAATCTACGCTAGAGGAATCACCTCACATTGCCCGTAACCGTGGGCACGGTTGTTCGAACAGTTTATAGTGACCTTTGCAAAGGTTGTACGCTTTAACCACACGACGCGAGCTTACTTTCCACACTCGTCAGTGGGGAAGGTTCACGACAGGGCCTTTCTAAAGCCTTCCCAGGATAGTATGCTGCCCTATAAAAGGGTCCTCTCGACCAAGTACCAGAAACTCATTTCCTATACTCAGGGATGGGGGTATATCACCCTCTCGGTATCCAATCCGCTCCTACATTTATTAGCAACCAAAAACCATCCTGGGAACACTAGTTACTTAGCCAGGGGTGTCCCATTCCACCTGTGTGGTCGCACTATGAGATGCTCGGATGAAATTCCCCAAGGAATCGGTCCTTATATGCAAATATGAAGTGCCACCACACAAGTGATCACTTTGCACCGCGGAATTTTCACAAATAGATTTTGTTTTGCAAATCTGCCGACATCACATGTCGGGTTTTTAAACCACTTTGGAAACCCTATTTTACCAAATTGACAAACAATTGTGATGTGAGTGGAAACATCGGAATCCATGCTCAGAGAGCACGGTCACCGAGGTACCACGAGGTGGAGTGACAAGGTATAGGGTATCAACGTCCTACTGGATTTATGCAACTACCAAGGAGGTCCGTCGGTTTGTCACGCAAACCAAGGCCAATCAATTTTATCATGAACACTAGCAATGCAATTTTGCAAACAAATCATTTTAAATTTAGGAGCAATATGGTCAAGGAGTGACTTGCCTCAGTCTTCGTCTTCAATCTTCGCAAAAATCCGACATCCGACGATTTCCGAAGTGTCGACTACGCGTGAAATAAGAGAAAAATACACAAAACCCTAGAAATAATATACTATTATCAATAACTAATAGTGCCATGATGTAGATCTCATTTTTTAAAAAATTTAGAGACTTGAACGGGCTCAATCGGAGTTACGGTTTGGAAGATATGAATTTTGAAAGTTTTTGGGATTTTTCTGGAATATAGAAATAGATTAATTGGATTATTGAAAAAGAATTATTTTTGGAACAGTGGATGACAGATGGGGTCTACTGTCACTGGCAGGGAGAGAGAAATGAGGGATGGCCCACATGTCATTGACACAAAGAGATAATGGCCCACATGTCATAGGAGAGAGGAGGGGTTAACATTAAATGGGGGCCCACATGGCATTGGGATAGGGAAGGGTTAGTGACTGACATGGTGGTCCCACATGTATGTGTGTGTGGGAGAGTGAACAGGGATTGGGGCCCACTTGGAAGAGAGAGGGGAATGGATGACAGTGTGGTCCCACAGGTCATTGGCTTGGAGAGGAGGGAGAAATGGAAGGGGTCACTGTGCTTTACTATTCATGGGCCCACACGTCACTCTCTTATTATTAAAAAAATAAAGGATTTTTAATAGGGCCGGGCCTACTTGTCAGAGGGAGGTTGAGAAAGAGGAGGGGCGGGGCCACCGGTCAGAGAGTAATAGAGAGAGAGCGAGAGATAGAGAGAGGTGCCGGACGGGGAACAGGAGATCGGATGGCCATCGACGGCGCACAGCGGCCGGAGGGGGTATGGCGGCCGAGAGCTCGCCGGCGGGAGGGAGACACGGGAACGGAATGAGGGAAGCACGGTGAGGATGATGGTCGGCTCGGATTGATGGATGGAGGCTCGAGGGCGGCGGGCGACGGTGACCAGAGGGCGGCGGTGCGGGGCTGTCGTCGCCGGCGACCAGGGAGTGGCGGAGGGGGTCAGGGAGGTGTTGGTTGAGTGCAGCTCGAAGAGATGTAGGGGATAGAGGGAGGTATTGGACCCTACCTTGCGCAACAGCAAGGAATCGAGGTCGGTGACAATAGCGGGGCGGCGGCGGCCAAATTGGGGCTTTCTCGCTCGGCGTCAATTGGGCGCCGGCGAGAGGTGGGAGGAGGTCGCGGGAATCCGAGGAATTCGGTGGTGGTGGTGGTGGTGGCTTGGACGATTGTGGCTCGGTGGCAAAGAAAGGAGCAATCCCGAGCGGTGTTAATGGCGACGGAGAGAGAAAGCTCAGGTTTTAAGGGGCAATGGCGCAGCGGGGCTGGGATTTTATAGGCGCGGGCGTGGCGCTAGGCGACGACGGACAGAGGCGGTGGAGGCGAGATTTTTCTCACAGGATAAGGTTATGGCAGTGGCGTGGGGCTCGAGACGGTGGGGCGGCTACGCTGGCCGAGGTGAGCGCAGCGCGACAGAGACGATGGGATGGGACGAAGAGGCGGAGCGTGACTGCAGTGGGAAAAAAAAGAAGAGGAGGGCCGCGGCGAGGTGACAGGGCGTGGCAGTGACGGAAGCTCGGGCTAGCACTGTAGCTGGCATCACCGAGCTTCGTGCTGCCACGCGAGAGAGGGGAGAGGGACAGAGGGGGCTGCGACAAGACTGCACGGGGCTGCGGCTCCGACCTTGAGGCTTTCTGGGAGACACGGAGGTATGGGCGTGGCGTCCTGCGTCGAGGAGCCAGGAAGAATCGAGAGAGGGAGAGAGAAACAGAGAGAGAGCGAGGAAGATGAAGACAACGGGGAAGATGACTAACAGCGGGGCCCGCGGAGGAAAAAGAAAACGGGCGTCCGCGCTGGAGGCGCTGTCAGGCGGGGTCCGCGGCCAGGGCGCGTGTCATGCGCACGGCGTCTGCGCTCGGGCAGGCGGTGCTCCTGGCCGGTGGGGTCCGCTCGCCAGGGCGCACAGAGGGAGGTCGGCTGGTGTGCAGGAGCTAGGCTGAAAGGAACAGGGGGCGGCCCAGAGGAATGGGAGTCCTTCATTGTTTTTAAGGATTTATTTGAGTTGATTTTTGGGAGGATTTTCCAATGGGGATTTTGATCCAAAATTCTATATTTTGGACCACAAAATTCTAGGGATTTCATGGAGAGGACTTTTTGAGGTATTTTTCTGGATATATATATATATATATATATATATATATATATATATATATATATATATATATATATATATATATATGGAAGAGATGGATAGGAATTTTTGGAGAATTGAAAGGGTATAAAATTTTGGAATTTTGGTGTTTGATTTTAGAATATTCTCAGGGATTTAGATCAAGGGTATGAGGGACTCTGATATTTTTTATATATATACATGTATACATATGTATATACATATATATTTGGAAGGGATAATTCGGAAATTTAAACTCAGATTTGATTTGTAATTTTGGGATTGGAACTCTTGGGATTCTCGAGAATTTTGTAATGGAATAGAATTGGAGCACCTCGAGAGAAGATTAAAATTTGAATTTAATTCTTGGGATTTGAGGCAAATGTTGGGAAGAGAGTTCTTGATGGAATCTAGGGTTTTCGAGAAGAACAAAATCAGAGGATTAAAATAGAGGGATTCAAGGGCGATTTCTGAAGGGTTTTATTGGAGGGCTTTGAATTGCAAAATTCGAACCCGAGTATAGAGAATTTTTAGGAGGCATGAAATAAGAGTATTTCGATCAAAGTCTTCAAAAGGGATTCTAAGGGGATTTTGATTTGGAATTTTTCAGAGGAAATGTAGAGAGAGACAGTCGAATTGCAAAATTCGAGTCTCGGATTTTAGGAGAGAGTTTGGGATCGAGGATTTAGGGTTTCAAGGGGTTTTGATCTGAGATCTACGGCACTTAGTCCTTAAGCACACTCAAAGATCAAAATTTTTGAAATTAGGGTTTTTACTAAAATAGTTTTTAATGGTCCGGAAACCGGGGCATTACACTTGGCCGCGCGGGGCCGAGGCTCGTGTGGCACGGCCATGCGCTGCGCCGAGGAGGAGAACTAGAGCGACGGCGGCGAGGGACACCACGGCGCGCGGCCTAAGACCACCGCGCGCCATGGCCGCCGCCGTCGCCGCTTCGCTTGGCATCGGCGTCGCCGCTTTTCTCGCGCGTGGAGATCGGGAGGAGGAGGGGATCGAAATGGGATTAGGGTTTCGGCTCGCCGCCCGGCGGTTTTATCGTGACCGTGACGATTCCCAGCCATCGGATCAGAATTCGATGGTCGCCGTTCAGTCCGCGCCGCACCAAATGATCCTGGCCGTCCATTTCCATCCAACGGCGATGGCGCGTGGGCCTGCGAGAGTCTTGGGCCGCCGTAGCCGTGAGCCAGGCCGCCTAGCGGTGAGCATGAAGGCCACGCGCGTCGGGGGTGGAGGGAAGGGGCACAGTAACCGGTCAAAGATGACTAATGGGCCGCAAGGCTGAAATTAATTTTTTCTTTAGTATTTCTTTTCTAAATTTCCATAAGTAAATTCAATTCTTTTAAGCCATTTCTTGATTTTTTTTTAAATTACAGTAAAATTATCATGATGTCATTGAATTTGTGTAATTTTTCCCCTTATATTTTATGTGTTGAAATTTAATTTCTTTAAGCCATAATTATTAATTTATGATTATATATATTTAGATTTAACTTCTTTGGAGCCATTTCTTAATGCTATAAACTAAACTAAAATTTATGCTTCTGTATTAGAATTAATTTCCAACTAAATTGAATTGATTTGCAAAGGTCATGCAACAGGTTTGAAAACATTTTTTAGGCATGTCTTGTACTCATATCCTAATTTAACATTTAAACTGTTCTTTTGTTATCTATCATATGTTTGCTTGGCACCTTTTCTGTTAGAGTTATTTTACCATCTCGGTATTGTAGGTACTAGAAGAAACCAAAATTTATACTAAAAATTTTTGGTACCTCTCAGTATCTCTTAATCACCATAAAATATCTCTTTTAATGACTGTACCAAGAGTTTCTATACTTTCTATTATAAATTTTGGTACCTCTCGATATCGCAAGTATTTGGAGCTCCGTATCTTTTAATGACTGTAAAATATCTCTTTCTTTAGCTTGCCTGTCATGAACTGAGCTACTGGTGAGGAGTTGAAGGGAACCACGCTTGACACACAGAGTGCTTTGTCTCAGATGTGGTCAGGAGAAATGGAGACTTGAAGAAAAGCTGGGACCCGAATCTTCATCAAATTATACGCGGAAAGAAAAACAATGCTTTTCATTGCTTGAAAAGTTGTTTGGCAAGGGTCTGGAGTTATTCTTGTGTGGTTGTGGGTGGAAAGATATGTAGTGCCTTGCCTTAGTTCATTAGCTGCTAGGTCTCGGCCAGTATATCAGGTAGTTGAAAAAAAATAAAGAAATGTAGAATGCTGCTATTCTTGGATAATGATTTTCCATGTGTCTCCCACCTATTATTGTTTCAAATTTTTGTATCAAATTTTAGAGAAAATTTCTTCTACGTCCCTAAAACCCCTGTATACCTTTGAATTTTGATTTTGACCCCTTCTTAATTGACTATTAGCTGACCGTTATGTAGGTATAAAAAAGTTAGTTTTATCCTTGAACATGTAAGATATGTAAGAAATACAGAAATTTGTGGAATTTATCTTTGAAAATATAGTAATTTGTTGTGTGACTATAATATTTATAATTTTGTTGTACGAGGAAGTATTATACAATAAAATTTTAATATATATTAAAAAAGTATGTGTAGCATTTTTTTAAAAGGTAAACATAACATTTTTATTTTGGATAGCATTTCTTTTCAATAAAATATACAACACGTGGCAAATCCGCTATACTGCCATCAAAAAAATATGTTACATATATTTTTTAATAAATAAAAAATATTTTTTTCTATCACAATCTAAAAGTAAACTTGGCCGTGAATAATACCTCTCACAACAAAGTCGTGAATATAATAGTCACATGTAACAAATTTATACACTTCCAACAATATACTCCATAAATTTCCATGTTTTTCTTCCAAGCATAAGGGCAAAATTGACCTTTTTAGAGGAATTAAATAGCAACGGTGAACTAACGGAATGGATACAGAAGGAATTAAAACGAAAAGTTACAGACACACAAAAAAGTGAGAAAACTCAAAGATATATGAGGAATTGGCTGGAATTTTTAAAGATATAGAAGAAATTTTCACCGAGTTGTATTGTACTCTGAATTGATATTTTTTTTAGAGTCTAGCGACATGGGTGGATAATTCCTCCGGACATATCAATCACGTCGTGAAGGGCCTTACGCAAAATTCCTTTTAATAATCATAATCTAGTGCACCGTTTCTTTCCATGGGAGAAAACAGTAACATACCAATCAATCCGACAGATGATCCATCCGGAAGCTACTCTATATTTGATGTGTGAACAGTAAAAAGGGTTACAGTAGATGCGGCAAACGACACGCCAAAAATCTCAGCCCTCCAACAGTTACAGACTTTTAGGGGAGCATAAACAGCTTGTAGACTGAATAACGGCTCAAGCCTTGCATCTTCTTGCTGTGTATGTGTTCACATTATATACTGCTAAAACAACTAACGACAACACGATTTTTAGGGCTCCCTTGAAACACAAAATCAAGAAAACTGCCGTCCACTGTAGAGGGTGGAGGTTTCTTTTTCCAACCATCATTGTCAAACCGCTTCGAATCGAAGACACTGATCATCATGACATCACTTAAAACATACGTATCGTCCCCACCAGCTGTCTCTACACTTGGAGAGGCAGCGAAGAAGTGTCTCCATGGACGGCCTCTCCTTGGGTTCCATGGCGGTGCACTCCACACCAAGCTTGAACATGGCCTTTATCTCCTTCATGTACTGTGCCCTAATAGGCATATCTATGTCAACGACATTGCTGAAATCTCCGCCGTGGCCTCTCTGTGCCCATGTAGCCAAGTGTCCATTTACTCCTGTTCCATTGGCCGGTCGCCCCGTGACGAGCTCCAGCAGAATCACGCCGAAGCTATACACATCGACCTTCTCGGTCACTTGATCTGGCTTTGTCGTATACTCTGAAGCAAATTAAATTAATGACTCAGTCAAGCCTGAAACAATAACCGCGTGTTTATTTGGTTGAATTGTTAAAATATAAGTGAATTACTCATAAATATATTCATCAGCTAATTAAACTTTTGAATTAAAATGGTTGATGGTTTTCTTAGATCAAAGGCAGTCAGAGCCACACTTTTTTTTATAGAAAGCACAAGTCTAGCGAATACTCCCTCCATCCCATAATACAAAGAATTATGTCATTTTTAAAAAAAATTAAGGAAGTAGCAAAATGATAAATCATGGTAAAAAAAGTAGTAGATGGGGTAATAAACTAATAAAATGATGATAGGTGGGGAATAAACTAGTATAAAAATTGATACTTGGAAAATAAACTAGTAGAAAATTTAATAAATTAGGAATAAAGTGCTATCTCAGAATTATAAATCTCTTATATTTTAAGACATGTTACATAAAAGCTAGGCATTTTAGTGTCTAAAGGTTGCACAAAAGCAAACAGAACAACCACTACTTTCACACAGCTAACAGCAACCACTCACCAAACTAGCAGAGCACTAAGCGCTTAACTCAAAATTAAACCGGTTAGGAATTTGTTATGCAACTTAGGAATTGGTTATGAATTATGCTTCCTCACCTGGAGCAGTGTAGCCGAAGGCGCCGGTAGGAAGTTGTGCATTCACCAACGGCCTGCCGAGGCCGGCAACATTGATCCGCGCAACATCGAAACCAGCGATCTTGGCTTTGAGGTTCCTGTCAAGCCAGATGTCTGCCGGCTTGATGTTGCGGTGGACGATAGGGTTGTTGCATTCGTGGTGCATGTAGCAGATTCCCCTAGCGACGTCGGTGGCGATGGACCGCCGGGCTGGCCAGCCAAGCGGCGGGCGCCGCCTTTCGCCAGCTTCCGTGGGGTGGTGGTGCAGCCATTCGTCGAGGCTGCCGTTCTCCATGTCCTCGTACGCGAGGAGGATCATGTCGTGCCTCCAGATGGAACCCAAAAGGACGGCGATGTTGTCGTGGCGGATCATGCCGAGCGTGTACTCCTCCAACTGGCACCGGATCTCGAGCTCCCTCCAGTTCTCGTTCTCCAGCTTCTTCACAATTACGTTCGTGTAGCAGCCGCCGCTGTCCTCAATCGGCATACGGTACAGTGGCTCTCCCGCCACTGTGCGACCGATCATGTTTCTGTCCACAAGGTTGTGGACTATGTGCTCCACCGTCTTCTCACTGAAATCGAGAGCAGTCATCATGTCGTTGCGGCGCCAGGGTTTAAGCCACCTTGCAACACAGATGCCGCCGCCGCCGACAACGAGAACGATGACGCCGCCAAGTAGTTCCAAGGGTAGGGTGCTCATGAGCTGGCTGACAGAGACCTTGTCGTCGGTCAGGCTCGTACACGGCGGTGGCTGCAGGTTTATCATCAGCTTCCTGAGATGGAACAGCTCCACGGCCACGGGTGAGGGCGGTAACGGGCTTGTGCTCAGCGTCAGCCTCTCGAGGTTGGCCATGCCGCTGGTTGCTGTCAAGAGGTTCCTGTCAAGATGCATACATGGATACGTTAGAGCATGTGTTAGTTAGAGATATATTAGGACATAATTAATTTATATGGACTCTTTTATTTTTAGATTATTTCTTATCTCTATCTATTGTACTCTTATATATATCGATCTCCGAAACTCAATTTAATCATCAACTATTCATAGTATACTTTTCTTTTTCTTTACTATTTAACATGATATCAGAGTAGACTATATTCTAGCGCCGCTTTCAAACTTCCGCTGCCATCGCCCCCACGAGCCACCTGTTTTTTGGTCGTCCAGCTGCTCTGATCATGGAATCGAGGTGGCATGCATGCGACGTCAAAACCTCTGCAGCGCTGGGCATGGTGAGATCTCTCCTGTTCTGATGCTATTTTCTCTATCAAAAAAGATCTGATCAGAACTTTTGAAGCATGGCGAGACCGTGAGACCTCACTTCTCAATCAATGATTCGATCAGAACCATAACATCATTAGCAAAGTTCCTAAATTAGAAGATGAGGAGTCCACTAAACATAGCAAAACTAGAAGAACCTATATAGATTTTCAAGGATGGATTTTTTTCCAAAAGAATAAATAGGAAAACATAGTTATCTGTAAATTGTGGATTTGTTACATTATTTCCTGGCAGCAAAATTAATGACTTCACTTGCTTCATATTAACACTACCTTTTCCTTCTTTGATGTCGTTGGCTTAGCATCTTATGTAGGACATGTTGAAGAAACATGACAAGACTTGGAATAAGGATACTCCGTGACAATATACTCCAAATTTAGTGAATTTAATAATCAATGTAAGTATTGGCTGTAATGTTTTTTACTCTCAGCATATGCAGAGATTAGAGATGAAAAGGTTATGGTGTAACCTTCTCTTTGAAATAAACATGTGACTTAATCCTTTGCATAAAAAAATATTCTTCAGAAGGCACTATAGTTAAAGAATAAGGAGAGAGTAGTTGAAGGCCACATGAAATGAACAGTTGAAGAGCTGATGCTACATATAATAGGAGAATTTGTGAGTTTCTCTGTTTCTGCTTATTGGTTCTTTATGAGCTTAATTTCTTAATTATGTTACTGTAATGTGGAAAATTCTGGGCAACAAAAGAGTAAGATTGAGGTCATTTGCCCTTTCGTGGTTATGGCGAGGATGAAGCTGCACAAGGCATCCTGGGTGGAGATTGAGGTCAGGGACTGTCCATCCGGAGGTAGAGATCGAGTTTGGGGGTGGCCAGGCGGAGGCCATGTGGGGGCAGCCAAGCGAAGGAGGGAGAGCAGAAGGTGGGGATCCGGATCGATCAAACTCGAGGACAGCTAGGCAATGGTGGGAACTGACCTTAGGTGGTGACCCAGATGGAGGCAGAGGCTGAGCTCATAGACCATCCAGCGAAAGTTAGGGATCGAGATCAGGTACGACAAGGTGGAGGAGAAGAATGCATCTCCACACACTGATCATCACCACCATCGTTCATATCTGGAGAGGAGTAAGACAATAGAGGGCTTGTGGAGGTTTGGAGTAGCAGTAGAGCAGCGAGGTTGTTCCCATACGGGAGCATGGAGATGGCAGGGAGAGGGATGTGGTTGGCCGGCAACGGTGATGACAAGGAAAAAGCTAGCCCAACCATGGTAAATAGATGCTGTCTATTGTAATGCCCCGGTTTTCGGGTCGATAAAAACTATTTTTGTAAAAACCTTAATTTTAAAATTTTTGACTTTTTATGTGTGCTTAAGGACTAAGTGCCGTAGCTCTCAGACCAAGCCTCCCTTGAAACCCTAAAACCTCAGTCCCAAACTCTCTCATAAATTCCGAGACTCGAATTTTGCAATTCGATTGTGTCTTTCAAACTTCCTCTGAAAAATTCCAAATCAAAATCCCCTTCAGATCCCTTCTGAAGCCTTTGATTAAAATACTATTATTTCACTCCTTCCAAAAATTCTCTGTACTCAGGTTTGAATTTTGCAATTCGAAGACCTCTAATAAAACCCTTCGAAAGTTGTCCTTAAAACCTTTCGGCAAAATCTCCTCGTTTTGTTCCTCTTGAAAAACCCTAAATTCCATTGAGAACTTCCTTCCCAAAATTTGCCAATTTATATATATTCCTGAAACCCTCAAATCCCAAGAATTAAATTAAGTTCTAATGTTCCCTCGAGGTACACCAATTCTATTCCATTACAAAATTCCCAAAATATCCCTGAGAATCAAGTCCCAGTTTTAAATCAAAATCCAAATCCAGTCCCCTTTGGATCTCCTCGTTTTCTTTTCCCAAATATCATCCAAAAATCCACATATATATAAGCTCAGCCCCAAACCGCAAAAACTCCTCTCAAAAATTCTCCAGGGTCTCAGGAGATCAAATCCCAAAATCAAAATATCAAAATCCCTAGTCAAAATCCTCCAAATAACCTTCCAAAAACCACCCCTAAAAATCTCTCTCTCATATATACATATGTACATATATATATATATTAAATATATATATAAATGTGCATGTATATATGAAGTCCTCCTTGAAATCCCCTTATCTAAATTCATGAAAATACTATGAGCCAAATACCAAAATTTCAAATTAAAATACCCTTCCAAACTATCCAAACACCCTCCCAAAATAAATCCCTGCAAATTGTCAAATTTTGCTGTTCCTTTGGGCCCCTATTCTTTTTCCTCCCCTCGGCCCAGCCACAACCGGCCCACCTTCGCGCGCCAACTCAGCCTTCTCTCCCGCGCGCACCCCTGTTGGCGATCCGGCCCACGGGCCGCATGCCTGCACCGTGCAGCGCCCGCGCCGCGACCAACGAGCGCTCGGTCGCCGCTTAGCCGCCCAACTGACCGCCCGGGCCCACCGGTCAGCTGCGCAGCGCCCGCCCGCGCGACGGCCGATAAACGGCCGTCTTCTTCCTCGGCTCCCTCGGCACAAGCGTCACATGCTTGATGAAACGCCGCCGAGAGAAAAATCTTCTCCCCCGCAAAATATCTCCTTTCCTGAAGCCTCCATGGTCAAACCTCGCTCCCGCCCCATCCGGCCCGGCAGCCCGGCGCGGTTTGCGCTTTGCCATTCAAAAGCTGGCCGAGCTCGAGAGGTCCTCTCACCGGCGAGCTCTCAAGGTCAAAGCCGCGTGAGCAAATCCTCATTCGTCCTGTCGCCTCTCCGTCCCGTCCTATCACCACTTCGCGCCCATTCCGCCTTTTCTCCCCTCCGGCCGACACGGCCTCCTTGCCTCCCGCCGTCCTATGCCATCCGAGCTCGCCCGAGAAAATATCCAAGCTCCACCGCCTCTCGTCCTTGTCTCCTAGCGCCACTCGCCACCTATAAATACCCCAAGACCCCGCCATTGCTTGAACCCCGAGCCGCCGGACCAGTTCATCCCTTCCTCTCCAAATTTCTCTCTCTGCCACCATTACCGTACTGGCTCACCTCAAATTCACCTATCCCGAGCCCAATCAACCGAGGCGCATCCCCTGCCGAGCTCCCCGTGCCCCAATTTCATCTGAACACCGCTGTGGACCAAAACGCCCAAATCCGGGCACCGCCTTCCCGCCACTGCCGCTCGGGATCTCGTCGCTGTGCTAGGTAGAGGCCGACTGCCCCTTCCCCCGCCCTCCTCTCGTCTCACCGCCTCTAACCCGAGCCCAAAACACCTCTGCCCGAGCAACTCGCCGGCGTTCCGCCACCGCCACCGCCCCATCCTTCTCTCTCTCCGCCGCTCCTGTTGCTCGCCGCCCGCCGCTGTTGGCCACCATCCAAGAAATCCGAGCTGTTCACCTCCCTCGCCGTACTCCCCTCATCCCGTTCCCGTTGGCCACCCTTCCTCTCTCGCCGCCATTCACCGGCGTCCCTCTCGGCCGCTATTCGTCGTCGATCTTTTCTCCTGTGCCTCGTCCAACACATCTCCCTCTCTCTCGGTCCCTGACATGTGGGCCGCACACTAACCCCTCTGTCTAGTGGGTCCAGACACTGACAAGTGGGCCCCATGCCTTTAGTGCACAGTAATACTATACCCCCTTCTATCCCACTGGTCTGTGGGCCCAGCAATAGATCACTATTTACAATATAATCCAATGATATGTGGGCCCATGCACAGTGATCACCTCCTTCCCTCTCTTACATATGGCCCCTTGTCATCCCTCTGTGTGTCTACCATGTGGGCCCCTTCCATCTCTCTTCTCTAGTCAATGACAAAGTGGGACCACATTGTCATCCTTTTCTCTCTTTCATGTGGGACCTACCGGTCATACCCCTCTCTTTTCTCTCTTCTCTCTATGTCAATGCCATGTGGGCCTAGTCTCCTTTCTCTCTCCTAGTCACTGACATAAGGACCCCACCTGTCAGCTCCTATTTCCCAAAATAATTCTTTTCCCAATAATTCATTTAATCCATTTTCTTTTTCAGAAATCCCCAAAACTTCCAAAATTCATATCCTTTCAACCATAACTCCGATTGATCCCGTTCAAGTCTCGAAATTTTTCTAAAAATGAGATCTACCTCATGGCACTATTAGTTATTAATAATAGTATATTATTTCTAGGATTTTGTGTGTTATTCTCTCGTTTCACGCGTACTCGATGTTTCGGAAATTCGTCGGACGCCGGACTTTCGCGAGGATTCAAAGACGAGGCAAGTCACTCCTTGACCATATTGCTCCTAAATTTAAAATGTTTTGTTTGCAAAAATTGTATTGCTAGTGTGCACGATAAATTGATCGGCCTCGGTTTGCGTGTCAAACCGACGGACCTGCCCGGTAATTGCATAAACCCTGTAGGTCTTTGATATCCTATCCCTTGTCACTCCACCTCGTGGTATCTCGGTAACCATGCTCTCTGAGCATGGATTCCGATGGTTCCACTCACAACACAATTGTTTGTCGATTTGTAAAAAATAGGGTTTCCAATAGATTTAAAAACCCAACATGCGATGTCGGCGAAATTTGCGAAACAAAATTCATTTGCGAAAATTTCCGCGGTGCAAAGTGATCGCCTGTGTGGTGGCACTTCGTATTTGCATATAAGGACCGATTCCTTGAGAAATTCCATCCGAGCATCTCACAGTGCAACCACACGGGTGGAATGGGACACCCCTAGTTAAGTAACTAGTGTTCTTAGGATGGTTTTAGGTTGCTAATAAATGTGGGACTGGCTAGGTGCCGAGAGGGCAATATACCCCCGTCTCTGAGTACAGGAAGTGAGTTCCTGGTACTTGGTTGAGAGTGAGCACCCATTTATAGGGCAGCGTGCTATCCTGGGAAGGCTTTGGAAAAGCCTTGTCGCGAACCTCCCTACTTGGCCAGTGTGGGAGTAAGCTTGCGTCGTGTGGGTAAAGTGTGCAATCTTTGCAAAGATCAATTGAACTGTTCGAACAGCCGCGCCCACAGTTACAGGCAATGTGAGGTGATTCCTCTAGCGTAGAATTATTTGCAAGTGTTTGCGAAAGTGATTTGTGGTATGGGAATCGTTACCAGAATCGGCCTCAGTGGCTGATGGATGACCTGTGTGGTCTGAAACGGGGCTGTGTGACCCGAGATGTCATATGGCATCATAGTTTAGGCATCCTAAGTGGAAACAATATAAGCTTAAGTTGAGTTTAAGGATGGCTTGAGGAGCCATCGAGATGGTTATGAGATGAGATTACGTCCTAAGTGGGCAAAAGTGAAAGAAAATAATGGAAGATGAGATTACGTCCTGAGTGGGCGGAATTGAAAATAAAGTAACAGATGTTGATACAGTAGAAAGTTACTTGTGGGCAGATCCACTGAACCGTTGTCGTGATCCGACAGGCGGTATAAAAATATCTAAGATCAATCAAAATTTGATTCATCCGCTCGAGTTATTGAAAAGCAATTCGCGGACAGGATTGAGGCGAGAGCCTCCATCCAGTCACAATTAGACAACTTACATTTAGGTTTTCGAAAATGTTTTCAAATGAAAAGGTTTGCGAAATAAACCCCAGCCTATCTTTGACAGCTTGCATGATTTATATTTTCCGTGACTTGTTGAGTACGAAAGTACTCAATCCATTTCTTTTTTTTCTCTCCTTCAGGAAGAGTGAAGTTGAAGTGAAGATTAGGGTTTCTTTTCTAGTCCCAAGCCGTTGCTTGTGGATTGGGTTTTCGCTGCGCTGTCGTTCCGCTGCTGCTGTTCTGTTTGTCGGTTGCTGCTCAGGGCTTGCCCAAAGCCGCAACTTATAAGGTATATTGTATATATTTATTTATTTATTTAGTTATTTGCTGTGGTACATCTCCATTGACCACGGGTACCAGCATCGCGGTTCTATGGGAATTGGTTCACGCCAATCTCCTGCGGCGCTTCCTCTCTAGTATCACCATACGGGGATACCGGGAAGGAGGCGTTACATCTATCCTGCAATTTAGTCATATATATATATATATATATATATATATATATATATATATATATATATATATATATATATATATATATATAATACATGGGTGTGTATATATATGTTTTAACCATTAAGATTCTATGTTTCATACGTGAGAAACAAATGTTTCAACTTAGATTGAAGTATGTGGCATAAGTTGTTATGTTGCAAATGGATCCTTTTTTTTTAATATTACACATGGTGTTACACATGTTATTTTCTAATGTTTTACTAGTTTATTTGCAAACGTTGCATATGGTGTTATCCGGAGTTTCAGTAAATATTTTGTGATGTTTTATTAGTTCATTTGTAAATGTTGCATGTAGTGTTTTTCGATGTTCAGCAAGTATTTTATGATGTGTCAACAGTTATAACTTGATGTTTTTATGTATGATATAAAATGTTCCAATTAGAAAAATAATCATATATTTTTCATTAGAAATATAATCTTATAAGTGATTTTTTAAAAGATTTAATTACAATGAATACAATGGTGTAATCAGATCGTAGATTAATTAGGTAATTTAGAAGAAACAATCGTTCGAAGCTTTTAAAAAAAGTTGTTGCATTGAGGAGAGAGTGTGCACAGTGGAAGAGAGCATGCAATGGAGGAGCAGCATAGCATGCAGAGAGAGACAGGAGGGTCTGGCTGCATGTGCGTAGGGGAGGGCTCCATAAGTTGAGAAACTTTATATGGAAAAACTCTCAACTATTTCACATAGAGACCTCAAAAACTTTTATCTAGAAAATAAAAAAGGTTAATGCATCGATGTACCAGATATGATACGTAGGTACCAATGTTATAGAAGATGAGTTCCATGGAATAAAAAGAGTATGGCATAATATTAATGCTGCAGTTCTAGCAAGGTATTACAACAAAACTGCTCGAGATGCCATGATACCAAGGAGGAGAAAACTTCGAGCCAAGGTACCGAGGAGGTATTGCGCGTTGCAGAGGTATCACACTCAAGAAGGCCAGCATGGATCAGGTGAGCCCATCATCGTGACATGCAGGAGTTATCGAACTCAACAGGGCTTGGGATCTCGCCTTCGCAGAGCGCGCATGGCGGCGGTTCGGTTAACCAATGGTTTGATCTCGGTCTTCGGCCTGACCGACTAGAACAAATTACCAAGGGTATACCGTGGAGGATTGCAGGTAGGAAGCACACTTGTAGGCCGCCAGGCAACACTTCAGCAGCCGACGGTGGAATGGTGAAGGCAAGAGGAGACAGAGCGGCGTGTAGCGGAACACCCAAGCCAGCAGGTGGCAGCGCGGCACTACACTAGGCGGTTGCGTGGCACAACAGTAAGCCGAGCTGCAGAGTCCCATGCAGCGCGTGATGCGGCAGCGCGGGCGGCGATGTGGTACGGCACGCAGCTGGGTGATGTCGACCTGATGCATTGACTAGTGATGCTTGTCGCTTGGGGTACTGGGGTGTGGTAGTGACGGCTAGGGTTAGGATTGGAGTGGAGAGGGACTTGGGTACTTGACTGCAGCTGAGAGGCTCAAGGGTTGAATCATGGAGTCCTAGTGAGTTTGGTCAGTTTGGGTACACGATGAAGAAGACTGAATGAGCAGAAAAGAAATATGGTCTTTGCAAACAAACGACCGAACTATGGACCGATGATCAATCTCTCGGGTACTTTGTTCTCAGTCTTTTCTGTCCATCTAGCCTTAAACAAAAAAAATGTGAAAAAAAATGAAACAAGTAGTATTCACGTGAGCACTTCTCCGCGTCGGAGAGTAGCAAGATTTCTGATGGATGTAACCATGGTTTTTTTGACTAGAAAGTTGCACGTGCGCTGCAGCGAAGTGAGTAGAAAATACGAGGAAACTGAGGAAATAGCGAGCGTGTGGTCAGTAGAGCCAAGTGATGGAGCGGCATGGAAGGAGAGAGAGGGTGGTCGTTCGTTGGCAGAAAAAGGTTGCGGGCACGCCAAACCCTAAGCACACAGAGAAAGAGGAGGAGAGGACTGCAATAGGAGAGGAGGCGGACGGCTCAGAGAGGTTGAGACATGCATATTATTGTGATTCGGATCCAAAATTAGTAGCTGCACCATAATTTAGGTGCATACGCCAAACTATACATTAAAAATCAACGGTCAAATGTTAACAATTGATATGAATTAGGAGTTGAACTGGATTCAAAAAGCTATGGATTTTTTTAGTTAAGACTTGTGTTGTACTTTGAAATGGGTGAGATTTAGGGTTGCTCTATTAGGCGGTAAAAGTGAAAAAACTTAAAGACTGGTGAACCGGTAGAAACCCTAATAAAATGGGTTGTATCGGTCAAACTGACCAATTTAATTTAAACTCGGCATTGTTGGGAACTTAGGATGGCATGAAGGACTAGACAGTTTGACCGTGTAATTTGGTTGAACCACAAGTGCACTATACCGATCGGACTGTTCATCTTCCACGGTGTTTCCCATGGTGAGGCTCACTCAAAAGAGACGGTGATTACTTATTATTGCAAAAATATATAGTAGGAGTAATATATAGCCAAAATACAGGGTACATATGTTACCCGCACGGTGATGTTCAATAGTAGCTTTCTATTTGTAGTTTGATTCACCGGCTGCTATTTTGGTTGTCAGAAGATGGCATCGAATTTCAGTGTTGATGCCATGTGTACACAAAAAAAATCAAGCAATCTCTATTGAAAACAATGCAAGCAGTGTCCTGTAACGGCTGAAAAAAGAATAACATCATGCTGAACGAATCGATCTCTCCGTATGGCTCATAAAGCTAGTTACTTTTACTGGCATCAACAGCTAGTTCCTCGGTCTCAAAAATAACTTTATCTTTTACTTATCTTATTTATCTTACAAAAGGTTTTATCTTTAAAACAATCAATGCGTTGGAATTTATGAACGTGTGGGACAAATTTAAATATATTGGAGTTGGAGTTTATGAAAGTAGTGGACATATACATTAGAATTTCTTAAAGTGAAAGACAGATACATTAGAATTTGCTAAAATACAAGATATTATAGTCTTTTAGTTTTATATTTGTATTGGTGAGATAAAGTAAAAATGAAGTTTTTTTTGGGACGGGTAGTAGTGATTATGAGAAGATGTCTTGGTGGTTATGAGATAAGGCCCATCACCAACTAGTCCGCGTCTATGCGTTCATGGCTCAAGGCCCATGGAGGCACATATGACCACCGATGTGACCACGACATGAGGCTTCCCGCGTTTGCCCGGCCACACGCTATGGTCCAACCAAGTCTCAAGATCAATACGGATACGATTAGTACTTTCGATCCACCAAACGTGGAATTTTTAGTGACGGACGAAAATATAGGCAGAAACACTATGATTTTTATAATAGTAGAGACTAGGAAAATTCCCGAGTAATTTTGTATGGGCTAGTTAAATTGGATTTGATATACAACCTTACCTACGTGTGCAATTATATTTTGTATACACCGTGTTGAAGCACACAAACACAACCCCCCCTCCCCCAAGGAAAAAAACTAGGGCCTAATTTAGGCCATCGATGCTTGCAATTAAAAACTTTGGATTTATCTGTACTTCTTCATATTTGGTCGTATTTGTCCATACTGCTCCCGATTCAATTAAAGTTTGTTCACAAATTGAATTTATGGGTGAGATTTTTCTAACAGGATGAAAATTGAACCTTTGCATTTTGGACAAAAAAAAAAGGAAAAGAAAGAGTAAGTACCTGAGACTCGGAAGCTGCGTCGGAGTCATGAGGTAGAAAGCAAAGAGCATCAGCGCCGTGCCGCAGATGCAAGCGACGACCCTGCTCCAGTCACAGAACATGGGATGATTAGCCATGCTGTGCAGGCCTCGGTCGAGGCTGCCGCTCTCCATGTCCTCGTATACTGGCAGCTTGATATAATCCGATTGTGTCCTCCATGGCCGTTTCATCTCCACCACCTTGCCGGTGTTGGCTTTATCTCCGGCTTGGATGCGGCCGGAGCCGCTGCTGCCGATCACGTCCTCCTGACGGATAGTGCTGAATATGTTGTTGCCCTCGCGCTTCAGGTGCCAGATAATCAGCAACCATATGGTTTTCCGAAGGATAAGCAACAAGATGGAGACGGCACAGATGAAGACGACACCGGCGAGCATCCAGAAGACGGTGCTTGTCGACAATTTGTTATAGGCTCCATAGCCACACGCTGAAAGCTGCTCAAACCGGTTGGCCGCCAGCGTCAGCGTCTCGAGCTGCATGAGGCCTCCATTTGCAGTGCCTGGGTATCTCCCGTTGAATCTGTTGTTGTCAAGGAACAACGACTTGAGCTTAGGCAAACCGGCAATAGCCAACGGCACATCGCCCATGAAACCATTGCTCGAGAGGTTGAGATGCTGCATGTCCAAGACAGCTTGTTGATATCGTCAGGAAGGCTGCCGGTGAATTCAATGTTGGATAGGTCAAGGAACTGTAAAGCCGAGCAAGCGTAGAGCACCGTGGGGAAATCACCGGCGAGATTGTTGTAAGAGAGGTCTATGAACGTCAGGACTTTGAGGCTGCATATGGATGCTGGGATTGGTTTGGCTATGTGGAATCTTGGGAAAGAGAGGGCCGTGACCAGGCCTGTACACTAGTGCAGGCAACACCAGTCCAGTTTCCGGTGCTGCATGAGCTGAGTGCAGAAGGGTTGCCCCAATCTTGCTTGATTGTGTAGGATCGATTATAAGAAATAAGTCTACCAGAGAGGGAGGGAGAATGAATGGTAGAAACATAAAAAATTAAAATCTTTTACGGAATAAAAGAAATCCTCAAAATCTTGCTTGATCTTTTGCGGAAGGTGTGCCATAGATTCGGAGCTAGAGAGGAAGGGGAACAACAGAAGTAGGAAGAGGATAGGAATGTTGTAAACAGCCATTTTTGCGAGGTGTTTTCTTGGAGTCTCAGACATGGCGCGGAGGGATCTTAAATAGATATTTTGCAGAGAGAGAACACCCAAAGTGTCCAAAGTGCATCCTTTTTCGCTGGCAACAAAGTGCATATCTGCTCTAGTCTTCGATGGTAGCTTTCTTAGCACCAAAACTTTGGTGAAACATATTATGAGAGAAATACGTGTACTTGAGTACTTATTTTATTAGGGATGAGCGTGGATCGGTCCGTAAGTAATCTATGGTCAGCTCTTATTTAACTAAATATTTTAATATCTTAAAAATAAGATTTAGTTTAGTTAGTTGAACTAGAGCTTACTATGAATTATTCATGAACCGATCTATATCTATCCCTAGATTCCGTCTGTATAAGTTATTTAAGGTTTAAGGCCCCTGTGTGCTAAGCAGCATAGTTGCAGATGTACATGTCAGTGGAGTAGATACACGTATATTTCCTCCTGATTGAAAAAGAAATAGAAAAAAGCACTATATGAATGGAAGTGGTGGAATTTTGTTGATATGTGACTTTATCTATCAATATTTAAATCACGACATATTTTCAGACAATTGTGAGATACACAAATTTGTACTTCGCAACCATTGGCATGCTATTATGTGCGTATATCTTCTTCTCTCCCGTATAATAGAAAACAAATGCACCATAGGGAAGAAAAGAGTGGATTTTCATTGGGTCTATTCGAGGTTTCAAAATGCGGTTGTAATACAGCGGTAATCGTGTTTATTGGCCTTATCAATTTGGTTTGCATTGAGAAACCGCCGAGTAAACGGGCAAAGTTTTTTTTAAAATAAAACCAATATTTTGCTAAAATTTATTTAAATTTAATTAACTTTTATCGATGATAAATAGAGCTAGACGAAAAACTCATATGGTTCACTAGCACTCTTGACTCGTGGCTGGCTTGGCTAATCATTTGTAGGAATATTGTTGGCTGCATTGGCTCGCAAGCTCGAGCCAGCTCGAGTCGCTAGGATCATTTTCCTAACGAGTCAGACCGAATCAAAGTTGGTTCGCTATCCAGCTCTAATAACAAAGCGATATTTGTGGTTATCGATGGAACCATTCGTACTTTTTATGCAACCTCTATCTAATTTTCATGAGTGGGACCTGATCTTTGCCTGTTGGTGAACCACGAAGACTTTGACGTCCAGTCAAAAAGATAGTCACTAGAGCCTAGGCAGGCAGTACTTAGATGACAAAACTGGTGCCATGCGCATGATGTCCAGATTTTGCAAAGCAACCGACATGCATCCGCAGTGTATTCATCCCTTTCGTTTTTAGTGTCATCGGCGATTATTTTTTAGAAGTTTTTATTCCAGTGCGAGCTGATTCATGACTGACGAGTGAAAGGCATCATCTCTTTATTATATAGAAAAAGGAAGAGGCATTTTCTAGCAGAAGAATTCTCAAAAACCGACGATCCTGTCAGCATCGATGTGGAACCCATCGTCGATCTGAGCCATTTGGACAAACGAGAAAGAGAGAACATTTCCATTCTCCTTGTATATGTCGCTGCAAACCAGCTTGAACGGTCTATAAGCCAAAACTCAAACAGACAGGTCCATGATTTCTGCATATATGGAATTATATTATTCGTTTTCTGAAACAAGCTTGTCCTATTAGTAAGTGTTATTGACCTGTGGTCTTCTATGTACGGCATGGCAACTGGCAAGGTCGCTATTGAACTATTTTCATACTAATAAACCAAGAAAGAAAGGTAATGTTGCATAAGTTATTGCCGAAAGGTACATAACGGTGATATTAGCATTAGTATAAGAGAAATTTTAATACCTCATAGTATCAGAGGTATCGAGTAATACCCAAATTTACAAAATATGATGGTACCGCCTCATCTCAAGTACTTAGTATAAAGAACGTGCAGTGCAACTAATCATCATCACCAACGATGGCCCATCATAAAAGGGTAAATACAAAAGCATCACCAACTTGCAAACGCCGGACAATTGTGTGGTGGTGCAGAAGCGGATTACCTAAACGGCATCCATGCTCTCCCTTTTGTGCTGTCTGCCACGTCTACATCTCATGGCTATTAATTATGAACAAATCAAATCAGATGGTTTTATTATTTTCTTAATATTATTTACTTCTCCTACAAAACCTAAGGTCGAAAGAGTTGAAAAAGTTAGTCATCCACAATCACTAATAAAGGATTTCTTAAAAAATTAAGAATTAGTAGTTTTTTTCGAAATCGAATCTCTATTCGCTTTCCAAATAGTTTATATAAGACAGCGATTTCTCCCTCAAAGAGCGGGGAAAAGGAACGGTGGTGGCGATGATTTTGACTGAGCGAACGAGTGAACGAGTTATGTGACTGCACATGATCATCCCATCAGAAGCCCATAGACTTTTTAGCGCAAGTTGGTGTCAGATTAATTCCTATCTAGCTAGTGCTTATCCCTTTGAGTGCTCCAAGATTTGTGCATCTTCGTGGAAGGAGTGAAGATTAGCCTTGGGGATGGAATAGTTCCTAGTACAAGGATCCTACACCCTGAACTTCATAAAAATTAATTAACCCATTTATAAAATTTATTTTAAGAATGAACCACGTTAAAAACTAATTTTAGAAATGGACCACAATCTCAGTATCAATCCCGACAACGCTGAGATATAGCGTCTCAGCGCTATTAGCATGGACGCTGAGATCTTATCTAAGGTAACAAAATTTTCCACATTGTCTGAACTCAGCGCCAACCGTGTTGGTACTGACCTCTGCTTTAGATTGATGGTTTGAATCTCTGCCTATGCATCCTTTATTTCACATGTTTTTAAAAATCATTTTATTTTTAAACTTGGAAGGAACAAAAATGAGAACCTAAATTGTACAATATTTATTTCATTTTTTTACTTGCCCTCTACTTCACTACTTGCTCACTTGGTTACTTGCTATCCTAATTTTCCTTTTAAAAAATCACATGTCTTCTTCATAATTTTATTTTATTTTAAATGAAAATTATAAAGATGTAAATTTGTATTATTAAGCTAAATATTTTATTACGATAAATATTACATAATTTAAGTTGTCAAATTTGTTCCTTCCAAGTTTAAAGATGCAAATTTGCAGTTATTGAGCTAAATATTTCTTTAAGATTAGTATTATCATTTAAGTTCTCAAATTTTTAAATTTACTTTCAAAAGGAAATTCGAAGAGCAAGTTGAGGACTAAGGGCGTTGGGAAAAAAATACTTCAAAAAGGATGCAGATGCAGGGATTCAAACCATTGACCTACATTTAGGAGGTGGGAGCATCTACTACCAGGCTAGCTGTAACACCCTAGTGTTAGGTGTAAAAATATTTAAATAAAAACCCTACTTGCGAAAATTTGTTTCTTGTCCGAAGTCGTGTATGTGTGCCAAGGTCTCATCTCCCCTCTCTGAATCAAGTTCCCTCTCCTTGTGATCAACTCCCAACCCCCAAGAATTCTATCCCAAAATTTATTCTTTGCTCTTTAAATCTCTCCAAGCAAATCAAGGCTCTTATCCCTGAAAAGATTAAACATCACTGTGCACCGTGGGCTCATCCTTTCCCTCGGCCCATCCCTGTGCACTCCCTCCGCTGGCCCACCTGGCCGTCCTCTCCCCGCGCGGGCACGTGCCGCGCACGTGCCACGGCTACGAGAGAGAACTCTCTCGGTTCTCTCTCTGCTCATCGTCTACCTCTCTATCTCAGTCGCTTGCCATCGAATTCAAACCGCCGCCGTGCCTCAGATTCCCTCGTTCCCGCCCCGCGCCCTCGCCATCGCCGACCAGAAGGACGCTGCCGTCACCGCACTGCGCCGGAGACCGCCCTGTCTCCGCTCGCCGCCAATGGAGCTCGCTCGGCTTTACGCCGTCATCCTCGCTCGTGTCACCGTTGCTGCCGCAAGCCGCCAAGCCCTGGATGAGCTCGCCTGCCCCCACCGTCCCAAAAGCTGGAGGAGACCTCCCCTTTTACTCCTCCTTCCCCTTCCTTTTCGCCCGGGAGCCGTTCGGCCTTCGCTCTTTTTCCCCTTCCCGTTGCGAGCCCTGCACCGCTCCGTCGTGACCCACAGTGGAGCGCGCCTGCTGAAGCCGCCTCTCCTGTGCGCCATCCTCGCCTTGACCGAGACAGCCGTTGCTCATCAAGGAAAATCCCATCGCCGCCCCTGCCAAAACCGACCTCGCTTTGGGCTATAAAACCCCGCCTCCGTTTTGATGTTCCCTTTCCAAAAATTCTTCTTCCTGAACCGCCGTGGTGCTGTGCCGCATCGAGGTCATGCCACACCGAAGGCCCCGCCGCCGTTGGCTACCCCCCTTCTCCGCCCCGTTCGTGCCGAGGCAAGAACAATCACGTTCGTGCCGCCGGCCAATCTTCACAACGAACCGCCGTCTCGGTACCGAACCACCCCTACCCTTCCGTCTCTGCCCTCCCTCTGGAAGCTAGCTAGCTCGCCAACTCGCCTTTGCGTGATTATATGCCCTCTTAACCGCCCCGCCACGAGCATCACCATGCCGCGGCCCTGCTCATCGTCGGCCGTTGTCTAGCACTGCCGCCGTCGACCGCGACGCGGGGGAACCAAACCTAGACACCCTGAGGAACCTTCGGGAGCACCGAATCGGGCCACGGATCGCCGCCGATGAAGTTCCCAAAGTCCGCACCGCCTCTGGACACCGTCAAAATACTCCCTTGTCGATCGATTCCCGACAAATCAGAACCGGTGGTTTGACTCCCTATGGCCTCCTCTCCCCTTGGTACCCTAGCCGTTGACTATCCCCCGGCGAATCTCTCTGACGAACTCAGCCGCCGCCAACAGACGGATCACCGCGCTGCTCTTCTTCTACCTCACTACGCGCGCAGATGTGTGAGCTAGATGGCCCCTCTCTCGCGTGCACTCAGTCCACCGGTGATCGTGCGATTGCACGCGGGTCCCGCCGCGCTCGGTGTACCACAAACCAAGACCACCGCAATCCTGGTCGCACCACTAGCCATAGACCAAGTTCACGTGGAACATGTGGCTACCAGCGGGCCCCGCACCCCGTGTCCGGGCCCACCGGTTAGACCTCGCCCTCGCCTCGCCATTGGCCTCCTAGGCCGTGAGGCCGTGCGGCCCATTCTGCCTATCCACCGACCCGAGCCACGTGGGCCTCCCGGTGTTACTCGGCCTAGACCGCCACCTCTCCGCTCGGGCGAATTTTCACTGTTACTAATTTAATTTTTTTTTTAATTTACAAAACTAATTTTTGATTTGGATCATTTGCAAAACTAGCCTCTTGCCGCCCTGGGCCACGGCGGTATTTAAAAACCGCCGTGGCCCAGGGCGGTGAATGGCATCCCGTCACCCGGGGCTAACGGCCCCGGCGGCCGTTAGCCACGGGGAGGCCACGTGGATTCGCCGCCCTGGGGGAGGGCGGCGAATGCCCCCAGGGGGCCGAATGCAAAATTGCATTCGCCGCCGTCCCAATCGACGGCAAATTATTGTAACGCGCGCTAACTATCTTAAAACAGTCATAACTTTCGCATACGGTCTCGGAATCGGGCAAATAAGTACTCTACGGACATCTACAGAAAATTTTACATCCGCTTCCCCCCCCCCACTTTGTCGGGTTTGTCCAAAAAAATTTTGCGAAATTCGGCCGGGAAGATTGAGTTTTTGAGGTCCGAAGTTTCAGCACGGTTTTTAAAGCACACTCATAATTTTCTACAGGCCACATCTTACATCGGTTTAAGCTGCACCTTCACGAGATTTTGCTATTCTCGTGTTACTAGTTGAGAAAAAAATATCAAAAAAAAAGAAAAAAAAAATTTGCAGGCGGCCCCCTAGATTCGGACCGTCCGATCGCTGTGTGGACGGTCCTATGCATTCGCCGCCCTGGGGGAGGGCGGCGAATCCACGTGGCCTCCCCGTGGCTAACGGCCGCCGGGGCCGTTAGCCCCGGGTGACGGGATGCCATTCGCCGCCCTGGGCCACGGCGGTTTTTAAATACCGCCGTGGCCCAGGGCGGCAAGAGGCTAGTTTTGCAAATGATCCAAATCAAAAATTAGTTTTGTAAATTAAAAAAAAAATTAAATTAGTAACAGTAAAAACTCCCGCTCGGGCTTGCTGACCACAGGGCCCCCTCTGTCAGCGGCCCAGGGGAGAATCAAAATGAGAAAAATCCTTTTCTAAATCCATTTTCAATATTCCAGAAAATCCCAAAACCTCCCAAAATTCATATCTTCGCAACCATTCGTTCGATTGACTCTGTTCCACTTTCAGAATTCTTCTAAAAATGAGATCTATCCAATGGCACGCTTAGAAGTCTCTAATAGGACTATTATAATAGCCTTTTCATTGAGTCTTTCCATTTTGCGTGTAGTGTCAGAGTCGGAGGAGCCTCAAGACGCGGATCTCGAAGACAAAGCTGCAGGCCTTGAGCAAGGCAAGTCACCTTTGATTATCTTGAGCATATAATTGTGGAACTAAGTACTTTAATTGCCAAAATTGCATTTACTAGGTTACACCCAAATGATTTCTCGGCCACGGTCGCGAGTCGACCAGTGGGCCGCCCACCCATTTGCGGCATTGGCTCCTTGTTTGATTGTGATTTCCTTAACATCCTTGTCACCCTCGCATTGTACCGGTGATCGCCTATCAAATTTAAAATGACTACGATGGTTAAAACTTGGGTTCACAAAACCCTGAAAAACCTGACACCTGGGTCGGTGCCTTGAAAATAAAATGCTTTTGCGAAAAACGCTGTGCAGGGATCGTGCCAGAAGGACGAGTCTCCTGCATTGTAGCTAAGGACCGATTCCTTTAGAATTTCATCCAAACATACAATAGTACAACCACATGGGTGATATGGGACAACTCTTGGCTGAGTAAAGAGTCGCCTAGGGACGCCTTGCATGCCATTAGACTATGGATTGTGCGGGAGGGCGTCGGGGATGCCTCTTGGATTCCTGGTACAGCATGGTCATGCGGGAGGGCGTCGGGAATGCCTCCTGGGTTCCTGGTACAGCATGGTCGAGGACCTACCCTGTGATTGGTCATGGACCCCTCCAGTTGGCATGGCGAGGGCATCGGGGATGCCTCCTGGGTTCCTGGTACAGCATGGTCGAGGACCTACCCTGTGATTGGTCGTGGACCCCTCCAGTTGGCATGGGGTAACCTGGTGTCGACTCTAGAAATGCCTTGTCGCGAAAACCCCTAGTCACCAATCGTGTCTGTTCATTCACGAGCTGGGTGATAGGGTAAGTCACTTCGTGTGGGTAAAGTGTACCCCTCTGCAGAGGTCTAAACTATTTGAATAGCCGTGCCCGCAGTCATGGGTGGATGTGAGGTGATTCCTTAGCGTAGTTTTGTTTGACTACTGCTTGTGAAAGGGATGTTGTGGATTGGGAATTCGATTTCGGAAATGTTGTGAAGCTATCAAGGACAGTAGGGCTGTGGGCCTGATGTTGATGGATCAGCTGTTGGAGCTGGATCCCGGAAGCCGATTTTTGGGAGTTTGCGCTGAATCAAAGCCTGATACAACTCACTCCCATCCGGGCGATACTTCACCTCGCCTAGATTGTTGAGAAGAACACACTTAGACTATTCCGAAAGGAATTCAAATAAAATGGATTATAAATAAACCAGCCACTCATTGAAGCTTGCATTAACCACTTAAGTTCCCACGGCTTGTGGAGTACGCTAGTACTCACCCTTGTTCTATATATATCTATCTCCCTCCCAGTGCTGGAAGACGAGATGGATCCAAATGATGAGGAATTCTTCCAGGAGTTTTAGGGTTTTGGCTTAGTTCCCGAGTCGCGCTTGTGGCTTTGGGCTAGATTCCATTTCCGCTCTTTTGCTAATGTATCGTTGTGAACTTGGGGTATGTCCACAGTTCCAACCTGGATGTAAGACTATGTCTATTAATAAAGACAAGTTGTGCCATGACAGTTCCATCGCCTTCTGTGCCAGCACTATATTCCTGGGACTGGTACAGATATGCAGGTTTATTCTACAGCTCAGACTCACCATACTCAGAAGGTCAGTTTGGGGCGTGACAAAAGATAGTATCAGAGCACAGGCTCGGCCCTGGGACGAAACCCTACGTGTAGAAAGACCGTAAGGACGATACGTTCATAAAAAGATATATGCGAAAAATCTAGGATCTTCTTGCAGCTTCTTTTATTTTAGTTTTATTTAAAAACAGTTACTGATTTCTTCTCCTCCTCAAAATTTGTAGATGGCCGCTAGTCAGACCATCTCCTCCCACGGTGTGGGAGAGGGTAGTTGCGTTGACCAATTGCGCGACATGGCAAGATTCCTTGGTTTCACTCTTCCTGAGTACGCTGGCTACACCTTGTTCGGCCAGCCTCCTCGCTGTGAGCTCACTGTACACATCTACCCTCGTGAAGGCACCCACGAGATCGGCCTTCACCCTCACACATTCACCAGGATGCTTCCTACTGCTCAGCTGGCTTGCCAGGTAGTGGCTTGGACGGCACTCTGCCGCCTAGCCCACACTTACATGAGTCATCTCAACGGCTCAACCTTCCGCCTGTTCCCTTGCTTACCCAGTGGCCACACCGACACTTGCTACCCTTGCCCCTACCATGAGTCGCACCCTGCTTTGACTCGACTCGTGGAGCTGTCAGACACATAGGCTATCCAACTTGACCTACTCCTGGAGGCTTACCGCACACTCGCTCGCCATAGTGCCGCACTTGAGCGCTGCCTTGTTGAGGAGGGTGTCACTTCCGTGGACACTACCTCCTGGAACTCGGGCCACCTGTGCCACTGTGGCACCCCTACCTCGGTGGGAGCCCACCATGTGCAAACAGTAACCAATCCCTGGATCAGTAGTCGGATACACACAAAGTCATCGGTGATATAAACTCAGAGTACAATAAATACATAACAGAGTACATATAATACATACTAGGAGGATACATACAAGGGTTGCCATCTAGGACAGGCCCCAGATGGACAACGACAAGAACAGGGTAAACTAGCGAGATACAGCGCAGACAGGGCGGAAGCAGGGGAGGAAACCTACTTGGTGATGGAACACGATGATACCACAGGCTTGGTTGGGAACTAGGCCCGAAACCTCAGAAGTCCTCGTAATCGGCTTGTTCCTGGAAGAACTCGGCAGCAGTCGGGTCTTCATCTTCTTCTCCAAAACCTAATATAATATATACAAATATAGTAGCAAGGGTGAGTACTTTCGTACTCACCAAGCCGAGAAAATGATGCCATGTTGGATAGACAAAGGGGGCTAAGAGTCTTAGTCTTAGTTGCGAAAATGATACCCGAAGGATATGATGCCAACGTGCCATTTGTGGGGGCTATCAAGGGAGAAATACATTAATATCCTACCAAAATAAGTGCGACTACTGGGTAGGTTCGTCGGTTGCACTTGCAAACCGAGGCCAATCAATTTAAAGTGTGAACTAAGCATGCATATTTTGCAAACAACATAATTTTGCACATATAGGAGACAATATGGTCAAAGGGGCTTGCCTTGCTCTTGCGAAAGATCTTCCTCGACGAAGATGGCTTCTGGATCGTCCATCGGTTCAGGATCTGAACACGCAGAAGAAATAATTACTGATATGCTGAAAAGAGGTAAAACACTAGGAAAAGAACATCGCGGTAGTCGGCTGCAAAAAGGTAGCAGTCGGCTGAGGATGGATGGTAGTCGGATGAAGGTTTATCGTAGTCGGCTGAGTTAAGCTTGCGGATTGGGCAACAAGGCTCACTGGTTAGGAACTCCGGATGATAGACTAGCTCGGTCTTCCTTTACTCTGCTCTTCTTCTTCCTTGTGTTCCAACCGGAAGAAACACAGGGGCGATGCGACGAGCGGCGGCGTTGGAGCTCGGGAAGCAGAAACGGCTCCGGGGGCTGGGGAGGAGGAAGATGATGGCTTAGTGGTGAAGCTGGTGATGGCGGTTTGGTAGAGATGGCTGGGTTGCCAAACAGAGGAAAGAAGGGGCATGGATGGCCTTTTATAGTCGGCGTGCGAAGCTGTTGACGCCGAAAATCACCGACTGCGTTGAGGACGAGCCGATGATCTGGTTCGGTGCCTAGAGACACATGAAGGCCTGGGAGATCTGCTTAGCTCCAATGCAGGTCCTAAATAGTTGAGGTTCGCGGGCGTGCCAGTCAATTTGACCCAGTAATTGACAAGGAGATAGAAAATATTAGATCACTGATCCAATTGGCCAAACATCCGATATAGACTCCTTCCAGCCGATTGCCGATGGCACTTGTACATCGGCTAGAGAACCGATAATATAAAAGATAGAAAACCAGCCGACTTCCCTTGAGCCGACTGCCTAACTGCTGACAGCACTTGTGTATCGGCTAGAAAACCGATAACAATATAAATGAGTAAATCAGCCGACTACCAATAGAACATGTGCATCGGTTGGAAAGCCGATGATAGTGTAGATAATCAAAATAATAATCAAGACAATGTACTCGGCTTAATCTAGTAAAAGATAACCTACCGGCTAGGCACTCCGGTAGAGCATCGCATAAACACCCATCGGCTTAGCAAGAATAAATCTATCACTATCAACCTAGTAGGTCAAACTTAACTGATGCAGCACAGATTAATGATGATAAAAGAACCTCGATGAGCCGATAGATCTAATGCAATCGTGATGAACTATATGATAACTTATCAGCTATACATCCTGATAAGACGTTTGCATAAAATCTATCAACCTAGCAGGAATAACTTATCACTAGCAGTTTAGTAGGTCGGACCCAACCGATGCAGCACAAACTGACGATAAATTACACCCAGTAAGCTGATAAATCTACGCACGCGTGATGTGATATATCCACTCGGCCTAAGAGATCAAACTTAACTGATGCAGCCGTAGACAGAATAGATACACCATGGTAAGGGGTGACAAGTCTTACCCTCTCGCAGGAGTTCGGACCTAACCGATGCAGCCCGGCTCGAGAAGCAAGAACCCGTCGAAAAGGGTGGCGATGCGCCGAAGTTGTATTGATCTGTGAGATAGTTTACATGGTCCCCGGGCATATGTATTTATACCCCGAGTTGATACAGTCCTAATCGGATACGAAATAGGAGTTTCCTAACTATAAAAGGAAAATTAACAAGCCCTGATCGGACACGAGATCAGGTTTCCTAAAAATTATTAAAACTACCTAATTAATAGATAAGGTAATTAACTGCCATGTCGTGGTCTTCACGATTCCTTCTCAAGCTCGGTCTCTTCCAGATTAGCTTCCATTGGCTGACACAATTTCTTTCCTTAACCGAGTCCGATACGAATCGTACCAAATTTTGGCATTAACAGAAGCAGAGACATGGCGGTGCAGGGCGATAGGTAGAGAAAAAGGAGTCACGATAAGCTAACAAGGTTACAACTAGTTGATTGGGCGACGCGACATCAAGGCAGAGATTGACTTAGGGATAGGGCGTGGCCGGTGGAGTTGGTAGACACTGTAGCGGCGATGAGATACTTAGGTCGTGGCAAGGACGGGTTGGTGGGATCTGCAGGCAGAGCCTCTGACTAACCATTGGTCCAAACGGGTTCTTGAGGTACGGTGGGTTATTGTCCATTGGTCCGAGCGGGGCTGCGGGCAGGTGAGGGTCGGATTACGTCACCACTTCGGCAGTCGGCAACCAACAAGAGGAGCGCGGAATTCACGGCTGCTATGCAACTGGGGTGAGGCGATGAGATAGCACGCAGGTTGATAAGGCAAGGCGGCGTGAACTTGACCGGATTGGGGCAGGTCGGGGAAAAGATGACTGCAAGGCCATCGCCGGAGGTTGGACGCAGGGAGATGTTCCCGCCAGACCGGCGCTGCTGCGAAACAGACCGAGTGGACAGGGCAATCGGGATGGCGAGACAGAACGGGTTAACAGGGTAGTTGGAGATTGCAAGGGCTTACTCGGTGGCAAAGATGGCCAAGTGGACAAAGGGTAAAAGGGCAAGATTCAGGAACTGAGTAGGAATCTACTCGGCACAAGGGAAAAGGCAGTCGGCTGGCCAGGGAGGAAAAACTGGGGCACAACTGAACGGAATAGGAGAGGAGTTAGAATTCAGAAAAACAAATTCCAACAGGGAAATGAAAAACGGGTCGTTACAAACCTCCCCTCCTTAACAGAATCTCGTCCCGAGATTCCGTTACACGGCGAAGAGCTCCGGGTACTCGGCTCAAAGGTAATCCTCTTGTTCCCATGTAGCTTCATCTTCAGAATGGTTACACCACTGCACCTTGCAGAAGCTGTCCGCCCTTCGTCTTGTACACCTGTCCTTTCTCTCCAGAATCCGAATTGGGTGTTCTCTGTATGTGAGGTTGCATTGCATGTTGATCACTTCCAACGGGACTTGTTCTTCTGGGATGCGAAGACATTTCTTCAACTGGGACACATGAAACACGTTGTGGACATTAGAGAGTTCTGCAGGTAACTCTAGCTGGTACGCCACTGTTACGCGTCTAGCAATGATAGGATACGGACCGATGTAACGAGGCGCTAGCTTTCCACCCATTCCGAATCTCTTGGTTCTGCGTATGGGTGATACTCGGAGATACACATGGTCGCCTATTTGAAACTCGAGCTCTCATCTTCGATTATTGGCATAGTTCTTCTGTCGGGATTGGGCCACCTTCAGACATTCTCGGATAATCTTAACTCGCTCTTCTGCCTCTTTCAAAATACCAGGCCCAAAAACCATCTTTTCTCCCACGTCTGTCCAACAGAGTGGAGTTCTACACTTGCGTCCATACAGAGCTTCATTGGGGGCCATCTGAATACTAGCTTGGTAGCTATTGTTGTATGAGAATTCGGCATACGGCAGACAGAGATCCCAGGTTCCTTCAAAATCCAAGGCACAGACTCTCAGCATATCTTCCATAATCTGATTTACTCTCTCAGTTTGTCCATCCGTCTAGGGGTGATATGCAGTGCTAAAATTGAGATTAGTGCCCATTGCCTCGTGCAACTTTTGCCAAAAGTGAGAGGTGAACTGGGTTCCTCGATCAGACACGATCTTCCTCGGGACACCGTGTTGGCATATAACTTTGGTCAAATACAACTCAGCTAGCTTCTTAGCCGAGTAGGTGGTCTTGACAGGGATAAAGTGGGCGACCTTGGTTAGTCGGTCCACTATTACCCAGATGGAATCATGTCCTGCTGGAGTTCTAGGCAAACCAGTTATGAAATCCATCCATATTTCTTCCCATTTCCACTCGGGTATCTTCAGGGGCTGAAGTAATCCTGCTGGCTTCTGGTGCTCTGCTTTAACCCTTTGACAAATGTCACAAACTGCGACATACTCGGTGATGTCTCGCTTAATCCCAGACCACCAGTACTGATCCTTGATATCCTAGTACATCTTGGTACTCCCTGGGTGGATGGAATAAGCGGATTCATGGGCCTCTCTCAAAATCAAGTCTTGGATTTCTTTTTGACCGGGTACGCAAATGCGTTTTCCATACCAGACAGTCCCCTTGTCATCAACAGAGTACTCGGGGGACTTTCCCTTTGGTCATGTTTTCCCTAATAATCTTGATTTCTTCGTCCTCTTTTTGAGCTTCGTGGATCTGATCCTCCAATGTGGGTTGAATCAACAAGGTTGCTAGGGTTCCTGGCTTAACCACATTTATCCTTAGCTTTTCCAATTCTCGGCTTAACTCTGGTTGATGGGGCAAGGTCAGGATGGCATTGCAATGGACATTCCGACTTAGGGCATCGGCAACAACGTTTGCCTTTCTAGGGTGATAATGTATTCCAAGGTCGTAGTCCTTGATTAATTCAAGCCATCGTCTTTGTCTGAGATTGAGCTCAGTCTGAGTAAATATGTACTTCAGGCTTTTATGATCAGTATAGACCTCACATCGATTCCCAATCAGGTAGTGTCGCCATATCTTCAAGGCATGCACTACTGCCGACAACTCTAGGTCATGTGTAGGGTAATTCATCTCATGAGGTCTTAACTGTCTTGAGGCATAAGCGACCACTCTTCCTTCCTGCATAAGAACACAGCCTATCCCTAGTCGGGATGCATCACAGTATACCTCAAAATCTTTTCTGATATCCGGAAGGATAACACAGGCGGAGTAGTTAGTCTTTTTCTCAATTCCTGAAGCTTTTCTCAAAGCATCATTCACTCAATTTCCTTTCCTTTTTAGCAAGTCTGTATTGGTTTGGCGATCCTTAAAAATCCTTCAATAAATCTCCGGTAATAACCAGCCAAACCTAGGAAGCTTCTCACCTCCGGGACCGTAGTCGGGGGTTTCCAAGAAAGCACATCTCTGACTTTCCTGGATCCACTTCTACTCTCGGTAGTACAATGTGCCTAGAAAAGCAACTCGTCTAGCCAAACTCACACTTTGGGTACTTGGCATACAATTGGTGTTCCCTTAGCTTTCTTAGAACCATTCTCAAATGTTCTACATGTTCTTGCTCGCTCTTGGAGTAGATTAAGATATCATCTATGAATACCACAACAAACTTGTTGCGATATTCCATGAATACCGTGTTCATGAGGCTCATGAAGAAGGCTAGGGCATTAGTGAGTCCGAAGGACATCACTGTATACTCATATAGACCATAACGGGTCGAGAAAGCTGTCTTGGGTATATCCTCAGACCTAATCTTTAGCTGATGGTATCCTGATCTTAAGTCAATCTTGGAGAAAACTTTAGCACCTTGCAGCTGGTCAAACAAATCATCAATCCTAGGTAGCGGGTACCTATTCTTGATGTTACTTCATCCAGTGCGCGATAATCAACGCACATCCTCTTCGTCTTGTCTTTCTTTTCCACTAGGAGCACTGGAGCTCCCCAAGGTGATGTGCTAGGCCGCACAAAACCTAGAGCCTCAAGTTCTTCTATCTGTTTCTTCACCTCGGCTAACTCCTTGGCCGCCATTCTATAGGGTCTCTTGGATATTGGTGCTGTGCCGGGTAGCAACTCTATAGAAAACTCAATCTCCCGATCAGGGGGTGTCGATGCTCATTGTCCTCGGTCTCGATCACCCCGCTGGAGAAGTATTCGAACAGGGTCTCAGTCACCTTCTGCTCATTGGCCGACTCGTGGCTGACCTGGTCAGGATCATGTTTTCCCAGGTAATCCCAGCCAAACGCGCTCCTCAGCTTTAGTGGCTTGGTGTCTGTCTTCACGTTTAGGGCGTGCTCGATCACCTCCCTTGGCACGCCCGGCATGTCGGACGGCTTCCACGCGAAGATATCCTTGTTAGCTTGGAGGAAGGTGGCGAGCGCGTCTTCCTATTTGGGGTCGAGTCCGGTCCCAACTAAGGCAGTCTTGGAGGGGTCGGAAGGGTCCAGGGGGATGTTCTTCGTGTCAGAGTTCGCTGAAATTCCCGACTTCGCCGCCTTCTTTGCCAGAACTTGATCTTGCTCGACTTCTGCTGTGGCGGCTTGCCGGATGTTATCGCGCCCGACTGCCGCCTCCAGTGATTGGGCCAGTTCGCAGCTCTCCTTGTCGCAAGTGAAGGCTTGCTTGACGTCACTGCGGAGGGAGAGGACTCCTGTTGGCCCGAGCATCTTGAGCACCATATATGTATAGTGCGGTATCGCCATAAATTTGGCGAGTGTCGGTCGTCCGAGTATCGTGTGGTATGCAGTCTCGAAGTCGGCGACCTCGAAGCAGATATTTTCCGTGCGGAAGTTATCCCGCGTGCCGAAGGTTACTGGCAAAGTTATCTACCCGAGTGGAGTCGATGACAGGCCGGGAATGATCCCATGGAAGGGCGCGGTACTCGCCCGTAGTTCTGAACGAGGAATCTTCATCTCGTCCAAAGTCTTGGCGAATAAGATGTTGAGCGCGCTGCCTCCGTCGATGAGGGTTTTCTTCAGCCTGATGTTTCTGACGACCGGGTCCAGGACGAGTGGGTATCGTCCCGGGTGTGAAACCCGATCTGGGTGATCTACACGGTTGAAGGTAATGGCCATCTCTGACCAGCGTAGGTACTGGGGGTGTCCGCCGTGGAGACCGTGTTGATGTCGCGCGCTGATAGCTTCTGTTTGCGCTTGGACTCATACACGAGCGGCCCCCCGAAGATGTGATTGAGCTCGGCTTGAGGATCTTGAAAATCGTCAGCTGGACCCGAGCCTGGCTTGTCCTTGTCCTTGTTGGCGCTAGACGATGAAGCTTGCTCGGAGGCAAACTTCTTGAGCATGTAGCAGTCTTTGGCCACGTGCTTGCCCTTGGGGTGGAAGGGGCATGACCCGCTCATGACTTTCTAGTAGTCGTTATTCCGCTAGGGCCGCGACCGAGTGCGCTCCATGTTGGCCACCTCGTTGTCCGACTTCCGCTTGCGGTTGCCAGACTTGTTTTGAGACGGCTCGTTATCGGCTTTCGCCTTCTGGTCTTTCTATCGGGACTCCTTTTTCTCGTCGAGGGCCTCTGCGACTGCTTCAGCCGAGTCAGCGTATTTGTTAGCCATGTTGAACAGAGCCCGGACAGAGGGTGGTGGTTTCCGAGTGAATTTCGTGATAAACGGGGCGCCCTTTACTCCCTTGTGGAAGGCGGCGATGATGACCTCATCTTTGATCATTGGGATCTTGTTGCGCTTCTCGGAGAATCTTTTGATAAAATCTCGTTGAGGCTCGTTCTTCTTCTGATGTAATTGATACAAATCGTGCTCTAAAGATGGCCTCTCGTAGGTTCCCTGAAAAATTAGCGATGAACCGGTCCCTGAGTTCTCCCCAGGAACCGATCGACCGCCTTGGGAGCCCTGTCAGCCATGTCCTCGCCGAGTCGGCTAGTGCGACTGGGAGGTAGTTAGCCATGGCTTTGCTGTCGCCCCCAGCAACTCGGACTGCTAGGGTGTATACGGTGAGCCAGCACTCGGGATTTGTTTTGCCGTCATATTTTTCAATACCAGTGGGCTTAAAGCCAGTTGGCCAATCGACGTCCTGTAGCTCCCGGGTGAAAGCTGGAATGCCTTCGTCTTCGTGAGGGCTTGGGCTCCAACCACGGTGGTTGAACCACTCGTGATGAAGATCGAAGCGCTCGTTTTCATCCTCCAGTCGGCGGTGCTTGTCTTCACGTCATTCGTGGTGCCGGGCGTTGATGGTGTGGCGAAGGTCGTGTTGTAGGCGCTCTCAGAGGTCTTGGTTGGGCCGGTGGTCATACTGACGACGCCGCTGGTTGTCATTGTTGGTATTGCCGAGTGACGTTTGCCTAGACTCCTCGCGTGGCCGACTAGAGCCAGCCGCCCGACGTCGTGCTGAAGTGGATGAGCCAGCTGCTGGAGATCCTGACCGATTAGTCGATACCACGGTGTCGCCCGACTGCTGCTGTTGTTGCTGGCAGGCGGCGGCCGTGATCATCGCCTTGATCTTGGCGATAGTTGGGGTGGCTTGGTGATCAGGCCCGAGCTAGAGTGTGTCCAGCAAGGTTGCGGCGGCCACAACATTTTGTTGCGGCATGACGAAAACGTCGTGATCGCTGACTTTGGTTTGGAGAATCTGCTGCTGAGCTACTCGCCCAGCCCTACGCAGCCCGTCGTTGCGAGCCTCACGATCTGCCTCCTCCTATTGTTGCAATCGGCGTGCCTCCTCCTGTTGCTCCTCTTGTAGTCGGCGCACCTCAGGGGGTGGTGTTGAAGCCATAAAGATCTCACGGGGAAGGAGGAAGCTGGTCAGACTGGAGTCCGAACTGGCGCTCGAACCGTTATCCGACTTAGAGTCGGACTCCGAGTAGTTTATCGGAGTAAGGACGACTCCGACCTCTCTAGATCCAATCTGAAATGGCACTTGGCCGTGTCCAAACTGAATCAGGGGAGATCGGGTCTATTGCGCAGGATGTAGATCTGCGGTGATGCCGAATCCATGTGGGAGATTGATGATCTCTCCCCTCCTTGGCCCAACCCAAGCTGGCTCAAGGCCTAGCGCAAGTCGGACGCCGAAGGAGAGAGTTGTCCCAATATTCGGTGATGTGAAGGACTGCTGCAGTAAGTCATTGAAGGAGATCGCGGCGTCCTGTGGGCTGACTGGCGCAACGTCGGCTGGTTGCTCGGTCGGCTGGATTGGATCTGCTTCGGCCAAGGTGAGGTTGCCGATCTGGTCGGCAATGAAATCGAGGTTTTCGAAGGAAATTGTGTCTCTAGGAGAGAACTTGTTGCCGTCAACTCCGTTTGTTGGATCCATCGAATTTGCTGATGAAGAAATTGCCGGTGCCCCTACCTAGCATGCCAACTGTCGATGCTTTGCACCGGCAATAAAACTATAGGGCTACTCGGTGAGGGGAAACTCAATGGATTGCAGAGGAACACATGGAGGTTTTATACTGGTTCAGACCCTTGATGTGAGGTAATACCCCACGTCTAGTTGAGGTGTTATTTCTCTGAGGTGTTTTTGTGATCAATGATCTTGCGTGCCCTGAGGGGCGCCCTGCCTCCCCTTATATACTAGGGGACAGGGGTACATGATAAGGATCCCAGCCAGGTACGGCCAAGGGATTTCCTTTTTAGAGATAGAAACTTATCTGACTAGGACTATCTTTTCCTCATTGTACGAGGTAAAGTCTGCTGGGTGCTATCTTATCTCTAATTACATGATTCGGCCCATCCTCTATCCGAGTGGCCCATATGCTAGTGGTGAGGTACCCAGGGCCCATAGCCTCCACAGGGGGCATCCCAGGTAAGCTATCTGGAAAGACATCGGGGTATTCATTAATCACCAGCATTTCTTCCAGAGGGACGGCTTGCACAGAACTCAAGAGAGGTTGGTTTTTAGGGTTTTCGGGAGGGGCAAACTTTACTTCCTGTCTCAAAGGGCACTGCAGGGTTATGGTGCTGGTTGCACAATCTATTCGGCCTTTATGTTTGGCTAACCAATCCATACCTAGAATCAAATCCAAGCCTTGTGATTCCAGGATAATGGGGTTGGCTACAAAACTAACCCCTTCAATTACCAGGTTAACCCTAGGGCAAGATTGGTCTGACCTAAACTCCTTGCCAGGGGAGTGTATGATCATTGGTACCCTAAGGTTTTGAGTATCCCAACCACATTTATCCACAAAAGCTTGAGAAATAAAGGAATGCGATGCTCCTGAATCAAACAAAATGACTGCAGGTACATAATTGACAAGAAACGTACCCATCACGACATCTGAAGCTTCTTGAGCTGTCTCCGACTGGATATGGTTGACACGGCCTCGTCCAAAAGTCGGCATGGCACGGGAGGCATGTCCACTAGCTTGTGTAGTCGGCTGTCCCTGACTGAGCACAGGGGCTCTTGCAGTGCTGATGTTGGGGCGTCCAGGGGCTGCAGGAGCTTGCTTTTGAGGGCAGTGACAGGCGAAGTGACCCAACTCGTTACAATTGTAACATCGGCTCCCTGATGTACTCGGGGTGCTTCTCTGCTGTAGGCCGACTAGGCTAGGGTGGCTCACACCGGTACTTGCATTGACAGGTCGAGATTGAACAGATGGAGCTGGGCGGGGAGCAGTCGGGCGAGACATATGCCCTTGAAACTGGGGCGGAGCAAACTGATGGTGAGGATTGGGGAGATTGGTCCTAGAACACGGACCACCACGAGTCTGCATCTGAGAGGCCTCGCGCTTGCGAAAAACCTCGATTTCCTTCCTAGCGTCTTCAACCACTAATGCTCTGTTGATCATGTGCTGAAAAGTAGGGAAGTCATGAGCAAGGAGCTGAATCTTCATTGCCACATTCATTCCCTTCAGGAACCTCCTTATCTTCTTCTTGTCTGTGTTCACTTCCTCGGGTGCATAACGGGCCAGGTGATTGAATCTGCTCAGGTACTTGCTGATGCTGGAATGTCCCTGCTTGAGATTGTTGAATTCTTCTCTCTTAATGTCAATCACTCCTTCTGGGACATATGCAGCTCTGAAGGCTTCGGTAAACTCGGGCCAAGCAATGTTGGCAGCATCCTGATGGGCAGCACAGTAGTTCTCCCACCAGTTGGCAACGGGACCTCGAAGTTGATGTGCCGCAAACAAGGTTTTCTCAATGGGTGTGCATTGTACTAGGTTCAATTTTCTGTCCATGTCCTTCAGCCAGTCGTCAGCCTCCACTGGCTTGGCGGTCTGTGAGAACTCTGCCGGACGGAACCTCAGGAAGTCGGCAAGCTTGGAGCGGCCATGGGCTTGTGCTGGTTGAGCTTGATGAAAAAGAGGCTGTAAGGTGGCCAAGTTCTGAGCAATGCCTTGCAAAATCTGGGTCAGGATGGCCATAAGCTGCTGTGGGTCTGCCGGAAGCTGAGGAGGTTGAGGCAATCCTCCATGGTTGGTGGCTGTAGCGGCAGAGGTACCAGGGCCGACTGCACGACCATTACCGGACATCTGATCATGAGCCTGCTCTACTTCTTGCTCATTTACTGCAGGAGGCACGTTGTTGCGGGCTAGAACTTGGTCTTTGTAACCCAGGCGAACTGGAGCACAAGCATTGCGACACTGACGTCCTGCCATCTGTTTCCAGAAAAGGGCAACTAAGGGAGAAAGACTCAGAAAGGTACTAGCAGTCAAACAGATAGAATAGATAAGGGAAACGACTAGAAACGCGCTCGGAAACTCGGGAACGCACACGGAAACTCACTCAGGAACTCAGCCACGATGAAGGGTGATGGATAGGGTGGGGCACTGAATCCTTAGGGCTAACGCCAGAGCTATGCGCAGGAGCCAAAGATATTTGGATAGCCAATAGTTTAGAAATGTTTTCAAGATCTACAACGGCAGAAGGAGATGATTGGGCAATTCCTAGCTTTTGCAATTAATATAGTTTTCAAAATAAGATCTCTAAGGGCATCTACACGCGTAAGGTTTCGTTCCTAGGGCCAACCTTCGCTCTGATACCATCCCTTGTGGCACCCCCACCTCAGTGGGAGCCCACCATGTGCAAACAGTACCCGATCCCTGGATCAGTAGTCGGATAGACACAAAGTCATCGGTGATATAAACTCATAGTACAATAAATACATAACAGAGTACATATATTACATACTGGGAGGATACATACAAGGGTTGCCATCCAGGACAGGCCCCAGATGGACAACAGCAAGAACAGGGTAAACTAGTGAGATACAGCGCAGACAGGGCGGAAGCAGGGGAGGAAAACTACTCGGCGATGGAACACAACGATACCACATGCTTGGATGGGAACTAGGCCCGAAACCACAGAAGTCCTCATAGTCGGCTTGGTCCTAGAAGAACTCGGCAGCAGCCGGGTCTTCATCTTCTTCTCCAAAACCTAATATAATATATACAAATATAGTAGCAAGGGTGAGTACTTTCGTACTCAACAAGCCGGGGAAATGATGCCATGTCGGCTAGACAAAGGGGGCTAAGAGTCTTAGTTGCGAAAACAACCTTTAGAAACATTTTGCTTGTCAAACACTAATGTGTGCAATTTTTAGTTGCCGGAAAGAGGCTCACGCCTCGATCCATTCCGCAAGTTGCTTTTCAACAACTCGCCACATATAGTTATTGAATCATGTATTTCCATTTTCATCTTCTGGTAATTAACCGAGTAACCTCATAACTTGGCTATCATCCGAGTGGCTTCGACCACCTCTTAGGTCTACTGTTTTTCCGAGTGGCTCCTACCACCCGTTGACCCTGAGACTCGGCTACAACCGGTTCTCAGCTTTCTTAGTAATTCCTGCTACAACCGGTTACCAGCTCATTCGTTCCACTAGCCATAACCAGTTAGCTCAAATTCGCTGCCCTGGCTACAACCAGGTAGTCTGCTCTTCATCGTCTTCTGGCTACAACCCGAAGACTTTTCTCCTGTTAACTTTTCACACACTTGCTTAGGGTGCTTCAACACCCCGAGTCACACAGTCCCATTTCTAGCCACACAGGCCTTCCGTTTGCCACTCGGTAAACTCTGGTCACGATTCCCTTCCCATCAAACCATTTCACAAAACACTGGCAACCAAAACTACGCTATAGGAATCACCTTACACTGCCCTTAACCGTGGGCACGGTTGTTCAAACAGTTCGGTTAAACTCTGCAGAGGGCACACGCTTTACCCATACGACACGAAACTTACACCGAGCACTGGCCGGTACCGAAAGTTCGTGACAAGGCCATTTCCAAAGCCAGTCTAGGGTTATCCAATGCCAGCAGAAGGATCCACACAGGATCAATGCTTTAGGTTGGCTCCAACCACCGTTAGCACCAGGGCTCACGAGCCACAACTCAAATGAGTCCACTCCAGTCGGCACCAGACTTCCCTAAACCTACAATTTACTCGGCCAGGGGCATCCCATTCTACCCGTATAGTCGCACTGTAAAATGCTCGGATGCAATTCCCAAAGGAAACGGTCCTTATCGATTATACATAGCCAGGCCACATAGGCACTGTCTCTGTACATCAAGGTTTTCACAACTTTCATTCATTTCTCAAACACGCCGATACGCAAAGTACCGGGTTTTCAAACAGTTGAGCAAAAACCACTGTTTCCCAAACGACAATACAACGCTGCAGGGCTAAGCCATACTACTCGGCAGTCGTACCCGATGGATATGATGCCAACGTGCCATTTGTGGGGGCTATCAAGGGAGAAATACATTAATATCCTACCAAAATAAGTGCGACTACTGGGTAGGTCCGTCGGTTGCACTTGCAAACCGAGGCCGATCAATTTAAAGTGTGAACTAAGCATGCATATTTTGCAAACAACATAATTTTGCACATATAGGAGACAATATGGTCAAAGGGGCTTGCCTTGCTCGTGCGGAAGATCTTCCTTGACGAAGACGGCTTCTGGATCGTCCATCGGTTCAGAATCTGAACACGCAGAAGAAATAATTACTGATATGCTGAAAAGAGGTAAAACACTAGGAAAAGAACATCGCGGTAGTCGGCTGCAAAAAGGTAGCAGTCGGCTGAGGATGGATGGTAGTCAGATGAAGGTTTATCGTAGTCGGCTGAGTTAAGCTTGCGGACTGGGCAACAAGGCTCACCAGTTAGGAACTCCGGATGATAGACTAGCTCGGTCTTCCTTTACTCTGCTCTTCTTCTTCCTTGCGTTCCAACCGAAAGAAACACAGGGGCGATGCGACGAGCGGCGGCGTTGGAGCTCGGGAAGCAAAAATGGCTCCGGGGGCCAGGGAGGAGGAAGATGATGGCTTAGTGGTAAAGCTGGTGATGGCGGTTTGGTAGAGACGGCTGGGTTGCCAAACAGAGGAAAGAAGGGGCATGGATGGCCTTTTATAGTCGGTGTGCGAAGCAGAGACACGGCGGTGTAGGGCGATAGGTAGAGAAAAAGGAGTCACGATAAGCTGATAAGGTTACAACTAGCTGGCTGGGCGACGCGACGTCAAGGCAGAGATTGACTTAGGGATAGGGCATGGCCGGTGGAGTTGGTAGACACTGTAGCAGCGATGAGATACTTAGGTCATGGCAAGGACGGGTTGGTGGGATCTGCAGACAGAGCATCTGACTAACCATTGGTCCAAATGGGTTCTTGAGGTGCGGTGGGTTATTGTCCGCTGGTCCGAGCGGGACTGCGGGCAGGTGAGGGTCGGATTACGTCACCACTTCGGTAGTCGGCAACCAATAGGAGGAGTGTGGAATTCACGGCTGCTGTGCAACTGGGTGAGGCGATGAGACAGCACGCAGGTTGATAAGGCAAGGCGGCATGAACTTGACTGGATTGGGGCAGGTCGGGGAAAAGATGACTGCAAGGCCATCGCCAGAGGTTGGACGCCGAGAGATGTTCCCGCCAGATCGGCGCTGCTGCGAAATAGACCGGGTGGACAGGGCAGTCGGGATGGCGAGACAGAACGGGTTAACAGGGTAGGTGGCGATTGCAAGGGCTTACTCGGTGGCAAAGATGGCCGAGTGGACAAAGGGTAAAAGGGCAAGATTCAGGAACTGAGTAGGAATCCACTCGGCACAAGGGAAAAGGTAGTCGGCTGGCCAGGGAGGAAAAACCGGGGCACAGCTAAACGGAATAGGAGAGGAGTTAGAATTCAGAAAAACGAATTCCAACAGGGAAAAGAAAAACGGGTCGTTAGAGCCACTCTCTCACCTAGTCCTTCTACAGCTCCCACGGCTCTGTAGACACGCCCAGTGGGACACGCACTCCCAGTTCTCACGTGCCCTACTCGCCGTACTTCTCGCCACGCCCACGCCACCGCAACCCACCTTACACCTAGGCTACTCTCCAGCCATCAACCTTCGTCGACTCCGTTTGATTCGCACCGCTCGCAAGAGCGTTGCGGGTCTCTCCACCACGGTGTTCCATTTCACTCCTACCCTGGCAGGACCTGATGCAGTCCCATGTACCGATTGACGTCTCTTCGACCGACGAGCCTACCATCGACACCAGCCAGTCCGAGTAGCTACAGTAGAGCATGTGTAAGTCTAGAGTGTTCAGTCAGACCTTTTGTACCGCCGCCAACTCTTTTGGAGTCATGGCATGGTAGTGCGTGAGTGTGTTTGTATGGGTGTTGCATGGTAGTCCGTGTTGCTGTGGTGTGCGTTCAGTCAAGCTCGGCGTAGCTTTACGACTTGACCACACCGGTTGTATTAGGGATGTTTTTGGTTTCAGAAAACTTATTTATGATTAGTGCATGGCATCTGTTGTTACGTTGTTTATTTCTCCTCCCTTAAGTGCTAATCTCACTCTTACCCCGCCCTTTTCTAGGAGATTCGATGACAGGCCGATGCCGTTAGAACAACACCGCCAACTGTCCACGCCGTACGGACAGAGTTCCGAACCGTTTGGGTTTTGAGGCCAGCCAGGAAGTTCAGGTTGAGGATCAGGTGTCAGAAACTATACACGGGGAAACAGAAGTATCCGAACCGCAGCAGAAAACATACCATCAGGATCTACCACCGCCCCCACCACTTCAGCATGATTACCAGCACCTGATGGCTATCCATACTCAGATTCTGCAAGGCCTAGCCCAGAGTGTAGCGGGATTACACTAGCAGGCTCAAGCACCTGCCTTCTAGAATGCCCATGGCAATGGCAACAACCCCAGGTCCAAGCTGACCGATTTCTTGAGATCGCGCCTACCAGAATTTTCTCACACTGTGGAGCCCGTCGAGGCTGACGATTGGCTTAAGGATATTGAGAGAAAGCTCAACTTGGTGCAGTGTACCTCAGTGGAGAAGACTCTCAATGCTTCTCACCAGCTCAGAGGCGTTGCAGCTGATTGGTGGGAAAATTATTTCAACGCTCACCATGATGCTACCAACATTGAGTGGGTAGAGTTTTCCAATGCATTTCGCACCGCTCATGTTCCCGAGAGCCCCATTGACATGAAAAAGGAGGAATTCAACAAGCTCAAGCAAGGAACTGGAAGTGTGAATGAATACCTGAATCGCTTCAACAAATTGGCTCATGCACCAGAAGACATGAACACTGACAAGAGGAAGATAAGGAAGTTCCTAAAGTGAATCGCAGTGGGATTGAGAATCCAGCTGATTACTCATGACTTCCCCACATTTCAGCACATGATCAACAAAGCTTTGCTGCTGGAGGACGCTAGGAAGGAAGCAACTGAGGAATACAAGAAGCGCAAGTCCGCTCACACCAAGAACCCACCCCGTGGTGCACCTCGTCCTCGTGTGGGACATCCTCTATAGTGTCATCACCCAAACGCACAAGGCAACCGTCCTACCGGCTTCACTCCCCATCCACCGACACCTTGCCCGACTCAGCAGCCGCAACAACGCACCTTTAGTGGCAATGCAGGAGGAAACAACGCCACCACCTTCAACACTCAGACCAAGACGCATACCAACTTGGCTTCAGTGAAGTGCTTCACCTGTGGCAACTTGGGACACTACTCTAGGAACTGTCCTCAGAATCAGGGAAACACAACCCCTACCAAGTCCAATGTCAGTACAGCTAAGACTCCTGCATCTGCACCGTCCCGCCCCATTACCCCAGCAAGTGGACAGAGTTCGCGCGTGTCCGTTAACCACTTTGGACGAGCCCGAGTGAATCATATCCAGGCTGAGATAGCCTAGGAAGCTCCTGACGTTGTGATGGGTACGTTTTCTGTTAACTCAACTCCCGCACTTGTTCTGTTCGATTCCAGAGCTTGGCATTCCTTCATATCGCAAGATTTTGTGCAAACAAATGTTTAGGAAACCAAAACCTAAGGGTACCTTTGGTCGTACATTCCCCTGGACGGGATATAAGGGCAACTAAACTATGCCCAAAAGTTTGTGTGGAAATTGGAGGAGTTAGTTTCCAGGCTAACCCCAAGTCCTAGACTCACAAAGCCTAGATCTGATCCTAGAAATGGCTTGGTTGGCTAAGTACAAAGAACAGATAAACTGTGCTGAGGGAGCAATCGTTCTGCAAAATCCACAAGGGATACGAGTACAGTTCACCCCGTCTGCCGCACTGCGAGACAGAGTCTTCATTCACAGTTTACAAGTCGTACCCTTGGAAGTAGTACTCGTAGTCAACGAGTACCCTGATGTGTTTTCGGAAGATCTGCCAGGCTTGCCACCGGATCGAGAAATCGATTTCTCCATCGAACTTGTCCTAGGCACGACACCTATTGCCAAGAGGCCATACAAAATGGCAGCCCACGAGTTGGCTGAAGTAAAGAGACAAATTGAAGAAATTCAAGAGAAAGGATGTGCACCCCAGTACGTCTCCATGGGGAGCACTTGTGCTGTTGGTTAAAAAAAAGAATGGTTCTGAGCGCATGGTTGTTGACTACAGATGTCACACCCTGAAAATTCGCTTTAATTAAAAAACCATTTTGGGTAAATAGAAATACAAGAAATCAACAGAAAAATTTGTTTGTGAAAGTGTTTGAATAAAATTATGAAATTTCCAATATTAAAAATCCCAAGTTGAAAATTTTAAATAAATACTTGGATGCTTTTATATTCCTGGGGTTTGTTAGAATATTTTAAGTGTTTAAGTATTTATAATAATAAATTCTTTGTGTTTTGTGGTGACATTTACTTCTGGTAAATTCCCAATGAATTACTTCTGGTAAACCCTTTGAAATTTTCTCGGAATTTTCGGAGCTTCAGAATTAATTTTAATGGGACAAAGATTATTTCAGTAATTAAATAAATATAAAATAAATTCCTTTTCTTTTTCCCTGTTCAGGTCGTTCCTGATTTAGTCCTTTGAAGTCTCCCTATTCACCTCGAACTCCGTTCCCTTTCTTCTTATAGGGTTGGTGTCGTTCTTGAAACCCTAAAACCTCCTCGACTTTCCGATTCTCAAAATATTCCGATATTTCGAGCGACCAAATGTTTCCTAAACTATTCCCCGTTCTCGACTCCCAAAATATTCCCCATATTTTGGAAGTTTTTTTTGTTTCCTGAACTCCGTGAAATATATTCCTCGAATATCCTAATTTCTCGGTCGACGCAAAAATGCTCTCCATTTTTCCTCCCAAATTCCTGATTCCGTAAATATTCCCAATTTTCCTGATTCTGGAATATTCCTGATAATTCCTTCCAATATTCTAGAAATTCCCAAAATGTTCTTATCCTTGGAAGGTTTCAAAAAATTCCGTTGAATCTCCCCGATTCCAAAGAAATATTTCGATTCCAAAAGTCTTTTGATATTTTCGAGTTTCCAAATATATATACACCAACGTCCGCGATATTCCGAAATTCCGAACGTCGCCCTAAATTGCAATACCTTTATTTATTCCTTGAAATAATTATAAAATTCAATTTCCAAAATTTTAGAAATTTCCAGAAAAACCTTCTCTTTTTCCTTTTCTCTCACCTCTTTTCCATTTTCTCTTTTTTCCCTCCTTTTTCCTCTCTTCTTCCTCCTTCTGCTTCCTCCTCCTGCCTCCTCGTCTTTCTTCTCTCCCTGCGACTCCATCTAGGGCCCGGGCCGAGCTCCCTTGAGCCGCCACCCGGCCTGCCCTGCCACCACCGCCGCTCTCCACCCTGGCCCTGTGCCTCCCCTCGGCCTCGGCCCGTAGCTGCGCTGGCCCAGCGCCCACCGCCGCTGAATCCGTGCGCCGCCGCCATCCGTCGCCGCCCTGGACTCCTTTTTGACACCGAAAATCACCGATCAGCGCTGAAGACGAGTTGATGATCTGGTTCGGTGTACTAGACATGCGAAGGCCTGGGAGATCTGCTTAGCTCCAGTGCCGGTCCTAAATAGTTGAGGTTCGTGGGCATGCCAGTCAATTTGACCCAGCAATTGACAAGGAGATAGAAAAAAGTTAGATCATTGATCCAATCAGCCAACAAGCCGATAAAGATTCCTTCCAGCCGATTGCCGATGGCACTTGTACATCGGCTAGAGAACCGATAATATAAAAAGATAGAAAACTAGCCGACTTCCCTCGAGCCAACTGTCTGATTACCGACAACACTTGCGTATCGGCTAGAAAACCGATAGCGATATAAATAAATAAATTAGCCGACTACCAATAGAACATGTGCATCGGCTGGAAAGCCGATGATAGTGTAGATAATCAAAATAATAATCAAGACAATGCAGTCGGCTTTATCTAGTAAAAGATAACTTATTGGCTATACATCCCGATAAGACACTTGCATAAAATCTATCAACCTAGTAGGAATAACTTATCGCGAGCAGTTTAGTAGGTCGGACCTAACCGATGCAGCACAAACTGATGATAAATTATCCCCAGTAAGCCAATAAAATCTATGCACGCGTGACATGATATATCCACTCGGCCTAAGAGATCGAACTTAACTGATACAGCCGTAGACAGAATAGATACACCGTGGTAAGCCGACTACCGTACATCAGCTAGAATATCGGACCTAACCGAGGAAGTCCTAGCCGATAAGGTAGTCGGGGTAACGAGACTTACCCTCTCACAGGAGTTCGGACCTAACCAATGCAGCCCGGCTCGAGAAGCAAGAACCCGTCGAAAAGGGTGGCGATGCGCTGAATTTGTATTGATCTGAGAGATGATTTACAAGGTACCCGGGCATACATATTTATACCCCGAGTTAATACAAGTCCTTATTGGATACGACACACAATTTCCTAATTACAGAAGAAAAACACTAATAAGACCTGATCGGACACGAGATCAGGTTTTCTAAAAGGAAAAACTAACATTGCCTAATTAATAGATAAGATATTAACTGCATCTCCGTGGTCTTCACGATTCCTTCCCAAAACGCGGCTTCCTCTGGATTAATTCCTGCTAGTTGACTATGATTTTTTCTTAACCAAATCTGATAAAGAATCATACCAAATTTTTGTGTTAACACTCCCTCCCCTATAAAGGTAGAGCCGCCACCTCTCTTGCCCTGAAAGCCCTAGCCGCCGTTGCCCTACCCACCCTTGCTTGCCCGAGTGCCGCCGCACCGAGTCGACACCGCCGCACCGGCTCCTCCTCTATCACCACTCCTCTGCCTCACCCAGCAAGCCGTAGCTGCCGCGCGAGGCCCTGCCGCCGGTCGCCACGGACGACGCCGTCATCTGCGCCTCCTTCGCCAGCCGCCGCCGCCACCGCCGCGCGAGGAGCCTGCACCGCCGATCGGCCGCAGTCGCCGTGGCCGTCGCCGACATGGTCGTCGCTACCAACGGTGAGCCACGAAGCCGACACCCGTCTTTGTTTCCCCAACTCCGGCACTGCCGTCCCCACCTCCCGTTCTCCCTAGTCGGCTAGATGTCACCTCGGGTTTGTGGTCCGTCTGCCAACCTGCCACCCATTGTCAGCCGCCGTCCTACACCAGTCATCGCCATCGCTTGCGTCGCTGTTGCCAGCCGTCACCCCAACCACCTCGGCCGAGTGCCATGGCGAGCGCGCCTTGCCTCTGTGCCACTGCCGGCGGACCCCGTCGGCAGCACCCCCCAAAGAATGACCTGTGGGCCCCTCGGTTGGTTCCCTCTTCGGTGGATGACGACTGGGCCCCACATCTTTATCCTGAGACATCTCGATCGTCCGATCAAATCTAGATCAGCCCCGAGTCGTCGGATTTCCATAAAGCCTCGGGTAGATCTAAACGATCTGATCTCCTTAAGATCCAATCCAAGCCATCGGTTCCCGATGCCCTAGATCCTTGCCACATCAGCCCTGCCACCTTAGCCCTAAAACTTCATGTCAACATCCACCTCAATGCCACCTATGCCCTTCTGCCCTAGTGTTGCCACGTGTGCAGCCACCTCAACATCAGTCCACCACAGCCATTTGCCCTTCGGCTCTGTGGACTTAGTCCATCCTAAACCCAGTCTATGACAGTGGGTTCTACCCCAATTTCCTATACAAAAATAATCCCTTTATTAATTAAAATCTAAAGGAATATTCTAGGGAATATTCTTTTCCAATTCTTTTTGGATTTATTCTGTATTCAATTTTCCGGAGGTCATATCTTTTCCGTTTGAACTCTGATTCAACCCGTTCTTCCTCCTAAAGTCATCTGAAATCATGATTTACTTGTTTATGTAGTTTTTATGTACTATTTATTTGGAGTTTCTTAGGGTTTTTCATCGTTTTGCATGTAGTCATGTATAATCGCCATTTCGAAAGATCGCGGAGTCTACGGAAGAGTTTGGAAGAAGCAATTAAAGACGTTTTGCGATTGCAAGGCAAGTCACACGACAATCTCCTTGAGCATGTTGATCCCATTTGTGAAATATATTTTATTTTAAAATTATTGCATGAAATGTTTTGGAATGACATTATATGGGTATTTCTTTATTATGCAATATCCATTGATAATTATGGCCATTTTGATGTTGATATCTATACCTTGATACCCTAGGTAATTAATATTGACTAGCTAGATATTTAATTATTTATCGGGCTAGATTATTTAGGATTTGCTTAACCATGCCTAGAAACTATAGCGTCATTTTATGTGGGGAAAAACTACGATTTATTTCTGATTAATTAATGATTAATGGCTATTGTTTCACGACAGTAAGTCATGGTTGGTTAATTAATGTGCCAACTAAAACTTGGCTGAATGGTGGGTTGTGAGCAGCAGAATTGTGATGTTGCTAGCAGTGCTCATGATAATTAAGGACCGGTTCGCGGACTACTTGTTGCGAAGCATTCACCGTACTAACCACAAGCCAGATTGGGCAACGGCTAGACTTGTAGTATAGCATATCCCAGCAGGAGGCACCATGGTGTGTTTAGTTGATAGGTGGTAGTGTCAATAAATCCACAATGGCAGTGCCAATAAGACCATCTGTTTGGGAGCCAAGAGTTTCTCTAGCCTGAAGGTTGGGCCACCTCTACTGGGGACTTGGCGGGTGGCCATTCTATTGGGCATGTTATGCGAAGGGTCCTGTCACAATCTCTACTCGGGTATTTTCGAGTATCGCGATGCATGGCTAACATGATGTTGAGATTGTGTCTTGTGGGTAATTTTGTACACCTCTGGCCAAAATAAAACTATTCAAATAGCCGTGCTTGCGGTTAATAAGCGGGCCTAGCAATGTTTTCTGTGATTAGTCCCACACCGCTTAATGATGATGATAAATGGTGGAAACTTGATAGCTCTAGTTTGGAGGGTTATGGTTTTGGGCCTAAACTGCATTGGAGCGCTGTTCAGAGATTGGTTAAATGTTGATAATAATTAAACTATACTGTTTTTAAATGTTTTAAATGTTGTCTTACGCAAATAAGCCATACTATGCCTTTCCTTTGGATTCCTATTGCATTATTTTGCATTCCCTAGTGTGGCTTGTTGAGTACGGTAGGTGGTACTCAGTCTTGCATTACTGTAATCATCAGAGTGAAGCTTTGCATGGAGGAGAAGTTTGGTGTTTGGCTTATACCCTAGTTGAGCTGCCTGTGACTTGGTGCTGAAGTTACGCTAGTTACCGTTCAGCTACTGTTTTCTTCTGTGTGAGGACTAAGTGCCTCTGTTGTAAGTATATATCGTTTATCGTTTTTGGTTATGTTTATCAAATTATCGATTTGTATACCTCGACTGATTCCTAGATGAGGATTTATTGCACATATTAGCTTTGAAAATTCTGGTGAATTTCTGGGCGTGACAACATAGCCCTGAACGAAGTTACCATAAAGAACAAGTATCCTCTTCCATGGATAAACGTCCTGTTTGACCAGTTGGAAGGAGCCAAAGTTTTCTCCAAGATTGATCTAAGGTCCAGGTATCACCAACCGAAGATCAGACCAAAAGATCTACCCAAGACCGCCTTCGCAACGTGATATGGCTTGTACGAATATACGGTTATGTCCTTTGGACTCACCAATGCACTGGCTTACTTCATGAATCTCATGAACAAGATCTTTATGGAATATCTCGACAAGTTCGTGGTTGTCTTCATCGATGACATTCTAATATACTCCAAGAACACAGAAGAACATGCTGAACATTTGAGATTGGTTCTGGGAAAACTAAGAGAGCATCTACTCTACGCCAAATTCTCCAATTGCGAATTCTAGAGTGGCCTTCCTTGATCACGTCATCTCTACCAATGGTGTTGAAGTTGATCCCAACAAGATAGAATCCATTGTGGCATGGAACTCACCAAGAAGTGTGTCAGAAATCCGCAGTTTTCTGGGATTAGCTGGATATTACCGAAGATTTATAGAAGGTTTCTCCAAGTTGGCTAAACCAATGACTGAACTGCTAAAGAAAGAAAAGAAGTTTGAATGGACCCTAGCGTGTGAATGCAGTTTCCAACAACTTAAGAAGAGGTTGACATCCGCTCCTGTGCTAACTCTACCAGATCTTCGGAAGGATTTTGAGATTTTCTGCGATGCATCCCGACAAGGACTGGGTTGCGTTCTGATGCAAGACCGAAAAGTGGTTGCCTACGCCTCCAGGCAACTTAGACCACGTGAAGTCAACTACCCAACTCACGACCTAGAACTCGCCGCAGTGGTTCACGCCCTCAAAATATGGCGCCACTACTTGATTGGCAACAGATGTGAAGTCTACACCGATCACAAGAGTCTAAAGTACATCTTCACCCTGAACGAGTTAAGCATGAGACAAAGACGATGGTTGGAATTAATCAAAGATTACGATCTCAGAATCCACTACCATCCTGGCAAGGCCAATGTGGTCACCAATGCCCTGAGCCAGAAAACTTATTGCAACGTTGCCCTCGTCAGACCAAAATAGGACCAGTTAAACAGTGACCTGGCGATGCTTGGAGTAACCTTGGTACCAGCAGGCACCTTGGCCAGTCTAACCGTGCAGCCTACCTAGGAGGCTCAGATCAGAGAAGCCCAACTGCAAGATGAAGGAATCAAGAATCTCAAGGCGAAGGTCCTAAAGAAAGAATTCAGCGGTTTCACCATAGATGACAAGGGAACCATCTGGTTTGGTCCGCGAATCTGCTTACCCGCAAAAAAAGATTTAAGATACCTCATTCTACGAGAAGCCCACGAATCAACCTACTCCATCCACCCTGGAAGTACAAAGATGTATCAGGATATTAAGGAGTACTTCTGGTGGTCGGGTGGCAGAATATGTGGCCTTGTGCGACATATGCTAGAGAGTTAAAGTAGAGCATCAGAAGCCTACTGGTCTCCTACAACCGCTCAAAATTTCGGAATGGAAGTAGGAAGAAATCAGCATGGATTTTATTGTCGGTTTACCCAGGATGCCAAGCTGATACGACTCCATATGGGTCATTGTGGATCGCCTCACCAAGGCCGCCCACTTCCTGCCAGTCAAGACTACATACAACGGAAAGAAGCTAGCAGACCTATACATGACACAAGTAGGCCTTCTCCATCACATTACGAAGCCGAAGACCTGCTCCCCCAATCACCTGAATTTTGGATTTGGAGGGCTGTGGCTTGACATGAAATAAAAAATGGAAGAGGTTGAAATGCGGATCGATCCCCAGAAAGGCTTCACAGAGGGTGACAAAAATCGAGATGTGAAGAATGGAGTTAGGGTTGAGGTGGTAGAGCTTGATCTTGTAATATTCAAGGAGCCCGCAGAGGAAATTCGAAGAAGGAAGAGCAAGGCCGCGATTGAAAAAGGAGGCAAAGACCACGGTTTCGTGGGGACCTAGAGAGGGAATCGACTCACCGGCGGTGGGACGCCAGTTAATGATCTCTTTTGGTTGGAGGTTCTTCTTCCTCTCCAGAAGGGCTAGCTTCGTCACATAGCAGTCCAATGTCGGCCAAGCTCCAGACGGCATGGCAGGGATGTTGAACGGCGCCCTCGGCATGATTGGGGTGTGGAACTGAGCGAGAAAGCTTCTGGATGATGGGAATCGACGCAGGAGAGGAAATTTTCGTGGATTTCTGAGAGGAGGCTCGAGCTGCAGGAAACCCTAGCTAGGGCGGAGAGCGCAAAGTTTGGAGCTGAGTAGGAGCTGGAGCCTTTTTTAGCGAATTGGGGGAGAAAGGAGAATCTTTTCTCTCTCCCACCGCTTTATAGACCTGTGCCGGTAAGCAGGCTTCGGTCGGCTTTCTTAGTCATGGGCCATAAGATATGAGTTCCTAAATAGCATGTCCTATTGGGCCGACCGCTAGCTGTGTTACAATCACAGTGCAGATGCTATTTTACAGAAACCGATTAAAATAATTAGATATGCTTCATGTTAAGCCTAACTAATGAACACATGTGTTCGGATATCTAAATTATTTAACAAGGTATTGAGGATATATCCTTATAAGGATCAATGGCTGGTCTCCATTAAAATTGGGGATGTAGGTATCTCTCAAGTACACCTCACCACATATTGGGTTAAAATCCATGAAGTGGTACTCGGCTCACGTCCTTAGCCAAAATTTCCTTAAGCAAAAATATTTCCAGCTGATGTGATGCTGAAGAATCCAATTCCTAAGAAATATATCACTCGAAAAAAATTTAAAGGTTAAAGACCATTGACTTTATGTTTAATTGTTTCACAATTAAGCATAAAGTCGGGGGCTACACCTAATATATGCGCCTATTCGGCACACACTATTCATATTTTTCTATAAAGCCCTTCATAGCCTCGTTGCCAGCTGATATGAAGCAAGACTTAGAGAAGAGGTACTCGGACAATGGGTACTTGGGAGTAAGGCACTCAGGAAATCTTCATCAAGGAGGATGAGCACTCGGCACCAGCTGTGACTTAACTATGAAGGTCTCAGGGGCTGCTATGGAGGCCATAGGTGTGGCGCGCCCGGCCTCCACCAAGGTGGAAGCCAAGCCCACCATGTGCCCAATATCCAATCCCTGGATCAGTAGTCGGATACACACATAGTCATCGGTGATACAAACTCAGAGTACATTAAATACATAACAGAGTACATACATGTATATTACAAGGGTTTTCCATCCAGGACAGGCCCTGAATGGACAAAAGCACTAACAGGGTGAACTAGCGAGACACAGCGCAGACAAAGCGGAAGCAAAGACAAACTACTCGGCAAAAGGACACATATACACCACAGGCTCGGTTGGGGACTAGGCTCGAAACCTCAGAAGTCTTCATAGTCGGCTTGGTCCTGGAAGAACTTAGCAGCAGTCGGGTCTTCGTCTTCTTCTTCCAAACCTAATATATATATATATAGGGACAAGGGTGAGTACTTTCGTTCTCAGCAAGCCGGGAAAAAGTGCCATGTCGGTCAGACAAAAAGGGGCTATGAGTCTTATTTGCGAAAACAGCCTTTAGAAACACTTTGCTTGCCAAAATACTAGTGTGTCAAATTTTAGTTGTTGGAAAAAGGCTCACGCCTCGATCCATTCCGCAAGTTGCTTTTCAACAACTCGCCACTTAATGAATCATGTATTTCCATTTTCATCTTCTGGTGATTTATCCAAGTGATCTTCCAACTCGGCTAACACCCGAGTGGCTTCGACCACTCCTCAGGTCTGTTGTTTTCCCGAGTGGCTCCGACCACCCGTTGACCCTGAGACTCGGCTACAACCAAATCTCAGCTATCTCTTTTAGCATTTTCCGGCTTCAACCGGTTATACTCGCTACACTGGCTACAACCAGTTAGCACAATCTTGCTGCCCTGGCTATAACCCGGGAGCCTGCTCTGTATCGTCTTCTAGCTACAACCCGAAGACTTATCTCCTGTTAACCTTTTCACACACTTGCTTATGGTGCTTCTACACCCCGGGTCACACAGGTCTGTTTCTGGCCACACAGGCCTTCCGTTTGCCACTTGGCAAACTCTGGTCACGATTCCCTTCCCATTAAATCATTTCACAAACCACTGGCAAACAAATCTACGCTATGGGAATCACCTTACATCGCCCTTAACCGTGGGCACGGCTGTTCGAACAGTTCAGCTAAACTCTGCAGAGGTTGCACGCTTTACCCAAACGACACAAAACTGACACCGAGTACTGGCTTGTACCAGAAGTTTGTGACAAGGCCATTTCCAAAGCTAGTCTAGGGTTATCCAATGCCAGTAGGAGGATCCACACAGGATCAATGCTTCCGGTCGGCTCCAACCACAGTCAGCACTAGGGCTCACGAGCCACAACTCAGATGAGTCCACTCCAGCCGGCACCAAACTTCCCTAAACCTATAATTTACTCGGCCAGGGGCAACCCACACTACCCGTTTGGTCGCACTGTAAAATGCTCGGATGCAATTCCCAAAGGAAACGGTCCTTATCGATAATACATAGCCAGGCCACATAGGCACTGTCTATGTACACCAAGGTTTTCTCAAACTTTATTTATCTTCAAAAACATGCTGATACGCAAGGTACCGGGTTTTCAATCAGTTGAGTAAAATCGTTGTTTCCCAAACGACAATACAATCGCTGCAGGGCTAAGCTCTTCTACTCAGCATTCATACCCAAAGGATATAATGCCAACGTGCCATTTTTGGGGCTATCAAAGGAGAAACACATCAATATCCTACCAAAAGAAGTGCGACTACTGGGAGGGTCCGTCGGTTGTGCTTGCAAACCGAGGCCGATCAATTTAAGTGTAAACTAAGCATGCACATTTTGCAAGCAACATAATTTTGCACATATAGGAGACAATATGATCAAAGAGGTTTGCCTTGCTCCAGCGGAAGATCTTCCTCGGCAAAGATGGCTTCTGGGTCGTCCACCAGTTCAGGATCTAAACAAGCAGAAAAGATAATTACTGACAAGCTAAAAAGAGGTAAAACACTGGGAAAAGAACATCACGGCAGTCGGCTGTAGAAAGGGTAGCAGTCGGCTGAGAGTGGATGGCTGTTTGGATGGAGGTTGATTGTAGACGGCCGGGTTAAACTTGCGGACGGGGCAACAAGGCTCACCGGTTAGGAACTCTGGATGGTAGGCTCGGTGATGAGCGGCAGCGATGGAGCTCGAGGAGCAAAAACGACTCCGGGGCTAGGAAGGAGGAAGACGATGGCTTAGCTATGGAGCTGGTGATGACGGTTTGGCAGAGACGGCTGGGTTGCAAAACAGGCGAAAGAAGAGGCATGGATGGCTTAATATAGCCGGCGTGCGAGGCAGGGGCACGGCGGTGCAGGGGCGATGGAGAGGGAAAAAGGAGTCAAGATAAGCTGGCAAGGTCACAGCGAGCTGGCTGGGCGATGCGACGTCAAGGCAGAGTTTGACTTAGGGATTAGGTGCAGCCGGGGAGTTGGTATACACTGTAGCGACGATGAGACACTCAGGTCGTGGCAAGGACAGGTTGGTGACACTTTGCTGACAGAGCCTCTGACTATCCACTGGTCCAAGCGGGTTCTTGCGGGGTGGCGATTATTGTCCGTTGGTCAGAGCGGGGTTGCGGGTAGGTCGGGGTGTGCGAGACAGAACTGATTAACAGGGTAGTCGGCAATGCAGGGGTTACTCGGTGGCAAGGGTGGCCGAGTGCACAAAGGTGAAAAAGTAAGATTCCGGAACTGAGTAGGAATCCACTCGGCACAAGGGGAAAAGGCAGTCAGCTGGCCAGGGAGAGAAAAACTGGGGCATAGCTGAATGGAATAGGAGAGGAGTTAGAACTCAGGAAGCGAATTCCAACAAGGAGATAAAGAACGGGTCGTTACAATAGGTCCCGGGTACCTTATAGGAAGCTTTGTGGCCACTCGAATAGAGGATGGGCCTAATCCTGTAATTAGGGATACAACAGGACTCGGTGCATATTACCTTGTTGTCGATGTTTTACACCGGCAATAAATATATGGGGCTAGTCGGCGGATGTAAACTCGGTGGATTGCAAAGGAACACAGAGGGATTTTATACTGGTTCAGGCCCTCAATGTGAGGTAATACCCTACGTCCAGTTTGTATGTATTCCTTTGAGGATATACGGTGGCAGTTCTGATGAACTTGTGTGCACCTGCCCTCATGGGGCGCCCTGCCTCCCCTTATATACTGGGGGACAAGGTTACAAGGTAGGAGTCCCCATCGGATTACGACTAGGAGATCTCCCCTTAGAGATATAACGCACCCGACTAGGACTGTATATTCCTTTCTATACAAGGCGAAGTCTGCCGAATCTAGCTATATCTCTAATCACAAGGCTAGGCCCATCCTCTATCCGAGTGGCCCATATGCTTGTCATGAGGTACCCGGGGCCCATGGCACCCACAGTAGCCCCCGAGACCTTCATAGTTGAGTCACAGCTGATGCCGAGTGCTCATCCTCCACGGTGAAGTCTTCCCGAGTGCATTGCTCCCGAGTACTCTTTGTCTGAGTGCTGCTTCTCCCGAGTCCTGCTTCATGTCAGCTGGCAGCGAGGCTATGAAGGGCTCCATGTAGATGTAGGAATAGTGTGCGCCGAATAGGCGCACCTATTAGGTGTAGCCCCCGACTTTGTGCTTAATTGTGAAGACAATTAAACATAAAGTCAAAGATCTTTAACCTTGAAGTCTTTCCCGAGTAGATTACTACTGGTATATGAGACTCTTCGGTATCGTGTCAACCGGAATATGATTTACAGTCTTGCCGAGTAGGGAACTACTCGTATATAGGACTCTTCGACTTCATGTCAGTCGGAATGTGTGTTTATAGTCTTGCCGAGTAGGATGCTACTCGTATATGGAACTCTTCAGCGTCATGTCAGCTGGAAAGGGGGTGTTTATAGTCTTTTCCGAGTAGTATACTACTCGAAAATTAGACTCGTCGGCATCATGTCAGCCGGGATGATTATTTATAGTCTTTCCCAAGTAGTATACTACTCGAAAATTAGACTCGTCAGCTTCATGTCAGCTGGAAAAGGTGTTTATAGTCTTTCCCGAGTGGCGTCCCATTCGGAAGTTAGACTCCTCCGCATCATATCAGCGGGAATGAGAAATTTATAGTCTCTCCCGAGTAGTGCACTACTCGAAAGTTAGACTCTTCAGCGTCATGTCGGCTGGAATAATGTTACTCATGGCAACTGGTGGCCACGCATGTAGGCCGAGTACCACTTTATGAAAATAAATCCACGGCGTGGTCAGGTGTACCCGAGAAAGATACCTGCATCCCCAATTTTAATGAAGACCAGCTTGTGATCCCTGTAAGGATATATCCTCGAGACCTGGTGGATAAAACAGATACCCAAACATATATGTTTAGCAATAAGGCTCTCATGAAGCATATCTGTTTACCTCATCGGCTCCTGTTGGTAGCACCAGCGCTATAATTTCAACTCAGCCTGCGGGCGGCCCACATGGAGCATGCTACTGTAGGAACTCATATCTTGGTGGCTGCTACCAAATAAGCCGGCCTGAGCCGACCTATCCAGCATAGCTCTAGAGAAGTATCATCCATCGCACGTCAGGATGAGTTTTTTGGTGTTGGTAACCGCAATCAGCCAGAGAAATCCTTATTCACAAGCCTTTCCGACTTACGTTCTGGATGCAAACTGGTTGCCACGTAAGCCTGAGTGGGTATAATGCAGGATCTGCTTGCCCTCCTCAGGTGTGACACAGTGCATGAGAACTCCGGATGCACTTTGACGATGTAAGTCTTCTCTGACTTGGGTAAAGCCGAACAAGGTACCCGAACCTTGCATTAGCAGAGGGTTCGGCTGGCGACCCTCATGGGGCGTACCCTATCCAACAGAATTATAGCCAAGCCAGGCACCCGAACCTTGCATTAGCATAGGATTCGGCTAGCGACCCTCATGGGGCGTACCCAACCTGACAGAACCGTGACCAAATAAGGTACCCGAACCTAGCATTAGCGTAGGATTCGGCTGGCGACCCTCATGGGGCGTACCCTACTTAGCCGAGTGGTATACAGCCCCGACTGGCGCCGGGGGCCGATTATTAGCTCGCATGGAGCGTAGCCGAGGAAGATGACGTCCCGACTGGCGCAAGTACTCGGTAAGTAGCCCTCATGGAGCATCCCGAGTGTATTTTGGCAGACTTGTCCAGCCCCCGAGCGTAGGAGATAGGCTCGCAGCCCTGAGTTCCTGTCACGCGTATTCGGAGCTGGGCCTGCAATATAAAGATATCGGATGAGTAGCATCTGATGATGGAAATAATCACCCGAATAAAATGTATTTTACAATATATGTAAATACGTGTTCTTCATCTTTTTGATATTAATTTCCTCGAGTAGTTGACCCCTTACGTTTAAGCACTCTGCCCGACTAGTCATAGCCCCCTAGCGTCGAGAGTTGGCTCATGGCTCTTTCCCAGACACGCGTTTTGGGTGACTTGAGTTCGTCTTACATGGGGCAGAGTTTCACGGATCGAGATTTATGCTACTCGAGTACTTTTGTAATCGTTTAAGAGCAAAAACAGAAAAAAGTAAATGTGCAGCTTGTACACCTATTATGTGTAAGCGGCTGCGGCACTAGCAAGGCCGAGTGAGGAGATGTTTATCAGAAAGCGACTTAGCTGTTCGGTATTTGGGAGTGGGGATGCCATCCTTGTGTTTGGGCTTGTGAGCCCCCGAGCATGTCACTTGTTGTTCTGATAATCCTCAGTTGTTGAAGGTCGGAGACGGTTGTGACCGACTGCCACAATGGAGCCGTCTGACTTGCGTTTGCGATTCCCAGCTTTAGTCGGGACCGCGTCATCAGTGTCGTCCCGTTTCTTCTGTCAGGGTGACTTGTTGTCATCGAGGGCCTCGGCAACAGCGTGGGCCGAGTCGGCGTACTTGTTTGCCATGTCGAATAGGGCCTTGACAGAGTTGGGAGGCTTCCGCGTGAATTTGTCGATGAACGAGGTGTCTTTGACTCCTTTTCGAAAGGCGGCGATGACGACCTCGTCCTTGATCTTCGGGATTGAGTTCCTTTTCTCAGAAAACCTCTTGATGAAGTCACGAAGAGACTCGTTCTTCCTTTGATGCAACTGATATAAGTCGTGCTCGGAAGATGGCCTCTCGTATGTTCCCTAGAAGTTGGCGATGAAGCGTTCCCGGAGTTCTCCCCAGGAGCCGATTGATTGCTTGGGAAGTCCTGTTAGCCATGTCCTCGCTGAGTCGGCTAGAGCGACTGGGAGGTAGTTAGCCATGACTTTGTGATTTCCTCCAGCTGCTCGGATCGCCAGAGTGTAGACCGTGAGCCAGGACTCGGGATTGGTCTTGCCATCGTATTTGTCGATGCCTGTAGGCTTGAAACTCGACGGCCAGTCGACCTGTTGTAGCTCCTGGGTGAAGGCCGGTATGCCTTCGTCTTCATGAGGACTCCGACCCCGACTACGGCGGCGAAACCGCTCGTGGCAGAGGCCGAAATGCTCGTTCTTGTCTTCCAGTTGGCGTTGTTCGTCTTCTTCTCGTTCGCGGCGCCGAGCATTGGTGTCCTGCCGAAGATCACGCCATAGTTGGCCTCGGAGATCCCGATCATCCTGACGGTTGCTTTGACGTCGCCGGTTGTCGTCGGGGCTGCCGAGTGACGTCTGACGTGCCTCCGTATGCAGCCGACTGGTGCCAGCCGCTCGGCGTCGCTTTGAGGTAGACGAGACTGCCGTTGGGAATGTCGACCGATTGGTCGGTATGAGGGTATCGCCCGACTGTTGGTGCTGCTGACATGCAGTAGCGGTAAACATGGCTTTTATCCTTGCGATGGTCGGGGTGGCCTGGTGATCAGGCCCAAGCTGGATTGTGTCCAGTAGGGTTGCGGCGGCCACGATGTTCTGTTGTGGCGTGACGAAGACGTCGTGGTCGCCGACTTTTGTTTGGAGGGTTTGTTGCTGAGCAGTCCGTCCTGCCTTGCGTAGGGCGTCGTTGCAGGCATGTAGGCGTCTTGCTTCTTCCTCCTGTTGTTCTTGCAGTCGGCTTGCTTCCTCCTCTTGCTGCTCGCGTAGTCGGCGTGATTCCTGGGTAGGAGTAGAGCCTCCGGATGCCATAAAAATTTCTCGTGGCGGGAAGAAGCTTGCCGAACTGCTGTCCGACTTAGAGTCGGAATCCGACTGGGAGTCGTAGTCCGACTGAGAGTCGTAGTCGGAATAGTTGATGGGGGTGATTACAACTCCGACCTCCCTAGATCCGATCTCGAGTGGCTCGGGGCCGTATCCGAGTCAAACTCCAAGGGATCGGGTTTGCCGCGTCGGATGTAGATTGTAGATATCCGCGGCGTCACCGAGTCTGAACGGGAAATTGACGATCTCTTCCTTTTTTGGCCCGATCTCGGCCGGCTCAAAATCGAGTCCGAGTCGAACACCGAAAGAAAGAGTTGTCCCTGGACTTGGGCGTATGGGAGATTGCCGCAGCATGTCGTGAAAGATCGCCACAGCATCGTGTAGGCCGACTGGCGCGGAGTCGGCTGGTTCCTCGGCCAGTTGGATCGGGTCCGTGTCGGCCAAGGTGAGATTGCCGAACATGTCGGCGACGAAGTCGAGGCTTCCGAATGAGATTGTATCTCCGGGAGAGAATTTGCCGCCGTCGACTCCGGTTGCTGGATCCATCGAGCTTGTAGATGTAGATTGCGCCGAAGCCCCTACCTGGCGCGCCAACTGTCGATGTTTTACACCGGCAATAAATATATGGGGCTAGTCGGCGGATGTAAACTCGGTGGATTGCAAAGGAACACAGAGGGATTTTATACTGGTTCAGGCCCTCAATGTGAGGTAATACCCTACGTCCAGTTTGTATGTATTCCTTTGAGGATATACGGTGGCAGTTCTGATGAACTTGTGTGCACCTGCCCTCATGGGGCGCCCTGCCTCCCCTTATATACTGGGGGACAAGGTTACAAGGTAGGAGTCCCCATCGGATTACGACTAGGAGATCTCCCCTTAGAGATATAACGCACCCGACTAGGACTGTATATTCCTTTCTATACAAGGCGAAGTCTGCCGAATCTAGCTATATCTCTAATCACAAGGCTAGGCCCATCCTCTATCCGAGTGGCCCATATGCTTGTCATGAGGTACCCGGGGCCCATGGCACCCACACTTGTATGATAAGGAAAGGGATATAGTCCTAGTCGGGTCCAACTAGGATTCCTACCTTGTAACCTTACCTACTCAGTATATAAGGAGAGGCAAGAAGCCCCTTGGGGCAGAACGTTCTCACCAGAGAAAACACCACAATCTCATCAGAGATACCTCAAAGGCAATACACCACAGCTGGAAGTAGGGTATTACCTCATCTTAAGGGCCTGAACCAGGATAAATTATTTCATGTTCATTTGCAATACATCAAGTTTAGGTCTCACGAGTAGCCCCATATAATTATTGCTAATACAAAACATCGACAGCCATATCCTTTCGGCAATCACGGGTAACCACTGTCTTCTGCTCCAATAGCTCCTTCACCGACATCACCGCTGCCACGCAACAGCCCACCACCTGACACCCGGCCAACTGGCTCGGTGCCAAGTGATGCGGCCAGCCCTGACGAGCCACCGAGCTCGCCACCGCTGAGGTCACCACGCCTTGGACGTGGCTTCAGATTCAAGATTTCCAGCAGGTACTTCTCCATCTTCTCGCATCATCTTGAAGCTTGATGAGTATACCTAGTGGCGAATCCAGGATAAAAATAGAGGGTGGGCTCAAAGTCCAAGTTTAAGTCAGTAAACTAAAATGAAGTATATAATCTTTCGCAAGTTGAATGTAATGCATACATGATCGAATAGAAAAACACATAAAAAGAACAGTACCTTGTTAGTACAAGGTGCATTCAACATTCTCATATGCCTTAACAAAGAGTACCTTATTTTCTTCTTCATTGCAAATCTACCAATAAATCAAACATTATGAAAATTGAAACATAAATAATAAATCCCCACAATTACAATAGATAAATAGAGTAGAGATTTACAATCTTTGCAATATGGCTCACTCACAGTAGATGTCTAGATGACTAGATGCAGATGTGAGATGTGGCTTGCTGCTGTGGCTACTTACTGCTGCCGGGCTGCCGCCAGCCGCCAGTGCTGCGCGGCTGCCACCTGCCGCCTGTGGGCTGTGGCCCTGCGCACTGCGCACCTGCACCTCTACCGGCTCTCTGCTGGCCGCCTCACGTGGTGGCGTCGGGTGTGCGCCGCGTGCGCGTGCCACTGCTCGCCACCGGCACCGCCGCAATCTCCGCTACTCTTGCTTGCCGCCTGCCAACACACCCAAAGTGCCAAAGTCCAAACCCTAGCTGCACAAAATGGCCAATGGGCCAAGACGCACGTGGAACTGGGCTACAGGCCTGTGGCCAAATGGGCCGTTTAAAGTACTCCCAGAGATCGCTGCGGCCTACGGATGTCTCGAATCGATCCCTCTCGCTCTTTTCTTCTTCCTCCAGTGACAGAGAGCTGTTCTTCTCTCCTCTAAGTAGTCTACTTAAACATCTACCACGAGATAAATCATATATACTTAATTTTTTTAAAAAAATCGAAGTATAGGCTAGAACCTAATAAAGCCTACCCCTTAGATCCGCCATGAGTATACCTTGAGTCTTTCCGCACTATAATCTCTAGCCGGAACAACAAAAATCAATCTCCAATACCATACTGATGTGATCCCTATGCATACCATACTGTTCTAATCTCGAAACCGACCAATCCTCGCAAGTCGCAAGCATCACCGTTGGCATGGCAGCCTGGCTTCATATGCCCTGTGCCTACCGCCGACTGCCACCGGTCTCCTATTCGTCATCGACGCCGCTGTACGGTGCGCAAAGCCGCTACTAGCTGCAGGTTTTAAATTCGCGCCCACACATGTGCTCCCGATATCTAGCTGCATTACCCGATCTTCCTGGAGCGGGCTGCGTACGTGACTCTTTTCAAAATAATAATAATAATAATAATAATAATAATAGTAGTAGTAGTAGTAGTAGTAGATGCGTACGTGATGCCCTTTCGGGGCTGCTATGGTCTAAGGTATTAATGTACGTATATACTCTATATTCGTGTCGATCATATTTAGAACACGAAAGGTAAAGAACAGAGAACAATTCGAGGTAGATTTATTGGATTAGTTGTACAACTCTAGTTTATGATATATTCATCTATATCTACTATAAGATCTGAACGGTCATAATTTAAACCCACAACGATCTAACAATGTAAATTTTCTCTTTTTTCTCTAATTAATATGATAATTTCTAGCCCTCCAGAGTGAACGTGGTGCTTTTTTTTTAAGCTATCTTTATATTATAACTAGCAGGGTGGCCTACGTATTTGCGCAGCTAGATCTACTAAAATTTATTTTGTTTTTTCTTGTATAATCTTCACCACTTTCTTATTCATTCCTTCTTAATGAAATTTTACTAAATATCCACGTTATCCACATGTTGTTTCAGCATAAAATCATACTATTTTTAATTTCCTATATTTGTGCCCAAAATTTGAAATGTTTGAATACATGTTGCTTCTAAGACATCTACCCCCTCGATCACTATGCAAAGCCAGAAGTATAGCAATCTTTTAGGACAGGGATAGTATTTAAGAATTAAATAATTCTAATTAAATCTAAAAGCGACTGTTTAGTTACTTCTTAATCGACATGTAGTGCATATTTACAGAACTACCGATCAAATTTTTTAAGAGTAGATTACACTTTGCACTAGGTAAAATATATCTTGTTTCACTTTGCACCAAGTCTAGTACATATTTCCACTTTCCACCAAGGTATATTAAAATAAGTTCACTTTACACTAGGGTACATCATCAAATCTATAGAAATTTCATCAAATTTTATATAAAATCTAAATAAAATTGTAATGGTTACACTTTCTTTTGTGCCAAACTATTTTAATAAAAAGCTAAATTCAAAAATAGCTCTTTATTCGAGTTTGGAATTTTGTGCCTATGTGAGATCTCAAAATTTTCTCCAAAAATTTAGCCCTAGAACCTCTGCAAGTCCCCTATTTTTTTTTAAATTTTAAACCCTATTCAAAATCAATTTTAAAATCCAAATCCTCAAATCTATTCAAAATCAATCTCTGGAAAAACATTAAAAGCTACTGTGCAAGCCGGGCCGTCCTCAACCTTTCTCAGCCTGCTTCTTCTCCTCGCCGCGTGGCCCGCTCGGCCCAGCAATGCACGTGGGATTAAAATCCCCGCAGGTCCCACTCGTCAGCCACACTAGCACTGTCTCTCTCCCGGCCGTCCGATGCTCGCACGTGGACAGACAAGATTGCTTCTGCCGCTCGGTCCCGCTTGTTAGCCCGACGATAGTGTCATCGTCTTCCTCTCGCCTCCGCTCGTCTTCTTTTTCTTCTCTCGATTTCTCTCGAGCTCCCTCGGTCCTCTCTCTCTGATTCGCGCCCATACCGCCCTGTCGGCGTCTTAAAACTCACAGATGCCATCATCAACCCCCGCCGTCCCATCGCCTAGCGAGAGACCCGCCCTGCCATCATCACCCCAAGCTCTGAAGTCAAAAAGGCTAAGCCGCCGCAGCTTTTCTCCTCACCGCCGAACGCCAAATGTCAATGAGCACGCGTGGGCATGCCGTCCCGTTGCTTCACCATTATCTCCCCGTTCCATTTCTCACCTCTGCCACGCATGACGCAAGCCACAGCGAGCTTCGCCATTGTTGCGTCTCGTCAGCCGAGCTCGAGTTTATCCCTCTGTGCCACCGCCTTTGTTCGCCGTTGGTTAGCGCTCGAGGTCCGCTATATATAGGGCAACATCCCCTCCCTTTCCAGTCACCACGACAAGCACCCGAGCTAGCCTATCACCGAAGAGCTTCCCTCCACCGTGTTCTGACCCGAGCAGCGCCGCCGTTCCTGACCACCGCAGACCAAGCCACCGCCACCGCCGAGTTCCTTGAGCCACCATGAAGCTCCTCCGCCCCTCGCCACCGCAGATTAGCCCTTAAATCAAAAACGCCCAATTTCCACCGCCGCCATCCGCCATCGCCGCCGCTCTGGTTCTCGTCGTCGATGAAGGTAAAATCCAAATTCCTCCCTTCTATTTCTTCCTCGCGAGATACCGCACCCAGCTCACTCACACCCGAGCTAGTCCGCCGCCAAAATGGTCACCGGCGACGACTTCTTCCCTCCGCCGCTGCCGTTGGTTCGGGACGACCATCACCGACTATCTTCCGCCGCCCATCAGGCCAATCCGAACCGTTCACGAGTTTCCCCATCCCCTCCGCTCTCCGCCAATGTCGGCCACTCGCCATGGTTCGCCGCTGCCGGCGAGATCGACTCTGGCGATTGTCGGCCGTCAATTCCCCACCGTGACAACTCCGTCGGACTCTTGCCAACGTGGCATGACCACGTGGATGCCGCGTTAGCCGGCGTGGCCCACCCCCTGGACCCGGTCCCACCTGTCGGCGCGTTTGTACTTCCCTCCACGCACTGACAAACCGGGCCCACATGCCAGTCTCTCTATTCTCTCCCTCCAGCTCTGACAACTCGACCCCACATGTCATCACACACTCTCTCTGCCTCGGTCCCACCTGCCAGCCTCTGTCTCCTCTCTCTCTGTACTGTTCCACCGGCCCCACATGTCAGCCTTAGTACTGCTCCCTCTCTCTCTTGACCCAGGGACCCTACCTGTCAGTCTCTAATTTCCTTTTTCTTTTATTTTCTTTATTCCTTTTATTTCCTAAAAATAATTTTAATCCTTTTTAATTCCAAAGAAAATGACCCAAACTTTGAAAATTCATAACTTTTAAACCGTAACTCCGTTTGAGCCCATTCAACTCTCAAAATTTTTTTAAAATTGAGATCTACACACCGGCACTATTAGTTGTATAAGAAAGGTTCTGATTCTTGGTGTTTTTGCATGTTTTCTTTTTGTGACGCATAGAGACCATTTACAAGGAGTCGTCGAAGGAAGTTTTTGTCGAAGACTCGCAAGACCTCGAGCAAGGCAAGTCAGCCTTGACCATATTGGACCCATGATTTAAAATTTATTTTAATTTCTAAAAACTTGCATAATTAGGAACCCGACCGTTATTAGCCGCAATTCGTAATTGAATCCGTCAGGCCTAACCTATTTGCTGCATTTGACCCTGCCTTGAATAAATTTTTGCCCTGTCCTTCGTAACCTTGTCATCTTGATATTCGTACTTGTGTACGGATATCGATGACCCCCTTTTTACCTAAATTAAAATATGACGATGGGAAAATCAGGGTTTAATAAAATGATTTTAAACCTCGACACCCTTGGTCGAGCCTTTGCGAAATAAAATGGCTTTACAAAATTTGATCATGAGTCGTCACTGCCTGTGTGGCTCCGACTTCACGTGACATTTAAAGACCGTTTCCTTGAGGAATTGCACTGAGTATATAACAGTGCAACCACACGAGTGGAATGGGACGCCCCTGGCCGAGTAACTAGTGTTCCCAGGATCATTTTCGGTTGCTAATAAATGTGGGAGCGGTTGGGTGCCAAGAGGGCGATATACCCCCGTCCCTGAGTACAGGAAATGAGCTCGAAAAAACCCATTTATAGGGCAACATGCTATCCTGGGAAGGCTCTGGAAAGGCCTTGTCGTGAACCTCCCCACTTGGCCAGTGTGGGAGTAAGCTTGCGTCGTGTGGGAAAAACGTGCACCCTTTGCAAAGGTCTATGAACCATTCGAACAGCCGTGCCCACGGTTACAGGCGGATGTGAAGTGATTCCTCTAGCGTAGAATTTAATTTGTAAATATTTGTGCAATTATTTTGCGGATTGGGAACTGTCGGCGAAGTGGGACTGGGGGTCCCACGTTCTGTGGGGACGCGTGGATCTCCGGCCACGTCAGCTCCTCCGGGCCCACTTTCTGCAGAAGAGAAGGCCGGCTACGGTCAATGTCCCGTTGGGCGCCCGGGGCGCCATCTCCATCGGCCCCGGGCACCGATGCCCGGTTCCGACGGCCGGGCGCCGATACCCGGGCCCGACGGCTGGGTGCTGATCGCCCGGGTGCCCGGATGCCGATCCTTCCGGTGCCCGGGCACCGATCCTTCCGATCCTGGGTGCCAACGCCCAGGCCCGGGGCCGATTGACCTACTGCCGATGCCGACTACCGACTGCCGATGCCAATTCACTGGAGAGACTCGGCGGAGCAGTCCCCAACTACCTACATTAATGACGAGGCGACAGGGCCTGACTTCCCGCCGTCGGAGTTTCATCCTTCGACAGCTGGCGCGCCAGGTAGGGGGAGTTTCCTTTTCAGGTGATACGCCGGCGTCTCCAACACCGACGCACTCCATGGCAGGAGGCCACCGTCCGCGGGACTCTGATGAGGAGTCCGGCGACTTCACCCCGCTGGGTGGCGTTAGCCCGGTGGTAAGCCCACCGCGCTCCCCGTCTTCCAGGAGACGCGCCGCGCGAGCCAGGCGAGTTGAGCTCGCTCCTCAGCGGCCTGGCAGTGCGGCCTCGGCCCTTTCTCTCTCGGAAGGAACCGGCAAGTGCCCCGTCGGGTCTGCCACGGCCTCATCCTTGAGGCGCGAGCGGAGGCGCCGCTCCACGGCGCGCCGCAACCTCGACTTCCAGCCAGCGTCACCACAGGGAGCTCTCCTGGCGGCGGAAGCCCTCCTGCGCCACCCCCCGGCATTTAACGGGGGCGGGGGCCAGGAGAGGCGCTGGCTCAACGAAGTCACCGACCTCGTAGGCGCGGCCCATCGCCAGGTCGCTGCCCACACCAGCGTAGGGGCCAGGAGTGCCGACCGCGCGACGTCTAGCGCGGGCCGGCCCCCCGCCCCGAGTCAAAGCAGAACCCGGAGCACGGCGCAACGCGCCACGACTCCGGCAAACAGCGGCCACGGCGACATTCGTGACCGGCTGAACCGGGGGCGGTCCAACGAGGACGCCCGGGTCACTATGGAGAGACAGCGCGAGCGGCGGGCGGACGCCACCACGCGTTCCGAGGCCCAGGCCTCCAGCTCCCACCTACTGATGGGAAACCGCCATCTGGTACCCGAGCCCGGTCTGTATGGCTCGGGTTGCCTGGCGCTCTCCCCAGGCCTCCGGCAGGTTCGCTGGCCGGCCAGGTTCCGGCCCAGCTTGCCGGAGGAGTATGACGGCTCCGTGGATCCCACGGAGTTCCTGCAAATATACACTACTGCCATCCTGGCGGCCGGAGGCGATGATCGAGTGATGGCGAACTACTTCCCCGTCGCTCTCAAAGCCCAGGCGCGCTCTTCGGTGATGAACCTCCCCGAGGGATCAGTCTACTCGTGGGAGGACCTCTGCCACCAGTTCGTGGCCAACTTCCAGGGCACCTTTCCGCGCCCTGGGACCGAGGCGAACCTCCATGCCCTACGTCAGGGCAGGGACGAGACGCTGAGGCACTTCCTACAGCGCTTCAGCCAGGTTCGCAATACCATCTCCCACATCGCTCCTCACGCGGTCATCCATGCTTTTCGCTCGGGTGTGCGCGACAGGCGCATGCTCGAAAAAATGGGCACCCGCGACGTCCAGACTACGACTGAGCTGTTCAAGCTCGCCGATCTCTACGCCCGCAAGGAGGAGGCCCGGGCGTGGAACGAGCCGCGCCCCGAGGCCCCTGAAGAGGACCCCGAAGAATACGATGAGTCCTCACGCCCCGCTGCGCGTCGGGACAGGAGGAAGCGACAGAAGGAGAAGGCGGCCGCCGATGGCTTTGCCTTGGCTCTTGCGGGCGCCCCACGGTCCGACGACGCCCGCGGGGACAACATCACCGGCGAGCGGCCAAGGGCCGCGCGTGCGCCGCCTTCGCCGGCAGCGGCCCAGAAATGGTGCGCCGTCCACGAGACGGATTCGCACGACCTCACGGAGTGCCGCGCCGTCCAAAGCTTGGCCAAGCAGGTCAAGTACTTCCGGCAGGAGCCTTAGCAGGACAAGCCCGGTCGGGACGGTTCGGACGGTCCGGCCCTGGCTCGGACGGTCCGAGCGCGGGGATTTGGATGGTCCGATCCCTGGCCGGACGGTCTGGCCGAAGGCAACGGATAGGCCGACCAACGGCCCAGCTCTGGGAAGCCCGAACCTAGGCCGACTTGCCAAGGCGAGTGCGAGCCTCGGATGTGGCACCCGGGACAGCCAAGCCCGGAGAGATCATCCCGATTCGTTCCACATTCCCGGGAAGCGTCGACTATATCGGTTCTGGTTCTTTGGTTGGCTTTTGGTTTAATGAAAATCTCTCCTCTCCTCCTTTATTAGAGGAAGTCTTCCCCTTTCCTTTGTCCTTGGGTACGACTGCCCGGACTCCATCGGACGCGATGGCGAGTCCGGGCGGTTCGTCCCGACTCAGTCCGAGGCCTCCGGGCCCCGGACGCACATAGGGTACGACTGCCCGGACTCCATCGGACGCGATGGCGAGTCCGGGCGATTCATCCTGACTCAGTCCGGAGCCTCCGGGCCCCGGACGCACATAGGGTACGACTGCCCGGGCCTCATTGGACGCGATGGCGACCCGGGGCGGCTCGTCCCGACTCAGCCCGGGGCCTCCGGGTCCCGGTGTGATAGTCCGGACCACGCCGCCCTGTCGAGCACGAGTCCGGGCAGACCGCTCCCGGTCGAGGATCTTCTCCCGGTGTCAAGAGCTCGCACCCTCGCAGGGGAAGCTGAGCCCGAACACGGCCCCTAACAGGCCAGAACCAGAGAGCGTCCTCGCTGCCCTCAGTAGCGGGGCTCGTGCCCGCTCCTCGCGCCGTGGCCTTAGGTCATGACACGCGAGTTGATGGTTGGGCACGCACCAATAATATTCCGCAGGCAGCGAGCGTGGCGCTCGTCGTAGAGCGCCCCTCGCTCGACAAACATATGGCCTGGGACTTACCTCCCGGGCCCGACTCTGAGGAGCCCGACCCGGGGCGGCATCGCCAAGGCGAGTGCGTGCCTAGGAACGTGGCACCCGGAATGACCCTCACAGGGCACGAGTACCCGGACGGCGTCGCTTCGGCAAAAGCGGGTTCCGGAGAAGTTGTCCCGACATGGTCCATAATCCTTAGCCGGGGCCCCCGTGCCCGGGCATATGTCGACCACGTCAAACCGCATGACAGTCCGGGGCCCTCTGGGTCCCGGGTGCATGTTTGAGCCGAGGCACAGATTCCCGAATCCGTGCCCCGGGCCCGACACCGAGGTGCCGAACCAGGACGGCCTCGCCAAGGCGAGTGCAAGTCTAGGAACGCGACACCCGGAATAGGGCGCGATGGCCCAGACAGCACCGCCCCGGCGAGAATGCGTCCGGAAGGTCGTCTCACACCCCTCATCCAGCCCGGGGCCCTGGGTCCCAGGCACATATTTGAGCCGAGGCACGGATTCCCGTATCCGTGCCCCGGGCCCAACACCAGGGTGCCGAACCAGGGCGGCCTCGCCAAGGCGAGTGCAAGCCTAGGAACGCGACACCCGGAATAGGGCGCGATAGCCCGGATAGCACCGCCCCGGCGAGAATGCTTCCGGAAGGTCGTCTCACATCCCATATTCAAGCCCGAGCCCCCGGAACTCGGCTAATATCAAAACCATATTCCAGTCCAGGGCCCCCGGGTCCGGACGTATATCCTTAGCGCTGGCCGGGGCCCCCGGGTCCCGAGCACATGCCTCTTCCAGTCTCGTGGCTCGCGAGGGAAGCGAGTCCGAGCTCCATTCTCCGAACAACGCAATAGACTAAGGTACGAAAATATAGACATGATCATATACGTATACAAATGTATCTCTTTGTACCAGACAGGCAAAAGTCGAGCGCAAGCACGAGTGAGGCCCTGATCGTACGGGGGGCGTCACCGGAGTACTTCTGACCGGACCCCGGGGGACGTCGGAAGGGGAGCACTCGGGGGCATGGAGGGCCCCCGGGCCCCGGAGGCGGCCGTGGATGGCGTTAGAAGGAAACCGGCCTCTTCCTCGACCTCTTCCTCGACCCCTTCGTCAACCATCGGCTCTACAAGGTGCTAGCCACGGTTGAGGAACCCTGCTTCCGGGGCAGCGGACTCGGCCACGACCTCCTCGCGAACCACCGCGACCTCCTCGCGAACCACCGCGACCTCCTCGCGAACCACTGTGACTTCCTCGCGCACGGCGAATTCACACCCCCGAGACGCGAGCCCGGCCTCTTCGGCCCGTACGCGTTCTCCCCGGGAGAGTGTTTCCTTCTCCCACGCCTCCATCTCGGGCTAGGCGCAGGAGAACTCGTCGGCGGCGGCGGTGGCGCCCTCCAATCGGACGACGCACCTCTCTGCTGCCGCGGCCTCCGGCCAGCGGTCGCCACGAAGAACTCGGTGGCGACAGTACGGGCGGCAAGCTGCCGCATCGCCATCACGACCGCTGCCGCCGGCCTTCCTCAACACCTCGTTCCATGTTTTCAGCCCGGTTCCCGGGTACGTATCACATCTAAATCAACAAATCGTCAAGCTACGTCAAGTCCATGGCGAACCAGGCGGACCCCGCGTCCCCTCTTTTCTTCAAGACGTGGCCCTGTTCCTGCCCAGGGCTAATCCCGGCCGAGCAACAGGGCCAGGGGCCACTGTCGGCGAAGTGGGACTGGGGGTCCCACGTTCTGCGGGGACGCGTGGATCTCCGGCCACGTCAGCTCCTCCGGGCCCACTTTCTGCAGAAGAGAAGGCCGGCTACGGTCAATGTCCCGTTGGGCGCCCGGGGCGCCATCTCCATCGGCCCCGGGCGCCGATGCCCGGGTCCGACGGCCGGGCGCCGATGCCCGGGCCCGACGGCCGGGTGCTGATCGCCCGGGTGCCCGGGTGCCGATCCTTTCGGTGCCCGGGCGCCGATCCTTCCGATCCTGGGTGCCGACACCCAGGCCCGGGGCCGATTGACCGACTGCCGATGCCGATTCACTGGAGAGACTCGGCGGAGCAGTCCCCAACTACCTACATTAATGACGAGGCGACAGGGCCTGTCGCCTCGTCGCCTGCCTTGCCACGCGTGGACGTCCCAGGACGGCCCCCCGTGAACACCCGACAATACCGTCAGAGGCTTTTGACTAAGAGGACCTCAGTTCTCTGCCCGATGGTAGCGGAGGGCGACGGCCTCTATCACATCTTTGTACTCCAGCTGACATGGGAGGCGACAACCGAGACGACCAGACGCTCCGTCACATCCCCACGTCCCGAAGACTAGGCCGCCCGCAGCCGGCCTACTCCGGCGTGGGTGCAGCAGGCGGCAGCAAGCGGAGACGCGCGACAAGACGGCGCCTCCTCTCTCGCTACGTATGCCTGGCACTGTGGAATCCCCTTGCTCTATAAAAGGAGGACCAAGCCACAGGCAAAGCGAAGAGAGGTAGAGGTTAAGCCCTAGCTAGCTCCAGCCTTAGACAACCCAGAGGCCTCCTTCTTCCTGGCGTCCGGCCGCTGCTAGAGCGGCCTAAGCACCTCCGGGTTAAGCTCTCTCTCTCTCTCTCTCTCTCTTTGAGCCTCAAGTTCCCGGGCCAGCTTCTGAGCTCCCCGGGGGCTCCACCTTGTAACCACAATTCCACATTCATCCACCTCATAGCCAAACACACACAGGAGTAGGGTATTACGCTCCGGCGGCCCGAACCTGTATAAATCCTCTTGCCTCCTCTGTGCGCAACTGTTGATCGTCTTCCTAGACGCCCCGTGCGACCACCACGCTTCGGACAGTCCGGACCCGTATCGGACAGTCCGGACCCTTCTGCTTCACTACGGTTCGGACGGTCCGGACCCGCTTCGGACGGTCCGAACCCCGCAGCTTCTTCTACGTCTTCCTCGCGTATCTTTCTTCTACACCCTGACATCGGCTTCGCCTGAGAACTACTCCCCTGGCCGAATCTCAAAGGGGGGTCTCCTGACTTCCCGTCGTCGGAGTTTCATCCTTCGACATGAACCGTTACTAGAATCGGTCTGTGTGACTGATGGATGGCCTGTGTGGCCTGAAATGGGCCTGCGTGACCCGGGGTGTTGGATGACACCGTAGTTGAGTTTATCTGAGTTAAGGGCAAGTTTTGAAATAAAGAGAATCCACCTAAATGGAGGTATTAGAGGATGGTACGCTTCAAATTGGAATTTGTGATAAGTCTCAGACTTGTGGAATAGGTTGAGACGCAAGTCTCTTCCTGACTAACTTAACTGTGGTGGGTTATTGCAAAGCAACTCATGGAATGGATTGAAGCGTGAGCTTCTTTTCAACAACTTAAAGAGCACACTTAGACTTTTAAAACCATAAAATCTTTGAAAACCACTTTTGCAAAATAACCCTAACCGTCCTTGCTATACCTTGCATGCCACCTAATTTCCATGACTTGCTGAGTACCTCGTGTACTCACCTTTGCTTACTTCCTCCCAGAAGTCTATGAAGATGAAGACCCCATCCTCAGCCAATTCTATCAGGATCAAGTCGAGTACAAGGAGTTTTAGGGTTTTGCTCTAGGTCCCAAGCCTTGCTTGTGGGTTTAGGTCTACTCATGTTTCTCCGCTGCTTACTTTTGTAATGTATCGTTGCACGTCTCGGGTTCTGTCCGAGGCTGCAACTTATGTAAGGACTATGTATAATAAATAAAGCAGATTTGGCCATGATCCACCGATGTCCTGTATGTACCAGCTGGTCTCCTGGGACTGGTACAGGTATTATAGATAACGATGTTCCTCCTCTGTTAACCTGTTTGAGTTAACGGGAGAGGGGCGTTACAAAAACTTTGTGAATCATTGTCTAAACTCAAAAAGTTTAACAAGTTTTGCTCGTATTTCATAATATTTTTCTTCAATTATATAACGCAATCTAGTGCAAAGTGAAACTTATTTGATATACCTCGGTGCAAAGTGAAAATGTATATTAAACCCGGTGCAAAGTGAAACAAGATACACTCTACCCAGTGTAAAGTGCAATTTACTCTTTTTTAATAACAGATCTATGTTGTTATACTCCCTCCCGCGAGGGTAAAAGATATATTACGTTTGAGTTTTTTTTATGGTGCTCGAGTGCATCTTTCATCACAAATTTTTATTAAAATATGTTTGTTAAATCTAATAAGTTTATGAGATTATAAAAGTATAATTAAGATAAATTTATATAAATCATTTTTATGTTTTCAAACCTAAGTATTTTTTGGCAATTATAACACAAACACAGCTACATGTGCACACCCTTGAGTGTGCTCCCTTAACACATGCTCAAATAGACAGAGCCCAATACAAATTCTTGATTCACTAAATTTGTATTGAAAGCGCATTTACATACGTATAATATTTATGTGCAAAAGGATTTAAACTTTGTTAGACGGGTCATTCATAATCAAAGATATGTGTATTTTAGATAAGTTTCCATCCTCTACCAAATTTTAAACATATGTGCTATGGTTAAAATACATGAGCTTAAGTTAAAATGGAAATTTAAGTACAATGCTATACATATGTCGACTTGCTCTTTGAATAAGACGAATGGTCAAATATATATTAAAAATCGACGGTATCAAACATTAAAAACCAAAACCGGATGGAGTATATCTTGATTATGCACGTACTTTTAATCCTTGGCCTTTGCTTTTGGACTGTCTCGTTGATCATGGGCCAGTGCAGCCTTACATTCCCGACCTCTGTGCTCGTGCAAACGGCATGGCATGCTATATGTATGTATTGTTTTGTTGTTCCTCTTCTCCTGAACAATGCATGGCTACACGACGATATATGCTTTGCCACTTGTTAATTCAACTTTTACGGATTTGAAACACGCTATATTTTTTCCTTCCATCTTTGAGTACTTAATATCTTGCTTGTTTCTGCCATGGGTGAGCGTGCATGACTCTGATTACAGGCTCCAGCGCCCAGATGTATGCGGATATGTTTAATTTGCATATCCTACTCCTAACTGATTGTTGTACCTCCGGCGCCCATATGCATGCAGGTTCCTAATCTGATTGCTCCAGCCTCCAGCACCCATATGCATGCAAACCTGCATGTGTCCGATTTCTAATCAGTCAAAACTCTTAATTGCTCTCAATTTTTGGGTTATAATTAAGAATATAGACTGTCATGAGTCACGTATTATCCTTGCTAATCTTGTACCATCCAACTCTGATCTAGCTCCTGACTTTTCTTAACTGGAATCCAAATCGGTCTAGCTTAACTCTTTTATAATTGGAGCTCAATATACTCATATACTATTTACATACATGTATTAGATCTTAATAGTTAAAATCTAGATCTACTATGATCTGACAGTTAAAATTTTTCTTTTTTTTTCTGATTAACATGGTAATTTCTAGCCTCCAGAGAGAACGTGGTGCCTCATTTCAAAATTAGATAGATAGATAGATATGTACCTGTTGAAGACCTTAATTTCAAAGTTATTGAGAAAAACCAGAAAGTTTACTATAGGTTAGTTAATTCTAACAAAACACTAATATGATGGGCAACCAAATTAATTGTGGAGTAATTTTGAATCCTATAGCCTTTTATATTCACGGATGAGTCAATCTGGTCTAACACTCTATATGGATGGCCATCTTATTGAGTTGCATGCCATACCTAATTCATCAAAAGCTTGACTCCATTTGTAAGGACGGACACAATTCACTTGTACTTGAAAATACTCCAAATCAAACAATACCATACGAAGAATCATCAATGCCAAACACTCCTTTAGCTACAATGTTGTCGCTGCACGTTCGGCCATGATCACACTGCAAGAGCCGGCGGAGAACCTCACTCATCGGCGGCCTCGACGCCGGCTCCTCCGCCGGTGCAAACTACGCCGAGCTCGAACACGGCCACCATGTCATCCAGGTAGGAAGGACCCTGAATCTCGTCGTCGACCAAGTCAGTGATCGGACCACCATTGTTGTACCGCTTTGACGCCCATTTGGCTAAGCAGCTGCCGGACTCCGTGCCGCCGTCTTGCGGTCCCCGGCCGGTGGCCAGCTCAAGAAGCACCACACCAAAGCTATACACATCCACCTTCACGCTCACCTTTGCCCTGTATACGTACTCTGCAGTAATCAAATTAATACACCAAATGCACGCCTCAAAGTCTATCAGATATAGAACACTATCTTCTCTATGTGCCCTAGTGTGTATATTGTGGAGTACTTTAACAAAATCCTCTGCTATTCTTCTCTATGTGCCCTGTTGTGTAGGTTGCGGAGTACTTTTAACCAAATCCTCTGTTTTTCTTCTCTATGTGCCCTATTGTGTAGATTGCGGAGTACTTGAACAAAATCCTTTGCTATTCTACTATAAGTAGACATAGTAGTAGAAATGTTCTTAGCCGTCGATTTTTACGAGGGTCTCATTTTATTGGACAATATACCCTCTTGATTCTACTACTAGTAATTAAGGTGATAAAGATAGGTGTGTTCACTTGGCTAAAAAATAAATATAAAAGGTGTAATTATTTATACTATAGTAGACAGCACGGTAAAAGTTACCAAATAGATACCTGGAGCAATGTAGCCGAAGGTGCCACAGACGGCGGAGACTGACTCCGACTCGCCGGACTTGGCAAGAATCCGAGCAAGCCCGAAATCAGCGATCTTGGCTCTGAACCTGCAGTCCAGCAGAATGTTGCTACACTTAACATCACGGTGGATGACCGGCTGCACAGAATCCTCGTGCATGTAGCTGAGGCCTCTAGCAACATCAACGGCGATGCTCAGCCTCGTCGGCCAGTCCAACGGCCCGGTATTGCCGGCTCGCTTGTGGCGGTGCAGCCATTGATCAAGGCTCCCGTTCTCCATGTGCTCGTAGACGAGCAGCTTCGACTCCTGGCTAGAGATGCAGCAGAGTAGGTCAACTATGTTGCTGTGCTGGAGGTCACCCAGCGTCCTCACCTCCGACTCGAACTCCTTGTCGAGGTTCATGTCCGGCTTGCCGGCGTTACCGATCTTCTTCACGGCCACCGTCCTTGGGGTACGGCCGCCACCACGTCCTCCTGCCTTGACATCGCTGCTGAGGTGGATACGGTACACTTTGCCTGATCCACCCCTACCAATCACATTGCTCTCATTGATATTGTTGATGATGTCGTGCTCAGTGAAATCTACCGTTCTGAATTGTGTCATCTTCCATGACGTGACATCTTGAAGACTGTTCTTGCGCCTGAGTAGGAGATGCCATCCGGTAATGGCAACGCTGACAAGAGTAATGCTGGGAAGAACGACCAGTACAACTATCATGCCCAATGCAAGGTGATCATGAGTGCTGCTATGACTCCCGGGACATGTCCTGATGTGCATGCCGGATTCAGGTCGACAACAGAGACCAGGGTTATCCAAGAAGCTCCCCTCATCTACTAGGTTTTGCAATGTTGTTGGGATCTCGCCTGAGAGCTGGTTGGAGGAGAGGTTGAGAAAGTTGAGATGCAAATGGTTGAATTCTTGAGGTATGTAGCCGGTGAGCTCATTGTTGGAGAGGTCAAGCATGTTTAGGTTCATCCACCCGAGTGCTGCAGGGATCTCACCGGAAATCTGGTTGCTGCTAAGGTTGAGGGAGGTCAGCCTTGTCAGTGATTGGATAGATGGCGGAATCGAGACGGATAACTGGTTGCCGGCGAGGTTCAGCTCGGTAAGGTTGGCGAGCTTTGACATGTCATCTGGTAGTGATCCAGAGAACTGGTTGCTCTCCGCCTTGAAGTTCTTCAGCGCGATGGCGGACGACGGGATGGCACCGGAGAACCTATTGTTTCCCATCTGAATCCTCGTGATGTTAAATGATATCTCACTCGGTAGAGTGCCGGTGAAGTTGTTGTCGTTAATCATGACATTTGTGAGCATCTCAAATGACCATATCTTCTCCGGAAAGTCTCCCATAAAGTGGTTGTTGTACGCCATGACGGTGTTGATGGTATCACACTCCCGAGGCTTGCCGGGAACACGCCGGACGAGCTATCAAGCTATTGTTGAACACACATATCATCGAGCTGGGCTGTTGAAACAGAGAGTATCAGAAGCTCACCGGAGAGTTGTTGTTAGACACCTCTAAATTTCCCAATTCCGAAAATACTCTGCCAAGTCCGGGGCAGAGCCGAGAGCATGTTATCAGAGAGGCCGATGTCAATAAGGTTTTGGGAGCATTACCCGACACCTGTTCGGGATTTCTCCGGTGGTTTGTTGTAGTACAGGTATAGCAATGTCAAGTTCTTCAGGCTTGCAATGTCTTCGGGGTATTGATCCGGTGAGCTTGTTCATGACAGATCAAGCTCCTGCAAGTTGAGACGCTGTGATGTCTGACCAATCGCTCACCAATGAACATGTTTGAGTAGAGTACAATTCTACAAGCTTTTAAGCTTGATGAATAACACTCCGGATGAATATATTACCAACATATTATTCATTGACAAGTCTAACAAAGTGACTCTGTCAATGACAACAGATCATTTGGGATGTCCCAGTCAGGTTCATCCATGACAGCCACAACATCTTCAGCTTTGTCGAGCTTGCCAAACTGCTTTGGGACTGGACCGGCTTGAACGGGTTGACGCCAACGTTAGCGTCTCAAGCTCCACACCTCCAATGGCAGCACCTGGTAGCTACCTTTGAAGCTGTTAGTGTCAAGAACCAGCGACTTGAGCTTCGAGAAATGTCCAACAGCCGACGGCACATCCCAATGAAAGCATTGCTTGGACAGCGTTGAGGTGCTGCTCCCCAAGGACAGCCTGTGGATGTCGACAGGAAGGTTGCCGGTTAATTGATTGTTGGATAGGTCAAGGAACTGCAAAGCTGAGCAAGCATAGAGCACCGTGGGAAACCACCGTGAGATTTTGTAAGAGAGGTCTAAATATTGAGATTCTTGGCTGCAAATAGAGGCTGGATTGGGTTGGCTACTTGGAAGCTCTAAAGGAGAGGCTTGACCGACCATGGTATCAAACAAACTCCTGCCACTGCAGTGATTGGAAAGAATTGGGTTTCTCGCCTTCCATGAGCTGAAAGGGCAGCCCAGGGCTACCCCAAATCTCGCTTGATGGGTTAGGGGGTTTGTCTAGTTCCACCATCATCCAGCTTTCGATGGAACATAGAGACGAAGAGGAGCCCAGTAACTGAAAGAGTGTCTGGTCCAATTGGCCATTCTCAAAGCAATTTGGAGTGGTGATGCTTGGTCTTAATCGTGTGACTTATAGACTAGCTTGGAGAGAGAGAAGCTCCGAGCTGATGATCAAGTACGAATTACAGTAGACTCGCAGTTGGATCATTAGTTCTTATATCGTGTGTGCAGGGGTATTGGAAAGGACATTTTGAGCTCCACGTATCCACGATTAACAAGTGATCAATAGGCGTATAGGTCTTGTTTCTGAATGGTCAACAGTATACTGACACAACAGACCAAGAGCACTTAAGGATTTTTCAGACGAACAAGAACCCATGTGTAGAACAGACTACGAAACTCCTTAATCTCTGAAGCGCTGCAAGCAAATTGACGTGGCCACCCGGTTGATTGAAACTTCCAAAGATGTAAATGCGGCGGAACAAGACAGAATAAAGCTGCACAAAGATAGGTTATAATAAAAAACTGTGAGATTACATATCAGCAGAATGTATGACATGAAATTGTTCTTTAGACCGGCTGGCCGCTCCGAGCTCATGCCGGACTCTCGCTTGAGACATCGATATGGCCTCGCTCTCGCAAAACTTAAGAATACACCGGCAATAACTTTGATAGCTGCGTGGTTTGGCATCTTCTCATGCCGTTAGGTTCGGCTACTAACTTTATCGTTTCCAAAATATAATACACTTTTATCTGTAGATGAATAATGAACCCTTGTCCAGTTATGTCGTTAGAAATTATTATATTTTGGGATGGAGATCGGAATAGTTAACAATGTGCAATACACAAGACTGATTGATATTATAGTTACACTAGACTAACCCGTGCATTTTCGCATATGCCTTCTTTATACATACTTGTACCTAAGTCTATGAATTGAGGGCTGTTTTAGACTATTTATGTATTTTTTAATTCAAGACCACATCAACTACTGCTAGTAGCAATAATTTTTTTAATTGGTAGTAAAATAATAAATAACGGTCTTGAGATCACTTATAGTGCCTGAATCGTACGTGTTAAATACTATCAATAGAGAGCACCATAAAATACCCGGTGAAAGGTATATTTTAAATATTTTAAGTACTCTAAAATAATAACTTAATTAATCATAGTACCGATATTTAATTAGTTAATTAGAAAATACATATAGAGATTCACACTAATACGTTATCATGTTCTTCTATTTTTAATTTCAATAATTTTAGATAAATAAATAGCTTAAGTTTGGTTTCTTGGATAAACAATTTGAAAGTTGGAATAATGATGCAAAGTCCGTACTTGGTTTAGATTCTCAATGGTACTTTTTCTTGACTTTAGGTAATCCTAAAATTTAGAGATGATAACAATTAATGGGGGGGAAAAAATCAAAGCCCATGGCTCGTTATT